>CM070651.1:23588990-24230833 GCA_036346575.1 Dendrocalamus sinicus
ACTCTCAATTTTAAAGAGGCAATTTCATATCTATTGTAGGTGGAGTCCTTGAAAAAGCCATCGAAATCTTCATTCTTGGTGATCAAGCATTGGTTGCAGTAGGTGTTTCAAGCAGAAGCAAGGGTCACAAGAAGAAGAAGAGCAAGACCAAGGGTACATGTATGCTATGTATGTAACGAGGAATGTCACATGATAAATGGCTGTCTGAGTTTGAAGCAAATGGATGGTGCATGCTCAGTGGCGGTAGCAAATGATGATTCGGACATACTAGTTGTCAGTTAGCCGATACTTCTCATGGATGAATATTAGATTCAAATTGATGTTTTCACATATGTTTGGTGAGAGAGATGTTTGACAAAAGATCTTTATATCCAGTGCATGGAACTGTTCACTTAATGGATTGCAAGGAGTATGCAATTAATGAGGTGGAAACGATTACATTAGAGATGTATGATGGAGCATCATACATTGATGAGAGTTTGGTATGTTCCCAACATAAAGAAGAATATAATGTTTGTGAGGTCGGTTGAACCCGAAGGTTGTGAGTATTACTTCAAGATAGAGTCATGCGAGTTACTTGTAAAGTGCAAGTGATCATGATAAATATCTGGAAAGGGTAATATTAAAAGTAGAGCAACTAATAGGAGGTCTTATAAAAATCATGGCCAAAAGAAGAAAACTGTGTCATCAACAATATGTATTCAGATCTCATCTATAGTTATGTTGAACCAGTTGCAAAATTTAGCAAGCATAAAGGCAAAAGTGTGAGCTCTTGGAAGAAAAAGATGTAATGGAACCAACCATGCGGTACCGGTGAGCGGTGGAGCTTAGAGCGTTACAAACCTATAGCATGAAAGGCTATAGGAACAAGAAGTGTGGTTAACCAAACTACACAACGAAGGAACTCTCTAAGTGAAGGGTCCAGATAGGCTAACCTAGACATTGACACATATTATGGTGATGTGCATGAGCCCCTTTAGTGGAGGCACTCCCAAAGGTGGGAGGAAAAACAAAAAAATAAAAAGGTGGAGTCAACTTGGAGCGAGTTCTTAGAGAAGCAGTGAGTAGTCTTTTAGGATTTTGGAAAGGTGTGGTATAAAGAATACTAGATGAATCATACTAGAATAAGGACTCCTGCTCTATTTAGATTATGGTTCCTACTCTAAATTGGAGAAGTGATAGGAGGACTAATATAAACCATGGGGAGTAACCATAGAGAGGAACAAGCAATCAAACCGACTCATCCAAAGCAGAGAGCGCATAAGAGGAAGGCTAGAATATTCTTTAGCACTAGATTCTTATATAGGGCAAGGATCCAACAGTAGATTCGAGACGGTTGTGAGTGAGCGATAATCACTTATAATTTTTTGAGGTTATGCTTAAAGAATTTATTGTTGGCTTCACCAAATCTTTTATCTCTCATCGTGGTTGCTTCAACATTATTATTTTGGTTTTCTCTACGAGATTCATCTTCTTCATTCTTGATACCATGCATCTTCATGCCGTATCTCAAAAACTTTGATATGATTTGAAGGGTGATGTGCATAAGAAGAGGTCTCAGAGTGTAATACTAACATACAAGCATAATGCTCTGGGTGGGCATTGGTGATACTTTATATATTGATCTCTCAGTACTAGTTGTTGATTAGTAATTGGTCCTGTCATGTGCGTGAATAAGAGGAGTGTAGACATATGTCATATGTGCCTTTTCAGACTTCAGAGCCAATAATATTTCCATAGTCTAAAAAAGCCAATTAATGGTTTCATGCTAATGAATAATGATCAATGGTTGGTGCAGTACCTCAAGAATAGGTAATTGAGATTATTCGTCAAATTTTTGTTATATAGTACCACATGATAGGTCAGATTTGTTGCAAACTCTCTCTAATTAAAAAGTAAAAAATGCAATGCTAGTTTCCTGGTTGAACTTTCATGCCTCCACTCCTAATAAGATGGATTTCATTTACCAACTTAAAAATTAGGTGTGCATTAGGTAGGTATGGAGTATTTTGGTTTGAGGGATCACCGTATCTAAGAATGGGTTGATCCATCATTGGATCATCCTTTCGGTATGATGACAAAATCCTTCATTTTGTACTAACCTATGCTTACGAGGGATGAGATGATGATAGATCAACCTATTTTATTCCTTAAACCAAACAAGTGAACGAGGTTTAGAGCTAGGATAAAAAAATTCATACATCACTCGGTCTCTCAAACCAAACACCACTCCATAAAGACAAGTTCTACTCCACCAGTAGAATGATCGGATAGAATCCCCCTCGTTCGAGGCACTAATTGAATATACTACCTTAATACATGAGTTTGATAAGGAGACAAGATCGAAGTTATTATCAAGGAATGCACTTGCTTTTCTCAAAAGAAAAAATGAAAGTAAAATCATCTTAATGCAATAGTTAGGTCTATGGGCTAATGTGCAACTAAAAACATTGCCAAGATCATCAGGGGCAAGATATGATTAGATCATACGCATATCTACTGAAAGTTGCAACAACATTAAGAAGAAAAGGTGCTATATGCGTGGCAACATACAATTTGTGCTTGTGAGTACTAGGCATAGTTTTTTAAATAGAAAATGACAAGATCATAAATGTATATCAACTGTCCATTTGAAGGGTTCCTTGATGGTTTTAGAGCTGTCTTCCACTACATGAGATATTTATCTCTTTATGGTTTCGTTCTACATTCCATAAAGAACAAACTCTTGTTTGATCAAGCCAGATATCTACACATGGAACTACCCTCTTTGCTATAGGCACACGCAAAGTGCATAAGTTGGAGCAATTGTGGACCTAGGATTTTGCAGATGGATGTTCAAAAATAATAAAATATTATTCATTCAGTCAAAAAATATTTACAATGGGAAAGGTAAAGGTCCATAATAGCAAAAATCAAAGTACATTTTTTTGCATTAGAAACAATGCCTCAAATAATTTAGAGAAATTACAAAATAGTTAAGAAAAAATTTTGGAATTGGGAATTTGGAATAGGGGCTATGGAATTGAGAGCAGGCTTTGTGTTGTTGTCAATGTATCTGCTTACAGCTAGCTTGTCTGTCGCCTCATTGTCCTTCCCTAGGGTCACGTATGCTAGGTGGCCTAGCTAGGCCCCACTCGCCTCCCACTTTCTTGACACTGCTACCTTGCTCCTACCTCCTAGCAGAGATGCCTTCTGCTCTTCTCATATTGTTTGTGCGGTCAAGCCGAAGCCTAGGAGCTCGCTCACTACCAAGTCACCATGCCTAACGCTTGGTTGCCTCATGGACTCGTGTGACAGCGCCGCCTGCAGCCAAGAGAGGGAGGGAGGGGAGGAGAGAGGAGATAGGTCAAGACTTAGTGCAGTAGGGATAGTGTTTCGAATGGGCTAAAAGCTATTGGGCTAGCTAGCTCAATTTGCACTACTGGACAAGTTGGGAAGGAGAGGTGTAGGAGTAAGATGAAATTTACAAGTCCAAGTATTTTGCCTAATTATCAATATATATATATATATATATATATATATATATATATATATATATATATATATATATATATATATATATATATATATATATATATATATATATATATATCAATTTGTGAAAAATTACCAAGTCGGGTGATTAATTGGCGATTAGTCGATGTGATGGCTAAAAGCCATAGTGAATAGTATAATCAGTGGATAATTAATTGGCCTCATAATCGATCAATTGGTTGTTTTCCGCTTGCTTAATCACTAAAATAACTTATATTTACTCACAAATAACAATAAATTAGAAGAATTCCTCATGCTATTGTGCGGCTAGTGTTGCATTTGTCAGACAATTCTAATGTGTGTGATTGAACATACAATTGTTTTTCTCATATAATTGTAATAGCTCTAATATATATCTAATAAATCTTTACCATTATAATATGATCCCACTACAATTAATGGTGACAATCTTTTTCTTTTTCCTATTAATATGGTAATTTCTAGCCATTGAGAGCAAATATGTTGGTTTTTTTTGCTTTTGTGTTAATAATATATTAGTTTATAGTGTTGTGTAATGGTGTTTATAGTATGTACCATATGTATGACATATAAGCTATGAAATGTAAAACATGGCAAATGATGTTTGTGATAGTTTACAATAATTTTGAGTAAATAAAATGTCTACAATCAATTTTAAAAATAAAATAAAATTATTTTTTGAAATCAAATAAACATATATTGAAAACACATAGTCGTATGTCAAATCCTAATTTATTGGTCGTATTGCAATTAATCTTTTATGCTGCACCATTCGTTTGATGAGGGTATATAGTCGTAGCATTTTTACAACACCGGTATAGAGACCTTTCTCGCGAAAACAACATTTTGACCTATTCTTGCTAGTTGAAGAGTCTCGACCCACGGGTCTTGCATTGTGATAGATGAGGTCTAAATCGCAACTCCTTGAGTAGCGGTGGACTAATCAACGTAATACAAGATTTGTGCATCCTGCATGAACAAGAGGAGCAAGCAATAGATATAATAACTCAAAAAATTCGCTAGCATGCCATCACATCCTCATCGGTGGCAATAGTTTCAGGAGTATCGGCACCAAGCTAGCTTCATTACCATTATCCTTGGCTTGAAATCGTATGTTTTCTTGCGGTGTTGAAACAAGGGCCATATATATACATACACACACACATACATACATACATACATAAATGCGTGCGTGCGTGTACATACATACATACATACATACATACATACATACATACATACATACATACATACATACATACATACATACATACATACATACATACATACATACATACATACATACATACATACATACATACATACATACATACATACACACACACACATACATACATACACACACACATACACACACACACACATACATACATACATACATACATACATACATACATACATACATACATACATACATACATACATACATACATACATACATACATACATACATACATACATACATACATACATATCCTGGGTGCCCGATGATCGTCCCAACATGCAGTGATGTACTCATGCCTAACTAATTAACGTTGAATCTCATTATCGAGATTGGATGCCACTATTACATGACGTATGTTTGTTGTTCGCTCCATTCAGTGCGACAACTTTCAATGAGCCCTCTGAAGCTCTAGATCGGTAGTTAATCCTGATTTTTTTGTAATGATAGCACCCATACCTCCTGTGGCATCGAACACTAGCAACTATTTCCATGGCCCATGACCCACGAGAAGCCCATGTATCGGACCCTCAACCATTTCCACTCATTTCTTATTGCTTATCTTCGTTACTATCTAGACACGGGATCCATGACACCTACTTGAGCTCTCTCTCTCCTAAATAACCAACGAGCGAGCTCAGCATTGGCTGAGCTCTTTTGCCTCACATGAGTTCCAACCCTACTCCACTCCTCTTCTAACTAGGCACATAAAGCTCCTCCACCCGCCGCCGGTTCGAGGTCACCCCACTCGCACTCTAGGATGGCCATCTGATGCAACTGAAGGAGAGGTCTCCTCTTCCGTGGAGCAGACGAAGGAGGTGGTGTCGTGGACAACGAGAGGAAGATAACTTGGCTACATGTTGCCATCCATGTGCATGCTGTCTATGGTGAGGTTGTTACATATATTTTCAATCTTGTTGCAACCCCTTTCTTCGTTTGTTGCGAGGATCTATTTCAGTTTTGTTGTGGATTTGTTTCTCGGTTGTTGCATTCTTTTACAATATTTTGACTTCATATATGCAACAACCGATGCGATTGCAACATTGAGCCATCTATCCTTGCAAATATATGGTTTTGTTTCTTGGTTGTTGCATTTTTGCAACATTTTAATTTTACGTGTGCAACAATTAGAAAGCGGTTGTAACATTGAGATTTTTATCCTACAAATAGACAATTTTATTTGTTGCAATTGCTAAATACGATCGTCTTCTCTAATTTATTTTGTTGCATATGTGCTCCTAAATTGTTACATATGTGTTTTCAAAATGTTACATAGGTTATAGCATCATCAATTAATGTTTTTACAAGGGAATCACTTGCCACTTATACGTATGATACAATTCCACCACTCCACGTGACTCACTTTTCTTGCCTCTAACCAGCCCAACCACTTTGTCTTCTCCATCTACTTCCCCACCACAGATCATCTCACATATCCATATGCTTATCCAAGCCTCCACCCAAATACTCTCTCTCATGGGAACAAATGAGGAGAGGGGTGTTGTGGTTACATCCCAAATAGCGGTGGGGAGGTAGGGGCACCATGAATAGTAGGTCAAAGCTCATCGTTGCTCACGCTCCACCGAGTGCATGCTGTCACAGTGGAGCTTGTGAGTACAACTCCCCTTACGAGGAGCGGTTGGAACTCACCAGATCTAGTGGGTTAGAGGCGGAGGAGGCGGATGACAATGGAGGTAGTTTGTAACGAAGTGCACTACTACAAAAAGGGTCATCTGGGCGCCTCATCACAAAGAGTTTAACACAAATCATCGTGATAAAGTTACACAAGCGGTTTTACAAGATGGACCGTCTAGGTTCACCACGATGGAAAGAATTGTGCGTGATGACCTACTTATCATAGATGATTTTTATTTTGAACCGTTTGTGATACATCACAAATGGTTGAAATAAAACCATCTATGATGTCTATACTTATCACAAATGCATAAAAGCGGTTTGGAATTAAAAGCATGCGTGATGACCTACTTATCACAGACGGTTCTTTGCCAAGCAAATGTGTGATAATATTTCAACTTACCCATTCTCGCGAATTTGAATTTTCTATTCATCTCATTGGATTTGCTCTTTAAAATAGAAGGCTCGGCTATTCTTCTCCTCATCTCCTCTTCTTTCTTCTCACTTCTCCTTTACTTCTTCTTGCCAAATTTTTCCTTAAAAATAGAAGACTTGACCGACCACCCCAAGCTCCTCCGCCTCTGGTTGTGGCCTACGGTTCACTGCATAAGGCACTCTTGTCATTAGAGTGTCTTGTGCGATGTCCTTCATCGTGACACAAAGCGATGGTAGCTACCACTATCCTCTCCTTCATCGTGGGTGATATATTCCCCACCCCCCCCACCCCTCCTCTCTTCCTTGATGCTAAGATATGAAATTACGAAATTGTTGGATGGCTAGGGTTTCGCCATGTAAATCTTGTCTCCTAAACTTGCATCATCGGAGATATATCCCCACCACTTTACTCCGTGAACTTGCATTTTACTTTCTTGGCACCTAAACTTGTCTCTGTTTGCATGTAGGTCGTTTTCTCCGTTTGCAAATATAATTTTTGTTGTGGCGCACATGGCTTACAACCACGGCATCGACCACGGCTTATGACCACGACATACGACCGACTTACAAGCTGCGCCTCGACCATGGCATACCAAAGCAACAAAATAAGCGCATGTAATTCTTTCCTTTTGCAATGCAAATGATATACATCTGGTATAGTGCCTTTAGTGTTAGTATTTTTAAATTTTTAACTCCAAATATATAGATTGGAATAGCGAGTTGTAAAAATTATAAAATTTTTAGAATTTGTCGATCGGATTTGATCCCATGATCTTCTCGATGCCAAGTTAAGAAAAACGATTTACAATCACTAAATGATTTTGCGCCAAAACCTCAATTAGCTAGCAAAATTAAAGAAATTTGTCATAGGAATGTGCATTGCCGATGTCACATAATAAATTCATCATGTCAGAAGTAAGCATGCAGTTTCTAAGAAAAGCAAGCAAGCATGCATGTACTTAATGCATCGAGTCCTTGTCTTTGTCCTCTACTACTACCGGATGTAGGGTGAAAGCGGATCGGATAGTTTTCTATCGATCCGGGCCAGCGAATACGGATTATGTCGGATTGGATTTTCTTGGATAATTCTTGGATCGGATACAAATATGGATTTTTTGTCGGATCACGAATATGAATCTGATAATCACGGTATCCGTCGGCGGATTATCGGATATCTGAAACGGATATCGAGATTTTAGCCCAATAACCATTACCCGACCCATAACCGTGGCGGCGGCCCATCAGCCCGGTGCCAACGATCTAGCCGTCCCGATGCGGTCCAGCCTCCGAGCAATCACATTTACGATTTACGGCGCGGCACGTGAGAGCGCGATCCGCATCCGCCGTCGACACTCCATAGCGTAGAATGAGGATTGGGTTCCTCATTCCCCACCGACACCAACACGGCGCCGCGAGTGCCTGGCTGCGTGCGCGGCTGCTGTCTTGGCGATACATCTGCCTCCGCCCGCCTACCGATCTACTTTGTCTCGCGGTAGCCATCTTGCTGCCTCAGCCGGCTGCCTGCGCCTTCACCGGCTCCCCTCACCGCCTCATGGCCCGTGCCTCCGCCGGCTCCCCCTCACCGCCTCATGGCCTCGTGCCTCCGCCGACTGGCCTGCGTCTTTGCTGGCTCCTCCTCATCGCCTCACGGCCCCGTGCCTTCGCCGGCTGCCATGCGTCTCCGTCGAGATCCCCTTCATGGGCCTCATGGCCACCTTCCCTCACCACGGCCACCTCACTGCTCACCGTGCGTCGCTCCAGATGTAGATGCACCCACTGCCTCGTAGTCTATACCAGCCAAGCTTGAAGATAAAATTTTTACTGTTTTGCTATCACTCAAAGGATGAATGAACTGACCGATTGGTTTAATTGGACTAGGCTCTAACTCCACATCTATCATAATGATGTCATATCCTGCATTTGACACTTTGTAAATTAGAACTGACTGTAAATGTAGCAGAAGTATTTCTGTGGTGAATGCTTAACTGTAAATCCTCAGAAACAACAAATTTGCTTCTGGGGATGTTGGAGAGGTGTCTATGAGAGTATGAGACAGATGTTCAGCGTCAATTTTCAAAGTCCAATCCTAGCAGTGAACTTGTTACCATCATATTCACACATATCCTTCTTCAGTTTAATGCCATTTTTCAATCCGTCATTGACTAAATTTGTACTCTTGAAACAGAAGTTGTTTGGTTAAATTGATTAAATTTTCCATATTCACACATAGTTGTTTGGTTTTATTTTATACCGCTTTGAGTATTTATTGAAATAAAACTTGTAGGAACAAGAAGTCTTAGGAGATGTTAAGATGGAGGAGGACTTGGTGGATGAAATGGAGAAATGAAATGTTTTTATGCTTGTTCAAATTGCTATTATGTGTACTCTATGAATTGCATGTTATTGCTACTTATGCTATGTACTAATCGACTATCAAGTATATTTTCAATGTGGATGAAAAGACTATCCTTGTTTAGATTTCATGAATGTTTTGAGAAGATAAACTATTTATGTGTTTTCATTAATCTTGGATGTATAGTTTAAGGGTTTTCATATTCGATAAATATTTGTGACCGTATTTGTTTGATTCGTATTCGCTCGTATCTCGTATTTGATATTATTCGTTTTTATATTCGTATTTGAGGTATCCATATTCGTATCCGTATCCGAAAAAATATAAAAATAAATATGATAGAGACATTATCTGTCAGTATTCGATCCGTTTGCATCCCTACCAGATGGCATGCACGTATATTTTCTTGTCCGATATGAGCTCTCTAATTAGGTGTATAAATGAACGTGTTGTATTCAGACTCCAGTTGGAACCGTCGCTTTTTTTCGATTCAGGAACCGTCGCATTTTTAAAAGAAGTAATATAGGATACTTAATCTGAACCGTACATTTTATCGATACTAAAATTAGATGGCCAAGTGTTTTTTCTTTCCATTAATACAAGAGTTTCTAACTATTTATTTTTTTAAAAAAAGATTAATGTGAGAATTTCTAGTTTTTTACCTTCTACGATTAATGTAAGGGTTCGGAAAAAGCCTCAAATTAGTAAAGACAAATATTAGTTTGGTTACATTATGACAAATTTGTGCATCTAGAAAGAAAAACTCCTGGACAAAACCACACCTTCAGCCGACTAAAACATCCTTCCTTACGCGGACGCTAAGAAGCGCGTAGCCGTACGCACGCGGTATATCTGCATTTCGGAGAAGTTTAGCAGTACGCATCACTGCACAAGACCGTGGGTTGGTGACTGCCTGCTTGCTATGCTAGTGCATCTGGATTAGTTCCGGTAAGCGCGTCACATGTTGCTCTAATGCCTCCCGTTCCCTAGCATCTCACCTGACCTGGGTCCCGTCTCCCTCAACCATACGCCCGTCCGTCCGCGCCGACCTGACCCGCCGCGCGCCGCCCGTGAACCAGCAATGCCTGTTGCCAAGTTGGTACGAGCACTGCCTCTGTCTGTGCAACTTGCGCACGGAGGTGCAAATAATTAAAAAAGCAACCTGATAAAGTCGTAATAATACACATTAAAAAACCGAGTACTCCTGATATTTTCCTATCAGATATGATATCCTCGGAATAACTTTTTTTTGAGTTCGAAGAAGTGGCCAATTGGCCTTTTCTCCAGCTCTGCAAGCTTTGAGTTTAGCCTGCCCTCGCACGCGCCGCACCTCGGCTGCACAGTATAAATAGGACCCCCTCGCTCCTCTGCTTCTACACATCCTTCACCAGTTGTTCTTGCCATCACCTCTGATCCTAAGTGAGAGCAATGAGGGTTCTTGGAAGGGTTGCTTGGGCATGGCTGGTGCTGCTGCTGTTGCAGCTCGCCGGGGCGTCGCATGTCGTCTACCAGAACCTCGAGACGGAGGCGACGGCTGTGGAGGCCGTGCCGCCTTCCATCGTCGATTCACAGCTGAGGACTGGGTACCACTTCCAGCCCCTAAAGAACTGGATCAATGGTAATGTGAACTAACCCGCCTCTCTTGTTCGAGCTAGAATACAGCTTATAGGCGGACACCCTTATATATGGCCGAGACATAATTTCACAAACCATGGATGGTAGTCAGGCAGTTTCGAGCATGATACATAGAAAATCACCTGAAATTAATGGCAATCCAAGTTATATCTGCGCATGAGACTACTGACATGAATGTCAGATGAAATGTTGGCTATAGTAAAAACTACAAATTGTTAGTCAACTCTGTGTTTTTACTAAAAGTTCAGTTGTGTTCGTGTCAGTCAGTAGAGTCTACCTCTGTTTTGTAGTAGGAAGAAACAAGCGTGCTTCGGGGTAGCCCACAGTTAACTGATGAAGTTTCAGGTCTCTTTCTTAGAAGCTCGAACTTTCCTATGTCCATCGAACAAGAATTGTAGCTTAATTTCACTAGTGAGTAGTAGGTTTAGTTTCAGTCATTTCGTTAGCTAGTTCGTTCTACTTTTATGGTTAAACAATGATTAATCCTTGCAATACTAACTCGCGATCTTCTTTCCTTTTGGTGGGCTGCTCCGCTTTCTGATTGCTGCGGCGGCGAAATTAACTTTTGGAACGCCACTCCAGATCCGAACGGTACGTCGTTTTCCCGTGCTCTTTACTATCCTGTTACGCATCACTACCCTATGATGATTCTATCTGTCAGCAACATGCGAATCCAATGAGCAGCGGCGCCTTTTGTGAGGATTAAAGCACATTTAGCATGCGAATGGCACACACACTCGGACTCCACATGCACACATACTTGTCGACCGTGGGCTGGCTGTACAGCTCCTACCATGGCCACTAGATCAACAAATTTTAACTTCCTCGATCTCAAAAGGAAACCATAAGTTTAATTACACTAGTATCTCCATAGTACCATGTCGATTTGGTGTTGTAATCATAAGTGGTACAAGTAATTAAGTTGCGACGAGAAACACGCGAGTAATTGAATTGTAAAAGCAGTTTGTAAGTCAGTAGTTGACTCGACTGGGACACTGAAAATTTTTTGTTTGGCGAAAGGGTTCAAGAAAAATCTGCCAATTTTCGGAAAAAAACCGGTTCTACCGGACCCTCCAGTTAAATTTTAAACTAACCAAAAAAATCAGATTCACACACACACACACACACACACACACACACACACACACACACACACACACACACACACACACACACACATATATATATATATATATATATATATATATATATATATATATATATATATATATATATATATATATATATATATATATATATATATATATATATATATATATATATATATATATATATACCTCTTTTCTATACCTGGGTGTAATTACACCATATATCATATCTCGTGTAACAGAGAGTATGTACATGTAGTATATGAGTATTTAAGACTATCTAGATAGTATGCACAATTTTTCAGAGGTGGTATGTACATTTTTTCGACATACTCCTTTTTATGTGTGTATATAAGGGTATTTACAAAATACGCTAAAAACTGTGGACTCTTTTACAAGTTTTTCGTGTGGTTCACATTGGAGTATCTTATAATTAGTATACAAATATACCTAAAGTGATAAAGGAGTATTTCAAGTTTGTTTAGGTGGTATATTAGATATGGGTGTAATTACACAGTGTAAAAGGTGTGTGTGTATATATATATATATATATATATATATATATATATATATATATATATATATATATATATGTATATATATATATATATATATATATATATATATATGTATATGTATATATATATATATATGTATATATATATGTATATATATATACATACATATATATGTATATATATATATACATACATACATACATACATACATACATACATATATATGTATATATGTATGTGTGGGTATATATACACATGTATGAGACATACTGTAACCTCCCTTGCCTTGGAAAGACCAAGGCATGGGTTCGAACCTCAAAACTACACATTTTGGGTCACTTTTGTTTTAACTTCAAAAATTTAAATTTTCGGCTGAAATTTTTGTTGATCAGTAAAACTGGTTCTATCGGTGGCCTGTGGTAAAAATAAAATGGATTTTCAAAACCATGTGAAATTGCCTTGTATGCAGCGCCGATGTACTACAAGGGTGGTACCATCTCTTCTACCAGTATAACCCCAAGGGCGCCGTGTGGGGGAACATCGTGTGGGCGCACTCGGTGTCACGCGACCTCATCAACTGGGTGTCGCTGAAGCCGGCGATTGAGCCCAGTATCAAGTCCGACAAGTACGGCTGCTGGTCGGGATCAGCGACGATGACGTTGGATGGCACGCCGGCGATCATGTACACTGGCGTCAACCGCCCCGACGTCAACTACCAGGTCCAGAACGTGGCCTTCCCCAAGAATAAGTCCGACCCGCTGCTCCAGGAGTGGGACAAACCTGGGCATAACCCGGTCATCGTGCCTGAGGGCGGCATCAACGCGACGCAGTTCCGGGACCCAACCACTGCGTGGCGCGCCGACGGCCACTGGCGGTTGCTCGTTGGCAGCGTCACCGGGGGATCCCGGGGCGTGGCGTACGTGTATCGGAGCCGCGACTTCAGGCTGTGGACGCGGGTGAGGCGGCCGCTGCACTCGGCGCCCACGGGCATGTGGGAGTGCCCGGACTTCTACCCGGTCACGGCAGATGGCCGGCAACACGGGCTCGACACGTCAGTGATGGCCAACGACAAGCAGCCGGTCAAGCACGTGCTCAAGAACAGCCTTGACCTGCGCCGGTACGACTACTACACTGTCGGTACATACGACAGGGAGGCTGAGCGGTTCGTGCCGGATGACCCGCCGGCGACGAGCACCATCTACGGTACGACTACGGCAACTTCTACGCGTCCAAAACGTTCTACGACCCGGCGAAGCGGCGCCGGATCCTGTGGGGCTGGGCCAACGAGTCCGACACCGCCGCCGACGACGTGGCCAAGGGGTGGGCTGGAATTCAGGTACGTGCATGCATGCATGCCTAGTTGACTAGTTGTCCATCATGCATGCTGTCATCTTCAGATTGTCCATATCACCATATATATGCTCTTGTTGTTAGGTCAAATCACAAGATTTTGTAGCGCATTTTGGCTGAGTCCATTGTGTTTTTGCTTTTCATTTATGCTACTGATAATTAGTTTTTAAACGATACGTCCGTTTGAGTTTATAGCTTTTAGCTAAGTTCTTTTAGACTTATAGATTTTGGCGAATTTATTTATATCAATCAAAATCACAAATATTTTCTCCATTCTCTCTTAGGAACCACAGAATTCAAAATTTTAAACTAAAAGTTATAAGTTACAGAAAAAATCCACCTACGTAATATTTGTGCAATGTGCGATGATCTCACAATTAACTTGTGTGTGTGTATGAATATTGCTAGGCGATTCCGAGGAAGGTTTGGCTCGACCTAGTGGGAAGCAATTGGTGCAGTGGCCGATCGAGGAGGTGGAGTCGCTCAGAGGGAAGAGGCCGGTCAGTCTCAAGGATAGGGTGGTCAGGCCAGGAGAACATGTTGAGATCACTGGCCTACAAACTGCACAGGTCAGTTCATGTGTTCAACACTTTTAAGTATTTTTTTCTTCACCTGGTTCATCTTCATCGGTATGCAACGAACGAAGGTAACATTTTTTATGACCGAAAAGTAGGAGCACCATTGCCATACCAGTGCCGGCCTGCAACAAATTGCTCCCCTCTTATCTGTGAATGGCAGTATGCATGCTATCCTGGCCGGCTGGCTCCCTATCTTATTCGGCACTTCTGAATTAAGTTGTGTCCAGTGTGCAGTGTCCACTCTCTACTACTTGTGCTGTGTCGCTTTCTGTTTGTGCTGTATCACTTTCTACGTACGCAGTCCACAGATTTTTTTTTTGTGCTGTCTTGGGGATTCAAGCGTTTTTATTATTTGGAGTACTCAGATTTTTTTCTATGTATATAATATTTTTTGTCCATATTTATAACATTTTTCGCTCATGTATACAACATTTTTCCTATATATGCAACATTTTATAGCCAAGAAATATTGTATACATGAAAAAATGTTGCATACATGGACAAAAAATGTTGCATACATGAAAAAAATGTGAGTGCTCTGAGTCAAAATACCACTCAAATGTTGTTTAGCAATTCCGGTACTGTCTAGGGGGATTCGACTGTTTTTTTTGTTGTTCGGAGCACTCATATTTTTTTCCTATGTAAGCAACATTTTTCACCCATGTTTACAATATTTTTTGCTCATGTATACAATATTTTTCACTGTATGCAATATTGTATACATGGACAATATTTTCACTGTATGCAATATTTTTTGTCCATGTATACAATATTTTCCTTATCTGAGTGCTCTGAGTAAAAATAAAATACTCGAGTGTTGTTTAGCAATTCTTTTTTTAACCATCTCCTGCATTTTTCAACTCGCTGTCATCCGCACATTGCGTACTTCCAACTTGATTAGTGCTGCCTGGTTCCTCACTCACATAAGAAATAATGACCTAACATTAGTATTCTAGAAAATGAAATAACCTAAGAGTGCTAGGCATGAAGAGAATCAGTAGTACGTATAATGTTGCTTTAGTTCCCTAAGCGTGCGTGTGGTGATGACTGATAGAGTTGAGCTGATTTTGACAGGCTGACGTCGAGGTGAGCTTCGAGGTGCCGAGCCTGGAGGGGGCGGAGGCGCTCGACGAGGCGCTCGCCTACGACGCCCAGAAGCTGTGCAGCGTGCGGGGCGCGGACGTGAAGGGCGGCGTGGGCCCCTTCGGCCTGTGGGTGCTCGCCTCAGCCAAACTGGAGGAGAGAACCGCGGTGTTCTTCAGGGTTTTCAGGGCCGGGCGCGGCAGCAGCAAGCCCGTAGTGCTCATGTGCACCGACCCCACCAAGTACGTCCTCATGCGCGATAATGGCGTCTCCCTGACCAACTCAGCTTCTGGCTTATTTTTTCACTATTTATAAATTTCGTCTTTTTCTGAATTTTTGGCTTTTTGTTGAGCTTTTTTGCCGGTTCTTTTTTTCCCGTATTTGTTTGTATTATACGTAATGGGCTAACATATTTTTTATATTTTTAAATTTAATTATGTTGAATAAGCCTCAATCACTCTGATGCTTTTTTCAAATTCTGATGTTTTCGACCATGAGCTTTTAATTAACCGATCACCACCTAAGGCACACGCATTAGCTAGCGCATGTTTCGGTTTGAGCAGATTAGGCTGTGATCGTTTTGATTTCAGTTTTTAGCTTCTGGCTTATTTTTTGACTATTCATAAATTTCATCTTTTTCTGAACTTTTGACTTTTTGTTGAGTTTTTTTGCCAGTTCTTTTTTCCCGTATTTGTTTGTATTATACGTAATGGGCTAACATATTTTTATATTTTTTATTTTTTTTAAATTTAATTATGCTAAATAAGTCTTTATCAGCTATAGTGTTTTTTCAGTCAGCTACAGTGTTTTTTCAGCCATAAATCACTAAAAAAAAGCCCAAATGATCACCACCTAAAGAAGATCGCACTCGCACGAATGTTGAAGCACGTGTGGTTGGCCATGAATGTCTCTCTATACATGAAACTTTGGCTACGTACGTACACTGCACTGCGTTGACCTTGGTTTTGTTTTCCGGTACAGGTCATCTCGCAACCCAAATTTGTACCAGCCGACCTTCGCAGGTTTTGTTGATACTGACATAACAAATGGGAAGATATCTCTGAGAAGCCTGGTATGCAAACATATATATATATTCAAAGTTCTCGTCGTCTCATGGTACACAAGTTCGCACATTCTTCTTTCGTAATTTTTTTTTGCATATTTTCTCTCTCTAGATCGATCGTTCGGTGGTTGAGAGCTTCGGGGCTGGAGGCAAGACATGCATCCTCTCGAGGGTCTACCCGTCGCTCGCCCTAGGCAAGAACGCTCACCTTTACGTGTTCAACAATGGGAAAGCGGACATCAAGGTGACACAGCTCACCGCATGGGAGATGAAGAAGCCACTCATGAACGGCGCCTAAAATTTGAAGAGGATCTTCCTTCGTGGTTGATTCACATTTCTGCGCTTGTTTTTCAGATGTTTTGCGTTTCGGCTGTAGAATGGATTCAGCGTACTGAATCATGCTTCTTGTACCATGCTTTCGATCACACCTTGTGTGCATACAAATGGGCCAATTTGTATGCCTCTAGGAATAATGAATGTTGAGTTAGGTTTGTGTTCTAGTATTTCTCTTCGTTCTTAGCACTATACACGTTCATGCCATATTTTACAAACTTTGATCTGATTTAAGATTGCTGCGCATAAGAAGGGATATCAGTGTAACACTAAAGATTCATGCAATCTTAGTGTTCTAGGTGGGCATTGGTGATAATTTATATATTGATCTCTCTGTAGTAGTTGCTGATTAGTGATGGGTGCTATCATACGCGTGAATAAGAGGAGTGCATATGTCATATGCGCCTTTTTAGACTTCAGAGCCAATAATATTTCCATAGTCCAAAAAAGGCTAATTAATGGTTTCATGCTAATGAATAATGATCAATAATGGCTGGTACAGTACCTCAAGAATGGGTAATTAGGATTATTCGTCAAAGTTTGTTGTACAGTACCACAAGATGGGTAAGATTTGTTGCAAACTCTCTCCAATTAAAAAGTGAAAAAAATGCAAGGCTAGTTGCCTAGTTGAACTTTCATGCCTCCGCTCCTAATAAGATGGATTTCATTTACCAACTTAAAAATTAGGTGTGCAATAGGTAGGTATGGAGTATTTGGTTTGAGGGATCACCTCATCTAAGAATGGGTTGATCCATCATTGGATCATTCAGAAATTTTGGTTGGATGACATTCTTTTATTTTGTACTAACATGTGCTTACGAGGAATGAGGTGATGATAGATCTAACCTATTTTATTCCTCAAACCAAGCGATTGAGCTAGGTTTGGAGCAGGATCAAACAATTCATACATCATCTAGTCTCTCAAACCAAACATCGGTGGATTCTGCTCCACGAGAGAATGATTTGATAGAATCCCCTTTGTTTGAGGCACTAATTGAATATACTGCATTAATACATGAATATGATAAGGAGACAAGATCGAAGTTATCATCGAGATTGCACTTGTTTTCCTCAAAAGAAAAATGAAAGTAAAATCACCTTAATGGAACAGTTAGGTCTTATGGGCTAATGCACAATCAAAAACATTGCTAAGATCATTAGGGCAAGATAAGATTAGATTGTACATATATCTAGTGAAAGCCGCAACAATGTTAAGAAGAAAAGGTGCTATACGCGTGGCAACATACGATTTATGCTTGTGAGTACTAGGCATAATTTTTATATAAAAATGACAAGATCCTAAATGTATATCAACTGTCCATTTGAAGAGTTCCTTGATGGTTTTGGAGCTTTGTCTTCCACTATATGAGATATTTATCTCTTTACGGTTTTGTTATACTTTCTATAAAGAACAAACTCTTGTTTGATCAAGCCAGTATGTATGTATGGAACTATCCTCTTTTACTATAGGTACATGCAGGAGGTATAAGTTGGAGCAATGATGGTCATAGGATTTCTCGAATGGATGCTCAAAATTATAAAAATTGTTCATTCAATCAAAAATATTGACAATGGAAAAGGTAAAGGTCCATAATAGCAAAAATTAAAGTACATTTTTTTGCATTAGAGCAACATCTCCAATAATTTAGAGAAATTACAAAGCATTAAGAAAAATTACAAATTTGGAATGGGGATGAGAAATAGGGGATGGGGATGGACTGTCTTTGCTCTCATGTGTGTTGCCTCGCCTCGCTAGCCTCGATAGCTTGTCTGTCACCCCGTGGTCCCTCCCTAGGGCCATGGATCCTAGGCGGCCCATCTAGGCCCTACTTGCCACCCACTTTTTGCACTGTTATCTTGCTCCTACCTCTAGCCAATGCACCGCCACTCTTCACACATTTGCTAAGGTCAAGCTGGAATTCATGAGCCTTCTTCGCCGCTTGCTCACTACAAAGTCACCATGCACGCGCTTTGGTTGCCTCATGGACTCATGCATCGGCACGGCCTAACGACCTAAGAGAAAGGGAGAGGGGAGGAGAGAGGAGATAGGCCATGACTTAGTTTGCAAGGACAGGGTTTCTGAATGGGCTAAAAGCTATTGGGCTGGCCAGCTAGGCCACACTACTTGAGACAAATTAGGGAGGGAGAGGTGTAGGAGTAAGTGTGAAGTATTTTGCCTAATTATTAATATGTATAGCATTTTTGCGAAAAATGGCCAAGTCGAACAATTAGTTGGCCTATTGGTCAATGACGGTGGCTAAAATCCACCATGAATAGTATAACCAGAGTGGACGATTAATCGGCCTCATAATCCAATTAATTGGTTGTATTCCCCGTTTAATCACTGAAATAACTCATATTTACTCACAAATAACAATAAACTAGAGGAATTCTCCACGCAATTGCGTGCCTAGTTGCATTTGTCAGACAATTCTAATGTGTGATTGAACATACAATTACTTTTCTTATACAAGCGTAATAGCTCTAATATATCGATCGATCTTCACAATTATAATATGAACCCGCCGCAATTAATGGTGTAGATCATTCTCTTTTTTATTAATGTGGTAATTTCTAGGCATTGAGAGCAAGCGTGTTGGCTTTTTTTTTGCTTTTGTATTAATAATAGATTAGTTTATAGTATTGTTTAATGGTGTTTATCGTATGTACCATATATATGTCATATAAGCTATGAAATGTGAAACATGGCAAATGATGTTTTATAGAGTGATAGTTTACAATAATTTTGAGTAAATAAAATGCCAACAATCAATTTTATATAAAAATAAAATTATTTTTGTAAAATCAAATAAACATATATTGAAAACACATAGTCGTCTATTAAATTCTGATTTATTGGTTGTAGTTCAATTAATCCTTAAACCGTACATCATCTGTTTGACGAGGGTACATAGTATAGTCGTACCATTTCTTACAACACTGGCATAGAGACCTTTCTCATGAGAACATCATTAACGCGGCATATTCTCCTTTGGTGAAGAGTCTCGATCTACGGATCTTGCATTGCAACGAGATGAGGTGCGAATCGCAACTCCCGAGCAAAGAAGGTCTTGCTCAATGTGGCTTATAAGCCATAGCTTCTGGATTTTTTAACATTGTAGCGACTGAAAATGCAATATAACAGCTATTAGCTTTTTCTAAATAATAAAATTTAAAAATAAAATATAAAATATAACAGACAATGCAAAGGAATAAGGGAAAAAAGTAAAAAAAAAAGACGAATTGAGAAGCTAGAAGCCATTTGGAGTAGAACCTTATCGCTGTAATACAAGATTCGTGCATCCCTGGCATGAACATGAGCAACAAGCAATAGATACAACGACTCGAAACAAAAGTAGCTAGCATGCCTTCACATCCTCATCAGTGACGATACTTTCAAGAGTATCTAGCACCAAACTAGCTTCATTGCCATTATCCTAGGGTTGAAATCATATGTTTTCTTGTCGGTGCCGAGTATATATATCTTGTAGGTGTACTGATGATCGTCCCACCGTTTGGTGATGTACTCATGCCTAACTACTTAACGCCAAATCTCATGATCAGGATCGGATGCCACTATTACATGATGTCTGTTTGGCGTTCGCTCTGTTCTACCATGACAACTTTCAATGAGTCCTCACAAGCTCTCAATCAGCAGTTAATGCTGATTTTTTTGTAATGATATCACCCATAGTCCATGGCATCAGACACTAGTAACCGTTTTCATGGCCCATAGCCCACCAGAAGCCCACATATTAGACTCTCAACCATTTCCACTAATTTCTGTTTCCTTATCTTATCATTACTCTCGGACTCTAGGATCCATGACACATGCTTGAAGCTCTCTCTCCTCCCAAGTAACCAACGAGAGAAGCTCCAGATTGGTGAGCTCCTCTACCTCACATGAATTCCAACCTACTCCACTCCTCTTCTACCAGGCATACAAAGCTCCACCACTAGTTGCCGGTTTAAGGTCACCCTTGCTCGCACTCTAGGACGACCATTCGATGCAACGAGTAGAGGTCCCTCTCTCATGGAGTGGCCGAAGGATGTGGTGTCGCAGACAATGAGCGGAGGACAACTCAGCTACATGTCGCCATCCACGTGCATGCTTCCTACGGTGAGGTCATCATATGTATTTCTCAATCATGTTGAAACCCATTTCTTCATTTGTTGCAAGATCAGTTTTGGTTTTGTTGTGGATTTGTTTCTCAGTTGTTGCTTTCTTTTGCAACATTTTGGCTTCACGTGTGCAACAATTAGCAAAGCAGTTGCAATATTGAGATTGTTATCCTTGCAAATAGATGGTTTTGTTTCTTGGATGTTGTATTTTTTTGTAACATTTTGATTTTACATGTGCAACAAGCAAAAAATCACTTGCAACATTGAGATTTTTATCCTTCAAACATACGGTTTTCTTTGTTGCAATTGTTAGATGCGATATGCCTTCTCTTATTTATTTTATTGCATATGTGCTCCTAAATTGTTACATATTTGTTTTCAAAATGTTACATAGGTTATAGTGTTATTGATTAATGTTTTTCAAGGGAATAACTGCCATGTATATGTACTATATGACTGTTTCGCCCGTACGCTCCACCACTCCACGTGACTCCCTTTTTACTGCCTCCAACCAACCCAACCACTTTGCCTTCTCCGTCCAATTCCTCACCATCGCATCATCTCCCATCTCCATATGCTTATACAAGCCTCCATGCAAATACTCTCTCTCATGAGAACCAGCAAGGAGAGGGGGGCATTGTGGCTACATGCTAGACGGAGGAGGGGAGGGGGCACCATGGATCACAGGTTAGAGCTCACCGCTACTCATGCCCAATGAGTCCGTCTGCCATGGCTGGAGCTTGTGAGTACGTCTCCCCTTCCGAGGGGTGGCTAGAGTTCACCGGATTTGGTGGGTTGGAGGCCGAAGGAGGCAGATAATGAGTGGAGGCAAGTTGGTGACAAAGCGGTGGGTGTAGTGTGGACTGGTGGTGTGCGGAGATGAAGCACTAGGTCAGCTGCCGTTGTCGCCCCATGTCTTTCTCCTCACGTAGGCTTTACTATTATAGATACTTCTCCAGATTATCGCACCACTTTTCCCAGTTGTTGCAAGAATTTTTTTATTTTATTGCAACGTCTCTTCTAATATTTTTTCATAAGAGGTTTTTGTTGTAGTTAACATTTTTATTTGTTGCACCAAAGTTTTTATTGCATTAGCGATGTTTAATTATTACACTAAGGAAATTAATGTACCACTTTCAGTTTTTTGTTACACACATGTTTTTGTTTTGTTGCACCAAAGTTATTTTTTTGTTACATTAGCAATGCCTAATTGTTGCACTGAGGAAATAGATGTAACTTTTTTGAATTTTGTTGTAAACATATTTTTGATTTGTTGCATATAAAATTTTAAGATTTTGCATTGATTGTTTTGGTTACTGATGGTTTTTTAGTTATCTTAGCGATTGGAGTTGGAGTGAATCTTAAAGTGGGATAGGAGGATGCTTTCCCAGGAAGCTAGTGACACCTACGGGAAAGAGATGGAAGGAGAGGAAGAGAAGCGGGTGGCTACAGGGGAAGGAGATTGAGGGAGAGGAAGAGGAAGAGAGTGGGTAATGGTTATCATGCATCTGATAGTGGGTTGCAGATTGAATGATAAAAGGGAGCGTACGATGTGAACACTCGGATTGAACATTCAGGCGCTAGTCGCTCCTTTTTTTAATGGATGCTAATTTAGGAATTAGTTTCGTAGTTTAAGCCACATGGCCCTCAACCATTGGTTCTTGAGATATGCTATGTAAAATTATCAAGATATAGAAGATGGACGTGCCTATCTGTATATATATTTGTTGATATTTATGGCACCTCCTTCATTTTGAAGGTCTAGAAAATTCCACAATAATCCTTCAATAAAAAGGAAAAATTCCTAGAAAACTATCATTAATCGAGAAAAAAAAAGAAAAGATCTACATGGTTTATTTTGGTGAGGCTAGATTATAGTGGTGAAGATTTATCATGTATATATTTTACAACAATTACAATTTATTATATAATAAAAGTCGATGACAGAACTTTTCTAGATGTTCAGAATAAAGAGAAATAGCTAGAAATTATTAAAGAAAAGAAAAACATCAAACCCTTTTTTGGACGCCCTTGAAGAAAGAAATATGCTAAATATGGACTCTAATTAATGCTGAACTATAGATGCCATAAAATACCATGTTAGTACTTAGTGGTATGTGTTACTTCATAATTCTAAAACTAAAAAAGATAATCCTTGCCGTCTATGGCTCTATCTATTCCACGCAAAAAAGGACAAAAAAAATGATTGCTTGGACTCGTGATCGCTAGCTGAGTCGCGACATTCCCTAGGACCCAGATGCTGTCATGTCGTTCTGGGGAGCCATGTGGTAGGATTTGGGAGCCTCAAATGAGACTCCTCCATACATCGATTCTCTTCCTGGCACCCAACCTCACAAGGCCTCTTTGCAGCTTAAAAGAAGAAACAAGGCTTTCATTTAGGTTTTCAAAGAAAAAAAGAAACAAGAAATAAAGAAAGGCTTCAGTGTAAGTACCCTCCCATATATACAACACTAGTTACATGCTTGTGTATTGCGTCAGATTAAAAAATCATACTATTCTAACATGTCGAGTCATCAGAACCGTGTTCGATCAACACCATGTCCTTGGCTCCGCCATGGTGCCCACAAAGCTCTTCTGTAGCTCACATTATACCTTTTGTCGTCTTACTTGGCCTGCACTACGCTGTACTCTGGCACCATGTTAAATTACTAAACTCACTGGTCAACTCTAATAGATAATGTTATTGTTATCTCTTAGTTTAAATGCTGATCGTCTAAAAACAAAAATTATGCTAAAGACATCATGTAAAAATAAGAAATATATTGAGTTACATAGTAGTTTACTATTCCAAAAGAATTTCAATAAACCATATCCATTCAAATAGCTGGACATATACACTACTCGAGCATGAGGTAAGAGTTAGTCCATGCTCCAACAAGCTTCTACTTCTGATTTCTAGTTTCTAGCTTTTTAATTTCGTCTTTTTTTTTAGCTTTTTGGTTTTGTCCTTTTCTTTTTTTTCACTTATTTCTTTGCAGTTTGTGATGATATAACTTTTATTTTTTTTATTTCTAAATTTAATTACATAGAAAAATTAATAGTAGTTGTAGTATATTTTCAACCGCTATACTAAAAAAGCTAAAAACTTAAACTTATAAGTTCTTTGGAGCACTGCCTTATTCGAGCATGTGGTAACATGCATGTTAAGGAGGACAATTGGACGAACACGTTCCCCACAAAAGTTGTGCATGCATGTGGCCTCTGAATTCAACGTAAGCGTAAGCACCGTGCTTGGCCGAGTTGTTCACGGTATGAATAGCAGAGACGCGTTGGGCAACATGAGCTAGGGAACGCCGACATGCCACATGGCATCGACCATCCATGGGCTGCACAAGGCAGCGGCCCAAGATATAATTATATAATTTATAATTTGGAAATTATTGCATGGATTAAGAAAGAAAATAATATTATCTAAATAATATTAAAAATCTCTCTTTTTTTGTTATGCTGAAATCATAGACGGCTAGATCCATATAAAGAACTCAAGATCGTTGCACAATTGGAATTACATTCTGTTATCTTATTTTGAATGGTCTAACTTAATTACGTTTCTTAGTTATATGTTTTCTCTAAACAAACTAAACCTAACCTAGCTGTGCAATATTTGCGCAGGCATGCGTGTCAGCTAGAAAGTCTAGATTACCCTGCCCGTTGGACTAGGTCGCTAACGTCCAGGATGGACAACAGTAAAAGGTAATCCATTTTATCTGATATTTATATATCAGAAAATATGAATATGACAAGCAAAATCCGTATTTGAGAATATTTGTATTCGTATTCAAGAATGTTCGTATCCATATTTGAGAATGTTCGTATTCGCATTCATATTCGAGAATGTTTGTATTTGTATTCGTATTTAAGACTATTCATATTCCATCCGTTTTCATTCTGGTGACCTCCCTAGGATGATTGTAGGAAGCAATTTTCTGATGAACCAAGGTTCACAAGTAAGAAGTGAAAATTACTTTACATAATTTCCAACTATGCACTACACTACTAGCTCGTGTAGACGTGTCGTCATATTACATAAATTTGTTTTACCGAGATTTGTTATAAAAGTTTTAGGATATTCGCATTGGACCGAATTAATTACATGTTTGATTCGAATTCGTATTCGTTACGATATTCGATTCGTATTTATATTCGAGAATGTTCGAAGTCATATTCATATTTGTTTTAAAAATATAAATTTGTATTCATATCCATATTTATTTTAAAAATATAAATTGAAACTATTCGATTTGTTTCCATCCCTACTAACATCTTCCCAGACACCGCCACTTCTCATATCATGTCATGTCCTTTTAAGCTTTGAGTTAGCATGGACTATATTGAAACATTGATTAAAAGCATGGACTATATTGAAACATTGATTAAAAATGAGTATAAGAAGTAATAATAAAATAGATTCTTTTCGACCTTGGATTTTATTAGTGTTAGCCATGCAATTGCGTGGACCTTTCGACGAGTTGTATAATAAATATAACTATACTTTTATAATACATTAGAGTTATATAACAAATATAATATATTACAATATCTAGTTGTATAATTGTATGGAAGTCCCTTTGTTTGCCTAATGGGAAGTAGCCATGTTGGTTATTGGACAGACACCAACAAGCAGAGGAGGACCCTTCAGAAAAAAAAAAAGGCAGAGGAAAACATGGGCATAGTAATGACGATATGGGCATAAATTATGCCAGCCAATAATTGATGCATCGATACTACTGCACCAAATTAAACAAATTAGCAAAAACCTATAGTTAATTATCGCGAGAAAAACGTCAGCCATCTTTCAACGAGGTAGGGTGGGGCTGGCTAGAGCTTTGTGGTACCCCGTAGTCTGTCCTGTGTAGATGGAAATGTGATTTTGAGATATGATCTTTCGGTAGAAAAAGAGCCGTTGGGTTTGTAGAACAGAATATCATTTTATTAAGAAAACGTCGTGAAGAGTGAACTAGATTATTCTCTTTCTATGGTAGGTCCAAAATACATGTTTCTTTGGTAGAATGACAGCTAAATTGGGAAAGCATTTCCTCCGTGCATGCATGCCCCACTTCATTCAGCTATTTTCTGGAGAATACAAGGCAGATCCACACACTTGACACAAGCTACACCTACTAGGTTCGCAGGGCAGCAAGCAAATTAAAGCCGGATCGATTCTTGGACGAAAATGACGTGCCAATCGTCCTAGTACGCGTACGTAGTGTACCGGTGCTCTCCTCGATCTACCACCACTCAATTGATCAACCGGCGCGGCGGCGCCATATATATGATTGATCCGTGTAAGTTTCAGTGAAAATACAGCGTCCTGTACAGATGGCAACTACATTAATTACTGCAACGTAAGTGGTCTAGTTGAACGAGTATTAAGTTGCTAACTACGGAATACTACATCTCACTCGCCCGCGTAATTTTTGGCATATTTGGTACTATTTTATCTGTAATTATAAAAATAGTAGTATACATGACGTATTGATAAAATAGCGTTTTTGTCGTCCGGTGCCTGAATAACGATGACGCAGAAGTCGACACGTGGGCATGCCGTTGGTGCCAGCTGCTTGCCGCCTCGCCACCAGGCGGTAGGCAGCATGCTATGCCGCCACTAGGCGGCAGGCAGCCTGTCGCCCCATGGGCAGACGGCAGGTAATTACATCGGCTAATTAGCTGGCTTAATTACCTGTCTTAATTTTTTTGCATACTATTTGTTTTAATTTTTAAATATAGCAAATGAACTCGGAAAATTACGAAATTTTATGTGCGGCCTCTTGACATAACATACTTGACTATGTAATTTTTTGGCAATTTTATCCACTATGAACTTTGCTCAAAAATTCATACGATTACCATTTTTGTAGCATATATTACATGTAGCAAACGAGCTGCAAAAATTATGAAATCTTATGTGCAGCATCCTGACATAGTCATAGTAATTGTCTATTTTTTTGAGAATTTTATACATTATGAATATTTGTAGAAGTACATGTAATAGTAAAAAAGCATCGTAGAGATCCGAAGGGTGAGGATGGAGCATGTGCTTTTCACAACTTCGTCCCACCACGACTTCCCACATGCTTGTAGGCAGCCTACAACCATGACATAGTCATTTTCATGTTTACGACCACGTTGTTCGTACACCATTCCATGACCCTTGCATGGTCGCACGCCTCCCCACCGACCATGACATAGTCGTCGGCGTATCTCACGACTACCTTGTGGTCGAGGCCTTTCCATGGCCCCGCGTGGTCATAGGTCTCTCGTGGGCATTACATGGTCATAGGCCATTCTGCTACCACATTAGGGTCCCAACCATCTTCTACTACTTCCAAGCGATCGTATGATCTCCCATAACTAAGCCAACTCCACTACCCCACAAGGGAATCGCATGGAGCACACGTTCTAGTTGTCGCATCTAATCGTGAGCCTCTCCGACCTCGCTAGGGTCCTTGGGATTGGTCAAGCAATGCATTGTGTTAATTTCATTTTCAAGCACTACGAGATGGGCCCTAGTCACCAAGCGCCATGATACTTCATCGCATATGGCGGCAGCAATAGCTCGATATCATGCTTGAATCTTAGTGGATCGATGTGGCCATAGTCGTGGTACCAAAGGATAATCACTTCAGTTGCAATTATTTTGGTTAATCTTCACAAATAGTATAGCACTCAAAGAGCACTATCAAAGTAGGCAAGGCCTATTCTTAGACTACTCTTCCTTTGAGCTCTATCTTTATATATTCCCTAGAGGCGTTGGTGCCACGGTGATTCACCCAAAGTGCGGTGACTCCTCCGCCCATCCCGATGTCGAGCGGCGACGAAGAAGGTGGTCGAGCATGAAGGGACGGTCTTCTTCAAGTACCTACTCACCATGCAAACACAGATAAGGACACGGCGCAACAACCATTGCTTTTTCATTGTAAAATACTAAGTTACATATCAAGTGGCAGCAAGTACCCCATAAAAAAGGCATTGATGGGCCAAAAGTACCTCAGCGACCTTGGGCTGGCATCGGGCATCATGGAGGAAGACAAATAACGCTGGGCTTGGCCACACTGTCTTTGTCCATGTGGCCCAGTTGCATATGGCTAGCTGGACAAAAACATTAGGTGTAAACTGTGCAAGCTCCAACCCGTACAGCTGAAGGACTTCACCGATGAAGGCGGCCGTAGGGATTCAGAGCCCAGCACCGAAGTACGAGGTGAACATGACGGTCTTTGTCTCCATCAGCTGGAGCTCTATCTCGTTGACGGGAGGAAGGTGAACTGCTTTGCGTCTTGATATCTGCCCGTCACGCACGGCGATTGAATCAACTCTTGAGATGTTGTGTCGGCCCTAGTGTATTTATGCAGATGCCGTTCACTTTCCCCATGGCACGCCACCGCTTGTCGGCCATCGACGCATCATGTTCTACCAGCTCGTACTCCACCTCCATGGCGAAGAACTCCCACGCCGGATGAGCCTCCACAAGCTGGATGAAGCACCGTGGCGCTGCGTCGAGAGGGTTGGTCACCAACGTGAACCATCCTCACAGCGGACATAAACGTGGACCGGCGATGGTGAGCGCATGTAGAGGTGGCATGAGGGTAGTGCAAGAGAATCTATAACGATGGGTGAAGTAGTGGCAACACGGAGGCGACATGATCGGCGGCAACAACCGTTACTCAAGAAGCGCAAGAGAAATGAGCGGTGGGTCATCTCGATAAGGATGTCGACTTTGAAGGCACGCCTTTTCAGGTGTGTCTCGAGAACCGACGTGCGAGGAGGCAGCGCATGACACGCCAAGCGCCCTCGCCACATGTCTGCACAACAAGCACAACCACCCAACCTTGGTCATCATCATCAATCACTCAACGGACCAAAGGGATGAAGGGGGCCAAAAGGCACAGTGACATGGTTTAGATCACGCACGAAGGAAGCCTTTACCATAAGAGTCTCTTTGTTGTAGGGTGGCCCCACCTACATCCATTCGACTTCTTTGAGTCAAGAGGCCCAATAAGGCATGTAAAGACACCTATACCCTTGACATAGTAGGCTATTGTGGCGGTATTATTGTAATTAGATCTTATGGGCATGTATATATCTGACCTTGGCAAAGAAGAGAGCCAAGCCGACTTATTTTTATACTCACTCTACTAGTCCCCTTGTTTATTGTTTGGTCCGTAGCCACAACAGATATTGTATCAGGTTAAAATATATTAGTCATTGTCTCATCTTTATCTACTTGTATTGCATAAAAAGGGAAGGGTTTTCCATTTGCTTGTCTTGTAGGTGCCGAATAATGGTACATGTATCTCCTTCTTGGATTGATTTCATATGCTTTGATCAAAAATAATTTTCATACTTTTTTTTAAGTAAAGCTGTGACTTTGTCGCCCCCCCTACATGTCTACTCATCACCTCATGGATAGATTTCGGTCTAACACCCAAATCATTCAAGATGTCAATTTGGGCCTTCTTTGCTTTCATCACTCTTCTCCGAGATCACAACATATGAGGCTTGTTGGAGTAATGAGTTCATGTTTATTTTCAAAGTTGCTTACAACATATTTTCCATTAGGAGAGATTTCGATGGTCATCTTTGTCATACAACCAACTCTCATATCCGCTCCCTTCCACTGCCATGCGTTCAAAGGGTTCCTTTTGTTGAAACATTTCCCTGAGCATACAAATTTTTCTATCCTAATCACACTAGTTGAAGATCTATCAGCCAGAATTTCCTAACACTAAAACCGATATGTCCTACATACATATTGTAGTACTCATATGCTATATCTTCATTCTCAAATTCTATTTCGATCACAGGTTCTAACTTTTCGATAATAATCATATGTGCTTATATCAATCATGCCACATCTCCGTCTCATGATCTACATGACAAAGAGATAAAATATGCTCATTATTGCGTTAACGCTAAGACTAATAGGTAAATAATAGCACACACATTCTCATCCATCATATGTTGTTAGTAATTAATGATTTAGAAGGAATGTGCACATATTGTCCTAACTAGTGACAACATATATAGTTGAAGGCAAATGGGAGTTAATCTCTCCTTCGTTCATGTTTGAATCAATCTACTTCCTAATAACAATTAGGAAATAACATATGATAGGGATTTGAGATCTTCCGCAAGAGAAAGAGATAATTAACACCAAGTAATCAAATTTTGCAGGTTCACGACTAGGGCTGGAAAAAAGCTCAATGCTTGTGAGCCACTCAGGCTCGAAACAAGCTCGACTCAGCTCAGTTCAGGCTCGAGACATACACAGGCGAGCCAAGCCTCCATCCCAGATCGCTTCATTAATGAGCCGAGCCTGAGCTGCTCTGTAGCTTGTTAGGCTCGACCATCCAACTCCAAGGCCTACCCAACTACCCAAGAGACTTCCATATGCCCCTAACCCAACCCCATTTCCAAAACCCTCTGTTCTCTACATTGCTCGACTACTCCTAATCCTAGGTCCCAGCTGATCCCAACGCTGCTCCATCTCCCTGACCGATGCCACCCCCTTCACCCCACCTGCCTCGGCCCCCTTCTCCCCACCAACCACCATCGCTGCTGCCACCCTTCCCAGCTAGGGTTAGGGTTGGGCACCACCATCTGGCCTCCACATTGCAGCCCCCCTCCCGACCCCAGCCCTTGGCCGCCTTCCTCCTCCCCAGCCACAACCTCCGCCCTCTCCACCCCTCTCCTAGCCGCAGTGCCGCCTCCCTCCACTCATGATGCCTTCACCTCTCCTACCTTGCCTAGCCGCGCTACCATTGGCCAGCGCCACTGTCACACCTTCTGTTGCTAAGCTAATCCATGCCGCCACACCTCCACCTCCACCTCCCCAACGTCATCGTCTCTCCCCCTCTCGGGCTCAACTAACTACATCAACGCTAGAGACCTCTACTTTTTTGGTTGAATTGGAAGATTTCTAGTTGATTCGTGGCCTCAACTGACTCCCAGCCTCTATTGAGTTTTGGTTAATTGGAAGATTTGAGGATCCTATCGTGACTACCTCACCTTCCACCGTGCCATCTACTTCATGGAGCCCCAGTTGAGCATGGCGTCTTGTGTGTGTTGAGCAAAGAAGTCCGTTGTCATTGGCCTCGTCAACACTAGTTCATAACCGCCTCATCACCTTGCCCACTAGCAATGACCCAGAAGCCCAGTGAGTCTCCACTCTCTCAAGTGCAAGATTGATGCAAGTTCATTTGTCAGCATGTTGCCTTGTTGGGTTATTGTCTTACTGATGTTACATTGATTCATATTTGTTGGGTGAGAAATCAGACACGGAAGGTGGTCAGTGGGATTGGGAGATGCCTGATGCTAATACTAATTCTGATGGTAATGAGGTGGGTGAACATTCACATTGTTAGACCATGTGGATGGTCGTGAAATGATGATTAATAATTGATATTTGTATTACTTTGGAATTTGTGTTTGTGAAAGTTTCGGTCGATTGTAGTCAAAGATTTTGAATCCGAGTGGTTTCGATCAGTTCTAAGTGACTCCGAGCAATTTTGGTCTACTTTGAGTGGTTTTAATCACGTTCGAGTGGTTTTAGTCTAGTTCAAGGATGTTCGGACCAGTTTGATCAGCTAAGTGACATCGGATGCTATCGAGCAACAACGGAATATCGGATGACACTTTCTTTGCAAGTGCCATCGATGACTATTGAGTAGCAAGCGAGTATCGGATAGTGTCCGAGTGGTATTGGCGGATTGGGCGACATTCGAGTGCCATCGGAAGATCGAGCAGCGGACTTCGACCTTGTCCAACCGACTACGTCCCGCCGACCACGGCAAAATGACCACGACAAGTAATCATAGATTTTGACCTCAAATAGTGAACTAGTCATATCGAGTGCTTTAACTCTTGCTACTTTGAGTACTCATGTTAGGCGATGGTAGGAATGGTGGTAGTGATCGATAAATAGTGTTGGAGGAGCGGTACTCATAGTCGAAAGGACTTGATACTTGGTAGTCGTAGCAATTGGTACTCGGTAGTCGGTACTTGATGGTTCATGCTAGTCGATAGAATGGTTGTTATTCCCGAGTATTTTGAGCAGAGTGATGGTAATTCCCGAGTACTTACGGTTTTTGAGTACTGGTTGAGCTAGCGGTCGAATATGTTGTCTGAGGCTGAATTTTGGATAGCGATGGAAATTGTGGTCGTGAATGACCTGGTTATTGATGATGGATGGTGAAAGGTGTGGTTTACGTATATGTGTTGATGATAGTCAAGTTGGGAAGAACTTGTACCGGAAAAATGTTTCTTTGGTCTTTGCATATGCAGGTGAGGGTGAAGACGATCATTGTCAATGACGAGGAGGACCGAGACTGGGAGGGGGTAATCTGAGGTCCATACGGTCAAGATGTCATGCGACATGGTCGGGCTAACGCTGGAGCACACGGAGATTGAAGGTGGTGATGCATGGAGAAGCTACGGGCGGTGCCATCCTAGAGACTTCGACATAGGAGTTGATGAGGCATGATGAAGATACGGGAGGTGCAATCCTAGAGGCTTCGTCATGTTTTGTGTTAGGAGTTGTGGATGAAGTCCATAACGGAAAAAATAAAGATTTTGAATGAAAACCCATGTACATAAGGGTTTTGGGTCCCTTAATTTGACATGGAGATAAGATTCTATGTTCGTGTTTAAGTTAAACACGGTTTAGGGCTCTAGCATATAAAAGTAGAGGCAAGCTAAGGATTTTAGGCATGAGGCTTTGCGAGACTTTTTGGTGCTAGTGTTTTAGGGGTGTTTGTGAGGGCACTATGTAACTCCATGAAAATTCAACAATAAAGAAGATCTTGAATCAATCTGGTTTGTGATTTTTGATGATTGCTGTTTGGTTTGTGATTTCTGATGATTACCGTTGGCCTCATCAACTCCAATTCACAACTGCCTCATCACCCTGCCCAACTAGCGATGACCCAGAAGCCCAGTGAGTCTCCACTCTCTCGAGTGCAAGATCAATGCAAGTTCATTTGCCAGCATGTTGCCTTGTTGGGTTATTGTCTTACTGATGTTGCATCAATTCATATTTGTTGGGTGAGAAATCGAACCCGGAAGGTGGCCAGTAGCATTGGGAGATGCCTGATGCCAATGCTAATTCTGATGGTAATGAGGTGGGTGAACATTCACATTGTTAGACCAAGTGGATGGTCATGAATAAAATGACTATTAATAATTGACATTTGGATTGCTTTAAAATTGCGTTTGCGAAAGTTTTGATCGATTGTAGTCAAAGATTTTGAATTCGAGTGGTTTTGATCAGTTCTAAGTGACTCCGAGCAGTTTTGGTCTACTTCGAATGGTTTCAATCGCGTTCGAGTGGTTCCAGTCTGGTTCAAGGATGTTTGGATTAGTTTGATTGACTAAGTGACATCAGACGGCTATTGAGCAGCAATGGAATATCAGACGACACTCTGCTTCAAAGATGTTCAAACTAGTCCAATCAGGTAAGTGGCATCGGACGGCTGTTAAGTAGCAACTGAGTACCGGACAGTGTCCGAGTGATATTGGAGGATCGGATGACAATCGAGTGTCATCGGAAGATCAAGCGACATACTTCGACCTTGTCCGATTTGGATTACATCCTACCGACCACGACAAAATGACCATGACGGTAATCATAGATTTCGACTTCAAACGATGAATCGGTCATATTCGAGTGCTTTAACTCTTGCTATCTTCGTGTACTTCAAGTACTTGTGTTAGCGCGATTGTAGGAATGGCTAGCGGTGATCGATAAGCGGTGTTCGGAGGAATGGTACTCATAGTCGGAAGGACACGATGACTTGGTAGTCGTAGCGATTGGTACTCGGTAGTCGGTACTCGATGGTTCTCGATAGTCGATAGCGATGGTTTTTATTCCCGAGTATTTTGAGTGAAGTGATGGGAATTCCCGAGTACTTGTGGTTTTTGAGTACTCGTTGAGCTAGCGGTCATAATTTGTTGTCTAAGGCTGAGTTTTGAATAGCGATGGAAATTGTGGTCGTGGACAGCCTGGTTATTGATGATGGATGGTGAAAGGTGTGGTTTATGTATATGTGCTGATGACGGTCAAGTTGGGAAGAACTTGTACTGAAAAAATATTTCTTTGGTCTTTACATGTGCAAGTGAGGGTGAAGACAATCATGGTCGATGACGAGGAGGACCGGGACTATGAGGGGGTAATATGAGGTCCAGACGGTCAAGATGTCATGCGAGATGGTCGGGCTAACGCTGGAGCACATGGAGATCGAATGTGGTGATGCATGGAGAAGCTACGGGCGGTGCGGTCCTAGAGGCTTCAACAAGAGAGTTGATGAGGCGTGATAAAGATACGGAAGGTGCAATCCTGGAAGCTTTGTCACATATTGTGTTAGGAGTTGTTAATGAAGTCCATAACGGAAAAGATTAAGATTTTGAATGAAAACCCCTGTACAAAAGGGTTTCAGGTCCCTTAATTTGAGATGGAGATAAGATTCTGTTTTCGTATTTGAGTCAAACATGGTTTAGGGCTCTAGCATATAAAAGCAAAGGCAAGCTAAAGATTTTAACCATGGGGCTTTGTGAGACTTTTGGTGCTAGGGTTTTAGGGTGCTTGTGAGGCGTTGTGTAACTCCATGAAAATTCAGCAATAAAGAAGATCTTGAATCAATCTAGTTCATGATTTCTAGTGATTCTTTGTTTGGGTAAGCATATGACTCTGAGCAAAGCTATGCAACAAGTGTTTGTTTGAGCGGTCGAATTCGCCATTGACTACATAGAGATTTAAAGAAGCAGAGGCAATCATTCACCTCCCCCCCCCCGATTGTGTCATACAATCCCACACATGTTTCGGTGGATTCTTCACATGCCAACTCGATTATAATGTCTCTTTTTGGAAGAAGAAGATGATAAGGATGATGTTGAAACCACTCTATGTCCTCGAAGTGTCGTAGAGAGCAACTAGTGAGTGTAACTACTTCTAAGTTTGCATGATATCTTGTTGATATTATTGATGCAAGCTTGTGCCTTGTAGGCTCCGTTGGATGCTTTGGATGACAAGATAATGCTATGACAGTTGACAACATACCTTTTGTTTGGATTTTTGTTTGATGTTCTTGCCATTCCTAAACTATGAAGCTGATGATTAAGAAGTTAGAACTGGTGGTTACAGATTTAGTATTAAATGTGAATGGATTGTTAAACATTAACCGTTAAACTATTTTGGTCATGTTTCATTACAGATTTATGAAGGAACCATTTGTGATGCATCTATTAGTGGAGAATGATTTTCCTAATGTCCTAACGTTTCATTGGTTTGTTGTCAACTTTATGAAGGAAAATTTGATAGCATTTGTTATTATTTGATGGATAGATTGTTTATTGGACTAAGCTAGCTTATAGATTGTACACAATACACTTTCTGATAGATAGATTGTATATTGGACTATTAATCTGTTGTGCAAACACAATCACAGAACCAAAAAAGACATGTACGGCTTGCGAGTCCACAAGCCGAGCCGAGCATAGTTTCTGACTTGTGTCATATTTTTTCCTTCGCGTGCACTCCGATCTCACTTGTTAAGGAGTGTTGATCTTTTAATTTTTCTCCCTTGCAGATTGCAAGATAGGATGAGGGATGAAGAACTTCACGTGCGGGAAGGACCGAAGGAGACGCAAGGAGGCAATTGTTTGCGCGGGGAAACAATTGGTTACCTGATTTCTAGGAGATTGCTTGGTGTTTTAATCGATTTTAACTATAATTAAGGGATAATACAACCTCCGTTAAGTAGATGGAGCTATCAGGATAGGTGTCACACCCTAATTCGGCCTGCACATTACTACTTGCCGTGACCCCCGAAGGTGAGCATAACGTTCGCTTCCTGAGTTCAAGTAACTACCTGCATGCACGCGTCCTGCCCCCGTTTTCTCCCGCACTATCTCATCCTAGTAACAACTTCTCTGTTGAACGTCGCGAAACGATCGAGGAGCTCCTCCGAATTAATCCTGCCGTGCTACCACCTAAATCCCACTCTATAAATACTGATCACCGCACCGTCACATGCCATTCTCCTGTGCTCGGCACCTCTGATCGGTTCTCATTTAGTGAGCTAGCTGGCTAGGCGTACTGATCGAACTGCTCAGTTAGCTATATACCTCCGCGCGCCCAGGAAAGAGGGCAATGGGGACGGCGGCGGCGGCGCTGTTGCTGGTGGCTCTCCTGCAGTTAGCGGCGGCGGCGGTGCGCGCGTCGCACGTCATCCACCCGGACCTCCAGTCGTTGGAGGCGAAGCAGGTCGACGAGACGCTGCGCACCGGGTACCACTTCCAGCCACCAAAGCACTGGATCAACGGTACGTGTGCGTGGATGCACTGGTTTTTCCTTCGATTCTTCTCCCAGATTTGGAATCTGGGTCGTGGTTACCTGCGTGTTATTTTGATACTGAAAGAGTCCTAACTACTCTGCTCTGTTTCCTCTTCATTGCTCCCACCACCGTACTCGTCATCACGCGACGATCAGATCCGAATGGTACGTACGCTAGCTCATAGAAAAATTCACCGCGACTAAAAGGAGATTAATTTGTGTGCGTGGTGATTAACTGGTGCATTGATTGCATGGCGTTGCATTGTGTGATATATCCATGCATGCAGGGCCAATGTACTACAAGGGGCTGTACCACCTCTTCTACCAGTACAACCCAAAGGGTGCGGTGTGGGGTAACATCGTGTGGGCGCACTCGGTGTCGATGGACCTGATCGACTGGGTGGCGCTGGAGCCCGCGATCTACCCGTCCAAGCCGTTCGACGTTAGGGCTGCTGGTCGGGCTCTGCCACCGTGCTGCCCGGCGGCGTGCCGGCCATCATGTACACCGGCATCGACCGCGACGAGCGCCAGTTGCAGAACGTCGCCTACCCGGCCAACCTCTCCGACCCCTTCCTCCGCCACTGGGTCAAGCCCGACTACAACCCCATCATCGAACCCGACCGCGGCATCAACGCCAGTGCCTTCCGCGACCCCACCACCGCCTGGTACGGCCCCGACAGGTACGTGTGTATATACCCTCCTTCCTTATTCAACCCATCCTATCCGTCCAAGACACTGTAGCACCGGCCGTGTGATTCTTTTTGGCACTTCATGTACCGTATGCTTTTGTGGGAACAAAAACTAGACGAATCTCAAAGCAGTTGTCGAAAGCTACCTATTTGTGCTCTAGGATCTGATCTGTGTAGTTTTTTTTACCGAAGTGCTATAGCACATGTGACTAATTTTTGAGCCAAAATTAGTCAAATTGTTTTGTCATGTCTATAATATTTTTCATTCATATTTGCAATATTTTTCACCTATGTATACAATATTTCATCATGTCTACAACATTTCTAGGCGGGAAAATGTTTCAGTCATCGGAAAAATGTTGCAGACATGTTGAAATGTTGTATACATTAGCAAAAAAAAATATTGCAAATATATACGAAAAATATTGCATACATGGCAAAAAAATTAACTGATTTTGGCTCAAAAAATATACGAATGTTATATAGACACTCCCTTTTTATCACGATTTTGTGAGCGGAAACAATGTTGACACGTGGTAAATTGAACTTTGTGCAATGTGCAGTCACTGGAGGCTGGTGGTGGGCAGCAAGGACAACATGAAGGGCCTCGCGGTGCTGTACCGGAGCCGGGACTTCAAGACGTGGGTCAAGGCGCAACACCCGCTGCACTCGGCGATCACCGGGATGTGGGAGTGCCCGGACTTCTACCCCGTGGCGGTGTCCGGCGGCAGCCGCAGCCACAAACGCGGGGTGGACACCGCCGAGCTGCACGACCGCGCCGTGGCCGAGGAGGTCAAGTACGTGCTCAAGGTGAGCCTGGACCTGATGCGGTACGAGTACTACACCGTCGGCAGGTACGACCACGCGACGGACCGGTACATCCCCGACGCCGGATTCCCCGACAACGACTACGGGCTCCGGTACGACTACGGCGATTTCTACGCGTCCAAGTCGTTCTACGACCCGGCGAAGCGCCGCCGTGTGCTGTGGGGCTGGGCCAACGAGTCCGACACCGTCCCCGATGACCGCAACAAGGGATGGGCCGGCATTCAGGTCAAGACAGGACCGTGCGTGCATGCACATGAATTGCACAAACAAACGTTACATCCCTACGTGTCAGGTGCTGATATCTAGTTCTGACTGCTGATGCATTGTTGTGTTTGTTGCGTTGCTGATTCTCTCAGGCGATACCGAGGAAGGTCTGGCTGTCGCCGGACGGGAAGCAGCTGATCCAGTGGCCGGTGGAGGAGATCGAGGCGCTGCGAGCGAAGCACGTCAATGTCAGCAACAAGGTCGTCAAGATCGGCAACTACTTCGAGGTCACAGGCTTCAAGTCCGTACAGGTCGGTGTGCACACGGCAAACACAATAGCATAAGCTAGCTTGCATGAAGAGTTTTTTACATGGTGCAATGCGAACGCCGGCATGATGCTAGCTGTGTTGTGCGCGCGTGTGCAGTCGGACGTGGAGGCGGCGTTCACGATCAGGGACCTGGACAAGGCGGGAAGCTCGACCCGGCGTGGCGCAACGACGCGCAGGCGCTGTGCAAGAAGCTCGGCTCGCAAGTCAAGGGCGGCGTGGGGCCGTTCGGGCTGTGGTGCTGGCCTCCGGCGACCTCAAGGAGAGGACGGCCGTCTTCTTCAGGGTGTTCAAGGCCAACAACACCAAGCACGTCGTCCTCATGTGCAATGACCCTACCAGGTACTTGCAGCGTTCAGGGTTTTTTCCGTCACAAGTACAAGATGCAATGCACCCCTGCGTACATATAGGCAATGGCCGCAATGCACGCCTATATCTGCAACTTGCGATTCTCTTCTGTGCTGCTGCATGCGTTCCGGAAATGATGTAAAGTGCCTGCAAGTGGGGAAGACATGGGGTCTTGATGACGTGTCGCCGATCTTTGCGATTGGGACGTGTCGATGGACACGCCCTTATCTTTGATCTGGAGCTGAATCTGTGGATGTTTGATCAGATATCGATCAATCTATTTGCAGTTTTATCACCTGCAAGCATGGATCGCTAACTAATATCTTTGTCCCCCAATGATCAAACACAAACAGGTCGTCGTACGAGTCGAAGATCTACAGGCCGACCTTCGCAGGCTTCGTCAATGTCGACGTCGCCAAGACGAAGAAAATTGCGCTCAGGACATTGGTACGCACACGAGTAACTTTGCTGTACATGTCACTTAAACCACCATTGTCAACCGTAACAACAGCGTAACTGCACTTTGCTGCACGCGTGCAGATCTACCACTCCGTGGTGGAGAGCTTCGGGCGCGCGGCAAGACGTGCATCCTGACGAGGGTCTACCCGAAGAAGGCCATCGGCGACGACGCGCACCTCTTTGTCTTCAACAACGGCGAGTCGGACATCAAGGTCACCAACCTGGACGCCTGGGAGCTCAAGACCCCGAAGATGAACGCGCCACAGCAGTGATAGTAGCAGCAGCAGCCCGAGGACAAGTGGTAGCCTAGCCGTAGCTAGCTAGCTTCTTTAATTAGCTGAGATTAATTAGAAGGCTTCAGGATCGATGCATTATTAGGGAGGGAAATGGTACGGTTATTGTTTGACCATTTAGATTGGCGCCACTGAATGGAATTGTAGCACTCAGTGCGTGAAAAAACTATTGCTTATCAGAATTTTATAAAATTTCAGTGATTTTTTTAGTCTTAAAACAAGTCTTTGGTTCCTGATGGCAAGCAGAGTTATCTCCAAGTCCTGTTTTTCTCCTACGAACGAGTACACAAGCACCGAGTTAACTAGGATGCTGCAGGTTTAGTGATGCGTTATTAGGGAGGGAAATGGTCTGGTTTGTTCAGATCGTCTAAGCACTGAGGGAATTGTAGCACTAGATGCGTGAAAAACACTTGCTGGTCAGGAATAAGTTCAGTGGATGGAATTTTTTGAGTCTTGAAACAATTCTTAGTTTCTGATGACAAGTTATCTTCAAGTCCTATTTTGCTCCTACGAACAAAAACCTGAACCAGAATGATTACACAATCTCCCTATACACAAGCACCATTATGCTCCTATATACAAAACCTGAACAAGTGCCACTTCCTGTGATCACCATGATCTAGGCTTCACAGGAAACATGTGTGAGTGCGGGTCCAAGAGGGCTTTTCATTGTTGATGAGCTGGTGAAATGCTGCCATAAGTCCATAACTATCTCTGACGGAGGGCACTGTCCAATAGTTCCAAGACATGTTATAGGACGAACTGTCGCTGCTCACTTGCAAAGTATATCCTTACATTTGCCTTATGTCGAAGATTATTGTGTATAGGGACTGCTAGTTGCCCCAATTTGTATCAGCATACATGCTAGAAACAACAGATCCAGCAGTAAGACGAGTATGTAGTTGTGTACTAGTTGATCTGAGAGGAACTTGAGACTTTAGTCTTACACACATGACTGGGCCAAGATGGGAACTGGAAGGAAGCATGAAGATGAACTCTGCCTAGATTGTGTTACGTAGCTGGCCATCACTGAACTTTCTTTCTCCATTGTACAGCAACTTGAGGTATAATTGCAGGAACCAGCGCATGTTCTCATCACCTCTAGAGAGGGTATCTGATCGTGCCACTTTCTCTAAGGCCCGTTAGAGCGCCAACAAAGCAGTAACAAGGATAGAAATCACGCGAGCCGATGAACTTATCCTTGATGTCATCTACTCGTGTTCAGTAAAATCATGCGAGAGACCTTCAAACCTAGACGGTGTTCTAGGCCGGTCCAGCACCTCCAGCCTTTCGCTCTTGTTTGGATAGCACACGACATCACACGGCCTCATCTCCGACGCGAGTGACGACGCCTTTCCGAGAGGAAACTAGCACGCGTTGCATTGCCTTTGGCAATAACACGCAGTGGTCAACCTCAACCGTGCATGTGCACACCAAGCAATGGAGCAGCCATGAGGTGTACCTCCACTTGTTCGGATGCCAAGAAAGGTCCAGCCCAGAGCAATGGAGGATCGCAGGCCGAGAGGACGGACACCAAATCAAGCAACTGAGATGGATCATGCATATAGATGAGTCACGGCCTATGCGACAACCACTGACATGCTCCCATCGATGGCTCTTTCGGAAGGCTTCAGATACGAGTTGTGCAACCTGCAGGTAACGGCCATAGTGGGGGGCCTAGTGCCCTAGTGGCAGTGGATTAGGGAGGGAACATTGGGGAGGAAATGGAGTGACTTCCAGCAGAAAGGCGACACCGTAGGCCATACGGTAAGTAGGTGAAATCAACTGTCGAAGTACTAGTTGCTGTTGCGGTCTTGCCAATGTGGAGTGGAGGCAATGATTTTCCAATGCATGGGGTTCAGTGGGAGCTTGGTGCAGCAGTGACAATTGACATGCCAGTGCAGAGATGATGGTGGAGACTGGATACCGTCATAAGGTAGCACTTTTCTCTTCCCTTATTCAGAGGGGCAAATGGCGTGAGATGCAGTCCGTTCTGCAGCCCTCGATGTTCCTGAAACGAAAGAACGATGCCATTAGCGCAAGTGGAAGGGACACTGCCGTCCTTCATCTCGTCATTTCTTCCTTCCTTTGGAGAGCTGCGACAGAACAAACTACATTCCCATCTTTAACAGTAAAACTGCAGAGACGTTCTGGGAGACTGATACGTCGAGTGACAGTGTGTGTATTGTTGGATGGATGCAAATTACCTCTGTGACATGTTACGGCTGCTTTCTTTTAGGGTTATACTCGGCTTTCTATAATAACTAACTTTTAAACAGAGTGTTTTTTCAAAACAAAATTTACAAGTTAATTGTAGTAAACACAGTCCCGACTTCATCTGTATCAATCAAAGTCACATATAAATATCTCTCTCCATACTCCCTTATAAACAATCAGAATTCAAAAAATTAAAACAAAAGTATAAGGCATGGGTCAAAAGAACCCATCCATTCTCGGCCTTAAATTAGAAGAGAGGATCTTTAGCCTACAAGCATGCGTGCATGTCGCAGCCGAGCAACGACCCCACGCACAAAATGAGCCCACAGGTCCAGCCCAATATAACAACCATTTTACACTAGGCAAAAACATTTTGGTAGCCCATGTAAGACAGGGTCGAACAAGATACAGTTGAACCTCACATTGGACCAACTCTAACATCATAAGATATAGTGATATGCTGACACACAGTTCCCAGCTTTCAGTTCACACACACGTGAAGATACTTTCAAAAATGCAATATCTGATAAACTTAACAAATTCAAGAAAACAAGCATGAATTCTGATGTGAAAACCGTCACCACGTCATTTCAATTTCAGAATATTTGCAGCACGAATATGCCGTCACATGTAGCACATTCATGGCAAACGGAGGTGACGATAAATAGCAACCACTTGGTTCAAAGGGAAAAAAGGGTCATTCTTCTAATGATCCAACACAACTTAACTCAATTTATAAATCCATGATATCTGATGTTAAACAGAGTACAGAACAATTTGCAAGACCCAGGATGGATAGCTTGGTATTGTTCCTCCTTGATACAGCATGGAATTACAGCCTCCTTCCTCTAGAGGTGATGATAAATAGCAACCACTTGGTTCAAAGGGAAAAAAAAGGTCATTCTTCTAATGATCCAACACAACTCAAAATTTATAAATCCATGATATCTGATGCTAAACAGAGTACAGAACAATTTGCAAGACCCAGGATCGATAGCTTGGTATTGTTCCTCCTTGAAACAGCATGGAATTACAGCCTCCTTCCTCTTCTACCACCCTTTCTGCGAGTGCTGTCAGTAGGGACTGGAGTAACATCCTCTGTTCAACAAATAGAGAACCGCAAAAGGATTAATCTTTCATGGAAATCATACAATATTGGAGAGTTGAAGTTGGCAAATAATTGTAAAAATTGCTTGCCATGCTGAATGACTGTAATCAGTTTCAGCATCACGCAAACCCCTGAGCTGTACATCAAGTAAAACCCTGAATCTCAAGGACTGTAACCACAAGCTACAACAACAACAACAAAGCCTTTTGTCCTAAACAAATTGAGGTAGGTTAGGAATGAAACCTTCTCAAGATCAAAGAGATGAGAGCCTTGAAATAAAAACCTACAATACTAAAACCCTAAGCCGTACATAAGGAAATATATCCTAGTCTAATTGTCAAGCATACTTCAATGCCAGAGACAGTAATGTACAAACTCCATTGAAAAACAACATATAGTCGATTAGTCGTTTATCATTCAGTCAATAGTGTAATCAATTTCCACAGAAAGAGAAAGGCAAACACAGCTAAAAGCAAGCACAGATAAAGTGACATGGTGCACATAATATAAACGGGGAGCGTATGCTTACCAATGCGTCCAATCTTCATGCCAGAACGTGCAAGAGCTCTGAGAGCAGATTGAGCACCAGGACCTGGAGTTTTTGTCTTGTTTCCACCAGTAGCACGGAGCTTAATGTGCAGTGCGGTGATTCCAAGCTCCTAAAAAAGGCAAGAACACAGTAAGTATCAACTGACAGCACATAAATCGATGTTTGAGAAAGTAGCTACCTTGCATCTTTGTGCAACATCCTGAGCTGCAAGCATGGCTGCATAAGGTGATGACTCATCACGGTCAGCTTTGACCTTCATGCCACCTAAAAAATACAATTTCGTAACTCCAACTATCTATACATCTACAATATCAAAGAAATCTAATAGCTGTTGAGCATCAAAGAAGTCCAGAAAGGAAATTGTGTCATGACATACGCACATTTTGAATTACAAATATTTAAGAAGGCCTAGAGAAACCATGCTCTAAATCATAGTGAGCTCAAAAGTTAATGTGAAGACCGCAAAGGCAGCTGCAAAAAATGGCAAACTGTAAAGCATGTTCACTTCCAAAATTTAGACAACTCCATTTAATTTGGCAAAGACTTGCAAGGGTGCAGAACTCAGCAGAAGCAATGCAGAATGCAGCTGCTCCATAGAAATCATACACCACAAGAAACACAATGCCACGATGGAGACACCTTAAACTGAAACAGGAAGAGAAGAAGTTCCAGAGAAAAACTCTCTGGGCCCTCTTGTGAATCTTGCACGGCTATGACTCGACACGCTCCCACAAAACAAAAGGGAGGCGATCTTAAGGGCCATGCTCACAAACAAATTCGACAACCTAAAAATTAAAAAACTCAAACAGCGCATGGGGAAAGCCGGCAAGGTAAAAGGACACTGGAAGCGCTGTGACAGCTCTGTCAACATGGAGGTCAAGCAAAATCGGACGAAGTGAGGAGGTCTCCGAATGTTCAGTAGGTATCAAAGAGTGCAGTCATCAACAGGGAGATTGCAGCGCTCTATGGCATTAGCAGTAGATTGAACAAGATCCAACAGACATGGGTTTAATTTAAATGCTTTGTGAAAGAATCTGCGGTGAAACAATTCTTTTAGTTAAATGTGTAGTCTTCTGATACAACTATGCGAATGAAAAATACATAAGGTTTTCTGAAACTTACTCCAACACAAAGCATGTTCACTTCCAAAATCTAGATACCTCCAATTAATTTGGCAGAGAGTTGCAATAGTGAAGAGTTCAGCAGAAGCAATGCAGAAAGTAGCTGCTCCATACTGACCAGTGACCATACACTACAGTAAGCTCAATAACAAGATGGAGACACCTGGAACTGAAACAGGAAGAGAAGAAGTTCCAGAAAAAAAAACTCTCCGGTTCCTCATTGTCAATCTTGCACGGCAATGACTCAACACGCTCCCACGCAACAGAAGGGAGGCGATCTTAAGGGCCATGCTTACAAAGGAAATTCACGATCACACTAACCAAACAGCAACATCAAGTATTTGCTATCCCAAATGCAAGAAAAGTGGCTTTCTGCATTTACACATTACAACCGAACCTATCTCTATGGGAAAAGGTACACCAGATGCTTGTAACAAACAAACATGACACTATTATCATAATGGCACACACCGTAACAAAACACCATGCCTGGCAAACACATCCGACATACCAACAAACATATGCACGGACTGCTTAGGGCCTCTTTGGAATATATTAAGCTAACGGCCAAACCATCAACTTAAATACTGTAGTAATCTGTAAGCTCAAACCCTGCTATGCAGAGATGCACAAGTGAATGGCTCATAGGGTTAACAGGTCTACAGGAACGTGAAGGGTGCTATGCCAAAACATGATAAAGATATATCACGATTGCTCGTTTGCTACACACAGTAATTCCCGCCATCCTAAGCACGTAACCAACAAAAACACTACCAATGCGGGAATACCAGTACCAGTACCAATTACATAAACTAGGGCGACAAATGTTACGCTATCTGCTACTCATAGCCACCATGATTGGGTCCTAACTCATAAAGACACAAACTTCATGACAATAACAAGCGTTTTCAAAGGGGAGTAATCACCAGTGATGCGGACGAGCGTCTCCCTCCCGGACAGATCCGTCACATGCTGCAAAACGAAGCCAAGAACAACACAGCCTCATAAACCGAGCACCGCAGCACGCCTGGTGTAAACAGGCAGGAAAAGGAAACTGGCAGACTCCTGGGGATCTTACGATGAAGGTGTCGTTGAAGGAGGCGAAGATGCGCGCGACGCCGAAGACGTACTCCCCCTCGCGGACGGCGGGGCCGAGCGTAACGTTCTCCTCCTTGGGCTCCCGCGTTTTCTTCCTCCCGGACTGCACACAACACAACAGCAGCGCACGGCGCCCAGATGGATGAGCACAGAAGGTAAACCGACCCCGAGTTAACGAGAAAAGGCGAGCAGCGTGGCGTTACCATGGCTGCGTCTGCGTGCTCGCGGCGGCGGTTTGGAGGAGCTTGAGGAGGAGGAGGCGGCGGCTAGGGTTCGTAGTGGGAGCGGAGGCAACGAGGGACGAGTGGCGAAGCGTGTAAAGATAAACCCTCGAGCGGAGTGGGCCGCGCGCTCGTGTTTGGGCCGCACATTGCGCTGAGCTTTCCAGTTGCCCACTGACCTAGTGAGCTTTCACGACGCTCTATTGGACCTTTCCCCTTTGTTCTTTTTTTTTCACCTTCTACCTGCTTCGGGTAAGCCGAAGCTGATTTTTTTCACCTTTGTTCTTTTTTTTCTGCCTTCTAACTGTTCTTTTTTTACTACAGCTTATAGCTTTTGATTGAAATTTTTAAATTTTAACTATTTATGGTAGAGATTACAGAAAGAGATACTCGTTTACGATTATGATTTATACAGATTTTAGGTTTTTAACGTGTACTACAATTAACTTATAGATCCCGTCTTAAGAAAATACTCCGTATGAAAGTTAGGTACCGTAGCAAAAGTCAAAAACCGCTTTTAAAAGCAGTAAAAAACAGGGCCTAAGTACGATGATAATAATAATAACAACAACAACAACTTATACTACAATTAGCTAGTAAATCTTGACTTAAAAAATATTTCTTTACAAGCTAATTACTGTAGACAATTATTTACTATAAAAAATAGTTTTTAAAAGCCAACACAAATTAGACTAAACGCGCATCAAGCTCCCTCAAAAAAGAAAAGCGCATCAAACGATGTGCTCAAATGATTACATGACGACTAGAAGAAACATACGCTCGCGTGATGCAGGCTATCAGTAACCCTACCTTCAGGTGTGCTAGTTAGAACCTGTTTGGCAGAGCTTCTCTTCACAAGTGGAGTTATTTTTTTTGGCTTCACAAGTGGAGCCAAGTGAAGCTACTTTTTTCAGCTCCTTGGGTGGAGCTATTTTTGTCTCAGCAGATTTTAAGGAGCTCCTTGGGTGGAGCTATTTTGCTTTACCCCGTTTAGTAAAAACACCCAAAGAGTGGTGGTGAGATGTGCCAACGGGCCTTAGTTCATCATGAACCATGATATCTTTTTAAGGCAAGCTATAAAAGCAACTGAGCAAGACACCTCGAGATGTAGAATAGTCGAAACTTATTGTGTTTAACACACAGAAAATGGTAAATATATATAACAATCTTTATTTCATGGAACCACTTCACATTTTCTCCGGGGAAAAAAAAGACGAAACCTTTGCACCCTAGCATAACATAGCAACAAGAGAAGGGGGGTATTTAGAACACTAAACATAAAAATTATCACTCACGTTTTCACACGAGGAGACAGAAAAAAAAAGAAACGAAAGCAAAAATAACCATACAGCCACATGAGAAGGCAAATGGAAAAAAGAAAAATGAAGAAAAATTTTGACAGCTGTGGGATTTGAACCCACGCCCTTCCGGACCAGAGCCTAAATCTGGCGCCTTAGACCACTCGGCCAAACTGTCGCAGCTGTTACAATTTCTATTTATTCTATTACTAAGCAAATGACTAGAGTTCCCAGTTCCGGGGCTCGAAGCCTCGAATGTCTGTTCGTAATCGAAGGGCCTACAGCGAGAAGGTACAGGCTCCGGACTACAAAATCTTTTTCCCATAAATCACAAACAGAATCGGGTTTGGTTCAATAATACGCTTCCAACAATTGCCTAAACCAGATATTCTAATCTGACATAATTAAGAACCAAGCACATCTGAAACCATGTTAGTTGGTAGGTGGCAGGAGCAGGACTTGCACAGGAACTACACAGCAAATGCATCACAGCTATTACCCAGAACGCATACACAATGCAACGAGTGGGACATTGGCGTTGCGATTTGATGCCGATGTCTCTGGAATCTGCAGCACTCGGCCGCAGCTTTAGAACCCTCCGATTCCAAATCCAAAACGAGCATTGTTTAATCAAGCACTTAAGCGTATCATCCGCACGATTAAGACAGGTTGAACTGGAGATTAGCTGGAAAGATTACGCGGCCCCCACATCTTATTTGGTGGCGTTATTAGCTTGAACTACCTACTAGCTATGACTGAAATGTTGCCAATTGTCAGGCATCGGATTACAGTCTCACTCTAAACAGTTTCAGTTTTTTTGTTCAGTTTATTTAAGACAGAAGATACTTGAAACAAGCTTCTAATTTTAGCTTGTTTTGGCTTTTTATATTTTATTTTTTTTTCCTTATTGCTTTGCATTGTCAGTAACAATGTAACAGTTTTTTAATTTTTTTTTCTCTATTTTTTATTTTTTTAAAAAAACTAATAACCAAGTGCAATTTTAACTAGAAGATTAAGCCAAAAACTAGTTGGAGGCTCGACTTGCACATTACTTGTATCTTCTTTTGGCAAGTACCATACAGTTATTCAATGGTTAACTCTCAGAAATCAACATGTAGTGCCGTTCTAAAAAGTCAGTGCTCGATGAAAGGGTTTGTGAGGATGAGCCACCTCGTGATCTCACGCCGCCCCGTCTAAGCCCGATCCGACGGCGGAGGACGGCCTGGCCCGGCCCTGAGGGGGGTCGAGCTGGGCCGCCGCACTGGGCCCTCGACGCCAAGGGGCCCAATCCGATACATAAGTAGTATCAGATAGTATTCTTCGCACGCATCGCCGTCGTGACGATTCGGCGCCGTGTACGCGACTCCTCGTCTCCTCGTTCGCCCTTCCGCTGCGCGGCGCCGCGCGGCGCCGCCGCGATCGCTTTTCCCCGTTCCTCGCCGCGAGTCTGCGACTGCGAGCTGCAGCGCGCAGCCACGCCGGCCGCCATCGCTCGAGGCTGATCGCGCGCCGATTGGTTGTGCGAAGGCGTACACGAGCCGCGGCGCCTGCGCCGCGCGCGGCGTTGCATGCTGCATGCACTCTCCGTTCCTCCCCGGTCTGCGTACGTAGAGAGCCAGAGAGGTAAGAAATTGCCTCAATGCCTCTAAGCCTGCCCCTTTGATTGTGTTTGTGTATGTCAGTATGTGGTATATATCAAGTATATATGTTTAATCAATATTTAGTTTGCTTTTGTCCTCAATATTTATTCTTTAGATTTGGGATTTAGGAATCCCTTAGATGCAGCACACATGTTTAGTATGATATTGAATTTTCTGAAATTCTGAAATTGAATTTAGTATGGCATAATTTTCTTAAATTACTTACTAATTTCTAAATTTACAGTGAACTCATGTTGCCCAAAAAGCACGCATCTGGAAGTGAGAAAAGAAAAAAGAAGAGAAGGATAGAGGACTTGATACAATCACAAAGAGGAGCTATTGATAAATTTTTTAAGAGTAATACAAGCACTTCAAGAAATCCAGATGAGTGGGCAATAGTTGCTATGGAGGAACAAACTACGCATCCAGAAGATCAAGGCCCTATAGAAGAAAATGTTGGCATCAACACTGATGATAATAATGTGAGTGATCATGAGCCCATATTTAATTCTCCCGCGACGGAATCTACTCGTGTTGATGAAGAACCAGTTTTATTGTTGATATGTATGATCCAAAGAATTGGGACAATCTTGATAACAAAGCAAGGGACATATTAGTGGAGAAGGGCCTATTAGAGATGAAAATATTGTGTTTCCTTTGGATGCCAACTCAAGACATTTTTCATACACTCATTATTCTAGAAAAATGAGCAATGGAGAGGTACGTGATAGGAAATGGTTGGTCTATTCAAAAATGTTGACAAAGTGTTTTGCTTTTGTTGTAAGTCGTCTGGTTCTAGCAACCGCAAGAGTTCATTGGGGCATGATGGGTTTAGAGATTGGAGGCATGTTAGTGAGAGACTAAAAGAGCATGAAGTTAGTGTCGATCATATGACCAACATGAACTCTTGGAATGAATTGAGAATTAGATTAAGCAAATATGAAACAATTGATAAGGAGTTGCAACATCAAATCACGAAGGAGAAAGAACGATAAGGCAAGTTCTATTAAGAATAGTTGCCATTGTGAAGTTTCTTGGTAAACGCAGTTTAGCTTTTAGAGGATCTAGTGAGCAACTTTACAATGATGTGAATGGCAATTTCTTAGCTTGTTGTGAGATGGTTGCAGAATTTGACTTGGTAATGCAAGACCACCTTAGACGCATTCAAAACAAAGAGCTGCAATATCATTATCTTAGTCATAAAATTCAGAATGAGTTGATTTCTCTTATGGCTTTTAGCATTACAAGCTCCATCATAAAGATTGTTAAAGAGGCCAAATATTTCTCGGTTATCCTTGATTGTACCCCAGATGTGAGTCACCAAGAACAAATGAGTTTGCTGGTTCGATGTGTTGATATGTCTGATGGGAAAATAAAAGTTGGGGAGTACTTTCTTGGTTTCTTGAAGGTGGATGACACATCTCGCTCGGGGCTTTTCAATGTATTAGTTGACTCCATCAAGTCATTTGGTCTTAATGTTGATGATATTAGAGGTCAAGGTTATGACAATGGATCTAATATGAAAGGAAAACATAAGGGGGTACAAAGGCGTTTGCTTGATATAAATCCAAGAGCTTTGTATATGCCATGTGCTTGCCACAGTCTTAATCTCACTCTTTGTGATATGGCTAAATCATGCAGTAAAGCTATTTCATTCTTTGGAATTGTGCAGAGGATATATGTATTATTTTCTGTGTTCTACCAAAAGATGGAATGTTTTGCTTGAACATGTTAAAGATTTGATCGTGAAATCATTGAGCAATACTCGTTGGGAGAGTCGCATCAAAAGTGTCGAGCAATTAGATATCAAGCTCCTCAACTAAGGTCACTTTGTTGTGGCTAAGTGAGGATAGAGATCTTGAACCAAAGGATAGGAGTGATGCAAAAATTTATATGACGTGCTTGGCGCTTTGAGTTCATACTTGGTATGGTTATTTGGCATGACATTTTATATTCGTAAATATTGTTAGTAAGAAGTTGCAATCACCATCCATGTGCATTGATTCTACCTTACTGAGATATAAAAGGTATGATGAAATACTTTCAGACTATAGAAACAATGGGTTTCTTTGATAGTTTGGTTGTCGCCACGTAAATTGCACTTGAAATGGGAGTAGAGGCATCCTTTCCAAGAAAGCGTCGTTCTCTTAGAAAGAAACAATTTGATGAAACCGACTACAATGAAGCTATTTTGCAAGTCGAGAAGGATTTTGAAGTTAATTATTTTTGGTTATGGTTGATATGGCAATTAGTTCATTGAAAAGCGATTTCAAGAACTCCAGTCATTCAATGGAATATTCGATTTCTAATGAATTCAACATCCTTGAAGTCATTGGATGGTGCTGATCTAAAAGATCAATGCACGAAATTTGCAAAAACTTTCTCTTTGGATGGTTCCTCGGATGTTGATATAAATGACCTAATTTCTGAGTTAGGTGTTATGCAGTTTACTTTGCCAGATAGGCCAATGTCTGCTATGGAGATTTTTGAGTTTGTCACAGAAGCGGATTGTTATCCTAATATTTCCATTGACCATTGCTTATCGGATCCTATTCACTATGCCTGTGACTGTGGCCTCAGCTGAAAGAACCTTTTCAAAGCTGAAATTATTGAAGAATTATTTGAGGTCCGTAATGTCTCAAGAAAGATTAAATGGTTTGGCAACTTTATGCATCGAGAAGAAATTATTAGATGAAATTGATATTGATGCCATCATCAATGACTTCGCATCAGTAAATGTTAGAAGAAAATTTTAAGGTAAGATGTATAACTTGTTTGATAAGAATGTTTTTTATGTATTACACTTATTAGAAACATCATTATATTATTAGAGTTATATTAAAGGACCCATCTTTCTAGCTTCGCTCCAGGTCACTAAATTCACAGGACCGGGCCTGAGGACGGCTTGTCGGGGCGCGGCCTGCCTGCGCTGCGCTGAGGGCTGAGGCCGAGACATCCCAGGAAACGCCGCGCCGACGTCGCCGTCCCGACGGGGACCCCCCGAACAGCGGAGCGGAGCGTGGCGTGGCACCGGTGGAGTGCGGGGACAAGTAAATAAGAGACTTTTTTAGATGACAAGTAAATAAGACTTGGAGAACGGGATTAGATTCTGCGTATTTTATCCACGGAGCTAGTGTTATTTATGTCCACTCTTCTTTTATTTTCTCAAAGAAACAATGGAGATTGCGGGTGAACAATACTCGATCTTGATCGATTTGGGATTTCAGAAAATTGCACAATGGGTACCGGGGGATTGCCATGTTTGTGATAGATTATGTAAGCGATTAGTGGATAGAAAATAATGCCTTTGGTGCAAGCTTATAGACACCAACACTGCAATGGTATCGTGCCGTTACTGATCTCATCCGCCGGATAAGATAATAATGCTTGGACTTGATTGCAACGTCGTAACAAATAACAAAAATAATTTCCAGGTAGTATCTGTAGCTAAAAGTTGTAAAATTGGTCTTGAATTTTTTACTCCTCTAGCCACATAAGGATGTCGTCCTAGAATGTGTGTGATCAAATCGTACGAATTTTAACCAAATGTATTGTCCAAATATGTAGTTTGGATATACAAAATAATCTGAGTAAATTTGTCACGAAAAATATTTTCGTAACATTGCACTTTTATAACTTTTTCAAAAATATATGAAGGGTCATGTGAGAAGATCCATAATTATGTTGTGATAAATCATTACCATTTGGGAGAGCGAAAATTTAAATTTCCAAATTTATTGATTTTTAGATCGCTCAGAGGTTAAAGGCCCGACCACGCGAGGTGGCGGTCAGCAATCTCATAAGCGGTCAAACCGGCTCTTGGCGGTCCGACCGCCACCACTAATGGTCGATCGGCCAAGGAAAGCGGTCCGGCGGCAGTATGTCTCGGTTGGTCGATTTTGTAATTTGGAAGTATTGGTCATGGGATGAGTTTGGTTGACCTAGATTAGTGTATATTTGTTGTATGATACATATTTTAGCTAACATGGGTCAAGTTATGAAGAACATGTGCCCGAGTATGATTTCTTTGTCTTTGGATCTGCACGGTCACATGGAATTGACCATGATCAACGGTGAGGATCGGGCTACGCTCATGGAAGAGCCAAGGCCTAAAATGATCAAGAATGCCGTAAGATAGCTAAGCTTAAGTATGGCACAAGGAAGGTGGGAAATGCTAAAGGAAAGTTTGAGCGACGGTTGAACAATGTGGCTTAATCGGTCCAATTAAGGCGTGATCCGGTGGAATCAAAACAGAATATACTGGCTGACACGTAACAAATCAGTGATGCATCTACACGTGGAAAGCATGGTGATTACTTAGAAAGGAAGGTGAAGACTACGTCAAAATGGGTATTTGGTAAGTTGACCAAAATACCAAAAACTATGTTGGATCAAAACCATGATGCTTGGGAGAGTGATTTAGGTCAAGAACAAACCGAAAAGATCAAATTAGATCAAAAGTGAACTTATGTGCTTTAAAATACGTGCATAAGTGTAGTATGTGAGTAAACCGTGTTTTGTGGGATTAAAGGGTTTCCTATATATGTTAAGTAGATAGTATCCATTATGGTTAGATAGGTTCGGTTGGCCTATTTATTTAATAGGTTGGGATAGAGATTTATTGGTTAACCATCCAACTCTTTCTATTGAAGCTAAGTGTTCTAAGGTTAGACTTTGAGAGAAGTTGAGTAATGTGGTATGCTCTCTTGTCCTCCATGTGAAGTGGCTATAAAATATTTATCCTCAAGTAGTAATATATTAATTTTGTTCATCTCCCATGGATCCATCTTGTTTTGGTTGATTTGCTCTCGATTTGGTTGGTTTTGATCTATTCTCTCCCTTTCTTGATCTTGTTGGATACCAAGAATGAGTTAGTGATAGAGATATTCTATAAAAATCAATCTCCATCCATCTAAGTATCAGGTTTGGCAAGTTCTTAAAATTGCCCTTTTTGTTAGATTTGATCCTCTTGAATGATTTCTTTATTCAGTCGTTGTTGCCTCTGTTCATTTGGTGTTCTTCTTTCATATTGTGATATGTGTGAATACATCTAGAGCTATCTGACCATCATCCATCCACGAGCAAGACATATTCACCATTTTTGTTTTTGCCCGATTTTGGTGCAACCTACCTTCAATTTGAAAATGGCCATAACTTTGATAATAATTTTCTCAATCATTAGTTGAAATAGGTTCATGTCATTCTAGAGATGGTGTATATCAAGTTTCATGTCGTTTGGATTTATAGATCAAAAGTTTCATGGATTTTAGTTTCGAAATAGTGTTATTTTACTATTCCCATGCTAACTTGATTGTAGCGATCTAACCGACTACTATTCATTGATCTGATCAGTTACTATTCATCTAGTCTAACTCTCTGGCACATTGATGGTTGTTTTACTTGTTTTTCATTGGGATTTTTTATGTAGTGATTAGTCTTAAATCTTCATAGTTTCTCATAGTTATTAGAGTGAAGATCGACAAATACTTGGGGAAAATTCAAAAGTACCATTCACCCCCTATTGCCATATTGGTCCTACATGTGGTATCAGAGCCAATTAGATCTTCTTATAGGTCTTAACCTGTCTTACGAACCATAACATCAAATAAGTATTCAACCAAGCCACCTGTATTCGTTGAAGTTGATTTCTCTTATTGGAAGGCTTGTATACAGTCCTACATCAAGGCTCAACGACACGCAATTTGCATTAAAATCAAGAATCCTTATGTCATGCTGGCCAATGATTAGGTGAATATACTAGATGTAGAGGCAAACAATAAGGCTCACAATTTTTTTAATTTTAGTCAATTTGAGTTTAAGCGTATTACTCACTTGAGGTATCCTCATGAAATCTGGAAGACCCTCACTAATTATCATAAGGGCTCTACCACGATCAAGGAAATGAGACAGAACCAACTGAAGAAAGAATACTCAAAGATCGAGTAAAAGCTTGATAAATCTTTGGATGAGTTGTGGGAAAGGTTTTCCAAAATCATTCATGGTTTGCATTCTATTGCCATTATGTTTTCTAAATATGAGAATGCATGCCAATTATTAGGTGCACTTGATGTGCAAGTTTGAAAAATAAAAATCACTTCGATTAATGACAACACTGTCATGAGTGAATTTACCATAGATAAGCTTTACTCAAGATTAAAGACGTATGACATTGACTTTATCTCGTGTCTCCTCAAGACAAAGTCGATGGCACTTGTGATTGACCCTACTCAGAGTAGCTATTCTAGTTCCTTGGATTTGGCTCTTCTGGATTTTCATTATTAAGCTTGCATTCTTTGAGCTATAAGCAATTAGAAAAGCTTGTTGAGGATGACTTAGCCCTCCTATTCATAAAATTCATGAGAGCATACGACAAGGTGAGGAATAAGAGAAGGGATAGTCATGTCTCTTGCTTTGATTGTAGTGAGCCCGACCACATTCGGGCTAAGTATCCCAAACTGAAGGGTAAAGAGGAGAAGGACTTCTGAAGGCTTCTCCAAGCTTGTGACGCGAAGTCCAAGAAGCTCAACTACCACAAGTTTGTTAATCAGATATTTACCGTTCTTAAGAAAGTTGACATGAGCGATGTGGACTCAGGGATGGAGGACAACGAGGATAACTCCCATGACAAGAAGAATCAAGACTTCATTGGCATGTGCTTCATGCCAAGGGCAGCATCAACGTCACTTCCTCTGACGACGAGCGGTATGCCCCCTCTAAAGAGATGAAACGTGTTCTTGTTGCTAATAAATAAAGACTGAAGAAACAATCTAAAATAATTAAGAACTAGGACATTATTATTAACAACTTGAACATAAGAGTTGTTAGACTCAAATCTATGAATCCTGATGATATCGTGAATCTTACTTGTGACTGCATGATCAAATAGCTAATCTAAAAATTGTTCATTTATTTGTTGTTAGTCAACTTAAGGATGCTCTAGATAAACTAGAATCTCTCAAATCTAATGATGATTATGAGTGCTTGAATGCTATTACTTCAGATGTGATTCCTTTATATGCTATTCTTTTTATCTTACTCAAATTGTGCTTTGCTTGAATTGAAATTAGATAGTGATATTAAGAAATTGCTTAAATTTAATCCTAATTGAAATTAGATAGTGCTATTAAGGAATTGCTTAAATTTAATCTTGATCATACTTTCTCTCATTGTGAGAATAGTAAAATTAAAATGAAAGAAATAATTGAAATATTTCTTCATTGTAGGACTGAATCTTGTGAAACTTGTACTAGGCTCACAACTGATATTGATGCTCTTAAAAACACACTAGGGGAGAAATGTAGAATTGAAATATCTATGTCCATGACTACATCTAAGAAAATTATTGATTCTATTTTTTGTGTATTTTATGCTAAAATTAAGAATAATTTAGATGAGATGCATGAGGCTTTTAGAGTCAAATATAAGGAGCAAATGGATAGGGTTAGAAATTCCCCATGTGTGTCTTGTGAGGTCTTAAAACTAGAGGTAGCTATCCATAAAAAGAGATATGCTTGGACAACCAAAACCAATGAGTGTGCCACATGTGAAAACATAGCCCAAGAAAATAACTACCTCAAAAAGACCATTGAGATATTTTCTAGTGAGAAGAAGAATCTCAACATGATCTTTCACCAATCTAAGGTGAGTATGAAAAAGAGAGGCCTAGAATTTAATTTCCTATAGTATTCTAAGAACCACCCACCTAAGATTTTGTGACTTGTTGAGAGTGGTATGTTTGAGGCAAAACCCCCTGAATCATCCAAGACTGTCTTTAGATCAGTAGATTTTGTCCAAACACCTTCTAGCAAGACATATGCTTTTACTTCAGCAAGTTGGACCCCTCAAAAGGTCAAATACCATCGCACCTCCTACAAGAACGATGGTCACATCGTTGTGTTCCGCTTTTGTAGAGTCAAAGTTGAGGGAAAAGAGAGGATGCATGTTTTGAGGTCCATTAGAGTAGTTCGTTCACCTGTGAGTATTTCTAGAGCCATCCAGTTTTTCTTTCTAGACATAAGCTTAAGTTTATAAATGACTTCTTTGACTCCTTTGGTGGCTCTAGGCAGCGCTTTAGGTTAGGATATCATGAGGGTAGACCACGAGTAGCGTATATATAGGGGAGTACCAGCCTTTTGGTAGACCGATTCGGAGAGATCTAATTGGTTCTCATGTGCATTATCATGATTATCTTGCTAACCATTTTATTCCTGCTTCTTATGCTATTTATAGACATCATGTGGCTCGGTACTAGATTCCCAAGTCTTTTATCACTAACACCAGTACTGAGGTACATATGTTTTCTGCTTATGCCATGTAGTTCCAGCGAGCGAGGAAGGAGGACGTGTGGCTTGTTGACTCTAGGTGTTCTCGACACATGACCGGTGATTCTCGATGGTTCTCCTCCCTCACTCATGTAACAGATAACGAGTTGATCACATTTGGGGATGCTTCAACCAGGACCGTGACAGTAAAGGGCATAGTGTGCATCAACAATAATTTCGTGCTCAAGGACATCGCTTTAGTAAGTAAGCTGAGGTACAATATTCTATCTGTTTTCTAGCTTCTTGATAAGGGTCTATAAGTGAGATTCAAGAGTGGAGAGTGTAGAGTTCTAGATTTCTTGGGTGAGTTTGTCTTTGGGATATTTAGGTTTGAGAGGATCTTTAGTGTTGATTTCAGTATCTCTTCTATCTCTGGCCCTAGGTGTCTTGTGGCTTCTACTTCTCGTGATCTAGTATTGTAGCATCGTAGGCTTGGACATACAGGTTTCGATCACTGGACTAGAGTCAGTAGTAAGAACCTTATTAGAGGATTGCTTAGGCTTACGAGTTCTAGAGACCTAGTTTGCACACCCTATAAATATGGTAAGATGATTTTTGCTTCTCGCGCTCCTCTTATCTTAGTGATGACTGATAGCCTGGACAACTCCTGCACTTAGACACAGTTGGCCCTTCTAGAGTCTAGTCTGTATGAGCAAAGTGGTATGTGCATATCATTGTAGATGACTTCTCTAGATATTCTTGGATATATTTTCTTGTTTCCAAGGATGGGGCCTTTGGCTATTTTAAAGAGTTGGCCTTTACATTAACAGTTGACCTCACAAGAGTCTTAAGAGTCATTAGAAGTGACAATAGTGCAGAATTCAAGAACTTATCTTTTGCCACTTTATGCACTTAGAGAGGTTTCGATCACCGGTTCTCCTCACCTAGAGTCCCCCGATGGAATATGATTATAGAGCAAAAAAATAGAATCCTAGTAGACATGGCTAGGACCATGCTAGATGAGCATAGCCCCCAGGATGTGTTTGGGCTGAGATGATTTCTACTACTTGTTATATGTCCAATAGGGTTTTCTTGAGATCGTCTATATGCAAGACTATTTTTGATATAAGATTTAGTCACAGACCTAGCGTCTCTCATTTCAAAATATTTGGTTGCAAGTGCTTCATTCTTAAGCAAGGTAACTTGGATAAATTTGAATCTAGATGTTATGATGGCATTTTTTCTTGGATATCTTGCTCATTCTCATGGCTTTCGTGTATTTAATTTGCATACTAATAAAATCATTGAGACTTGTGAAGTTAATTTTAATGAGGTTAGTCCTGATACTAGGCCCGATAGTGTAGGAACACAGTTACACAGTGATCAGGAGAGCATCTTCATCGACGACGACCTTGACTCAAAGTATGAGAACCTAATCTCTCTCCTAGTCACTCTTGAGTTAGTTGGAGAGCCTACTTCCACTACTCCAGTTTCAGCAGAGTAGCCTCCTCCCTCCTTCACCATCGCCTCAAATGGCTTTGCTTCTACCTCGACAACTCATAAGGTAGACGCCATGTTTGCACCAGGACCTCATCTTCATATTCAGCGACGATACCCTTAGGAGCAGATGATTAGGGATCTACATGAGCGAGTTACTTGCTCCAAGTTTATCTCTCCACATTCTCATGTACATTCCATTTTTGTTGCGTCTTTTGAACCCCAAGATGTCACTCATGCTTTATCTGATTCCTTTCAGGTCAATGCCGTGCATAGAGACCTTAGGAACTTTGAAAGAAACCAAGTATAGATCTGTAGGATTGGCCACTACAATCAGAGAGGGATGAATGATTATCACCACTTTTAGGAGTCTCCTAACGGTCAACAACACTTTTGACCACTCAATCACCCGCTGTGCTCGACCGCTCGCTGGATCGACTGATTTGTTCAACTGCTTCGCTTGAACACTTAGAATGTGGTCATAAGATCCAAACCACCAGCAATCACCAGCGCACTTCAACAAATCACGAACCAGATTGATTCAAGACTATCTTTATTGATGAAATTTTGTGAATTTATAAAGTGCCCTCACAAACACCCCTAAAAGTACTTATCAAAAACCAAAACCAAAACCTTCTGAAAACTCTCTAAAACTGCACAAGCTTTCTCCCTAAAAACCCCACGAAAACCACAAAAATCCACACATTAGACCTTAGCCTCTTCCTGCTTTTATAGGCTAATGTCCAAACAGTGTCTACCTCAAACACGAACTCAAAACTTTATCTCTTCCGAAAATCAAGGAACCTAAAATCCTTCCAAACACGGGTTTTATTCAAATACCTAATCTTTTCAGTTATGTACCCCATCCACAACTCCTAACACACTACGTGATGAATCCTCGAGGATAGCACCTCCTATATCTTCATCACGCCTCATCAACTTCTGTATTGAAGCCTCCTAGAGCCCTACATGCTCTAGCGTGAGCCCGACCACCTTGCGACATCCTTGACTGTCTAGACCTTAGACTTCCCCATCCTACTCTCGGTCCTCCTCGTCACCGACCATGACCGTCTCCACGCCCACCTACATATGCAAAGACCAAAGAAACATTTTCCCTGACCCAAGTTCTTCCCAACTTGACTGACATTAGTCCACACACTCAAAACACACCTTTAATCATCCATCTACACCAACCAGGTCAGCCATGACTACGAATTCCATCGCTTTCTAGAAATTCCACTTCAGACTACTCATTACGATCGGTTTATGTCCTCCATGCAAAGTTCGGTCGATAGCTCATCAAGTACTTGAAAACACAAGTACTCGTGAAAAACTATCGCTCTAAACACTCAAGAATAACAAGCATCATTACCGACCACAAAACCATCGAGTACCCACTACCGAGTATCGATCGATACAACTAAGACACCAAATCGCTAAGCCTACGACTACCGATCATAAAGTCTACAACTATCCATTACTGACCATGTACTGTAGCAACAACTACCGAGTACCAACCGGGGTACTGTTGCATCGACCATCGAGTACCTACCTGGTACTGTAACACTGACCTGTTAGTAAGACCAATCTGACAGCCATGCACCGGCCAGGCAAACCACTGGCCCATCAGACATGAGTACTTGAGGTACTCAAAGATCACTAGAATTGAAGCACTCGTACCGATCGTGAAGTCTATATGTACCGACTATGAAGCCTACGGCAACCAATCATAAAGCCAAGCCCACAACAATGAAAACACAGAGTCTACGACTATCGATCACCAAGTCTTCAACCATTGAAAAGCACAATAGCTACAAGCTTACGATCGGTTCACTATTTGAGGTCAAAGCGTATGATTACCTGTCGTGGTCGTTCTGTAGTGATAGAAATATTATGGTTGACTTATCGTGGTTATTCTGTCGCGGTCGAAGCCATCCTAAAAACTTAAGCACAGAAGCGCATCGCCCAGAACTTTCCAAAACGCAAATCCAATGAAACCTAAATATCAATTATTCATCATTAACAAAATGCACGACTACCACATGGTCTAACAGGATCTTAGTTGAATCTCCTCATAATCATAATGTAATTCGAATAAAATGAGTTTTCAAAAATAAGCAAAGTGAAGATGGGTTGCTAATTCGCAATAATGCTAGGCTTGTAGCTCAAGATTTTTCTCAGGTACGGGGCTTAGACTTTGAAGAGACCTTTGCATCTATAATTATTTTAGAAGCCATTCACATATTGCTAGCATTCATGGCGTCTAAGGGTTGTAAGCTTTTTCAAATGGATGTCAAGAATACTTTTCTTAATGGTATCATATAAGAAGAGGTCTATGTCAAGTAACTACCTGGTTTTAAAATTTTCAAATTCACAAACCATATGTGTAAGCTATTTAAAGCCTTGTATAGATTGAAGCAAGCTCTTAGAGGTTAGTATGATAGGCTTAAGAGTTTCTTGATTAAGAATAATTTCAAAATAGGAATGCTAGATAAAACCTTGTTAACTCTCAGACATAGCAATGACTTTTTACTTGTTCAGATTTATGTGAATGACATTATATTCATTAGTTCTCCACATGCTTTGATGTCAAGATTTTCAGATTCTATGAGCAGAAAATTCTAGATGAGTATGATGGGTGAACTGATTTTCTTCCTAGGTATTCTAGTCAAGCAACTGAAAGAAGAGAATTTCATTCATCAAAACAAGTACACAAATGACCTTCTTCGATGTTTTAACATGGGAAGCAGTAAATCAATGTCTACTACAATTGCTACTTCTACAATGCTAGATCCTGATGAGGATGGAGAGTCCGTGGACCAAAAGGAGTACCACAGCATGATTGGGTCTCTTCTCTACCTCATGACGTCGAAACCAAACATACAGTTTGTTGTGTGTCTATACACTCAAATTTTGACTTCCCTTCATGCCTCTCGTCGTCAAATAGTGTGTCATATTTTCATATACCTTTAGGACACTTTGACTTTGGATTCTGGTATTAATCTGATTCTGCACTCTCTTCGGGCTTTTTCTGATGCTAATTTTGTGTGGTGAAGAATAGATAGGAAGAGTAACTCTGGCAATTGTCACTTCCTAGGCACATCTCTTATCTCTTGGTCATCTAGAAATAGCCCTCTATTGCATAGTCCAGCGGAGTATGTAGCTGTTGCTAGTAGTTGTTCTCAGGTTCTCTAAATCTTATCTACTCTGTAGGGCTATAGGTTGACTTTAGATAGTGTTCCTTTCTTCTATGACAACACTAGCACCATAAATTTTACAAAAATCTAGTGTAACACTCTAAGACCAAGCACATTGATAGTAGATATTATTTCCTTAGAAACCACATAGATAAGGGTGATGTTGTGTTTTACCTTATAGAGTCAAAGCAGCAGGTTATCTATATTTTCACTAAGGCTCTTGATTCTTCTCGTTTTGCTTCTTTGCGACGGAATTGGGAGTTATTTGTCCTTTATCCTATCTGGGGGGAGTTTGACTCTTTTGCATCCATTTGTATCATATTGCATATTTAATTTTAGCAACTTGCAGTGTAATATAACTACATAGAACTTTAACTATTATCCTTGCGTGATATCATATCTTGATTTAAATCTTGTCATGTCTTGTACTAGATTAGTAGATTTATCATATCTTTCTATATGTGGCTTAGTTTTTACTATGCTACCTCTATTAAATGTGAGAAACTTGAACTAAATCTTATCAATGTTGGATCTTATAACCAGTTTTGCTCTAGTGATCCTCTTATGATTCATACTATGTCAAATAAGCTGAGTCTTGAACCAAAATTGAGTTTTAGATTAAGTTATGCTAGTTCTTTATTTAAGCATGAGTTTACTTCTCCTATAATTTTGTGGCTCAGATTAGGTATGGTTTATGGACTAAGGAGTAGCTTATTGTTCTTGAACTAAAAATAAAACCTAAAAAAGTTATATCTTTTATGCAAAAAAAATCTTATCTCACTAATTCTTTCTCATAAATAGTTTGTTATTGCACTAAGCATGAACCCAAGAGAAGTTTTGAATGACCTAAACCACTCTCTTAAACTTTTTGCTTGGGTTGATCGTACTAAGATTTAAGATCTAGCACATGGCTAAGAAAGCAAAAATATGAAAAAGAATGAAGCATAGAAGGCAGTTGTAGCTGGCTCCTAGTCCAAGACTTACTTTACTAATATAAGACCAAAATGCATTTCAAAATTGCTAATTGTGCTAATTATGCTCAAATTTGAGTGCTTGAATAAAATGATTCAACATTAAACTTGTAGCAATCTAAAATTGACTCAATTGTTGCTTCTTGGTTCCATTAATTTATTGATATGGCTCGGCTTATTTTTTTATTTGTTTTGCTAAACTATGATCTTGAACAATTTGACATGCTAAAAATCATCTTTGCTATATATGGTTGACCATAATGTAGAATAGATATTTGTAGAATCACTTTGTATAATTTTTATGGTTCTTTTTGCTAAAAAAATATAGCTACCTCATTTCGTTAATGCTCTATCTTTTTCCATGCATTTTAGTGCTGGAGAAAAATTAGTAAAAATACATATGTAGAGCATGATTTAGAGTTTTTATGTAAAATCTTGCTAAATTGGTGTTTTAATGATTTTTTTTTGACTATCTTGTTCTTGTGATCTCTTCTCACTATGATCAAGATCAAGTGAACAATTGTTTTTTTTGCATGGACCTAGGGTGAGATTTCCTAATTTATTTGGTGGATTTGAAGCTTTTTTTGATAAACTTGCCATTTTCAAAAGCTTCACTCCATTTCTTGTTCACATGGTTATTTTTAGTATTTCAAATTTTCATTAGACCATTTTGAGCTTTATTTGAAAAATCCTCTCTCTAAATTCTAAAACCACCTCATATTTGCATTTTTGAGAATTTGCCAACGAGTTCAACAAGGGAGAGATTAAAGAACCATGTGAGAAGTCCAAAGTTATGTTGTGATAAACTATTGCCATTTTGGATTGTGAAAATTTTAATTTATAAATTTGTCAGATTTTCTGGACTGGTTGTAAACCAAGCAATCTAACCGGCTAGAGGTAGCGGTTAGACCACCCCTTACCAGTGGTTAGACTGCCCCCCTGGCGGTTTGACTAGCCACCACCCATGGTCAAACTGGCAAGGGTAGGTGGTCTGACCAACAGGTATGTCTCCAGTTCAATCGATTTTGTAATTAGGAATTTTGGTCATGGGATGAATTTGGTTGACCTAGGCAACTACATATTTGTTGCATGATGCATGTTTTAGTTAACATCAGTCAAGTTGTGAAGAATTTGTGTCCAAAAATAATTTCTTTATCTTTGAATGTGTAGGGTCGCTTGGATCCAACCATGGTCAATGGCATTCATTGGGGCTACGCTCAAGGAGGAGCCGAGACCTAGAACAATCAAGGATGCCAATTGAGATGGATGAGCACAAGTATGGCACAAGGGACGCGAAAGATTTTGAAAAGAAGTTTGAGCGATAGGTTGCACCGTGTGGTTTAGTCGGTCCAAGTGAGGCGTGGTTCGATGGAATCAGCACAGAAGAGACTTGCCGATGCGTAGCAAGCCAGTGGTGCATCTACGCATAGCAAGTATGGTGATTGCTTGCAAAGAAATATGAAGACTGGGTCAAGAATGGGTATTTGGTAAGTTGATTAAAATACCAAAAAAACTACCTTGGATCAAAACCACGGCGCTTAGGAGAGTGATTTAGGTCAAGGAGAAGTTGAGAAAATCAAGTTGCATCAAAGGTTGAGGACTTAGCGGATTCAGGTTTATGTGTTTTTAAAAAAAGTGCATAAGTGTAGTGTGTGAGTAAACCCGTGTTGTGTGGGGTTAACAGGTTTTCCCATATATGCTAAGTAGATAGTATCCATTAGAATTAGGTAGGTCCTGATTGGCCTATCTATTTAACAAGTTGGAATAGAGATTTGTTGTTAACCATCCAACTCTAGCTATTAAAGCCAAGTATTCTAGGATTAGGTTTTGAGAGAAGTTGAGTATTGTGGTGTGCTCTCTTGTCCTCCAGGTGGAGAGACTATAAAATCTTCACCCTTAAGTAGCAATATATCACCTTTGTTCACCTCCCATGGATCTCTTTTGTTTTGGTTGATTTGCTTTTAATTTGATTGGTTTTAATTTTTTTCTCTCCCTTTCTTGATCTTGCTAAATACCAAGAATAAGTTAGTGATAGAGATATTCTATGGAAATCAATCCCCATCCATCTAGGTATCAGGTTTGGAAAGTTCTTGAAATTGCCCATTTTTTGTTAGATTTGATCCTCTCAAGTGATTTCTTGATTCAATCGTTTTTGCCTCGCTTCCTTTGGTGTTCTTCTTTCTTGTTGTGATATGTGAGAATACATCTGGAGCCATATTTAACATCATCCACCCACGAGCAAGTCATATTCACCGTTTGGATTTTTGCCCGATATTGGTGCTAGCTTCCTTCAAATTGAAAAAAGACATAACTTTGACAACAATTTTCTCAATTGTCGGTTAAAATCATAGTTGTCAATTCTATTCCGGAGGCCATTCCAGTTTGCCTCTTGGTATAGAATGTGTCGGTACCGGCCCATACCGGTGAACCATTCCAGTTTTAATATAACAATAAATATATGTGTAACTATATATGTAATTATATTCACAAATAATTTACTTGGAATTTCACTTCAAATACACAACTTTCGGATAAAAATGACACATAGTTCAATCCATGAAATCATCAAAGCATCACAACACAGTATGGAAGTGACACTTCAAATTTCTCACCATATTTAAAGTACATAAATTTCTCACCATATTTAAAGTACATAACCTGATCTATTGCTCACTCTATGCTCTGAAGAGTTATGGATACCAGTCTTCATAGACGGCAATTGCAATAGTCAAACATTGATGACAGAAATTGAATTAACAAAGTACATGAACCGGATAATACAATGGTAGAAGTGCAATTCTAGTTGTACTTGGTACCAAACTGGTCAAACAATCACTTTTTAAGTGCTGGTGAGGACTGATTAACAAAGTACCTGGTACTTGTGATTACTATAGCGCTGTCTATCTCCAGCAGACCTGCACACCTATTGGGCCGGCTGAGCCTTCAGTCCTTCACGCACACAAATTACCTGGTACCAAAAAGAACGAAAAGGGGAATTCTGCTTGGAATGCCTAGTATTGGCCAAAATGGCCGGTCTTGAGGCCAGTACAAAATCGAGGCTTTTGTGTGCCGCTCTAGGTGCCAGTATAGCACATTCTGTCCATTCTGACTGGTACCAATGTGGAATTGATAAGCCTAGTTCAAATAGGTTTGTGGTATTCTAGAGAAGGTGCATGCCAAGTTTCATATCATTTGGTTCTACGAATCAAATATTTCATGGATTTTTGGTTTTGAAATAATTCTATTTTATTATTCCCATGCTGATTTAGCTATAGCAGTTTGAACATCTACTATTCACTAGTCTAACCAATTATTGTTCATCCGGTCTGACTGTCGAGCACATCGACGATTGTTTTGCTCAATTTTTGTTTGGATTTTTGGTGTAGTGATTGGTGTCTAATCTTCATAGCTTCTTATAGCTATTGGGGCAAAAACGACAAATACTTGGAGAAAAAAATTCAAATGCACAATTCACCCTTGTCTGTCACCATACCGATCCTACAATGTAATAATAAAATTATGTGGTCAAAGTGGCATCTTTTCAATTGTGACAAGTCAAAAGTGACTTACTTTTCTGACCAAAGGGAGTATCTTTTAATCTAATACTTGAAAGTAAAAGAACAGCATATCACTATGCACCTCAACCGTTATGATGCAACGGTAAATGATACAAACCTTGGCAATAGTGGTTCATGATCTATACTTACCACTGCACATACACAGCCCATTTGAACTAATAATATTTCTAATGGGCGGATCCTTTACATGCAAGGTTCTAAAAAATCGGTAACTAGTACTCGATCGGTCACCCAACCTAGTAGTGCTTATACGGTATAATTGGCCTCTTATGCAACACAACAAGTCCGATTATGCAAATAACCAGCTAACAGGTAGGAGCACCTGTTACTTTATATTTCTGAGTATACAGCCTAGTAGACCGTTTTTAGAACACTACTTATGTGTCACCTCAAATGGCCTTGAGCTGCACACGTAAATATTCATTCATCACTCTTGATAGAATACTTCATCTAGAACCTAGATAACTCATGACGCACCCAACATTCACTCCCATTCACCGGATAATCCTTATCTTCTCCAAACAATTAACCTGAAATCACATAGCCCATTATGCTCTCAACATTAGCTTCCATTCACCGGATAATTATTAACTTTTCGGAAACAAGGAACCCTCTACTTACTCTCCAGAATCAATTTATCCAAAATTACCTTTTCTGTCGATAAGGAAGTCTCCCTCCCTACACCAAGCCAGGACATTGGCACGACACATCCCCGCGTATTCGCCTCTGAATTCAATCCAAATTCACCTAAGCTCTCATAACCTCTTGTGTTCATATAAACCATCTAGATTCATGCGCCACCACCAACCTATCGAATTTACCATGCATACAGCGCAAACCTGATCCAAACAAAACCAAATTTGTAGTATCCAATGGGCACACCTGATGAATTCAACCGCCCCTCCTTATCTCCCCCTTCCGTACTTACCATGTCCCGCACCCCCATTTGTGCCAACTCGATGGGACTGTTTATTTGGTTTTTCAGTTTGTACGGTTCGGTAAATACGGTTTTGTTAGTTTGGAAAATATGATATTTTATAAAATACGGTTTGGTATTGGTAAATACCATCTTATTTCGGTACAGTATCGGTAAATACCAATTTTACCAAAAGTTTGCATGAATTGCTAAAGGGAAATATCCATTCCAGTCTCTAGACCAACCCAACACAGGCCACTGTAGTCTCTAGCACAGGTTGTCAGGTTGGCCATGGTAGTCTCTAGCAGGATGCTAGGACCAGCACAGGCCACGGCAAGTCAGCAATGTCCAATCAATACATGGGCAAGCAGCAAGCTAGCTACTACCTACTAGTACATCAGGCTGGCAATGAGGCTCATCTAACGAACAGCCGCATAGCACAGGCCACACAACACAACAGTCCACACAACACAAATAACATCATAATTCATAAATTCATAACAATATAAGTACTTAACTACTTGAGTAGCAACAATCTAGTGTCCAAAAACAAGGCAAGTAGGCAACAACCAATAGACATACTGACATAGTCCAAGTCCAACAATAACAAAATATTACACATTCATGCTGGCAGTCCAATTTTGAAATAATAACAAAAGCCCCAACATGGCAACGTATCTTCAGTATAAAGCATCAAACTCGATCCGAGGAGTATACACTTGCTGTTGGAGTTGGATCTAATTAGTTGAAGCATCTGTCAATTACCATCACTTATAAATAGAAATATATTGCATATATTATAGTACTTTCTTCAAATCTAGACAAATCCACTAAATCGTCTTCCACATTGATGCGCTTTGGAGAACACAACCAATCTTGTGCGCATATTAATCATTGGAGTGTGAATGGAGTCAAGGAGCTTCTAAAATCATCAAGAACACGACCACTAGTACTAAAAGCTGATTCAGAAGCAACAATTGAGATGGGGATTGCTAATATATCACGGGCCATCCGTGAGAGGATTGGAAAACGAGGAGAGTTGTATTTCCACCAAGAGAGAATATTAAAGCCATGATCATCATCTTCTATATCTTTAGCAAGGTACTTATCTAATTCAGATTTGTCACCACCTGCACTAGAAACTTTCATTCTCTTATTATATAAAGACCTCATAATATTGTAGATGTACTTGAATGCTCAATACTACTAGCATTTTGTGTATCTAATGTTACTTGTCTATCACCTTGGTTTTCATCAGGAGAGTACATCTTCTTGAATTGTTCAAAAAGATCTAAGAATGCCCTATTTACCTTAACCCAGATCTTTGCACCTTTAATATGCCCATAAGTCGAGGTAATCGCGTACTTGAAGAAATCAGATTGCTTAGTCCTTGCACAAACATTAAAAAAAGTTAGTGACCATTGGATAAAACATCCATCCATTAATAAAAAATGCAGTAACAAAGATTAAGAGTCACTTGTACCTAGGATCAAGAATTGCAACAATTAAAATTAAGTTGTTCATCTTCTCAGGATCCCGCCAATATTTATCAAAAATTTTCTTCATCTTAATAGCCATGTGTTTGAAGGTAGTGTCATCACCATCACGTTGACTCCAACAGACAACAAATAATTTACACCAGTAATATCTTCAAAGAAAGTGTTGGAAGTAATATACAGAGTGCTAGAAACTTTTTTTGTAAAGTCAAAGAAATATTTCAAGAACTCTTTGAAGTCTTTCACGTACACCCCAATCATCATATGTTGAAACCTCATCCACACCCAACTCAGCCTTATAGGAAGGGTCCTGAAGTTCAAGCCGCTCAAATGCCTTCTCAAAACCCACAGCAGTCTCTAACATAAGATAAGTTGAGTTCCATCTAGTGCACACAGCAGTCTCTAACATAAGATATTCTACTTTGCTTATTTGCACACACTTTTTAAAGGTATTCATTCTTGAAGTGGAGCTTCTTGCATATTTGATAGCATTACTAATACGGAAAATAGCAAGAGCCATTGTCTTCAACCCATCTTGAACCACAAGATTAATAATGTGAGCTACACATCTCATGTGAAGATAATTACCTTTCACAAATGTACCACCACGATTTTTCAAAGCACTCCTCATTTAGCCTATAGCTCCATCATTTGAAAATAGCATTATCTATAGTAATAGTGCACACATTCTCAATGCCCTACTCAAGCAAGCATTTATCTAGTGCTTTCCCAATGTCTTCCCCTTTATGACTGTCTACCAAACAGAAGTTAAGAATTTTTTTTGTTAAGTTACCAATTGCTATCAATGTAATGTGCAGTGAGAACCATGTAATTTTGAAGGGTTGAAGAAGTCCATGTGTCGGTTGTGAGGCTAATTGTTTGACGAGAATTCTTCAAAAGAATTTTTAGCTTTATTTTCTCATCTTCATAAAGGCAAAGAATGTCTTTATACATTGTTGTCCTAGATGGTGGATTGAACCGAGGACAAGCTTTCGATATAAAGTCTCTAAAACCTTCATGTTCTGAGAAGATAAAAGGTAGCTCATCTACTATTATCATGTGAGTAAATGATGCCCTAACCTCTTCCATATTGTATTGCCAAGGTACTATGCAACTACTTTGCCCATCTGCATTTCATTGGAAACTTAGTTGAGTTTGATTGTTGTTCCTATCAGGATGCTTCTTACAGCATTTTGCATGAGAGACAAGTGAGGAGGTACCATTTTTTACGAATCACAGGCAAGGATCCAAGAACAGTACTTGCATTTAGGCTTATTCTAGTCATCTGGTAGTCGTGTGTAATGGTTCCATATCTCTAATCTGGGATTCATTTGTTTCTTTCCATCTTGAGCTTCATTGGGCCTGACAGCTTCATCGCTTCCCACATTCAAACCCATACCCACTGACCCAGCAGCAGCAACATGAATATTTGCAATATCATCTAACTCGGACATCCAATAATCCAAACATACAAAGATAGATAACCATTACACAGAGAAATATTTGCAATTTGGCATTCTAGCAATTATTATTTTCCAAATGAAACATAGAGAAAGGAATTACTTCACAAGATCCTATTGACTCTATAACTCCGATGTTGTAGTAGATATATCAGTCAATCACCACCACCAATCTAGCTTCAAGGTTGCATTCATCAAACAAGCAAATGAATCAAGATATTATATAACAAATTCGGTAGATCTAGATGTTTAGGAATTAGGAGTTAGAACTTAGGACGACTCGACTACTGGAGCATTTAGATCTAGAGATAGAGGTGGAGGATGGAGAATAGGAGAAGACCTGGTAGTTGCCAGCTTGGCACCAGCAGCGCTGTTGGCGGATCGACGCAGTGAGGGCTTGGTGTCAGCATCTTGGAGAGGGAGCCCTGAGGCGAGGAGTCTTGGGAGGAGTCAGTGTCCAGGCCTAGGAGTCGGACTAAGGACTGGGAGCACTGAGCCACCGACGGAGGTGTGGCACCAGGCCTGGGACTGGGAGGAGCATTGGAGCATCAAAGGCCGGAGTTGCCTGCACCGCCTAGCCGCCTAGGGTTCAAGACGAGAGGAGGAGTGTGTGGTTGTGTGATGCAGTGTGCGCTACCGCGCTCTACTAACTAGTGCTCGGTGCTCAGCAGTCAGCACTTCAACGGGCATTAAGCATTTTAGCTCGGTTGGTGGGCCACGCTGGCGCTAGTGCTCCTGGACTTGGCCGCTTGGGTGGGGGCTTGCCAGCTTGGGGCCTTGGGCTACTCAGACATAGACAGAGTGATGAAGGACGAAGGAACGATAGTTCGGTAGTTTCGATTTTAAGCTAGTTTTTACCGAAAATACCAAACAACAAAAACCAAATTTCCAGGTCCTAAACAAAATACCAACTACTGGTCAAACTAAGTTTATCGGTACGGTTCAGTTTTTTTAGTTCAGTGTAAAAGTGCACAGCCCTACGACTCGAGGAGCCAAAGTGGGTGGGGCAGCCTCGTCTCTCCGGTGAGGAGACCTGGCCAAATGGGTCGTGCCAACCGTGTCAGGATGAGACACAATACTGTTGACCCAGCCCCAATAAGACACGGCATGAACAGTAAACATGCCATACCGGACTGGTCCGACTAGACGTGTTGGGCTTGATCGGTAGCTCGGCACGGTAGGCTGGACTAGGATAATAGTAACTCTTCTATCTAGTGCAGTAAAATTTCTTATGGTTGGTGGTAAAATTACTTGTGTTAATGGTATTGTGTTCTTTTGAGCGAGATGGGTGAATTGTCAGTAAAATTACTTGCGACTAGTAGTAAAATTACTTATGACTAGTAGTAAAAAACTGAGACTCAATGACTGACAGTAAATTACCTGTGACTGGTAGTAAAATCAACAGGCCATCGGTGGCTATTGGCTAAACGTGCCCGAGCTAACTTGGCACGGCTCAACCCCTCTCTGTGCCATAAGAGGCAGAACTAGAACAAAAATGACTAGGGTTCACCACTTCACTCTATATATAACAATATATATAGTTTTCAAACAATTTTGTGCTACATAGTAATACATTTGGTAATTTTTAGCATTAATACTTTAATGTAACCAATGACTGTGCCTAATGATAAAGAAGTAGTGATCGAAATACTTATGAAAATAAAAAAGCATGATAATAATATTGATTACTTGCATCAAACTAAAAAAACTAAGAGCGAAACCGCAGAGAAAAGTTGGTCAACATTAGTAAAAATACATTATTCAAGGCATGTTCTTTTCCTCCAAAACTGGCGGCTTTTGGCTTTTACTACAGTACCTAACTTTCAAACAAAGTATTTTCTCAAGACGAGGTCTACAAATTAAACGATGTACACGTTAAAAGCCCAACATCTGTACCATCCAAAATCGCAAGTGAGTATCTCTCTCTCCGTAATCTATACCGTAAACAACCAAAATTCAAAAATTTCAGCCAAAAGCCACAAACCGCAGCCGTTGCCAAACAGACCCTCAATCTCAATGGTCTATTAAAAGATAACAGAATTACATAAAGTGTTCAAGTAAAAAATAGTAGAATGGTCAAATATAAGTTAATGCATTATCTTTTAGTATTTACGTTTTTTCAAGTTCATAAAGCAACAAACCAGAACATCATTAGTAATTTTTGTCATTTTTTATTTCTCCACATAACAAATAAATATATCATTCATGAAATTATCACCAATTAATTGAAAATTCAGTTAGATATTTGTATGCTCAATAGTTTAAAAATAATATAATAGAAAATTACGTTCAGTGGTTTACTTTCTTAACATTGCGGTCAAATACTATAATTTTGCCTCCGATTTGCAACGAGCTAGGCTAGTATTTCAAAAATCAAAATTAAAACCCTAAATCTTAACCCTACAATTTGACAAAAATTAATCAATAATCATCACATTGAAATCCTAACTCACAAATTAGAATAATTGAGAGAAATTTATATCAAAGTACGTACTGATCAGGTGAAGCTAAGCTTCTTTCAACCGGCGAGGGCGTGAGGCAATAGGGACCAAGTGACACCATGGTGAGATGGTAGGCAAAGGCAGTCGATGGCGCCAGTTTCTCCCATTCTCTAATAATCGGTCGCTTCCTAGCTGAGTGCGGTTGTGCGGCGGACATGGTGCACATTTTCTGACCAACCATGCGAGACAAACAAGCACTGATGGCTGCTGCGAGGTGACATGCTTTAGGATCATCAAATGGATGTCGTGGCATATTGCGGTCCTCCCTCTTACACCGCCTCAATGGCTAGTTTGGCCTACTGTTGTTGCCTCATGGACTGAGAGAAAGCGAAGACTTCTCGTGAACTACTACTAACTACTGAAAATTTGGACTACTAGTGCTCATTTCATTGGGTTTCAAGGAAAGAATCGGGTACACTGAGTTTAGTCTAGAGATTCATACATGGACTGAAAGTGCGAATCCCTACTTAAATTTTTTTTTACCGGTGTCCTATGACACTGAGGCTCACTAAGTAGTTCTGCCCTTATGTGCCGTACACACAATAACTTTTTTTAATCAACCTTATCAGATCTAATCAGGTTTTGCTCTATCTAGGTGCCGCTCGGTTAGGCTAAAATAAGTTGACTTATGGCTGAAATTACACTGTAACTGACTGAAATTATACTATAGCTGATGGTGACTTATTTGACGTAACTAAATTTTAAAAAATTAAAAATAGAAAAAATAGGTTAAACCATCATAGACAATAGAAAAAAGAACCGATAAAAAAGCAAAAAAGGCAAAAAAAAAAAAGAAAACATTTATAAATAGTAAAAAATAAATCAGAAATCTAAAACTTATGTCAAAACTAGCTGAATGCCCGTGCGTTGCTACGAATTTTAAAATTCTATCATACTATATGTTCTGAAACTAACGGGTAGTAAATTTTTTAGAACATGCATACAAATATGTTCTAAAAATTTTTAAAATCCGTAGCAATGCACGGGCATTCAGCTAGTTTCGTATAGCGTATTAGAGATAAGAGTCTGAGTGTTGGATTCCAACTCGGTTAAGATATGATATTAGTTGGTTTGCTCTATCCATATAAGGAGGCATAGGCTGTAATCTTGAGCTCAAGCAATAAAGAAAGCTTTAGTATTACTTGAGACGTCATGCTTCAGCCCTGGCCAGTGGAAATCCCAGATCGATGGCTAAAGGAGAGCAATTTCCTTCTCAGTACCCTTTGCGTTCACATCCAGAGTCTCAGCAGCAGATGGTTCCGCCCCTCTCTTTCCAGTTCAAGCTTCCTCCGGAATCAGCTCCCAACAAAATCACCTCTTCTGCAACGAATTTCTCAACGGATTGTAGATGCCCCCTCTCATGGTATCCCTATTACCAGCATTTAAGGTGAAAACAACTGCTCTAGGATGATTCAACATTGCAACTCCATTTTGTGGGGGAGAAGTATTTAGTCAGGATTCAAGGTGAAAGCTTGGTCAGAATAGTAAAAATAAGTCTTGTTTCAATTCTGGGACTATCCATTAATTTCTTAGATTTATAACATAGCATCGTTGGATAGAATGTATCAAGCTAAATGTACCGGAATGCAACTTCCTTAAATACCAAACCTACAAATAGAGAAGTTCTGCTCACAACCCACAATAGAAAATCTTGAAGCATTCACAATACTCTAGGGAAAATAGCAACGGGGAAGCTTTAAAAAAATATCAATGAGGCATAGAGTAATTTTCTAAAAACAAAAACCTCAAGAATAAAATCAAGTAGAGGTTATTTTTTGTGATCCAAATTCTGAGTTAGAGGTACCAAAAATGTGAATGTAAGTTATGCATGCTCAGTGACTCATTTAAATTTTGCCAAAAGACCTAAATCTATCATACAAAATGAACACATAACACAGTGATTAAATTGAAAATTCCCGCTGATAGTAAAATATATCATTATAGCCAACAAAAATAATGATAGTTCGTTCCCAACAATTTTAAGATGACATTGCCATACTTGCAATGTTTGAAGTTTAAATAATATCAACAATTACATCACGAAACCAATAAGTGTCGATAACTTGGGCTTTGTTGCAGCAGTTGAAATGACAACATGTAACTTTTTATTTACTTAGTTTGAGGTCTTTTATATTGAAAAAGATGATGTGGTCACCATATTTCTCCAGTGTGCCCATGTTCCTCAAAATTTGCAAGATCTTCTGAATAAGAAGCGTCCCAATAACTTTGGAGCCCCAGCATTGAGCCTTCAACCTCGCTAGGATCTTGATCATCCTTGTCAGAACTGCCTCAATACAAGGACATTTTAGAACAAGGAAAACTGTTGATAAATAATTGTATAAGTATGCGAACAAACCTGAAGGAAATTCAACGACACAGAACGGAAAGGCAACAGACAGGGTTTTCCCCTCTTGCCATTTATACCCAATCGCAATCTTCCATGAAATATCTAGGAGACTCGTCCCTCCTCAAACAAGAGAATGCACCAATCGTGTACAATCAAACACATAAACCAGCAACTCAAAATAGCAGATTCAATCATATCAATTCAGAATCAAGGCACATAAACCATACATGCCTGCAGAAACAAAGGGCAAACAAAGCTAGTCAAATTAGGTTCTCTCAGATACACCGATCCTCACCGACCAAACGAAAGCAGGAGGAGACGTAACTCGAATACCATCGACTCTGGTCACCCTTGAACTCCACCCACCGCTTCTCCTTCACCGTAACGCCATCAAGAAGCAACAACACCAAATTCGTTTAGCGACATCGATGTATCCATTTTCCGAAAAGAACGTAACATCGAAATGGCAAATTATTCTTGCAAGAAGAAAAGAAACACAGGCGGAGAGACGGTGGAGGGCACGATTGACCCGCCGACCTCCTCAACGCGGTGAAATAGCGGTTTGCCGCCTTGTCGACGCGCCACTGCGTCGCGACTAGAACATCCCAGCAGACGCGACACCAGCCGCTTCGACATGGCTCCGCCTCCTCCCTCACTGCTCCCTTTCCGCCTCCTCGCAGCTCGAGGCTCGCCTGAACCGGACCATGCCTGAACGCCTCCTCCGACCGCAGCGCCGCCTCGCTTGGGTACCACACCGCCGCCGCCTGTTATGTCCGGCAGCCAACGAGGGTTGGGACAGGAGAGTTCGGGGGGCGGAGATGAAGAGGGGTGGGAGGGAGGGGAGGAGGCGGAGGCGGCACAGGGTGGGGGAGGAGGAGGAGGCGGCGGCGGCGAGAGGAGCGAGGAGGCGAGGGCGGAGCGGAGGAAGGGAGGAAGAGGAGGCGGCAGCGAAGTGGAGGAGTGGGGGAGAAGGCGACGGAGTGGAGGAGTGGGGGGAGGAGGCAGCGGCGGAGCGGAGGGGTGGCGGGGGAGGCGGCGGCGGCGGAGCGGAGGGGTCGGGGGAGGAGGAGGAGGCTGCGGAGCGGAGGAGCTTGGAGGAGGCGGCGGAGGAGTGGAGAAGTGGGGGGAGGAGGAGGCGTCGGTGGCGCGGGGTAGGGAGGAGTAGGCGAGGGCGGAGCGGCAGATGAGGGGAGGGAAGGAGGCGAGGGCGGAGGAGGGAGGGGAGGAGGCGGCGCGGAAACGGGGGGAGACGCGGTGAACGTGGGGAGACGGGGGAGAAGGTGGGAGGAGGCAGCTCACGAAACGGTGGGAGGGGTCACACGTTAGCATATCTTTTTTAGAAGAGGTGGGAGAGGTCGGATCAACCATCAACTCTTTTTTTAAGGGGGATTTGCTCATATGCCCCAAAGTTTAATGGCGTTTGCTCATTTGTCCCATGATATCTCACTGATATATTGGCCCTGGACCTGCATGTTAGTGAGACATCATGGAGCAAATGAACAAATGTCATTAAACTTTGGGACAGAGGAGCAATTTTTCCTTTTTTTAAAGGGTAAAGATAAGTGGACATTAAACTTGTACCGTGATCCATTGGGCGGTCTATTTGGCAAGGTCCGGTGGGTGCTCGCGCCCATAAAAGCCAAACCCCACGAGGTCGTGTTCTCCTCCCCCACCACGACGACGTGTGATTCCGGTCCGACCCCGCATTCTCCCGCTGCCGCGCGCCGCCTCCTGAACCCTGACCCCCTTGCCGGAGCGGCGGAGCGCGCGCCCATGGATGAGTACCGGCCGCACCGGTCGCCGGCCAGCGAGCGGTTCATCGGGATGTTCTCGTCGCCGTCGCCCTCGTCGTCCCCGACGGAGGCCTCGTTCGTCGCCGGGGAGGAGTTCCACGAGGACGACTTCCTCTTCTCGGCCTCCCCCGCCGCCTCCTCGGACGCGCCGCCCGACGGGCCCAGGAGCCCGAGCCGGGTGCCGCAGGGCCACCTCGGCCTCCTCGCCGCGCTGCACGAAGGGGACAAGAGGCTCCTAGTCCGTCGCGGCGGCGTGGTCGGGGGAGCGGCGGCCGCGGCCGCGGCCGCCGCCACCGCGGGGACGCTGCTCCGGCGCAAGGCGACCATCGCGGCCGCCGCCTCGGCGGCGTCTGGAAGCTCGCTGTCGCCCACCCAGTCACCGACCTCCGCCGCGTGGGCCATCCCGGCGACCCTGAGGCCTAAGAACGCAGGGCCGGCCGCGCCGTACCACCAGTCGGCTCCAGTGAAGGTGCCCGTCCGGCCGCCCCTGAAGCCGGCGATGGGCCGGTGGGACGATCTCGACGACCTCCGGCACAGGGACGCCGCCATGCTGCCCCCGCACGAGATGGTGGCGCGCGCGTCCGCTGGCGGGACCGGGACGGCCGAGCCGTTCTCCGTTCTCGAGGGCGCTGGCCGCACACTGAAGGGCCGGGACCTGCGGCGGGTGCGCGATGCCGTGCTCCGGCAAACCGGCTTCCTCGACTGAATCCAGCGAGGTGATGTGGCTCTGGCCTTTTGTTCAGCTCCGCATGCTCAAGAGTCGTAGATTGGTTACATTAGGGTATAATTCTAGTGGGTTCTTGTGTAGATTGAGAGGCAAAACGAGGTGAGGTAACGAGTTTTTGATGCAACTGCTATCAATTTTGGTTTCCTTGGGGGAATGTGTGTGTGACTGTGTGTGATATTAGTGTAAGTTTGAATAGTAATAAGAACTTGCGTCCTTTGTTTGGGAGCTCTCTGTAATTCAGGAGGAGCAATTTTTGTCAATGTTGTTCTGCGATCATGAAAAATTGTCGAGACCTGACCTATGCTTGTTTGCTTGTATTGATTTTTTTCAGTTTTGTTTCTTCCTATCACCAAATTACAGTTTACGATGGAAAGGTGCAATTTTCCTGTGTGTTTGTTGCTTGATCTGCATTCTCTAATCTTGATGGGTATGCTGCTTATTCATGTGTGCCTACTTCCTAAAGAATTGCAGACTTCACTGGGCCAAGAATATGATCTCACACAATAGAGAAGTGCTTATGCTTTCAGATGTTATCTGATATGTATGTAGGTTTCTGTGATGTCATCTGAATTGGAAGCATTGTATAAACCCATCCACCAATTCATGCTTTGTTCCAAAGCATTGTCATTTGTCGTTTATTTCCTGGGAAGGACTTTGGTTGGTGCTTGCTCTTAGAATTCTCCAGGCATAATCAATTGTAGGATTTGGTCTTGTTTTGTGAACTTGGAAGGGTTTACTAGTTTGATGTTCACAATGACTGCTTGTTATGCTCAGTTTTAGTAAATCCAGTGCTCTAATGGCAACCACTTTGTCTTATCGAACAGAAGGGATAAATACCAGCAACTTCTTTGAATCATTCAATGTTGTTTCCGTTTTGTGTGTACGTACTTCTGCTCTGCTGTAACACAAAATGCTGAAAGATGCTAGCTAGGCGCTCTCCTACCATAAGAACGCATAATCTTTTTCAATGATTCGTGTGTTCTCCTACTTTCTGATTAGCTTAGCGTTTGTAGCATCTTCTGCTGTAGTCCATTTCGGTGCCTTTAAAGACTGCCTTCGGCTGATGTAGATCAGCACTGCAATAACATGGAGTTATGAAATTTAGAAACTTGGGGTTGCCCTGAACTAAAAAGTTCTTTTCTTTGATCTGCTACATGCTTCACTGAGTTCTAAACTTCTATGCTTTTGGAAAGCTGAAACAAGTTGCTTGCGATCTAGGAGACTTGAGCAGATATGAAGATGATCATACTGGTACATGTTGTGCAATGTTTATCGTGTACCTGATGGCCTTTTGAATTCTGTTGAGAGCTAGGCCTGATGCTTTATGTCTTTTTCAGATATAGTTTCTTCAGACAATTTGGTTAAGTTTCGACTGTGAATCACTTCATCCACTTTTAGTGCTCCTCTGTTGGGGGAAGTTAGTTTTGCTGCCCCTTTTTAGCTAGATTTTTGCTTTATTCCTTTTGTGCTCTCCTCTTTTCCCTTGTCAATTCCATATGCGGGTGCAGTGCTTTAGTCGATTGCTGGACCCTATTCAGCATGCCAATTCAGGGATCAATACAATGGATCATACTAATTGATCCAATTGAATTTGCAATGCCTTGCTGCGTGCCGTTCTGTCTGTGGGGCTGTGCTGATCATGAATTTACTGCCTGGTTCCTCCATTGAATGGGAACTAACTGCACTGCATTACACATTTGCTTTCATCACAAGGATTTTATATCTACCTGGAGAAATGGCAGCTGCTGCCTCTGTTTGTTGCTAAGCTGCTTTCCAATATGATGCAAATCTTTCTCAGAGCTACTGCAGATGCCAGGCTGCCTATTTATATGGCTCATCTGCCAGTTTCCCGCCTCAAAATGCAAGTGACATCAGAGGGTGGCAATGGTTCAACCTGTTCTCTTCATCTACCATTCCTACTGCTTCAGGTCTGGACATTGGCCGATATTTGATCACCACCGGCGTTTCAAAAGCGCGATTCGCCGCTAATTGAATACCAAACTGTAGATCACTTTCAGAGCAGCTCAATCCAGTGGCCTACAAAATTGGAGCTAGCCACAACCCGTTCATTCATCAAGACTCCCTCTAAAGCTCCCTTTTGTCCTTCAGTTTTGGTGAGTTGAGTGGTGGAGGTGCCAGTGAAGTAGCTGAAAAATTGGTTGGCCCTGTAAATGATAGCAGCAGCCGCTGCTGCTAGCTGCCTGCTGCTCTCCTGGGACTTGGCCAAATTAACTCAACGGAGCGACACAGACCAGTTCACACCGCACCGCCTCCTTTCCCCATCTCGCTCAAGCCCAATGAAGCAGCTCGTATCCACCAATCTAACCTTGTCAGCATTCACTGAGTGGTCCTGGTCTTAGCTACCCTTCTCCAAGTGCAAGCTATACTACTGTACATCTACAACCTCGTATAAATGTAGGTGGTCGGTTCATGCATGTAACGCAGCTCTTGGCCGGTGTTGCATTTGCGTGCGCTGCTGCATCATGCTTAAGCCTACAGATTCCGGGCTCGCGCATTCTCGTGTACGACGATCAATTCTCATGGCTGCCCTTCGTCCCTCCTTCGCCGGAGTCCTTCGCCGGAGCCCTCCTCCTCTGCGTCTCCGTCGCGCAGATCGCCGCGGCGACGTTGTCCCAGACGCTCCGCGTCACGGTGGCCTGCCTCGACTGCGCCCCGCAGCGTAACCTCTCAGGTACGTGCGTGCGCCGAGCCCGCGCGCATTCATCTAGGTACGTACGTACGCCTTTGCAAGAACCTGCTTCTGTTCTGACAAGGGCATGCATGCGCGATCGTGCTTGGTGTGGTGGTGGCAGTGAAGTGCGCGCACGGGCCTGCGCGCCGCGGAGACGAACGGCCGGGCCGGTTCGAGTTCGCCGTGCCGACTGCGGCTCCGGCTCCCGGTGCGCCGCGAGAATCCTCGGCGGCCAGGAGCAGCTCTGCGGGCCGCCGAGGTTCGCCGCCTCTCGCGTCGTCGTCGTCGCGGGGCATAGCCGGCTTCCCGGCTCGTACGCTCTGGCCTCTCGGCTGGCCGTCTTCACACGGTGCGCTTCTACAACCGACGCCGCTGTAGCGACGACAACGACGACGACGGACGCCGCCACCGATGAGACGACTCGGGCAATGGAAGGGCTGCCGGTGATCGACTCGCCGTTGGACTACAACCTGGGGCAGTTGTTGAATAATCCAGCACGTTTACTGTGGTCGAAAGTCATAAGTCATAGATCATGGTCGAAATCGTAGAGTACAGTTGCAGTCGTAGATTTACTATATCGGTCGTAGAGTATTTAGCAGTCACTGTGTAGTCATAGAGCTACTAGTCATAAGTCGTAGCGGCTATAGTCGTAGTCGTAGTGGTCGTGGCCGTAGTCATAGTGGTCGTGGTCGTAGTTGTAGTGACCATGGTCATAGTCGTAGCGGCTGTGGTCGAAGAGTTGTTATAACAGTCGAAAGTGCTTGACGCGTGCTCGGTCCACGCAAGAACACGTTCTCCGCTTTGTTAGCATCATGCATGTCATGGCCTGGGTCCATAGGATCATGCAGGTAGTGGAACGTATTAAGGGTGGCTTAACTATCAGAGTTAGTATGGGATTTTCTTTAAATAGCAGTCTAATACAACAAAAACACTGTCAGATCCAGCAGCACAAAAACTCTTGTGTTCCTGCTCTGTTCTCCCAATTTCGTATTTGTTCGAGTGTGAGCTCAAGCGTGTTGATCGGGCGAAGTTCCTGACATTTGATATCAAAGCCAGGGAACACTGATCCACGATGAAGCTAGGTGATTCCGCATCACCCGACGCTCCTAGTCTTCATCGCCACGTCCAAGAGACCACGCACCCGACGCTCCCAGTCTTCATCGCCACGTCCAAGAGACCACGTCGACGGCAGTGACGATGCTCTAGTGGTACAAAGGGTGATGAAGGAGGTCAGGGGATCGGCGGCGTATCCGACACTCACGAAGACGAACTACGATAATTGGGCATTGATGATGAAGGCCATGCTCTAAGCATGCGGGCTCTAGGACACTGTCGATACCGGCGGGGCTGAATTTCAGGACAGGATAGCACTGGAGGCCACCCTGCGCATCGTTCCACCGAAGATGATCTCTACACTTGCCGTCAAGGCAATCGCCAAGGAGGCATGAGATACCCTAAAGACTATGCGCATCGGCCTTGATTGAGTGTGCAAGGCCAATGCTCAGAAGCTCCGCAAGGAGTTCGAGAGCATTGCATTCCGCGACGAGGAGTCTGTCGACAACTTCGCGTTATGGCTCACCGAGTTGGTAAACCAACTTAGCACTCTCGGCGACCCGGAGCCACCGCACAAGGTCATCAAGAAGTACCTACGTGTTGTCCCCCCCCCCAGGTTCTCCCAAATTGCTGTCAATTAAAACTCTACTTGATGTCGACGCTCTCGGTGGAGGAGGTGACCAGGAGGTTGAAGGTGGCGGAAGATCGTCTAGACCTGGTGCTTGTCGCCAGAGCTAGCAGGAAACTGCTCCTCACGGAGTAGTCTGAGTAGATGAGGGAGTGGCAACAAGAGGGAGGGATCCCCTGGTGGCTCCAATCCGGCAACCGCCAATGCAAGCCGCTGCAACGACAGGCTAATAGCAGCGGCACAAACGAAAACAAGGAAAGGCCAAGATCTGGTGGCGAACGCGACTTCTCGAAGGACAAGTGCTGCAACTGCGGCAAAATGGGTCATTGGGCAAAGAATTGCCGCAGCCGGTAGAAGCGGGTCGAGGCTTATCTGACGCATGGCGATGACAATGAGGCCACACTCCTGATGGCCAGGGCTGAGTCCTTGACGCGACAAGCCATCATCCCTATGACTACTCACAGTTGCTTCGACCATGGCTTCGACCGCACCTTCGACCATTGCTTCACTGCTCCTTCGACCATTGCTTCCACTGTTCCTTCGACCATGGGTTCGACCACTCATCCCCATTGATGTGAAGCAGGCCCCTTTGACTGGTCAAGGTGGAGGTCTTCGCATAGCTAGATCGGTAGGAGGCACGCGACGATGGGCTTTGGCACCTCGATAGCGAAGTGACTAACCACATGACCGGTTCTCATGAGGTATTCTTCGAGCTAAGCTCCGAGGTGGTCGGCATAGTGAAGTTCGGTGATGGCTCAGTTGTCAACATCAAGGGGCGCAGGACGATCCTCTTCACATGAAAATTTGGGGAACATCGCACCCTTATGGGGGTGTACTATATTCCACGGCTCACCACCAACCTCATCAACGTCGGGCAGCTTGATGAGATGGGCTACCGAATGCTGATTGACAATGAGATTCTGAGGATATGCGATGAGCAGCAGCGTCTACTAGTGAAAGTCAGGCGCTCACCCAGCCGACTGTACCCACTCCAACTCAAGATCGTGCAATCGGTGTGCCTGTCAGCAAGGAGCACAGAGGAAGCGTGGCAGTGGCACGCAAGGTATGATCATCTGAAGTTTTAGGCTTTGCACAAGCTCGCACAGCGTGACATGGTACGAGGGCTATCGCGGATTGATTAGGTGGATCAAGTCTATAATGGCTGCCTCACTAGTAAACAACGGTGGGCTCCTTTCCTAGAGTAGGGAAAGGACCGCACACGAGATGTTCTTGACCTCGTCCACGGTGGTCTCTACCGCCTATTACGCCAACGATGCCGAGCGACAACAGCTACTTCTTGCTGCTTGTGGATGACTTGAACAACTACATGTGGCTTAGTCTCCTTGCGAGCAAGGACCAATCTCTAGCGTCGATCAAGCACTTTCAGGCCATGGTGGAGGTGGAGTGGTGCTCCGAATCGACTGCGGTGGGGAATTCACATCGGTGGAGTTCAATGAGTATTGCGTCGAGCGTGGTGTGCAGCGGTAGCTCACGACCCCCTATTCCCCGCAGCAAAATGGGGTTATTGAGCACTGCAACCAGACGGTGGGCTCCATGGTGTGCAACATGATGAATGCGAAGGGGCTCCCTGGGAGGTTTTGAGGTGAAGTCGTTTCCACCGCCGTCTTTATCCTCAACCGTGCGCCGACATGAAGCGTTGATGGGAAGACGTCATATGAGGCTTGGCATGGCAAGCAGCCGGTGGTGCATTTCCTTCGCACCTTCGACTGTGTAGCGCATGTTAGGAACACGAAGCTATACCTGAGGAAGCTGGACGCTCGAAGCTCACCGATGATCTTCGTTGGGTACGAGTTCGGATCCAAGGCATACCATGTATACAATCCTATCACCCAGCACGTGCAAATAACCCGTGACATTGTCTTCGACGAAACAACACAGTGGGTTGGAGTGCTCATGGTGAGGAAGGTATGGTGAGCAGACTGGAGCCTTTCACCGTGGAGTATACTGTCGAGTATGAACCAGGAACAGCAGGGGCCATTGCATGGATGGAGTTCAGGGATCACCACGCACACCCACTGGTGCGAGCATGGGCAACACTGCGATGCCAGGCACAGTGGAGTTTGCCTCACCGCCAATGAACCCAGGAGGGGCAGTCGATGCCGACCATGACAACACACCGCTTCGGTACCGCAACATTGACAACGTCATTAGGCTAGCCTCACCCTGCGGTTTCGCACCACGTGAACTCTACTCTGCTGGGCTACTCTTCACCACTGCTGATGAGCCAGCATTCTTTAGTTAAGTAGAGTAGCTCGAGTGCTGGCGCAAGGCGATGCTCGAGGAGATGAAGTCGATTGAGGACAACAACACTTGGGAGCTCATCGATCTCCTTGCTAGCCATCGACCCATTGGGATCAAGTGGGTCTGCAAGGTGAAGCATGATGAACATGGTGCCATCGCCAACTACAAGGCACGGCTGGTCACGAAGGGTTACGTACAGCAAGCAAGTATCGACTTCAAGGAAGCGTTCGCTCCCATGGTGCGTATGGAGTCAGTTCAGTTGCTGCTTGCTGTAGTAGCACACGAGGGGTGGCAAGTTCATCACATGGACGTCAAGTTTGTGTTCCGCAATGGTGACCTGACGGAGGAGGTGTATGTGGCCCAGCCGCCTGGGTTCGTCATCGACAACATCTAGCGCAAGGTGCTCCAGCTCCGAAAGGCACTCTACGGCCTTCGCCAAGCACCTAAAGCATGGAACACCAAACTCGATGCCAGTCTGTCGACACTGGGGTTTCACAAGAGTGTCTCTAAGAATGTTGTGTACATACGCGGGGATATAGTGCATCGACTAATCGTCAGAGTATACGTCGACGACCTGATCATCACCAGCACTAAAGTCATCAACATTCGTGCATTCAAGGCCGAGATGAAGAAAATGTTTCGGATGAGTGACCTTGGGTTGCTCTCCTACTGTAACGCCCCCGTTTCCAGGGGCGCGTACGGACACGGCATTCCGCAACTATTCACGCATGAACAGTTATGGAACGTCGCGCAAGAGTATACCATTGCATGCTTACAACAAAAGTCCAGCATATATTTTACATAAGATTAACATCCCCTTTCGACGGGGCGTGCAAGCCCAAAGTATACTTACATCACAAAACTCCAGAATCCGCTTGAGCGGCCAAGACCTAAGCCACGGGTCCTCGTCGAAGAAGCGATCCTCGGGCGTCCTTGGCGTGGGAACCTTCACCTTCGTCTTGATCCTCTAAAGAGTGGATTAAGCAAGCCGTGAGCCAAACAACCGGCTCAAAGCAAGTCCCAAAGGGACTCTAAATTACTACATGCGGATTAACAAAGGAAGGGAGTATACTTGGTTTATTAACTTTGAGTGGATGCAATTTTATTTGTAAACATTTTCATAAACGGACCCAAAACTACTCCTTAAGATCTCGGGGTTTTCATGAAACTTCAATTAACCAACTAATCAAGTTAAAGCGGTACAAAACTACTTAGCCATTGCTTGGAATCACCCAAGTGACACAACTCCATTAAGCGGAGCACGGCGCGATTCGAATACCATTTATTTTGACTCTGCGAGTTTGCTCACTTTACCCACACGATTTCTTAACTTCGCGTCCGGGTCAAGAAAGCCGGTCGTTTCAACTGCTCAACCCTTTATATAGGCTCTACCCGGTAGAATCCACTCAGTCGGCACAAGAAAGCACACGTCCGCTTCGAGTGAACTCTACTGGTTGTTAGGCACCGCAAGACGCCCGCTTAACCTAAATTACGCGATCACCTACTTCTCAACACTGTAGAGTTTCAAACGAGTTGAGCGGCTACTAAACCGGTGTTGACAAGTCAACTCCCGTGGTTGAGCGGTTACCATGTCATTTGCTCGGAAGGGTGCGGTCCTATATTTCCTCCGAGTCGCAACTCGGCCGGTCCGCGACCTTACAACCTAGGGTAAGAGGTGGGCGAAGACCGTCTCGCGGCTCCTTCCCCAACCTTTACCCTATCCCCGCACGCCGACAGTCTCGCCTAGGGCACGGTGTCCCATACCACCCTGCCCTAGAGTCGAGTTTTCCAAATTCTATTGGCCATGACCACAACCTTATTAGTGTACAACTTTGAGTGATAATAATAACCTACAATTATCTAAATTAACAGATAATTAATTCTATGGTTAACAAAGGCATGGCCACAAGTTGAACATGGCATTTATCGGTGGTAGGATTAACTACATAAACATGTCATTCTAAACATTTTATTTTAATTTGAACTAACATTCCAGAACTAGCTCAATGCAAATAGCATAATAACATAATTAAATATCATGGGTTGCAACATGGTCGAAGAATTTGGGACTTGCCGACAATTTGGACGATCTCGGCTAGCTCGAACGTAGAAACACCTGGATCCTGAGCCTGCACTTGAGCCTTCGGGATCTCCGGAACTAGCGTAAACACATAAAATAATCAAATCCAGCTTGAGACTAATCAAGCGAGGAAAAATAAACTATTTAAAAAGGAGTAAAATGCATAAATCCTCAAATTGGAATTTTAGGAATTTATCTGGGATGAATTTGTGGAAGTGGAGGCCAAAAATAGGTTCAGAATATTATTTGGAGCAAAGTGGTGAAATTTGGGAATTTTTGGGATTTTCTGTGATTTTCTAGGATTTATTTGGATTTTATGGGATTTTGGAAATTAGAAAAACAATGGAAAATCGGTGTGAACAGCGGAGGCCAGCCCATCTGGCGCATGCGGCCCGGCGCCGGCCGGCGCCGAGCGGCGGCGGCCACGAGCGCCTGGCAGGCGCGCGCGCAGCAGCAAAGCCGGAGGGTCGGCCCGCGCGCGCGCTCGCATCGCACTGGATGGTCGGCGCGTGGCTCGGGCGGGACGGTGGATATGGCGAGGAGGAGCGGCCGGATGCGCCGTGGGGTGGATCGGATGGCGTGGAAAAGGTTTCAAAAAACGTGTTACGCTGCGGCGAAAAGGATTGAACGCGGTGGGTGAGTTGAGGCAGCGCGCTAGCAGCGGGAGCACGCCGTTTTACACGAGTAGAGGAAGGAAGGCGAAAGAGTTGAGCGCGCGGGGCGAGCGAGAGGCGGCGGCGAGAGCAGCGGCGTGTAGACGGCGGTGGCGGCCGGAGGTGTTGGCGGTGGGCGAGCGATCCTTGCGTCTCGGGAAAGTGATGGTGGTGGCGGAGGAGACCGGGGAGCACCGGAGGTGGGTCGGCGACGAGCGGCGGCCGGGGGCTTGGCCGAAGGCACGGTTAGCTTCACCAGGTCTCGTGGAGGGTGAGGAGAGGAATCGGCGGGTCGCGCAGCACGGCGGTGCGCTGACGGCCGGTTGGGGAAGAAAGGCGCGCGAAGGAGAAGGTGCGGAGGCCGAATGGAGCTTAGGGAGAGAAGAGCGTAGGGCGGTGCGGGTGAGAGCCTCGGGCGGCTTTATATGGCTGGAAAGGCACGGCAACGAGGGGCAGGCGGCTTCCGGCGGAAGGGAGAAGAGGGGGGAGAGGGGATGGACGGCCGAGGTGACCGCGGCAGTTGGGGATGCGATGGGAGGCGCAGACGACGTGGCGCGCGCAGCGAGACCGAGCGAGTGCGGGCGGCGTGGCGCAGTGGTGGCGCGAGGGGACAGCCGACGCGGTCATGGCGGGCGCGCCCACGCGCGGGAGGAGGAGGGGCGTGACCGCCAGGTGGGTCGGGAGGACGGCTGCGTCACGCGGAGCAGAGAGGCGAGGCTCCCCGCCGGACCGGGCGGCGGGCGCACGGCGGTCCAAGACCGCGGGGCGAGGGCGCGAGGCGCGCAGCGGCGCAAGACGCGCGCGGGAGGAGGCAGAGAGGAGGCGGCGCTGCGGGAAACGGGAGGCGTCGGGAAGGGGAGAGGCGGAAGGAGGCGGCGCCAACGGAGGGAAAGCGGAGGAGGCGCCAGAGAGAGAGGAGACGGAGGCGGCGCCCGGGAGAGAAGGAGGAGGGAGGCGCCGGGAAGGGGGAAAGCGGGAATGGGGCGGGTGCCAAGGAAAGAGAAAGCGGAATTGCCAAAAGAAGAAAGCGCATTTGGGAAACTTTCCAAAAGGGAAAGTTTCAGAAATTCAAACAAAATCCACAAAAATTAGGAAATTTTCTGGTTTGAATTTTTGGGGACTTTTCAACCTACCCCCTTAAAAGAATCTCGACCGAGATTAACTTAGTCCAGGAGTAAGTTGGGGAAATCTCACGCAAGTCGACTCGTTCCCAAGTGAACTCATCCATTGTGTGATTTCTCCATTGCACTCTGCAAAACCGACGTTCTTGTTTACGAGTGCCTTCTGAAACTTCAAGTATTTGTAGTGGTTCTTCACACACATGTGTCATCCTGTAATTCAATATCGATAAAGGCACTTCATCCATTGGTGTCGTAGGCACTTTCTGAAGCCGAGACACATGGAACACATTGTGTATTCTTGACAAATTAGGCGGTAGTGTACTTGATATGTTACTTCTCCAACTCTTACGATTATTTGGAACGGTCCCACATATCTTGGTGCTGATTTGCCTTTAACTTGAAATCTCTTGACTATCTTGAATGGGGTGACTTTAAGGTATCTGAAGTCTCCAACTTCAAAGCTCAAATTTCTTTCTGCGGTGGTCCGCATAGCTCTTACGTCGGTCTTGTGCAAATCTTGAGCCTTTCTCGATAATTCTGAAATGTGGTTACGCATCGTGAGCAATCTGAGATCCAATCGGTTGTCGTTCACCTATTTCGACCAACTTAGAGGGGTCTGTATATTCCGCCATAAAGTGCTTCAAACGGGGCCATTTGGTTACTGGCTTGGTAACTATTGTTATATGAGAACTGAGTAAACGGAAGGCAAGTATTCCACGCTGCTCCATACACAATAGCACAAGCTCTTAGCATGTCTTCCAATATCTGGTTGGTTCTCTCTGTCTGGCCATCTGTTTGTGGGTGATAGACTGAGCTGAAGTTCAGATCGGTGTCCATTGCCTCATGTAAATTTTTTTTCGAACTTGGATGTAAATTGCGCTCCTCGCCGGACACAATCCTCTTCGAAACTTCGTGGAGTGTTACTATCCAGGTCTAATATAGCTCGGTAAGCTTGTCTTTCCCGTAAGTTTGCTTGATCGGGAGGAAATGAGCTACCTTGGTCAATCCATCAACAATGACCCAGATAGCATCATATCTCTCACGAGTCTTGGGAAGTCCAGTAATGAAATCCATTCCAATGCTATCCCACTTCCATCCGGGAATTGGCAAAGGATGTAATGGTCCCGATGGTTCCTGGTGGTCAATCTTGATTTGCTGGCAAACATCATATTTCGATATATATTCAGCCACTTCTTTTTTTTTCATCAGATTCCACCAATACTTCTTCTTCAGGTCTTGATACACCTTGGTTCTTCCTGGATAATTTGAGAATTGCGAGGAGTGAGCCTCTAATAGGATCAACTCTCTCAATTCCTTCTTATCGGGTATGCAATAGCGACCACGGAATGTAAGAATTCCATGTTCGTCTATCACATACTCAGATGACTCTTCTTCTTGAATTTTCTTTTTCAGTTTTTGAATCTCTTCATCTTCATCTTGTGCTGCCTTAATCTGATCTGTCAACATAGTTGAAGCTCTAATACTGCCATACTGCCTTGTTCTGTGATCACTAAATTCAGTCGTAGGGTATCTCTGTGCAACCCTGGTGGGTACTCTGTCGTGTTGACTTTTCTTGGGCGAGCCTTGCGGCTAAGGGCATTGGCTACTACATTTGCCTTGCCTGGGTAATATTGGAGATCAACATCATAATCTTTGGTTAATTCCAGCCATCTTCATTGTCTTATGTTCAACTCTGGCTGTGTGAACAGGTACTTCAAGCTCTTATGATCTGAAAATATCTCACAACGATTTCCTAGTTGGTAGTGTCGTCAAATTTTGAGCGCATGCACTACAGCTGCTAGCTCCAAATCGTGTGTGGGGTAATTCTCTTCATGCGGCTTCAACTGCCTTGAAGCATAGGCAACAACTTTTCCGTCTTGCATGAGCACACATCCCAAACCTTGCTTTGAAGCATCACAATAGATTTGGAATTCTTTCTGGATTGGGCGAGAATCAACATCGGCGTTGTTGTCGGCTTGGTCTTCAACAATGAAAACTTTTCTCACATGCATCTGTCCGGTGAATGGTGCATCTTTCTTTAGTAGTTGAGTGAGTGGGCGAGAAATTTGTGAGAATCCTTCTACGAATCGGCGATAATAGTCCGTCAATCCAAGGAAGCTTCTCACTTCGTTCGGTCTTGGGTCGCTTCCATTCCATGATCGCGCTATCTTTTCGGATCAACCTTGATTCCATCTTCTGGTATAAATGACCTAAGAAAGCATCTTCCTTCAGCCAAAAACTGTATTTGTCGAACTCGGTATACGGCTGATGTTCTCTCAATTTGGTCAAAGCCATGTGCAAATGCTCCTTGCGCTCTTCTTTGCTTTTGAAGTAAATCATAATATCATCGATGAAGACTATCACGAAGTCGGTCCAATTGGTCCATATGCACCGATTCATAAGAATCATGAAATAAGTGGCGCATTGGTCAAACCAAAGGAACGATTGTGAACTCCAATATTCCATATCGGGTAACTAAAATTGTCTTCTCTCGATCTTGCTCTTGGATCTTGAGCTGATGACAACCCGAGCGCAGATCGATCTTGGAAAATACTTTGGCACCCTTGAGCTAATCAAACAAGTCATCAATACAGGTAAAGGATACTTGTTTTTGATCATAACAGCATTCAAACTTCTGTAATAAACACCTATTCTTAGCTCTTCATTCTTCTTTTCACAAACAAAGCGATGTGACCAAGGTAAAACACTTGGTCGAATGAATTCTTTTTCTTGCAATTCATCTAACTGTCTTTTGAGCTCTTTCGGTTCACTGGCGGACATTCTTTTACTGATGCTTGGCAATTGGATTTGTGCCTGTAATCAACTCTATGACAAGTTCTACTTGTCTGTCAGGAGGTTCTGCCTGGCAGTTCTCCCGGAAACACATCAGGATATTCTTGTACCACTGGCACTTGATCAGGTGTAACTGCTAGCATGTTGATCATGCGCTTTCTCACATCCTTTAATACTCCTTGTTTTTTTTTGCCACTTTCTGACCTTCAGGATTTACCAATGATACTGTTCTGATCTCACAATCTAGCTTGCCTTTGATCTTGGCTAGCCAGTCCATGCCCAAAATGGCATCTAACCCTTACCTATCTGGCTGCAGCAAATCTGCTTTAACCTCCTCTGGATTGACTTTGACTCCTTTTCACTTGAACCTGTATATCATCCTTGCGTGTGTGGTGCGGATTCCTACTTAGATGAATTATGTTGCATCAAAGTTATATATTTACATCTGGGTCCATTAGGGGAAACTTTTGTTGCAACATAAACTTCTCATTCCTCATGTTTTACACAGACAGTCTTCATACATTTTCATAATCTTGCCACGAGTCTTAATCGGAATAATTTACATACAAGCTATTCAGTTCTTCCAACTAGCTTACAAAAGGATAACCAAAAGGACATTACTCCATTCCTTGTTCTTCATAGATCACTCTCCTGACTGTCTGCCGTGCTTTCCTTCTTCATGACATTCCTCCGAGTAGATCTGTTTCTTCCTCCATTCTGGTCTTCTTAGGGTAGGATTCTTCTTCTTCCATCGGTGGCTGGCGTGATGTTGTGGCCTGCCTCTTTGCTTGCTGTCTAGCTTCTTCTTTGGGTAAGGACTTCAGTGGGCATTGGTCACGATAATGCCCATCCTACTCGCAGTGAAAACAAGCCGTTTGTGTTGAAGGCGAAAGCTTCTTTCGTTTCATAACTTTCACGTAACCTGATGTCTTTTCTTCTAATTGGAGAGCTAGATCAACTAGGCTTATTAGGCTTGAAAACTTCATGGACTGAAGGCGTTGTCTCATATTGGGTCGTAGGCCTCTCATAAAGTACTCCATCCTTTCGGCTTCAGTATCAATCTCTCCTTGAGCATACTGGGATAACTGATGAAATTGTTGTAGATATGCTGTGATGGAGTTCTCTCCTTGTTGAAGATCAAGAAATTCCTGATATTTTTCAGTGATAACTCTAGGAGGAATGAAGGCTTTACGGAATCTCTTCACAAAGTCTTCCCAGGTAATGTCTTCCTTATTTGTATGTATCCACTGGATAGCATTCCACCAAGTAATTACTGAGTTACGACGGTGATAGGTGGCAAAAGGACATTTTCCTTATTTGTACATTGTATAGTATTCATTCTTCTCTCAACATCTTGTAACCGATTATCGCATTCGGTGGTTACATTCTTTGAGGAATTTAGGTGGTTGAGTTTGCGGGAAGGCTATAAACTTCAATGCGATTGCGCTTGACGTGCACATCGACTCTTGGTGTCACTTTGACAATGAACTGTGGCGGTGATTCTCCTTCTTTATCTTGACTCGGGCTTGATCTGCATGGCGGTGCACCCCACACTGCTGGTCCGACCACTCTGCATGTTGGATCCATCCGCCAATTGGGAACTTGAAATCAGCTTTGCAATGGCTTTGGAGAATAAGAGTAGATAAGTAAGACTTTGAATTTTTCAAGGCAAGTATAGGACGAAAAAGATAAGAACGAGGCGAAAGGGACAGGAGAAAGCTTTGAACACAGGGGGTTTATTGATAATTAAGCAAAACAACATACAGGAATAAAGATCATAAATTTACAATATGCAAGTGGTACATAAACCACTTAGGGTTCATGAATACACTTGCTTTACATTACAAAAGTACCACAACTACTCAGGGTTAGTCTAGTCTAGCGGACACTAACTACTCCAACTACGGAGGAACGAAATTTTGAATTTAGACAAGTAAAGCGGTAAACATTTTGCAAAAGCAAAACTTAAGCGGAAGTAAACTAGGATAGATAAGGTAGCAACAAGAGAGGAAAAGACAGCAGTAATACTTATATTTTTCGTAAACCCTTTTTATGGCTTTAAATTAAGTTTTGCAATAAAATTGCTTCCTAGATTGCCTTAGGTCTCAACCTACGGTCAAAGAGCCTGCTCTGATACCACTTCTTGTAACGCCCCCGTTTCCAGGGGCGCGTACGGACACGGCATTCCGCAACTATTCACGCATGAACAGTTATGGAACGTCGCGCAAGAGTATACCATTGCATGCTTACAACAAAAGTCCAGCATATATTTTACATAAGGATTAACATCCCTTTTCGACAACGGGCGTGCAAGCCCAAAGTATACTTACATCACAAAAACTCCGAATCCGCTGAGCGCGCCAAGACCTAAGCCACGGGTCCTCGTCGAAGAAGCGATCCTCGGGCGCCCTGACGTGGGAACCTTCACCTTCGCCTTGATCCTCTAAAGAGTGGATTAAGCAAGCCGTGAGCCAAACAATCGCTCGGCAAGTCCCAAAGGGACTCTAAATTACTACATGCACGGATTAACAAAGGAAGGAGTATACTTGGTTTATTAACTTTGAGTGGATGCAATTTTATTTGTAAACATTTTCATAAACGGACCCAAAACTACTCCTTAAGATCTCGGGGTTTTCATGAAACTTCAATTAACCAACTAATCAAGTTAAAGCGGTACAAAACTACTTAGCTTCACTGGAATCACCCAAGTGACACACTCCATTAACCAGAGCACTGGCGATTCGAATACCATTTATTTTGACTCTGCGAGTTTGCTCGGCTTTACCCACACGATTTCTTAACTTCGCGTCCGGTCAAGAAAGCCGGTCGTTTCACTGCTCAACCCTTTATATAGGCTCTACCCGGAGAATCCACCGGTCCGGCACAAGAAAGCACACGTCCGCTTCGAGTGAACTCTACCGTTGTTAGCACCAGAAGACGGCCCGCTTAACCTAAATTACGCGATCACCTACTTCTCAACACACGTAGAGTTTCAAACGAGTTGAGCGGCTACTAAACCGGTGTTGACAAGTCAACTCCCGTGGTTGAGCGGTTACCATGTCATTTGCTCGGCGTAAGTGTCAGTCCTTATATTTCCTCCGAGTCCGCAACTCGGCCAGTCCGCGACCTTACAACCTAGGGTAAGAGGTGGGCGAAGACCGTCTCGCGGCTCCTTCCCAACCTTTACCCTATCCCGCACGTCGACAGTCTCGCCCTAGGGCACGGTGTCCCATACCACCCCGCCCTAGAGTCGAGTTTTCCAAATTCTATTGGCCGCAGCCACAACCTTATTAGTGTACAACTTTGAGTGATAATAATAACCTACAATTATCTAAATTAACAGATAATTAATTCTATGGTTAACAAAGGCATGGCCACAAGTTGAACATGGCATTTATCGGTGGTAGGATTAACTACATAAACATGTCATTCTAAACATTTTATTTTAATTTGAACTAACATTCCGAACTAGCTCAATGCAAATAGCATAATAACATAATTAAATATCATGGGTTGCAACATGGTGAAGAATTTGGGACTTGCCGACAATTTGGACGATCTCGGCTAGCTCGAACGTAGAAACACCGGATCCCGAGCTCGCACTTGAGCCTTGGGATCTCGGAACTAGCGTAAACACATAAAATAATCAAATCCAGCTTGAGACTAATCAAGCGAGGAAAAATAAACTATTTAAAAGGAGTAAAATGCATAAATCCTCAAATTGGAATTTTAGGAATTTATCTGGGATGAATTTGTGGAAGTGGAGGCCAAAATAGGTTCAGAATATTATTTGGAGCAAAGTGGTGAAATTTGGGAATTTTTGGGATTTTCGTGATTTTCTAGGATTTATTTGGATTTTCGGGATTTTGGAAATTAGAAAACAATGGAAAATCGGTGAATAGTCGGAGGCCAGCCCAGCATCGTGCGCCCGGTGCCGGCGGCCCAGCGCCGAAGCGGCGGACGGGCCACGAGCGCGCAGCCATCGCGCAAACAAAGCCGGGAGGGTCGGCCACGCGCGCGCGCCGCGATCGCTGGATGGTCGGGCGCGTGGCTCCGGCGACGGTGGATATGGCGAGGAGGGAGCGCCCGGATGCGCCGTGGGGTGGATCGGATGGCGGGAAAAGGTTTCAAAAAACGTGTTACGCTGCGCCGAAAGCGATTCGAACGCGGGTGGGTGAGTTGAGCGCGAACGCGGCCAGCTGTGCGGAGCACGCTGTTACCCGACCGAGTAGGGAAGGAAGGCGTAAGAGTTGAGCGCGCGGGGCGAGGCGCAGGAGGCCGATGGCGGAACGGCGGCGTGTAGCAGCGGTGGGGCGCCGAGAGGTGTTGGCGGTGGGTAAGAGCGATCCTTGCGTCTCGGGAAAGTGATGGTGGTGGCGAGGAGACCGGGAGCACCGAGGTGGGTCGGCGGCGAGCGGCGGGGCTTGGCCGAAGGCACGGTTAGCTTCACCAGTCTCGTGGAGGGTGAGGGGAGAGGAATCGCCGGGGTCGCAGCACGGCGGTGCGCTTGACGGCGGATTTGGGAAGAAAGGCGCCGCGAAGGAGAAGGTACGGAGGCCGAATGGAGCTTAGGGAGGGAGAAGAGCGTAGGGCGGTGCGGGTGAGAGCCTCGGGCGGCTTTATATGGCCTGGAAAGGCACGGCAACGAGGCCGGAGCGGCTTCCGGCGGAAGGAGAAGAGGGGAGAGGGGATGGACGGCCGAGGTGACGCGGCGATTGGGGATGCGATGCCTACTAGCGGCGCCTCGAGAGAAGGAGGAGGACATGGGGCGGGTCGGCGAGCCAAAAGAAGAAAGCGCATTCGGGAAACTTTCCAAAAGGGAAAGTTTCAGAATTCAAACAAAAATCCACAAAAATTAGGAAATTTTCTGGTTTGAATTTTGGCACCTACTACCTCGACATCGAAGTGCCCAATCTTGTGCCAATCGGCCTATGCGCTCAAGGTGCTCAAGAAGAGTGGCATGGAGGACTGCAACAGTTGTCAAGCGCCGATGGAAGCTCGCTTGAAGCTGAGCAAATTGAGCTCCTACCCACTGGTAGATGCCACCCAGTACCAGAATATTATCGACAGCCTCCAATATTTGGTGAACACGTGGCTGGACATAGCCTATGTGGTGGGCTATGCAAGCCGGTTCATGGAGGAACCGCACGAGGACCACCTAATCACGGTCAAGCACATACTGCGCTACATCGCCAAAACGCGCAACCACAACGTCTGCTATACGAGGAAGATAGACGCTCGACCACTACTATTGGGATTCAGTGACAGTGACATGGTCGGCGATGTCAACAACTGGAGAAGCACCACTAGAATGCTTTTCTTCCTTGAAAGCAACCCCATCTCTTGGCAGTCGCAAAAGCAGAGGGTGGTGGTGTTGTCATCTTGCAAGCGCGGAGTACATCGCCTCGACAACTACGGCGTGTCAAAGTATCTGGCTAGCTCGGTTGATGGGTGAACTTCTCTGCTTAGAGCCCAGAGCACTAGTGCTCAAGGTAGACAACAAGTCCGCCATTGCCTTAACCAAGAATCCTGTCTTCCACGACCGGAGCAAGCACATCAACACTTGCTTTCACTTTATCTGAGAGTGTGTTGATGGAGGAAAGATCATCCTCGAGCATGCTCGCACAGAGGAGCAGCTAGCATACATTCTCACGAAGCCGCTCGGGTGCATCAAGTTCCAGGACCAGCGTGTAAGGATTGGCGTCGTCGAGACCACAAGAGAATGCGGCAAGAATTAGGGGGAGAATATTGAATAATCCAACACGTTCACTGTGGTCGGAAGTCATAAGTAGTAGCTCATGATCGAAGTCGTAGAGTACCATTGCAGTCGTAGATTTACTGTAGCAATCGTAGAGTACTGTAGCAGTCGTAGAGTTACTGTGTAGTCATAGAGCTATTAGTCATAAGTCGTAGCGACCGTGGTTGTAGTCGTAGTGGCTATGGTTGTAGTCGTAGTGGCCGTGGTCTTAGTCATAATTTCCGTGGTCATAATTGTAGTGGTTGTGGTTGTAGTCGTAATGGTTGTGGCGTAGTTGTAGCAACTGTGATCGAAGAGTTGTTATAACAGTCGAAAGTGCTCGACACGTGTTCAGTCCACGCGAGAGCACGTTCTCCGCTTTGTTAGCGTCGTGCGCATCGTGGCCTGGGTCCATGAAATCATGCAGGTAGGGGTGCATAATAAGTAGGGGTGGCAACGAGCCGAGCCAAGCCTGGCTCGGCTCGGCTCGTGAAAGCTTGGTAGAATCTCGGCTCGGCTCGGTTTGGACATCAAGCTTTTTTGTGGGCTCGGTTCAGCTCGTGATGCGGCTCGAGCCAGCTCGCGAAGGCTCGCGAGCCAACAATGTGTAGGGTCCAAAAACTGGTGTTGTAAACCAAACAACCCATAACTGAATTAGCATAATATATTCTACTAACCAAAACAGTAAAAACATGGGGTTGCGTTACCTTTACCGTAAAACTAGAGATTTTACGAAATTACTCTTCTCAAAAAGAAGAGGAAGAAAGAAGAACATTTCTTACCAAAAAATGGGTTCCGGGAAGAAAACTCAACAGATTTGTGGAAGCATTCTTCATCAAGAAAACAAAAGTACAGAGGACGAGCGGTAACCATCACAAAATTAAACACCTCATGACAGAAATATAGAGCCGCTCTTACCACTTTTGCTGATTTGCTCTTTCCAGGACTCCAGGTTATACCATAGGCATACAAGTATACAACCAATAATATCTCACAGGCATAAAATTTAAGAATGCAAATATGCAACTTTGCACACAAAATACACTATCACAATTCACAAGATAGAAGTGCATGTGCATCTCAGGCAGCAAGCATATGCTGATATGCATAATACATGTCCAAGTCCACAAGTCCAAAAGTATAATACATGTTGTGATGTTCACAGTGAAACTTGCAATCAATTTTTCATTTGGCAAAATAACAAAAGAGAATCTTCTCTTCTCCACCTCTCCAAGTCAGCAACACTCCATTTTCATGAATCTCTGCCTCATACATAATGAGAGATTAAGAGCAAGTAATTAAAGTATGTCATCTAATATGAGAGCAAATAAATAAAGAAGATCCAATATGAGAGCAAATAATAATAGTAGATTTTATTACAAACTTACTAGTTACTTTGCACTTCACTTGTAGGAAATGGGATGTTCTCAACATCATCTTTGTTATCTTCTTCCTAAAATTCAGAAATAAATAAGCAACTAAGCAAGTCATGTGTAAAAATAGAAAATGCACCCTTGCATTTGGAATAATAAGCATACCGTGATCATGGGAGCGCCTCTAATCCAACTAGAAGAACAAATCAATGCCTCAACCATTGCAGGCTTTAGAGAACTACGATAGTCACTTAGAACTCTACCCCCGGCACTAAAAGTAGACTCCGAAGAGACTGAACTTGCTGGTATTGTGAGGAAGTTCTTAGCCATGTTTGACACCACTGGATATCTATGTGCATTCAATTTCCACCATCAAGCAAATCAAAGCCTTTGTTGCCTAAATCCTCATTCCGCTCATCAAGATAAAGAAGCAATTCTGATTTTGATGCATCTTTAGTAGAAGATTGCAAGAAGGACTGAAAATGGCTTGAAATCAAGGCAAAGACTTGTTTGTATCCACACTTGTACATGTTGATGTAGATTTAGCACCCTTAGCTTTGCTTGTAGCTGTCATCTTTGTTTATATTCCTTCTCAAACTTCTCATAGAGTTTATCCAATTCAGTTCGAACCTCGACAATTCCTTTTCAGCTTGTTCACCTCAAAATTTGCTGAAAACACCACTCAACAAATCTGATTTTGAATCGTGGGTCCAAAATAGTTGCAAGCACCATGACATTGTTCTTTTCTTCCCAATACTTGTCAAATTTCTGCAACATTGCAGTACTCATAGCCTTCAAATTGATATCACTTGAAGCACAAGCACCGTCAATGCAATCTTGACATTTACAATATGTGGATAAAACACATTTGCAGTGGGTACGTGGAACCTAAAATGCAGAGTAACTTCAGCTAATGACCTAAGTATAGGCTCAATTGATTCATACAAAGCCCACTCTTCATCATTTGACTTCCACTTATAATTTGCATCAGATTCGCATAATTGTCTAAAGCTTCCTATATGGAATACAAGCTTTCAACATGTGATAGGTTGAACTCCACCTTGTTGACACATCAAGTTTCAGTCCTTCTACCAACTCCTTAGCAAGAGATCTACAAATTTCTACAAACTTGTGCATGTGAGATGGAGATTTCTTTATGTACTTTACAGTTTCCCTTATATTCTTTATCAAATGTGCTAAGGGTGCTATGCCATCATTCACCACTAAATTGACAATATGAGCACAACAACGTACATGAAAGTATTTAGCAATGTAAACACTTGATTTTCTAGCTGCAAGCTTAGCTTTCAAACTCCGAACAGCAGTATCATTGTTGGAAGCCTTGTCTAGAGTAATTGTTATAAGCTTATCCTCAATTTTCCATTCAGCTAGGCAATCAAAGACAGCTTGACCTATCACATTCCCGGTGTGTGGAGGATCCAACTCTTCAAAGTTCAGCACACGACATTGCATTGTCCAATCTTTATCTATGTAATGTGCAACTAAAGCCATGTAGCAAAGATTTTGGTTGGATGTCCATAAATCACAAGTTAAGCTAATCATGTCCACACCCCTAAGACTCTTGACAAGATTTTCTTTCTCACTTTGAAAAACCTTCAAGCATTCACTTCTTATGGCCCTTCTACCAATAAACTAATATGCTGGATTTAAATACCTCATCACAATATTGAACCAAGTGTGCTCTACCATCCTAAATGGATACTCATGAACAATGATCATCTTAGCTATAAATTTACGAGTTTCCTCATGATTATACTCGCTAGGAGTGACAACAACAGGGAGATTTGAATCAACTAACCCTTCAGGTGCATAGTTGAGAAGAGCTTGAGACCTCTTCTTAGCCACTTTGTTCAAGTAAGGTGTGCACTTCTTCATATGCCTAACAAGATGTGAAGTAGCTCCACCACGTTTTTATGTGTATAGAGAATAGCAATACCCGCACTTTGCCTTTGTTTCCTTCTGCCCTGGATGCACCGATGAGGGAACTTCAACCTCCTTAAAATTTTTCCAACAATCTGACCGCTTCCTCCCCTTCAAAGATGCCTTTCTTTTTGGTTGTCGCTCCGTTTCGCCATCAATTGAATCACCCATCGGTCCTCATCACCACTTGGCAATGACATTGACATGTCATCATTGAAGTCAAAAGAGTTATCCTCGGAATTGTCATCAACAGACAACTGCATTTCATGAATTAAAACAACAGAACAATCATCAAGAAAGTATCAAACATTAATCACATGATGCTTATTAATTGTTACTTACTACTACTGGAGGCACTGCCGCTTCACTAGCATTTTTTCCTTGGCTTGTGGATATGGGATTGGGATTACTTGCCGAAGATGCAGCAGCAGAACCACCAATGACCGCAAAAGACCTCTCCATATCCAGCTGAAAATCTAGCAAGCACACAGAAAAATGTGTACTTAATTATTTTACATTTTACAAGAATCTGATTGCAACATTTACAGCAGAACAACCCATATCTTTTCATGATTAACTAGAAATCGGCATTCTAAAATGTAAATATTAGTTAATCATATCTATGAGATGCCGATATGATTAACTAGAAATCGCATTCTAAAATGTAATATTAACATAGATATGAAACGTGGTGAAGCTCAGAGTGAGCATGAAGCTAGTCGACGCTAAAGACCGAGCTACTTATTCAGGTTTGTACTTGTTAATATCAAATATGAACTAGCTATTGTAGCATTCTAATGCATGGTTTCATACTTCATGATCTCCTAGCTTGAAACACGCCCAACAAACTGTGCTTCAGATTTCAAATTATACTTCCATATTTATGCCAATGTGTACTGCAGATGGATGGTTTGACAAAGACGAACGACTTAGTATTTGTACTTGCAGCAACAAATCTACCATGGGAATTGGATGCAGCTATGCTCCGCCGGCTTGAGAAGCGGGTACGTCTAATAATTTATTTACATTCCAAGTAAAGTTGTTAATTTGACAAATACATCTTTGTTAATATCATTCAAGTAATGCCTTGGTTGAATTTTCATTTCTCGGGCTTATATGTAAGATTTATACAAACTTATTTAAACATGCTGATTAGCCCTTTTATTTGGATTTCCTTCAGTTGATCCTTTTCTGCAAGGAACAACTAATAAAAAGAAGGGCATATCTTACTTTTATGAAAATGGATGTATGACATATCCAACGTATTTCATTACGGAGTTTCGTTGTTGGATTGTAGGTATGGTTATAGGTGCATAGAGGGAAAAAAAAGCCAACTCTAAAATTGGCAATTTTAACCTTTATTAATAATCATAACCACTAAACATTGATTCAGAACTGCATACCATGGATGACTATACAAATCATATCCATTTGTTACTTCCCAATGACCAAAGATGACTATACAAGTATACATCCATACAGAAAATAAAAGGTAATAAAAAGGCATATAAAACATTTCGGGTGAATCAGATTTGAATCACATCTCACCTTGCGGTTTCGCCTCCCGATCCGAGAGATGAGAATCAGATTACGGGTGAACCAGATTTATATGACATCTACACAAAACCAGGGATAGAAAATTAGAAATACAGGATACATGCAACACAAAGGATTTTATCTAAATTACCTCGAAACTCCGCACCAAAAACTCTAAATCTGAACCTCCGAAAGTACTAGGGACCAGATCGAGGACGAGAAAGGTCTCTCACCTTGCGGTTTCGCCTGATGTTCCGAGCTATGGGATGAGGAGGCACCGCCGCGAGAGGAGCACCAAAACCCTAGCGCTTCCCTGTCGGCTGTGGTCGGGGGAGTCGCCGAGTCGGGGCCTCGCCGGCGTCGCCGCCTCGGGGAGTCGGGGGAGACGGGGAGTCGGCCAGTCGGGACTCGGGAGCGTTGGCGTTGCGGTTTTGCGGAGAGGACACCGAACTGAGCCGCCTGGGATTGGCCGATTGGGAAAGGGCAAGTGGGCAATTAGGGTTTTACGGGGGAGTTGGGCCTATTGGGCCGAGCCAACCGAGCCGCTCGCGAGCTGGTTCGAGCTCGGCTCGTTTAGACCTCGAGCTTTTTTGCTAGCTCGGCTCGGCTCGTTTCATCCACTAGCCCGAGTTTTTTTGCCAGCCCTAATAATAAGGGTAGCTTAATCACTAGAGTTAGGCTAGAATTTTCTTTAAATAGCAGTCTAATACAACATAAAACACTGTCAGATTTCTAATAGTACAAAAACTATTGTATTTCTACTTTGTTCTCTTAACTTCATGTGTATTTAAGTATAAACTTAGTCATATTGTTCGGCCGAAGTTCATGACAACAGCCTCTGGGCCTCCTCTTCCCAGTCGTCGTCGGCGGCATTCCATGATTAAATAGCACTAGTAGTGTCGTACGTGCTTGCATGCATTCGCAGTGCAGGGCTAATTCCTGTCCTCTGCTTAATAATGTGTGGGATGATATCGTGCTACGTACGTACATTTTCTTCCGGTGTGATTTGAAGCTTGTGTTTGTATCGGTCTGTATGAATTACGATCAGTGTTTGCGCGTGCCTGACTGAAAATAAACAATACACAGCTGTATGTTCCAGTATCTCTGTATATGATCTTGTTATGGTCCAGAAAGTTGGTTCCGAACTTCCAGTCGCTGCAAGACAGGTAACACCAGACCAAACGGCTGTGTTCTCCAGCTTGACAACATGAAGTTTCCAGAGTGCACTAAATGTTAAATGGGGCATTTGAGCCCGATGCAATTGACGATTTACCTGAGGTAGTTCCTAGTGCCACATATCAGTATTACATGAAGGGATAAATTCTCAATTACATTTATCAACGTTGGCAAATCCTTAATTATCCCAGCTTAAATACCCGGCCTGCTCAACCAGTCAAATACAAAACTCGGACCACTAGCCCACCACATCTATGGGCCCACCAGCCCAATTCCCCACCAAAAACCCACTCCGCCTCGGCCGCACCGGCGCCTCCTCACCCCGCATCATTCGCCTCCTGCTTCCCAAAGCGCCCCCTTCCTCCACCCCGGCCGAGCTCCTCCTCCTCTCATTCCGCTTTTTGAGCCGCTAGCGGCCGCCGCATGTCGACGCGGCCGATCCGGCTGCCGGGCGGGGCGACGGGGGCGCCCGAGATCTTCGCGGGCGGGGCCTGCGGCGCGGTGCGCCGCGCCGTCGCCGAGAGCCAGTGCCTCGGCCTCGTCCGCGCCCTCGGCCTCGGCCTCGGCCTCGCCGACCGCCTCACGCTCTATGTAAGCCTTTGCCCTTGCCCTTGGCCCCTCGTTTACTGCCAGCCTGTGATGTTAGTGTGATAGGGTCAGTAGTCGTAGGAGGCCGAGGTCTGGGCTTAATTGTTTGCTTATGTTGTTAGTGCCTGTGTTACTGATGCCATCAGCTCAGGGTGGCGTTGTGTATGTGATTTAATGGTTAAGTTTCTCAGGGTTGCACCGTGTATATGATTTAGCGAGTAATTTGGTCAGGTTATTTTACATTTCTGACGCGACATTGGACTAGTTTGGTGTAGCTGTTGTTCAGATACTACGTTCTTCATGGACCAAACCCCTAACCAGTCATCACTTAAAAACTCAAGCTCCTTGAGAATAACTGCATAAGAGCGTTATGTATTGTATATTTTGGGGCCTCGGTCTGTTGAAGGCGTCAGTTGTGGGGTGTAATCATGGGGAGAATATATAACTTTTTGCTCAGTAAGCAAAGCAAGGGCTGTGCTTCTAGGATTTAGGGATGTTTGTTAATTGTTACTGCAGTCTCTGCCTGATGGTCATGTACTCATGTCTGCATTGTGTTATGCGTTTCATAGTGGCAGAGAATGGAAGTCAATTCCATTCATTTATTCTGTATCGAGTTACCAATCTGAATCGCAGTAATCTGCAAAAGTGAGGTTTTCCTCTTGCCAAGTGTTTTGATATTTTGCTGTACATGAAGGGATGTGTCAAATGTAAGTTGATTCTGAAATGGTTCATCAACTTAATTCTCAGTTGATGATTGCTGGATGTGGTATCAATTAGTTGTTGGCCTGTCGTTTACTGTGTGCATTCATGGATTGCAACAAGTAGTGTCTTAGTACTTTGCCTATCATGTGGTGTCCATGGACATGGGTTGAATTTTGGGTTGTAATGCATTGATGGAATTCGGGAATGGCTCTACCCTGAAATGCTGTAATTAGATTGTCATTTCTTTCTAGTTTGTTGTTACTTGTGTATGCAGGCATGTGCTTGTCCGTATTAGGTTTGTTTCCAAATAAATAAGGAAATCAACAAAAAGATGGAACTCAACAGAACGGAAGTTCTTAGTGATGTTCTTGTCTTAGATTTTTTTTCTAACTTTCTCAATATTTTCGTTGGGGTAGAAGTCCTATTTCTCCGTGACCCCATTGGGCAAAGTTTCAAAGGGAGGGTAGCTTTGATTTTGTAGAATTTCAGATAACAATGCCACTGACCTCTTCAAAAAGCATTTTTTTACATTTTTACACAATCTTGAGTTAATGTTTACTACTACTACTACAACAACAACAAAGCTTTTTATCCCAAACAAGTTGGGATAGGTTAGGAATGAAACCTTTTCAAAATCAAAGAGATATGAGTCTTGAAATAAAATCTACAATGTTAAAACCCTAAGCTGTACAACCTGCTATCTGAGCCAAGAGTCTAAAACACTACCTCTAATTTTCTTATGATTCCGGTACGTGGATCGCTAACTTCAATGCACTCCTATCCAAAGCTAATTCTTTAGATACATTCCAATCTCTCAAGTCTCTTTTAACTGCTTCCTCCCACGTCATATCCAAACAATTTGCTGACCCAATGATGGTGGGGAATAGTGGTGAGACGTTGGTCTAGGAGGAATTTGAGACTATAGCGATCAATGCGAACCACAAATGCATGCCCCCACAGATATGGTCTCCAATGTCGAACCGCCTTGACTAGACCAATTAATTCTCACTCATATGCTGCTAGCTTAGTGTGATGGGGTGCCACGGCACGGCTAAAGAAAGCCACTGGTTGCTCCCCTTGAAGGACGACACTAAACCCTGCTCCTGAAGCATCATAATCCACAATAAACGGCTTGGAGAAATCCGGAAGTAACAACGTTGGTGCCGATGTCAAGATGTGCTTTAGTTTCTGGAATGCTGCCGACGCCTCAGACCATACAAATGCTTCCTTTTTCAAGAGCTTGGTGAGAGGGGATGTGATTGCTCCATAATCCTTAATAAATTTGCGGTAGTATCCCGTCAATCCGAGAAATCCTCTCAAGGCCCGAACTGATGGAGTCAAGCATTGCTTGTACCTTGTCAGGATCCATAGCCACTCCTTGGCCCGAAATAATGTCCCAAGTATGCCACTGACGGTTGTCCAAAAGAACATTTAGTCTGCTTAAGCACCAGATGATGAGTTCGGAGAACTTGGAAAACAGCTCAGACATGCTGCAAATGTTCTGACCATGAGGAACTATATATCAGAATGTCATCGAAGAAAACTAGAGCAAAGCGACACAGGAATTTCTGGAATATGTCGTTCATCAGAGCTTGAAATGTAGCCGGCGCGTTGGTGAGGCCAAAGGACATCACTAGAAATTCAAAATGCCTGTGGTGTGTGCGGAATGCAGTCTTTTCAATATCGTTGGGATCAGTGTTCAAGAAGGCGGCCTGGGCGGCCGCCTAGGCGCCGCGTAGGCGCTGGGCGACGGGGTGCCGCCCGGCCTTGGCCCCTAGTCGGGTGGCTGGGCGGCGAGGCGGTCCAAGGCGGGAAGAAGGCGGTCCAAGGCGGGGAGAGGCCCTAGGCGCGGCGGTTGGGCGCGCGAGGGAGCGGGGGGGAGGGGGGAAAAGTGTTACCGCACACGGCCGCCGCCGCCGCCGCCGACTCGCCGGATCCCGGACTTCCGCGCCAGATCCCGCCGCCCCGTGGCCGCCGGATCCGGACTTCCGCGCGCAGATCCTCCGCCGCCGGATCCGGACTCCCGCGCGCGATCCGGACAGATGGGGAGGCGCGCGGATCTCGCGAGGCGCGCGATCCATGAGAGTGGGAGGCGCGCGGAAATCGCAGAGGCGACGGCGATTTGCGGAGAGGCGGCGCGACCGAGGCGCAGAGGAATTAGGTTAGGTTATGCGGGAGGCGCGACGAGAATGTGCGGGAGGCGCGACCGAGGCGCGACGATTTAGGTTAGGGTTATGCGGGAAACGCGTCCGCGAAGGTTGATCTCGACCGTTGGATTTTGATCAAACGGTCTAAAGTCCGACTAATTGTTTTAAACATTAGTTATAAGATTTGGTGACTTGATCTGAGACGTTAGATCTCATATATATAGCAAATATATACTTATTATCTGCCTATTATCCTTATTTTTAATTTGGCCGCCTAGGCCCCGCCTAGGCCCCGTCTAGGCTCCCTAGGCGCTAGGCCCTACCTCGCCGCCCGCCTAGCGCCTAGCGCCTACTTGAACATTGGTTGGGATGCATACAGACTTGATGATAGCCACTACACAAGTCCGACTTGGTGAAAAAACACACGCTCTGCAACTCATTTAGAAGCTCATCAACCACTGGAATTGGGAATTTGTCCTTGTTGGTTTGCGCATTCAGAGCTCTATAATCCACACAGAAGCGCCATATATCATCCTGTTTCTTGACCGATAAAATCGGGGACGAAAAAGCCAATGTGCTGTGCCGAATTATCCCTTGAGCCAGCATATCCGCACAGTCATTCGATCTCGTCCTTGAGCAAATGGGGGTAGCGATACGGGCTGACAGCTACTGCTGTGGTTCTTGGTACTAGACAGATCCTATGATCATGCTGCCGGGCCGGTGGGAGTCCATGGTGTGGCTCAAACAAATCCTCATATTCCCGCAGCAGCTCGGCCAGAAGGTCGTGCCCTCCCAAGCACTGGACGCGAGGGACTTCAGTAGCCGCTCCAAGTTCTTGCCACGTCACAGGTCTATCTGTATGTCAAAATGACATTCTTCCCCGTCGATTTTTTTGTGGTGATCATTTGGGCTTATTTTTGGTGGTTTATGGCTGAAAAGCACTGTAACTGGCTGAAAAAACTGTAGCTGACAGAGGCTTATTTAGCATAATTAAATTTAAAAAACAAAAAAATATAAAAAAAGTTAGCCCATTACATATAATACAAATAAATACAAATAAATACGGGAAAAAAAGAACCGGTAAAAAAGCTCAACAAAAAGCCAAAAGTTTAGAAAAAGACGAAATTTATGAATAATAAAAAATAAATCAAAAGCTAAAAGCTGAAGCCCAACCGATCACCCAGAGTGGCACTTGCGAGCAAACTCCTGCGCACAAAACCTGATCGCCATTTGCCACGGCCCAGCTGTCGTGCCACCTCCATGTCTAGGAATGTGTGAGTTGATCCGATGTCCACCAGTGCCCGCAATGGTTTGCCGTCAACGTCTATCTTCAGTTGCATGGTTCGGCCAGCTTTGACTCCGGTCAGAGCATGCAAGGAGATCTCCACATCGGACTCCTCATCCAGACCCTCGACATCTTCCTCCATCTCAAGCAAGTAGATGCTCTTCACTGCACATCTATGATTTGGCCCAAATTTCTCAGGACAGTTATAGCCCTTTGGACCTGCGCTCTGCCATCTTCGCCGTGGAGAGGTGCTTCCAGCGTGTAGTTAGCGGTGCTGTTGTCGTCGGAGGCATAGTCATGCCATCGCTGGCGACTGGTGCGCTCGCTGGACCGAAGGTGCCGAACTAGGGCCTAGGGGTGGGGTTTCGGGAAGACCATTGAGACCCCTGATCTGCCTGTCGTCCTGGCTGCAGAGAATCCTCTTGCTGGCTTCGTCTCTGTCACTTCCTCCAAGAGGCGCTGCTCAAACGCCCGGGCTAGGCTCATGGCCGTTTGCAGATTGCCGGCGTTCTGAAGCTCCACATCTGTACTCAGCGGTTTCAAGAGTCCCGTCGTGAAAAGCTGAACATGTTGTGTGGATGAGAGTGGCTCCACACAGCACAATAGCGCCAAGAATTGCCACTGATACTCTTTGACGGATCCCATGCGCCTCAACTGAGCCAATTCCCCCAAGGAATTGCTTCGGATGGGAGGTCTAAAGCACATATTCACAAAGTCGGCAAACCGGCTCCAAGATAGTATGCCTTCATCGCGCTCTAGTTGATAGTACCACTGTTGAGCGACGTTCGTCAGATGGTATGTGGCCAACCACACTTTCTCCTCCAACGTCCGTTGTCCGCGGAAGAATTGCTCGCATCTATTGAGCCAGGGCAAAGGATCTTCGTCCCCTCCATACGTCGGGAAATCGAGTTTGTAGTAGCGTGGGACCCCTTGTCTGTTCTCTTCCTTCTTATCCCGTCTGCTTGATGATGCATCCAAGCTGTGATGCTTGGCCGAGGGCTCGAACACGCCTGAGGACGCGTCATGCCCCCCTGCTGCAGACGCGTGATCGCCTCCTCGTGCTGATCTTGCTTCTGTCGGATGCCCGTGATCTCCTTCATCATTGCAGTGAGCATCTTGCCTATATCCCCAATGGATCTTGGTTCCTCCATGGGAAGGGTGGCGGCTTGAGGCTCTGATACCAAGTTGATGCGGCTGGATTTCGACGGTGGTCTCCGGTGAACTTCCAACGGAGGAAGCAGGTGGAGCTGGAGATCTGAACGTGAACGAACTGTAGCCAGTCATGCGCTCGGGCGCAATTCGGCGCTTGCCGTCTGATCCCTTGCAGGCGCCTCTGAACCTGCTTCCTTCCGCCAATGTATTTGCACGCCGTCTTCTAGTGAAATGCTTCCCCCAATGAACGTCAACAGCAATTCCAGACGTGTTTAGTCTTGACATAGCATTCATTAGTGCACTTATTATTCTGCTGTAAAGAGGCCAACAGAACTGCAAATGGAAGTTAATTTTGCCACTGGAAGGAGCCATGCGACATCCGACATTGTGGGCTGTGACTGTGTTAAGTTTATCAACAAGTGCTATTGCCTATTGGTCTCTTGTGCTACGAGCCTACAACGATATGCATATTGCTCCGTTATGTAACATGGCAAGTTGTGGAGTCCACGTTAGGTATCAGCATAATTAGTAACTTCATCCTCCTGGCTATTGTTCTTGTGTATGCGGTGTGGCTAATATTTTGAAATCAACTATTGGTCCAGCCTTTCTATGTGCTGACTGCTGCTGCTGATTTGTTGCATACTTGGATGGCTGCGTAATCACCCAGATCCCTGGTTGGTCCCAGGGATATTGCTCGTCTACATGATCTGAATCACTGAATGCATAATTGCATTCTGCAAGTGGCTATCCAAGTATCCGGTGTTGTTAGTAGCAAGTTTTGTGTCCTGCTGGTGAAAGTGAAAGGGCTTGCAGGCGGTTATGTATTGGGTGGACAAGAATGAGTGCGTGTAACTTCAAGCATCCGATGACTTTCGGCCTTTATTTTTGGGTCATTCCTTTCTGCTTTTTTTTGGCTGGCTGCAGAGCAGAGCAGAGCAGAGCCCGTGCAGATTCCCTGGGAAAGCGTGTGGGAAATGTCAGGAATCGCAACGAAGCAGATTTTTTTTTAGGTTTACGGCTTATGTTCTAAGGCCCGGATCCCTCCATCTAAAGTTTAGTCACTAAAGTTTAGATCTAAAGTCTCCAAACAGGTGGTCTAAAGTTAGATCTAAACTTTAGCTAACCCCTAAAAAACACTTTAGACCATTAGTCCACCAAAATGAACTAAAGTGGTCTAAAGTTTTTGGTTCTTAGGCACAAAGACGTGTTTACCCATGCATGTTGGTCTCTCATCTCCCATTTAATGGCTGACGCACGAAATAAGGAGAGGTAGTATGGTCTTTTTGAAACTTTAGTCATATCCATTAGTACAGGATCCAAACAGGACATTCGACTAAAGTTTAGTGGCTAAAGTTTAGCCAACTAAAGTTTAGTCCAAAACTTTAGACAACTAAACTTTAGACCATAAGATCCAAACAGGGCCTAATTCACAAACGTGGAAAACTTGAAGCAATGAAAGATTGATAGGCCTATCAAATGGGAACTGGCTCCTCTGATGTAAAGGGGGAAAGCGGTGAATAGTATGGAGAAACCACAGAATCATTGTAGTGAACAGTAGTGTAGCACACGTACTGTACTACCGATCTTTTCTGATTGAACAGCCTAGAATCATCGAAAAATCATGCTACCGTGCTCCTCTGATTTACCCTTCGCACGTCAGAGGATCCAAATCCCATCAACGAGTGCAAAGCCACTGTTAAAGTTGATTCGAATTCGTACCATATCTATGTAGAACATTTTATCGTCTCATGCTAGATATATATGACAGGTGTATGCACATGTTGTATCAAACGTGGTGTCAATCTGTAGCAACTGATGTTGATTCGATTTCCTCTCCGTATAAACTCTTTTCCTTCGTATTATATATGTACTCTAGTAGTCTATAGGAAGAGACATGCTTAAGAGCAAGTGCTCTATTGTAATCTCTTCTTATTATAGTGATTTGCCTTTAAGCATCTGTGGTTTTCTTCCGCAAGGGTTTTCACGTAAAAATTCGTGTCTCTTGTCTTTATTTTTCTGTACATTATTTGCAACAAGTGGATCAGAGTTTAGAGTTCAAGATCCTGACTGCTGCCCGGGAGGAGGCGACTAGTGGCATCACACGAGGATAGGAGATTGAAGAAAATTTTCCAGTGTGTTTCTTCGTCGAATCCAAAGTGAACAACTCGACGTCAATTCCGAGCGGCGGCGCTCACGCTAAGACAGCGAACAGAAATCGCAAGTCTTCGTGTTTTTGCCTCGGTCCAAGCAAATGGCATCAGCACGATTGCACAGTCAACATGAGAAGGCAACACAACGCGCGTTAAAAGCAAGACAGTGCAACATTCCATCAGATCCAAGCGCCTTCTCGTTCCCCTATCCATTGACATCAGGGGCGGCAATCTCATGGTGTCACCAGGAAGACCATCGTGCGACATCTGTAACACGGCATCAAGCAACATCCTAGCGGCATTGATCACATCTAGAGCAGCATCCAGAGCTGCATCGGGAGTTCATCTCCGAGCCGGATTTGAATCCCATGGACAAAAAGCAGAGAATAACACAAGTAGCAAAGGCAATGCCCTTCGGTCCGTCGATCAAGACGCTTTTGCGTGGCGTTCATTTTTTCGTCCTGGTCAGTGAGCCACCATCGCCCGCGAGACAAGCCAACTTCCATTGCGCGTCTAGCACAAGCCTACAAAGCCGCGTAAAACACAACGCAGCAAAATTACTAGAGAAAGCAATCAGAAGCAAGAAAGTGCATGGAAATTGAGGCAAAGGAAATAAAATAGAGCAATTCACGAGGCTGTCAGTTGGCTTTTGGGTGAATTATTTTTCGACACAAATTGCTATGCGCACCCAAGTTATGTACATGGGATTTTCGGCAGCGTCAACTTGATGATTCAACTCGCCTCGACTCCGTTCCAAGCCTTGACTCCAATTCGGTGCTGACCCACGTCATTTTGAGTGTTGTTCTGTGCTCTACCTTAGTGACTGTTCCAGTGCCAGGTCTACCAATATCAATTGGCGATTTCATCGATGATCCATCGTCTTCTACGGGTTACTACGGCAAGATCCACAGATGAAGAGTCTAAGGTGGAGCCGCAGGTTTTCAACACAATGAGTTAGTTAGGTTACACTTGAACGAGGAGATTTAAAAAAACAACGCCAGTTATGGAAACAACTGAATTTGGTGTTTTATTCACCGTTTGATAACACCCTGATGGCAGCTACCATGATACTCTATGGAGTTTTGTTGTTTCAAAGTGAAGGTTTTGCTCCAATTTCAATTTGAGATGAAGGATTTAAGTGTAAGAAGAAGTTTATTTTCGCGTGAATACTACAACGTCTTCCAGTTATCGCAGCTCGATATGAGAGGTCTACTGCAGTTTATTTTCCATTAACGGCACACGAGTTTCTTTCATCTAAACAGTTTTACAATAGTAGTTTCAACCATGTCATAAAATTCAATTACTTTTGAAGCCGACAGTTTGACGTAGTAATGGTTACACGTGTAATAAGACTGTTCCATTCTTTCTTATTGAAGAGTTGCTCTTACAATGAGTGTTGCTTGCTGAGTTTTGTGTTCCAGGTGGAGCATATTAGATTCTATGATATGAGTTCTTCACTATATATCTAGCTCCATAGGTGATGCTTTGGCTTGTGCCATTTGATGATTGAGCATTTGTTTCAGGAGGTCAGTTGCACAGACTTAGACTTGCTGGGGTTATGAATTGTTGAAGACCTAGATTTGTTTGTCTGCTTTGTTGATAGCTGTGTATTCAGACCTGCTGATGGTTTACTCAATTTTGATTCGCAAGAAGCGTTTCAACAAGATCGTTCCAGTCTTTCTGCTTGAAAATTAGTTTGATGGACTTTCGACGCATAAGGTGTTCATTCTAATTTTCATTGGAGGAGTTTATCACATACTTCGACTACTGAAGGGAATTCGGTTCAAGGTGGAGATTGTTAAAGTTGATCCGAATTTGTACCGTGTCCGTGTAGAATATTTCATGGCCTCATGTCAGACATGGAATGCCAGGTGTATCAACCGATTGTATCAGACGTGATGTCAATCTGTAGCAACCGATTTTGATTTGGTTTCCTCTCCATGTATACCTCTTTTCCTTCGTACTATATATGTACCCTAGTAGTCTATAGAAAGATACGTGCTCAGGATAAATCGCTCTATTGTAATCTTTTCTTATTGTAGTGATTTAACTTTAAACGTCTATATTTTTTCGCAAGTATTTTTATATAAAAATTATATCTATTATTATTATTATTATTTTACGTATTATTTGCAACAGACAAGAATTGGGCCACTGGGCTCACAGCAACACAACACCTACTAACAGCATCGCGAGTACCGTCGCTGGCATACGAGTCGCACATGTCATCGTCCGATCGTCCTCCCCCGCCGCTTATAAAACGTTCCCACCCCGACCTCTCCTCCCTTGTTCCTCTCCATCGTCTCCTTCCCACCCTCACCTACTACTCTCCTCTCTCAACCCGAAACTAAATCCCCAAAGCAACAGCGACAAAAATCATGCGACGAAGCCAAAAATTTTATTCGATTTGGCCATAAACCCTAGCGCGAATCCCCCCACCTCGATCCCGAGTCCGTCTCCGTCGCTCGTTGAATCGCACGCTTCCACCCGATTCCCCGACGAGGTAATCCGCTTGACCCCCAAAAGGAAGTCTAAGAAATTGGTGTTGTTTCGTCCGAATTGATCGGATTGGCGGGTGATTTAGGGCTTTGGGTGGGTGGCGCGCCGCCCCTGCCGTCCGGGACTAGCCTGCGCGTCTCGAACTCGTGGGCGCTAGGGTTTTGTGGTCTGAGGCTTCGAGGAGAGCGGTGTCGCCCTGGTTCTGATGAGAATTGGCACTGGAATGCTCAGATTGGCCGCCGGCGACGACGAGAGGAGCAGCTCCCTTGGCAGCGGCGGCGGAGGAGCCCGGTTCACCGCCCCCAAAGTACGTACGCGCGACAAAGGAGCGCTTATAACCCTCTGATTCGAGAGGGGTGCCGGTGTTGAGACGTGGAGCCTTCCCTGAGGAGAGTGGGAGATGACGAGGATCTTTGTGCAGCGTGGGGCCGGTGGCTCCTCGTCAAGCTCTGGCCGCTCTGGCTCACAGCCACTGCAGCAGCAGCAGCAGCAGAACCAACCAGCATCAGCTGCCTGGGAGGAGGAGCTGATGGTGCAGCCTCAGCCGCAGCCACTGGAGCTCTTGGCTTCGGATGATATAACTGAGCATTTACTTGAGGGCGGCGATAACGTCAGTGGTAGCAATAAGCCTTTGAGGCTGGTTGATCCCATATCCGAGAGCTCGAGCTCTGCGGAAGAGAGGGCTGTGAGGGATAAACCTCCCAAGGTTGACTTCAATGCGATTGATCCCACTTTCTTGGTGGAGGAATTTACAGGGCTCCAGTTTTCTGATCAGTTTGAGCAGGGGAATTCAGTGCAGTCTGGCACTGGGCCATCACAGATGCCCGGTGCAGCATCACGCCCACCGCCTCCACCAGCCCCACCACCGAAACCAATGTCTGGTAATAATGGGTTGAGGAGAATAGGGTCTGGAAACTCAAGCAGTGTGCGGATTGGATCTTCAAGAAGGCCAGTTGCTTGGCCACCGGTGGCAGCTCGGACATCTGCTTCAGGTTCTCGGCCTTCTTCACCAAGGTCACTTGCTGATAGTGAAGGGTACAATAGTGCAGATGAGCAGGGCCCCTGTTACACCTCTAGTTATGATGATTCGGTATGCTCTCTTGTCTGGTTCTGTTTTATATGGGGCCCTTAATTTCTCATGTTACAATTATAGCTGTTTTATGTACTATGCAAGCATCGACCATATGATGTGACGATTAGATGGTTTGGATTCAAATGATACGATTTTAAATAGCTGTTTTTAATTAGGTGTATGAATATTAAATTATTCCTTGAGTTACTTATTCTGATATGGTAAGTAGACATGCCTATGAGTTACTTATTCTGATATAGTAAGTAGACATGCCTATCTAATATTGGTCCAGAAAATTTCAATGTTTCTTGCTTATATTATTAGTGGCTGCTTTAGTCATGTTACACGAATAGGCATAATTTGTATTTTGGCAATTGCTCATGTAATTTATATTGCCTCAGGAAAGGGAGTGTATGTTCGAACATGACCTAAGGCGAGTGAAAGGATTTGAAATCAAGAAGATGGCAGAAGATGGAAATTGTCTGTTCAGAGCAGTTGCTGACCAAGTTTATGGTGATCCAGAAGTTTATGACATGGCTAGGCAGATGTGTGTTGATTATATGGTAGGTTGCTTCGTTGCATCTGGGCTGTAATTTTCTAGACTATGTGTTTTTAAGGACAATTATTTGTCATCAATGAGCAGCATAGTAGCATATGTCCTACATTTTTAATTCATAAACTTGATTCACAAGTTCCAGCTTTTAAACCTTCTCATCTTCTATTCTGTCCCCTTCTTTATCTCACTATTTTATGAACACCCTAAGTTCTTATCTTTTTAGACCTTTATGATAATTTTGGACACAAATGGTATGTGCTAGATGGTAAACATATTTGACATCACAAGTGTGAAACAGCCTACAGCCCACTTCACATCTAGACAGGGTTACAAAAATGGTTACCACCTGGTTGCTGGCTTCCTATTGATGGCAGATATTGGTTTTTGCCTGGCTGGTTAGTAATAACTAGCTCTTTATTAAGTGATATACTTGCAGAGGTAGCACCAGGCAACTTGACCAGGAACTGGAAAAAATTGGTTATGGCTATTCCCAGCAAAACTTGGTGCTACTTGTGCTGTTGTTTTGGTACATTTGGTAAAATAATATTATTGAATACTGATATTATGTGCAAGAACAATGTGAAACCGCCTGCCAAATTCATCGTGAATCAACCGTTTGATTTAACTTAGAAAGTCCTAACTCAATGTATGGCTTATCCTGAACTGGCAAATTTTCTGAACAATAATAGATCTAAATATTATTATATTAAAATTTCCCCAGTTTTTCCACTGTCATTTGCCTACTCTTCTTGTTTGACAGTTTGCTATGGGGTTTACAGCAGATTTTTAGTTATGCTCCTGTCTATGTGGCCACGGCATTCGTAGTTAGCTTTTCTAACGGCTTTTTTTTTGGGTCTATAGTATGGTGTTTGGTAGCTCAGTGTAAGCAGTTGAAAGCATGGGGAAATTACGGGATCTGTTTGAGCTTGCAATACAGTGTAATACATGGATTAAAACCAATGATTCAAATTGGGATTATCGCGGTGACGCAGAAAAGAAAAGCTATAGCGAATAGCGAAATCTATCGTGGAGGCTATGCTGCATCGCGGTGCTATTGAAAAGATGCTAATTCTATTACATTCCATGTTACATAGAATACAATATGAATAGGAAAAAATTATAACAAGAATGTCAAGCAAAGTGCAACTAAAAAGTTGAAATTTACAACACTTTCATGACATGTCCAACTTAAAATCTAAAAATATAAATACATTATTTTTTTCAAATATCTAAAACATTTACTTGATTTATCAGCATAAATAAAAACAATTTTGTAGCTTCAAATTTTTAAAAGTTGAATTCAATGTATAAATTGATTTTTTGAAGACTAGAAAGAAATTCTCATTTCCTGAAATAGAATATAAAATGTAAAAGTATCTAAAATTTTAAGCTAGTACTCAAGTACCAAATATTTGAACTCAGATAATCCTAAGATCAAGTTATCTTTTATAGATTTTCAAATGAAATTCTTTGGTTAAAGTCCGTATTGAATATTTTTACTTTTTTTGAACGTATGAAATACCTTGCTTTCAATTCTTAGTTAGCTAAAAAAAATACAATTAACATACCAAATAATTGTTCACAAGCCTAAATAATTGCAAAATGAAGTATAGCGGTCGTAGCTGTAATAGTGTACATCAGTGCTATAGCTTAGCATCCCAAGGGCGAAAACCGCTATAGCGCCGCTACAGCCCACATTTTAAATCACTGATTAAAACTGTTGTTACTACCTCTGGTTCAAATAACTTGCCGTTTTAGCTTTGCAACACAGTATAATGCATGGATTGAAACTGTTAATACTCCCTCTGGTTCGAATTACTTGTCGTTTTAGCTCCATGCACATGGAAAAGGGGGTACTACTTTAGTTTTTTACATTTTTGACATGGTTTACCCCTATGGATCGAATACCCCCGCCCCCCGCGTCTAACACCAGTACAAATAAGCAATTGTAGGGGCATTTGTTAAAAATTGTTGCCTTGAAAATCCAAAACGACACTTATTTGCAAACCAAAGCCAACTTCTGAAAATATCATCTATTTTGGACTGGAATTGTTAATAATATACCCTTTTGACAAGGCAGTTGAAATGCTCACTGTTGTTTCCTTTCTTTTTTCAGGAAAGAGAGCGGGATCATTTCTTTCAGTTCATGACCGAAGGATTTACATCATACTGTAAAAGGAAAAGAAGAGATAAGGTAAGCTATTCAATACATGCTTGATATTTTTGCTTACATTGAATTGTGCGCTGGAGGTCGTGGGTTCAAATCAGCCTCTCTGCAAAGCAGGGGAAAGGCTGCCTAGAAAATCCTCTTTCCTAGACCCCACACAATGTGGGAGCTTCGGCACTGGGTACATCCCTTTTTATTGAATTAGCAAATCATTACTCTCCCTACCTTTTGTTAGTCCTCATTTGTACAAAATGGACTTTCAAGATTAGAATGCCTTTTCCAATTGAATTAAAATTTGTTTAATAATATTCAAATTTGCAATTCTCATTCTTGTACATTCAATGTTGGTAAAATAAGATATGCTGTTGTGCTGTGCCCGTGAACTTTTTTTTTTAAAAAAAAGAATAAAATATTCTGAAACCCATTTGGGTCAACTGACTTACAGATTTAATTTCTTTATCTAGCATGTTCTTGCACCCTTGGCAAGCATTTTCCACTTGTTTGAATCTTGTGTACTATTGCAGAATGCAGAGATGAATGAACATCTGCAATTCTACATTTATATCTCCTATTATACTCCCTTCGGTAACAAAGCATTGTCATTTTGGGATACGTGCAATCAAAGTTTTGAAACTTTGGCTATCAATATCTTTTTAAATATTTAGATTAGATATATGAATTCATATGTGTAGATTTGTTTCAAAAAGTACTTCCATAATATTATAATTGTATTTGGTTTTATAAAATATTTTACAATACAAATCAATGATCAAAGTTACGTTTTGGGGACCTTGTCGATGTCTAAAATGACATGTTTTTGTGACTGGAGGGAGTATGTGCCAAGGATCAAAAAACCGGAACCGGGACAAATCCCGGCCTGCGGGCGGTACCGGTTACCGGAAATTCCGGAAAAAAACCGGTTAAATTTTGCCAAATGTATTTTTTGCGCGGGCGGAGGAGACCGTTACGGTCCAGAATCGCCTGTTACGGAAAAACCGGTGGAAAAACCGGAAAAACCGGTGGAATGAAGTATGAAAACTGAAAAATATTTAATGAAGTGTTTAATGAAGTTGAGTATGAAGACTGCAGCCTAACTCTTGCTTATGTCTTATATATGGCATTGCTACTCTTCATATAAGACATCAACTAAAAGTCAGGGCATGTCGGCATGATGAGGTATTCTCATGCTTACTATGGCTAGAAATCATTTTCAGACAAGTATCTATCAATCAACATCTACTGCATTGTCATGGTTCTGATATGTTTCCATTTTCACATGGCATGTATCATTCAGATGCATGGTTCAAATTTACTGTTTACATAGACCATTTAATACAAGGAGTAGTAATATCAGTTATGTTTCATTAGGTTCAGAATGCTGGACCCCAAAATATTGGACTAAGACCACTAAATTCTCCAAGTCAAACTTCTAGTCCTTTCAGGTTGCAGCAGATGTCTTCAGCTGCATAGTCATATAGGGATCAAAGTCTTAAGTCCATTCAGGGGGGCCAAACACCACCTGACCCATATGGCTTGTTAGGATTGTTGGGTGTTATAAGGATGAATGACTTTGACTTAGCATCTCTTGCTTTAGGAATAGATTTGACAACATTGGGTCTAAATTTGACTATTTATCATGCCTCATGGGCCCAAAATGTTCCTAACCAGATGCTTAAGCATCCAATGTATCTACAATACCCCCTGGAACCCATTCAAACATCTACAAATTCAATTTTTTGAAATTTGAATCTCGGCCGGTTTTTTTATCCCGGTCACAGCCGGTAACCGGCGGTTACCGGCCGGTAACCGCCGGTATCCCGAACCCTGGTATGTGCTTCCATACAGCGAAGCATGCATGTTTCCTGGTTTTTAGACCTGTTCTGTAGTGTACATGAGTTTTTAAGTAGTGATTTAATGTATATACTGGAGGGAGTATGTGCTTCCATACAGCGAAGCTGCTTCCTTTCAAATACAAAATGGTAAAGTAGGAACGAGATTATACAAGGAAAAAATTTGGCATCTTAGCTTCTTTAATTGCAAAATGCAAACTGTTATGTTGATTGGCCGTCTGATTTTTCAAGGTATATGGCAATAATATTGAGATCCAGGCATTTGCTGAGATGTACAATCGTCCGATTCACATATATTCCTACAGTACAGGTAAATTTTACTCTCGCATTTTAACCCTTTTTTTTTGATAGCATCGACTTTCTCACTCTCGAGTCTCATATTGGTTTGCTCTTACTGCAGAGCCCATTAACATTTTTCAAGGAAGCTATAACACAGATGTTCCTCCGATTAGGTTAAGTTACCATCACGGTAACCATTACAATTCAGTGTTTGATCCTCGTCGACAGACAGTTGGGGCAGGCCTGGGATTTAGCTCCCTTAGAGGGGTAAGTCTTCTGAAACTTACTTTTTCAGAAAAGTTTTGTGGTGGTCATATATGAAAGGGTTTGCCAACAGCCTATGTTAAATTATTTTTTCATTTCCTTTGTGTATAGACAAATAACGTTGACAGGGACCAGGTGAAGGCCGCAATAAAAGCTCAGCAAGATCAGCAGATTGAGAATGTAAGTCTTGCTAATTATTTCCACATGTACTTGCCTTCTTAGCATCTGCATAAATTAAACAGGTTTATCAACTATTTGATAATCAATTCATGAAATGGCATAAGCTTGATGCTTGTTGCTGGTAATTTTAGGCACTTTTGGCTGAAGGGCGACTCTACTCTGATCTGGAGTTGACAGAGAAGGAAATAGAGCGGATGGTGATGGAGGCCTCTCGGGCAGAGTATCTGAAGCAGCAACAGCTTAACTTCAGAGAGTCGTCAACATCAGGGGCAGAGCCATCTTCTTCTGCCACAAGTAAGACCACTTCTCTTGGCGTTTGACAAGCTTTACGATGTTCCATTGATCGGTTTGCTTGATTCTGGGATGCTTTCCTATTCTGTAGTTAGTGGGTCGTCTCGTTCGGCCGCGGCGGCAGATAGAGGTAGCGAGGAGTGCTTCGTTCTCCCGGACACCGTGCTGACTCGCAGCATGCAGTTGCCCCTAGCAATGGGCTTCAGCTACATCCAGGTCATGGAAGCCTACAGTATATTCGGCGAGGACTTGGACTCAATGATCTGCTACCTGCTGGAGATGGGAGGCACGGGAGCCTCTGCAGGCGGCAGCAATCGCCGGAAAGGAAAGGCTGCTGAGTGATGCGTGCACCTTTCTAGCATACGAGAGAACGAGCCTTGTGAGTCGAGAGTTGAGATGTCAACCTGGTACTTCGCTACCGTATGGGCGATAATAAATAAAAGGTACTCGTGAGTCGCGACTTTTCGATGTGATCTGTTGTTTGATTGGCTCGGTACTTCTGATCTGTTGAGCGAAACTGTTGCATACGCCTTGTGATCGTTGTGGTAACCTTCTGCTAGACTGGTCTGTTTGGTTGGGTCCCATAGTCAATAGACCCACACTGCACTCGCCAGATATGAGGATGATTTATGCTTTGTCGCAAGCCTTTGCATGATTGAAATAGTATGCCTGGAACAGCATAAAATAAAGGGAAATTGTGCGTTATGGCAGCTAGAAGTCTAGACTGGACAGCTAGTCATACTATACTGCTTTAGAATTTATGCAATTTAGTTTTTGTTCAACAAATACCCTATGTGCTCTTAAGGTCTGGTTGGTTGGAACGCATGAATTTCTTTGGAATTTCAGGTGAAACAGTTCGGTTACCGTGTGAACAATAAAAAAAAATAAATCCCGTGTTATGTTCTGCAACGCACCTTGTGTGGTTATTTAGTTTTTACATATTAAAGCATCTCAATCTGAAGAAACAAGAATCCCATCCTAGTGTTTAAGGGCACGTTCTAAAAAGCTTGTTTTTAACTTTTTTTCTTTTATATTATCATAAAGATATAATGATATTTTTTAATTGAATATTTCTGAAAAATATAACAACCCTTATAATGTAGTTTTAACCGAGAGCCACGGCACTTTTTAAACTGGGCCTAAGGCTGCGCCCTTGACGGGCCGTGCGCCTCTGCCAACCTTGCGCAGTCGTCCGAATTTTTTCTATTTAAGCCCTTTTTTTGAAAAATATTCACATTTAGACCTCTGATGATTTTAATTCCGTTTTGGACCCAGGGGGTCTGCGCCGTGACACACGGCGCCGAGGTAACACGTCTCGGCGCCGTGGACCACGGCTCCGAGGTGCAGAGCGCGCGCCGCGCGCGGCTGCGTGGCGCCAACGTGGCGTGACCTTGGCGCCGTGGATCGTGGCTCCGAGGTCGAGCCGTGAATCGTGGCGCCGAGCTCGCGCGCGTGGGCCGTGGCTCCGAGCTCGGCGCGTGGATTTTGGCGCCGAGCATGCGGCTTCGAACGCACCGAGCACGCGGGCTTCATTCATTCGCAACTCCTCCTCCTCGCCCCGCCGCCGCCTCCCGCCCTCCCCGCACTCGCGTCCTCCCGCCGCGGCCGCCGGCCTCGCTCGTCGACCGCCTCCCGCCGCGCCGTGGTGGCGCCGCCTCGCGCCTCGTGTCTCCGCCTCGCGCGCGCGCCGCGCCTGGTGCCGCCGCCCGCCGCCCGCTCGCGCGCCGCCGCCGCCCCGCTCCCGCCTCCGCCTCGCGTCTGCGCCGCCGCCTCCGCCTCGACCGCGACCTCAAGCCCGAGAACTTCCTCTTCGCCAACAAGGAGAACTCCCGCTCAAGGCCATCAACTTCGCTCTCCATCTTCTTCAAGCCCGGTGAGCTCCCGACACCGAGATCCGTCCGTGATTTGGACGAACCGCTGCCGCACCTTCGTTTTTGTTGCTAATTGTGCCGCGAGGTCGATCCCAGAGTATCGTGCTTTTGCTTCACTGGGAGTAGTAGAACAGAAGTACTACTCTTGTGAGGAATATTCACTAGAGTGCTTGCTTATTTGTTAGATAGCACTGTAGGTTGAATGAATTGAAGTGATATGTGAGATGACATTTTTTTTACCATTGATTGAGGCTGCTGAGACTGATTGCAAGACCTCTCATCTAGCTTTCGAGTCCATATTACAATGTTGGATGACAGGACATAGAGCATTTCTCCAGGACAGTCGGCGACGCCCGGATGCTTACCTTTCTAGAGGTAAGCTTCGACAAAGCCACTTACAAAATTAGTACGTAATATCTTCGTATCTTGTTGGTTAACAAAATGTTGGATGACAGAGGCTAGCAGGTCGGGCACGTCGTGCGGCTAGTCATTGTGGTTGCAGACCGACCGGCGCGGGAGGGACGTGAGACGTGCCTCGACGACACGACTTGCGCACCGACGCGGCGAGGGTCTTACGCAAAGCCTGAGCTCATCCCCACGAGCGACACTTTCCCCGACAAGGGGGTGAAGACGACGACGAGGTGGAGCAGCAGACTTACGATGAGATAGGCCCGTCTCACCGTAGGCGCCTCGAGACTCAGGCCTTCACGGCAGACACACAGACGCCGCCGCGAGCCTAGCCGTTACACTCTGTGCACCGACGCCCTTGGTAAGGGTAAGGGTAAGGCTAGGAGGCGATGATATTTATGTGTAGGCTTGTGGGTCGTGTTGTAATGAGCTACTTGTTTGTATGTATGTGTATATGTTATATTCATGTGATATTTGTGTACGAATCCGTAGTCCAGACTTTGTTGTTCTATAATTCCTGCAATGAATTTATGTTTATCGCAAACGATCGCAAATGATACGAACTATGAATTTTTGCTTATGAATTTATGCTTCTAAAAGCCTACGAACTGTTTTTCTGCAATCGGTTTGAAAAGGCTACGACCTATGAGTTTAAGGAGGATGTTAGAAGTATATATATTTACTACATGCCTATGTCTTGTACATGCTTATAGTAGCGTTTTGGCGCCTTGACTTTGCTTTTTTTCTTGAAGCAAAGTACATCAACCAAACTACGAACGAGATCCAAAAGAGTACATAAAATATTACCAACGAAACAACACATAAAACAGCTTTGCCCAGTCACAACACGAAACAACACATAGATTGCACGTACATAAAATATAGCAAGTACTACAACCATCAACACATATGGTACTACAGCCATCAACACACCAACAACCATCAACCAAGTACTACAGCCATCAACACACCAATGAACACAACAACTAAAATACAACACAACCATACACTTTCTTACCTACATGCCAAACGAGCCTCGTGGCACCCACATGGAGAAATGCTGAGGGGGTCGCCTCGGACGTGGTTGTCCATCGTGGTAGTGGCATGCACATATGCAGCTCGGGTTCGCGCAGCAACATGTGGGATCATAAGAGCTTTCTATATTCACGACCTCCTCGTTGCCCCTCTCGCGTTGCATCGTTCGCGGAGGTCGTTGTTCTCTCGGTGAGACTCTCCATTCGATACTCCAAGTCCCATATTCGAGCCCATAATGTATCCACATAACGATCAACATACCGCTCGTGAGGAGGGTCGATCCGTGGGAGAAGTCGATTTGGCCATCCGCACAAAAATGACGGTAAACTTCGAGGGTCCATAAGCAATACAAAATGTAACATTACTAATTTGTACCCCGAGCGTGAGCATCGGAAGAAACGTCGTCCGCCATCGCTCGGGAATCCAAGATCCGACGACCGCGCACTCATTGTGTCGCATTTCGCCACGGTGGTTGAGCACGCCGGCTTGGTATCAATCGATCGCGGACCGAACATATCCTCGTTTCTAAGGGAATGTCGCCCTTCGGTGACCCAAATCCCATCGCCCCTCGACTTGGACATGGTATGTTTCACCACGAAAGAGAGGGTACTACTTTGTTCGATTCACAATGTCATGGGACCCCAACCACGCTACTTATAGCAAAACGGGCAGCTTAATGCGATGACCACCAAAAAGAGGCTTTTGCTCGGGGACATGACAACACGCCCGGCTTTGCTCGGGGACATGACACAAGAGGTCGCTTTGCTCGGTGAGATGACAAAAGAGGGCAGCTTTGCTCGATGACATGAGAAAACGGGCATCATATGCCGCCTTGCAGAAGATGACTGAGTAGGCCTTTAGCCTTTGTACACATATAGGGCGAGGTCTTTAGCCTTTACAGAGTAGGCCTGAGGCCTGCATACATATAGGAGCGTAGGTCTTTAGCCTTCTAGGCTTTGAATGGTCCAATCTCTGAAAAGGCTACAAACTATGAATTTATTACGAGACTATAGTCTCTGAAAAGCCTACATAGGGCCATTTATTGCTACACTGGAATCCGTGAAAGCGAAAAGACCCTCTCCATGGACTATGCCCATCGCACTGATAACCCGCCTACATAAAGGCCTCCTCCTATGTCTTCCATACCACATCTTCTCCTCAAGGCATCACAATACTACTACACAACAATGTCTTCTCGGAGGTCCGACCCATTTGCGATTCCGAGTGGCATGAGCGCCAAGTGACATTGCGGCTTTAGGACGATGTTAGAGTCCGGATCGATCGAGTACAACGAGCCAAATACGGCCGTAGGTTCTTCAAATGTCCCGACTGGATGACGACTTCGTGGTAACGACCACAACTAAATCATTTGTTTCGTTATCTTTTTCAACTTGATCGATGACATCTACCACGCCACACATAGGCTTGCGTGTTCATCGAATGGGTGGATCGGGTGTCGCGGCATGGCGGATAACCGGCGGTGGAGGTGGAAAACAAAGCACAATACTTTGTCAAGATGACTCAGCTCGCGAGGTGGAGCAGCAGATGCGGCTTGAGCAAGAGCGCCGCGTGAGGGTGGACCAAACCGTCTCAAGGGCAAGGAGGATGAGCTGCAAAGGAGGCGGAGCGATTAAGTTCTGCGTGAAGCGCCATCAAGCGTCGGGAGGAGGAGGTTCAAGCTCGGAGGCAGCTCTCAAGACCAAGAGTGACAGAAGAAGGATGCAACGGAGCCATCTTCGGGCGTGACAAAAGGGGGAAACAACCACGCTACACCCAGAGACAAAATGTAATAGACCCAGCAAGTTATTTTCCTAAGGCATGCATGTTAGGACTAGTGGTGGAATTCGAACATTAGAAGTACAGAGTTGCACACATGCCACATGCCCGCCATGTCAAAATATCACTAATCTTCAAATATCACTTACCACTATATGCATCGATATTTCTACGCTCAATCCATCAAAGACAAAAAATTTAGCATAATTTGGTTTGCATGTCCAACTTGCAATGAACATAAACTTTTATTACGACTTCATCGATTCGTTCCCATATTACAACTACAAAATTACCAAACCTTGCAAAACCACGGAATTGCAAACCCTTAAAACATACCAAACCTTAAAAGTCACTTACCATTTTATATATCGACCGTTCTACGCACAATCGTTCCTAAAAAAATTACCATATTTTTTATGCATCTACAACGAGCCAATCAACATAAACTTGTTTTACAATTTTATCAGATTGTTTTGTAATTCACAACTAAAAAATTAACAAAACTTATAATCATTACAGTTCTTGCACTCATTCCCACGTGTTCAATATCACTTTTGTTCATTTCGTCTAATTGTTCATATCATATTTGTGCTCAAAAAAATTTTCATTAAATTGTACTCCACATCAAAATTTTATGTTTCAAAAACCATTACCAACGTACCATAATATTTTAAAAAAAATCTACAACAAATTTCCTACATGTATCATTTGCAACATAACGAATTTTCAAAATATATGTCGTATTTTTTTCTCTATAAATAAATAAATATATTACATAATATTACTAAAATTAAATAAATATATTACATAATATTACTATAATTAAATAATCAAAATAAAAAATACAACTAGTAATTCTTTTTACGACAACGTAAAGCCTGATCGGTGCAAACCCTAGACGCCGAGTGTCTCCAGACGTGGCAGGGAGCTCGGCGCCACGTGGCAGGGAGCTCGGCGCCACGACCCACGGCTCCGAGGTCGGCGCCACGACTCACGGCTCTGAGCTCGGAGCCACGATCCACGGCGCCGAGGTCCTGCCACGTCGGCGCCACGCAGCCGCAGACGCGCTGCGCTGGCTCGCACCTGAGCCGTGGTCCACGGCGCCGAGACGTGTTACCTCGGCGCCGTGTGTCACGGCGCCGACCCCCGGGTCAAAAAACGAAATTAAAACCATCAAGGGTCTAAATGTGAATATTTTTTTAAAAAGGGCTTAAATAGAAAAAATTCGGCGCGGTCGTGCTCTCTCTCTGTGCCTACGTGCCGCTGTGCGCGACAGCGCCAGTGATCCCAAAGAACACGGCGATTGCCGGGACGAGTAGTAACGAACTCTCGCGCCTCCTCCGCGAACTCCACTCGAAGCGCGCCGTTTGCCCAAGGAAGGCATGGCCATGGCCATGGCGGCGCTGCGCAAGGCCTCCCTCCGCCTGGCCTCCACGAAGAACCCCGCGGCCGCGCCCCCCTTGCTCCTCACGCACTCTCGCGGCATCACCTACAAGCTTTTCATCGGAGGTTACCTCTTAACCATTTCCTCACGTCCTCACCTCACTCCCGCATCCCATTTACGTTGCATCTCCATCGCTTCAGTTCTTTGTCCCCTCTCGCGCGTGTACGTACATACATGTTTTAGGTAGGGCGTTCGCTGCGTGTCTAATGCGTTGCACGCATGCATGTATAGTGTTCGACGAAATGCCCGTCTAGGCAGGGTGCCTTGATGCCATATTTCGCCACTTGATGCAACAATTGCACCACTATTTACTATTTAGCAGTGGAGTTGCTTGTGATTACTTGGAGTTAGTCCTTAATAGATGCTCGGAATTTTTTCTATTTGTGTTTACTCCTTTTGTTTTGCTAGTTTCAGTCAAATGATAAATATTTCAAGAAAATAAATGTTCCTGGGAATTACTTAGTATGGACTATGGAGTCCCATCTTTTAGCAGAAACGTCCTGTTTAGCGACACAGTCTGGTTAACATGGAATACTCAATCAACTCCTTTATTTTAATATTGTTAACTTGATATGAGTAATGACATTGCTAAGGTAAACTTAATTGATGAAAGGAAACGAAGAGAACTGTTCCTAGATTTTCCAGCAAGGGGTAGGATTTTGGTTAGTGCTTTACACTGAATTATGGCGAGTTATTAAGTGCACTTACCACACTAATTTCAGTTGCTTTTCATGTTGTTATTGCAAGTAGCACATTATTTCATAATATTATTTGAAATATGGGTTTTGCTGAGAATTGCCTGAGTTTCATCTGAGCTGAATTTCTGATTGATGTAAAAACAAAAACCCTACACATTTGAGAACCGCTGGGACCAGTTAGAAACTGTTGTGATATGGTCTTTAGGAATTGGTTCCAGAGCTTTTTTTATTACCTTGTCTGAGTTCTCCATCCTTTTGCAGGTCTGTCACAATTTGCAACGGAGGACAGCCTAGCAGAAGCTTTCTCGCGATACGGCCAAGTAATAGAAGGTCAATCCTTATCACTTGCCAGAACACACTTCCATTGATACTTGTTTTGCCAGTTGCTATTACTTAAGTCAGGACTTGTTCTTGTTTGAGTGCAGCAACGATTGTCACAGATAAGGTGACCAACAGACCAAAAGGATTTGGCTTTGTGAAATTTGCCTCTCAGGAAGAAGCCAATAACGCACGGGACGAGATGAACGGCAAGGCAAGATTTTGAGGGAGTACTCTGTATTTTTCCTATGCCATTTGGAAGAGATCTGAGTAATGCAAGCTTGTAACAGGTATTGAACGGCCGAGTTATATATGTCGACATTGCAAAGGCCAAACCGGACCGTGTTGCAGATGCCCTTCCAATAGCGAGAGGTCCTCCTAAGCCAATTGGCAACAACTGATAAATGCGTGCTGTGTCCATATTTTCAATTTATCCGCTATGCTAGTATTAGGTTGGGAAAACTCTTAGAAAAAAGCTGATGTGTAATAATGACATAACGTGCTGAGTTTTTAGTTTTACAAGAACAGAGATAAAGAGTCCATCAAACAGCCTGAGTACATCAAAGAACATTACATGTTCGTGCGTATCAGATGCTGTGTTCTTTACTTCTTGAGTACTCACTTCTTTGTCTAAATGGTGTTACGGATTGCACATACTAGTTGCATATGCTCTCGAAGCTGTGCTAGAACGGTGTCTTTCCCCATGGCTGCTCTGTATTCTGTAGGGATCTAATGCTTTGCTGTTTATAATGTGCTTCTTATCTAAACTTCATTTAACGCCTTGAAATGGGGAACAGTACTGTGATTATTTGGAATAATGAATGCTAATGCACTCAATGGCAGATATTTTCTCCATTTCTGTGTTATTGTCACCTTCGTTATCGTTAAGATGAAAAGGTCGCACTTGTACATGGAATGGCAGATCATATGTACAGTCCCTAACCACCATCAGGGGAAAAGACATTACACAACAGTTCGCTCCTCGATGTTCTACACTAATTGAAATGTCCTGTTCACCTGTGTGGTTAATCCATTGCTGAATTCGTCGGCGGCAAAAGTATTGGGTATGCCGGCAGCCGCCGATTACCGGAGCGCGATGGCGGCGAAGAAGGTCAGCACGGCGATGGCGCTGGCGGCAGAGCAACACAGGTCGACGAGTGCCTCGCGTCGCGCCTTGCTCTCCTTCCTCCCCTTCTTGCTCTTCACGAACTCGTCGTATCTCCTCTTCACCTCCTCCCGTTCTTCCTCCCCTCCCCTCCTCTGCCCCTCCATTGCCGCGGCAAGAAGCCGGAGGCTGCCCTCGCCGCTCACCGCGGCGCCGTCGGCGTCCTCCACGGCGAGGCTGACCTCGCTGACGTGTCCGCCACCCTCAGACCAGGCCACCGTGGTCTCGAACTTGCACCCGCCCAGCACCACCGCGAACCGCACCAGCATCTCGCCGGTGTACCAGTGCCGGTCCACCGCCACCGCCCGCCGGCTCGACACGTTCACTGCTCGGCCGCGGACGGGGTCCACGATCACCCAGCTCAGCTCCAGCTCCGCCGGAGAAAACACCACCTCCGGCACCGGCTTCTTGCAGTCCATGGCCTCGATGTGGAACGGCGAGCCGAGGAACCAAGACGACGACGTGGGCGTCTCCACCACGCGGGACAGCATGGGCGCTCCCCTGTAGTAGACGTCCACCGCGGAGACGAGCTCCCCGGGGAGGGGGAGCTCTCCTCCACCAATGTCTCCGGCATCCGGGGACGGGAACGGGAACGCGTCGGCGAAGAGCCGGCGTGCCGTGATCGCCGAGAGGAGCCCGTGCTGGCTCGCCAGGGACGGCCACTCAGCGAGGCAGAGCGCGCGCCACGTCTCCGGGTCCGCGGCGAGCGCGCGGAGCCCAGCCGTCGCGCAGCTCGCCGCGGCCAGCGACCGCCCGTCCAGGCGCCGCAGCGCGCACTGCAGCACGTCGGCGTGCAGGTCCTCTATCGTGGTCACCATATCGCTTCGGTTCTCCTTTTTCCTCTTTCAGTGTAGCACCACCAACTCTGCCAGGTTACGATGAATTGATGATAAGAAAAGTGCCTCGGCTGCACGGCTTATATAGGCAGCGAATAAGCGCGGTAAACTCCTGTCAAAACCGGCCTCTGTTTATCGTCTCATTACTGCGCGACGAGGTGGCTTTACGCGAAAACGACGGGGGTCCTGACGTCTCCCATGGGATTCTCAGTTCCTCACGCGTTACTAAATTACGCGCGTGCGTGGCGGTGTGGGGTGGCAGCCAGTGGCGCCGTGGCCGTGGGGCGAGAGAAGCACGGTGGTGACTCGCGCGTGCCGAGGACGGCGGACGCGGCTGGCACTGGCAGGAGGAGGCAGCGTGGCTCGGCGCACTCGCCTGTCTCAGGCCGTGCCGGTTTGACCCGTGGCGTGCGGGGCTCACGCGCGGGCTGGGGCGTCTCGTCCTCGTCACTTTGCACCGTGCCGAGGGCGCATTTCTGCCGCTCCTCACATGCGCCCGGGTCGGCAACTAGCGCGTGCGTTTTTGTTTATTCCTTTCAGCTTCTAAATTTTTTTTCCGGTTTTTTTATAGTAACTAGCTTTTAAATGGTGTATTTTTTTAAGATAAATCTACTAGTTAATTGTAGTACATATTATACCGACTTCATTTCATTTATATTATATATTAAATAAAAATATTTAAATCACTTTAATTTAGTCAACAAATCCAGTAAAAATCATAAACATCGATCTCAGATCCTTGACAGAGAGTGTGCATTTTGGCCTAACTAATTTTTAAATGGTGTATTTTTCAAGATAAATTTACTAGTTAATTCCAAAGTGGACATATTATGACAGAGATGACACGTGACTTTATTTATATCTGCAAAAACCACATGTGAATTTCTATTACTCTGTAATCTTTTATACAAATAGTAAAAAAATCATAAATCACAACTAAAAATCATAAACTTCAGTGAAAAAGAACAAATCCTTTACCGTGCCGAGGGTGCATTTTTACCCTTTTTTCCCCGAATGGGGTCTAATTTTGCGCTGGTGCAAATGGAATTCCGCATATCCATGGGTGCGGCCGCGGTCAGGGTGCGAGCGACGGGCGCGCGGGGCCTCCCCGGTGGAAGCGTGGAACCGTCCGGCCACGTGAAGGATCGCGAGCCCGAGAGCAACGTGCTTCCTTTCCAGTGGCGCGCGTACCTTTCCACGTGAGCGGGGCGAGCCGTGGTGTGCCTTTCACGGACGCTACGAGCGTGTTAGCTAGGGGTTTTGCACCGTACTCCACGTACCGCCGTATCGGAGCCTTTAATTCTAGGTACTCATTTCGAAGCAAGGCTCGGCTTCCACTTCTGGTTTCTGATTTCGATTTATTTTTTACTATTCATAAATTTCGTCATTTTTTGAACTTTTAGTTTTTTGTTGAATTTTTTGCCGGTTCTTTTTCCGTATTTGTTTGTATTATACATAATGGTCTAACATATTTTTAAATTTTTTAAATTTTATTATGCTAAATAAGCCTCTGTCAGCTACCGTGCTTTTTCAGTCAGCTGCAGTGTTTTCAGCCATAAGACACAAGATTTTCAGCCGAACCGATCATCACCTATGTGTATCGGGGGCTTAATTGCGTTAGAAGTATATCGTTTTCTTCCCACGGCGATCGGCATCTGTACCGCTGACGAAGGGGCAGCTCGGACATTGGAGGGGTTAATGTCCTGTGTGATCATAGGGGTTAGTGGAGTGTTGGCGTGAGTGATGTGTAATGCACAACTAACTACTCGTACCACTTGTATGTGTATATGGGCTTGAAATCATGTGTAGTGTGCTATAAGGATTATAGCTTCCAGATCGCAGTCAGCTCGGAGATTTTTCGTCTAAAGGCGCATTAATACCGGAATTTATGCTTTCATGTCACGCTCCTATCCTCTCGGCCACATGATAAGCTTCTAGTGCAGGGGAGGGACCTGGTCCCCTCTCTCTCTCTCTCTGTGTGTGCCCAGTTCAGGATCCGATCTTAATGGAGTTCTCCTAGCTTGAATCTTTTGGTTTTTGTGTGAAGTGTTCCTTCTCTCATTCAAGCACATTGTATAATGAGGACTGAATTGAGTGTGATCAGATTTGGAAATTCAGAACCAAATGCGTACCTATCTTCTTCTTAGGTCACGTTTGGAATAAAGCAAAAGTGAAAGATTTTTTTTTGAGGATTTGGACCCTACAGAAAAATTTACTACGAGGTCGTTTGGAACAAAGGAATAGCCTTTAAAAATTCCTGTGGAATGGGCTATCCATAGGAATTTTGGAGGAAAACAAATTCTCCTTGTGTCCTATAATTCCTGTGTGTTTTCCTGTGTGTGATATCCAAGCGGTACTTCTGAAGTTTTCCCGCTTTTTAAATTCATGCAGGATTTCAAAGGATATGAGTAATATGGCACCATAATTCCTGCAACTTTCCTATTCCCGTATTTGTCAATTCATGCATTTCAAACGGGTTTGAACAGCAATGTAGTACTACTATTCCATGATTCTTCTTTCGACGTGTGCTTTTATTTTAACCAAAGCAGAGCAAAGCAGAGGGGTATATTCATTCCAGTTTATCTGGTCATGGATCATTCTGTTATCTTTGCGCTTCATTTTTTAAGCTTCAAAACCAAGGTGTGGCAGCAGAGTCTTTGTCAGGATTGCCCGCGCAAATAGCACTGAAGATTAAACAAATCCAATTCTGTAACCAGATCTAGATCGGTCTTGGAATATCTTCAGTTTTGTTTCGGAGTAACGTAAAATATTCTGGTCTCTAGGACATCCTTGTCTAGGTGTTGCAATCTTAATTTCTTTATGGTTTCTGAAGCCTTGGCCGACCATCAATCCATCATGGGTTGACTAATGTTGTATGTCTTTGCGACCCAAGTGCTTCTCGAATCCCTCAATAAAGTATATGTTCTCCCCAACTATAGAAATTCTATTTCAATCGCGTTGCTATACGTTTGAACACCGTTTGTTATTTCGTATTTCTGTACTCCAAAGATTTTGGTACTGTTACAATACTTCATAATAGCTATTACCCTATTACAAGCATTTGAGCTGAAGAATCATGCGCACGCACAGGCACAGCTAGGAGAAATGCATAAGTGATCGTCTGAAAAGATTTCGTTCATACACAGCAATTTCAGTATTCTGATACAATCCTCTGCCACTTTTATGTTTACGAAAGGAGTTTATTTTGGTTAATCTTGGCATCTCCATTTTCTCTTTTCATCATTGCCTAACTTCAGCACTCCCTGTTTTCTCATGCATGCATTTCTCAAGCTGCGAGCCTGCGATCATTGCAGTAGAGGAAAAGAATGCCGCTTATTACGACTAATGCATATTCCTGCAAGACAGTTAAGCTCAAGTCATGGATCTAGCCATCTGGGACAGTCTAAGGGACTGTTCATATTGATTTTTACTTCTGTCTTTTGTTTTTAAAAGTAAAAGCTAATACAAATGTCAGTTTCTATAAGTCGCTTCTATCAACCACTACTATTTATCAGTCACTAATTTTCGTTTTCACATATTGTAACGTACTTTATATTTTATTATATCATAATTCCGTAAATCGTATGGCGGTCCGAATGTTGTAGTGTCTTTCATTATACCGTCTTTCTTACATAATACACTATTATTCATCAGCGATTCTATCAGTCACTTTTTTCAACCATTATTATTCATTAGCCACTACTATTTATCAATCACATCTAAAAGTCATACGCAAAAGCTAATATAAATAGACTTTAGGTGGGAAGCTTCAGACAAGCTAAAGAAAAAAATGCAGCTGAGCGCATCACATTCATAAGGTGCATGCATTTTTGGCCCCTCTCATTTGGTCATTCGCACGTCACTATCTTTAGCTGCCTCCAATCTCCATTCTAGTAGTATATTGTTTAGTGAATATATCAGTGTACGTGAAGGAAGGGTTAGAGAGAGCTTTGAAGGCTCCTCCCCCAAGCTTGTGATCTCGATTCCGTGACCTAAACCTAAACCATATTTCCCTTCTCTTCCTTCATGCCCTTTTGACCTGCTGCTCTCTTAGAAATTCGCTTGGTTTTTGTCACTGTCTTTTCGTGTCTTCTGTGCCTCAACGACTGCAGGTACTTGGATGCCATGTACTGTAGCGTTTTAGTCAGTGAGCAAGTTGCCTGGATTCGTGAGCAGCATTCTCTTTTGTGCAGTTCCGAATCTGGACGTGCATGGTTAATGATCTGTTCAAAGTTTGGTTCATATCGCCATCTGATACTTCTCTCGCTGTAGGTTGTGAGTTGTTAACTAGGCCTTCTTGACTGAATCTGGACTCCGTTTGACGATGGGCGATCTCTTGTTGTCCTGTAAGGCGAATGTTTGGTGCAACAGAAGCTCAAGTCGGATACTTCCATGTTCAAGTAAACTCGAACAGGCATATGTGCATAACAGCTGTTGCGAATTGAGCAGTTCAGAGGAGAAGTTCAAGTGCAAACAGCTTCTCTGAGTTTTGCTCGTTGGTTGTTGTGCATGTGTGATTGATTTTTCCCCTAGTTTCTTCAACTAGAAATGCCCAAAACTCTGTGCTATGAGCAGCAAGTAGCTGTGCTGTGCACGGAAAATGATTGTACGATGGATGCGACTATTTGGAAGTACTGTATCAGGAAGGAATCGCGGTTGGATGTCGGTAGGCCCCCGAGTTTCAGTTGAACTCTTCCACCTCGGTTTGTAGTCTGTAGATGTGCATTTGGAAGGTGTGATTAAAATGCAGCACATGCCATAACCCAATGTCGGTAGGGCTCAAACTTTCAAACATGCAATTTGGAAGCAGCGGACTTATTTTACCACCAAACACCTTTTTCTGCGTATTTTGTGTGTGTGTTTTTCATGAAATTGAAAGAACAAGGTAATTCGTGCGAAATAGTCTTTGCTGGATACTTCTAAAAGCAAGTATGTTTTGAAGATAATGCATGAACACTTTGGTGGAGCTCATTTGGGTTTAAAAGCTCAGGTTTATGGTTTTTTTTTTTGCACTGTAGTGACTAAAAATATATTGTAGTTGTTAGTAGCTTTTTTAGTGTAATTAAATTATAAAAATAAAAAGTTATATCATCACTAACAATACAAAGGAATAAGAAGAAAAAAAAGGTAAAAAGTCAATAAATAAAAAAGATAACATTAAAAAGTTAGAATAAGTAAAAGCTCAAATAAGTAGGACATATCTTAGTTTCGAGAGAAGATGGTAACCATGTGCTTACAGCATGAGAACTAGTTTTGGTAGGAGATATTTCGTTATCTCCGCTTCATACTTCGGCAAGCAGCATACATAATTGGTCAACAAATATGCTACAGAAGTCTATAATCAGTCCACAGCTCCAATCTCGTAACCGTCATAGGCAGCTCAGCACATTGGAGGTTAGGGGCTAAATAGGCATGTTTTTCTAGCTTATTTTAATTTATGATTTATAGCTTATAGTTTATGATTTTTTGAACAAATAAAAAGGACAATTTTTATCTCCATTTTAAAGCGGTTTATTAGGATAACTTTTTTATAAACGGCTTATCAGTTTTTGGTTTATTCGCGCAAAGCTCACATTACAGCCAAAAGCTATAAGCCACTTGCCAAAAGAACATAATATTCCTTCTCCTGGCCCTGGCAATTAGATTGTTCGATACTAGCAGGTCGTTAGCCCACATGTTTGGAGGCCCGTTGCCTACAAGGCCACAACGTATCTAGGGTTGTTTTTGGCTTATGATTTTTCTATAGTACATAGCTTTCAAACAGAGTGTTTTTTTAAGATAGGATCTACAAGTCGAATGTAGTAAACATTATAACAACTTCATTTAGATTAGCCAAAATCATATGAGAGTGTCTCTCTCTATACTCTCTTGTAAATAGTCTCTCGCAAATGGCCATAAGTCGCAGCGAAAAAACAGACCCCCAGACGTCGCCGCCTCCTCCTTGTGCCCGTTGCGCCCCCACCTGGCCACCTCCTTTAGGTGCCACCCGTCGGCCATCCATCCCTTACCACGGTGAGGAAAAGCAGCTTCCTCCTCGTGGCACCTCCGCCTCCTCGCCTCCATGTGCCTCGCCGCCGCTGCAGCAACCGATGCCTCACTCTTCCAGGTAAGTGCTCGACCTCAAATTCCGTTTGCACACGCTACCGGTGCTGGTGGATGGCTAGATCTCGACGCCTCTCTCCTTCAACCAACCGCCTGACTTCCCAGACCAGGACACGCAGCCACAGCGTAAGCTTTCTCCGTGAATGCCCTCTTCGCCAATTGACGCTGATTTTGGAGGTTTTTTTTCTGTTGTATGTAGTGGTGAACGCGGTGGATCCGACAATCGTGGTGGGGTTGGGGTGGAGGCAGCTAAGGAAGCAAGATCTGCTGGTTGAGAAGTTGCAAGTGTTGTCCATCGATTTCTTGTAGACAGGCTTGGCAGTATCGACGAAGCTAGCGCTCTCTCTGGATTCCACATACAACAAAACACAGAGAGGTTAACATGCTAATTACTTTATTTCTAGAATCACTAATCGACATAGAAGCTATAGATTCCAAATTTTAACTCACTCTTTTGTTTACTAAAAGAGATATTCTCTCAAATATCTTTACCAATATCACAATCAAAGAAAAGGTGTCAATCAAATTGTTGTTCATTGCAAAACCAGCATTACAAGCATGTTAAATCACCCACGCTTTGCCTTTTACTTAGATTATCCCTAGTTAACTATTATGTTAAATCACCCTCGCCACATCGCAGTATCGGCCCATGCTTTCCTAGAGGCCTACATTGGGCGGTGACTCAGTGGTGGCGACATGGTCCCAATTTGGAACTGAAGGGAGGGTTGTCTAGCTCTCCAAGTGGCACAATCGCCACAGCGGCTTCAGGACAAAAACAACATGATGCGGAATGTGGAGGTGACAGGGCAGGGCAACGAAAGAAGATGATGTAGCACAAACAAATAGAGTGACTTGTAGCACCGCGCTAGACGCTCAATCAAGATGAAGGGAAAGAAGAACACAAAGTCAACAAGAAACTATATGAAGACTAAGCAATCCAAATGCAAAAACAAAGGGGAAACAAAATGTACCCACAAATGAGACGACGATTACACCTCCACCTTGCCTCCATTTGATCTTGCCTCTCCAAAAGCTAATTCACCTTGCCGTCTGTTGCTTTCACCTCTGTCGTGGTTGAATCAATGTCATCCCTAGTCGATCTCGCTTCCATCGCTGTCAAATCGATGTGGCACGGAAAAAGGGGGTGGCATCGATGGAGCCGCGCCACTTCCCTCGATGACACCTCCGCCTTGCCTCCATTCAATGTTGCCTCTTACGTAGCTAACCCACCCCACCGCAAACTGATCTCAACTCCACCACCATCAAATCATTGTCATCCCCCACTTGACCCCGCTTCCATCATTGTCAAATCGACATGGCACGAAAGAAGGTGGCGATGTTGATGGAGCCGTGCCACCTCCTCCCTTGCGACCGGTGCATGCTGCTGACTCCTCATCACCAGGCTGGGTTGCGCCACCTCCTCCTTCTCTTCCTCCCCATCGTCCCTGGTGAGGGGAGGCAAGATGGGGAGGGGGAAGCTGAGGGGAAGGAGGCAAGGGGAGCGTATCTGGAGGGAGCGGGTGAGAGGAGAGAATGAGAGTGTGAGGGGAGACCGGGAGGGAAGGAGAGAGCAAGAGGAGGAGGAGGCGGCCAATGCAAGAGGATTGGGAGAGCAGTAGGGCACAGGGCCTGGAGCGCCCACATGGACAGCCGGATCCGCCCCTTGGCACGACCGGATGGCCATCACTTGTAGGACCTTAACATAATTGTAAGAAAGCACTAGAGGTTTTCTACAAAAAAATATGCATGTAAGCCCTTGGGCCATTCGTTTGGTCGAAGCGTCACCGTGATTTCAGAAAACTTGGGGTTTCTTGCAAAACCAGGGACATGGCGCTCTCAGAGGCTACTGAATACATGCCCTATAAGGTAGGTAGTATTGGCACACGAATACTGCAACATCACGCGTGCTTAAAGGATCAACAAGACCTAAGACTTGTAGAACAGAAAGAATTTGGTAAACAAATTAAAGATGGTAAGACAAGCAAAATAGGATAATTGCTACTGGCGTAGTTCACTGTGTGATCTTAATGGAGCACTCAAGCTGCAAGACCATGGCTGCCATTACGCATCTTGTTGCGTAGGAGGACGCGGTGTGGCTGGCGGCTCGATGGGGGAAGGGTAGTGCCGCGGGAGGAGGAGGCCTCGCCCCGTGGTAGCTGCCTGCGTCGCTTGTTGCCAACCAGCTCAAGCCTTGACACCTCTGGCGAGTCATTGAACAGCTGCAACTCATTGACCATATCGTCTAGGCTCATCTCCTCCATGTCTATCTCGGTCTCAATCCCCACCTCTTCCTCTTCTCTTTGATAGATTGCTGCACTTTTTTGAGCTCATGAGTACAACAAGGATGCACTCACGCACACACGCACTCAACACCACACACACACACCCTATATACACCCACGTGGGTGTGTCCAATGCACAAGCTTGATACTAGAGACGGAGACCCAAGGTCTCCGGGAGCGCGGGCACACGCTTTGACCACTAAACGCACCCACGTGCGCATGTATACTCAGAGGGCACTATTCACACACATGAACAGTGCCCCCAAAAAGGTGCGTGCCACAAGCTTTGAAGCCAGGCGGGCTGGCTACACACTGGCGAGCCAAGCCACCCGAGCAAATGCTCCATTGCAACCTGCTGCCGTCCTTTATTTATAGCGTTGGCTTTCATGTCTTTATAGGTAGGGGTGAAAACGAATTGAATACAGACTGATAATAGCTCTGTTATATTTGTTTCATATTTTTCTAGATATAGATACGAATACGGATATCCTGGATACGAATACAAATACAAATACTGTCGAATATAAATACAAAGTGAATACGATTCGAATACGATCACGAATATTTCTTGGAACATAACAACCCTTTAATTGTACACAAAATGAATAAACATTCATGAAGAATGTTTATGAATTATTCGTATAGGCTAAGGTTCTTTCTCTAATTTCATGTATCGAAATATATATATATATATATATATATATATATATATATATATATATATATATATATATATATATATATATATATATATATATATATATATATATATATATATATATATATGTTAATGTATGATGGGCCACTATAGTATCATGTAAATAGGTTGGATTGAAATAGATTATGTGTGCTACGGATATCTAAGACCTGAATATCAGGATAATTAAGATATGCATTCGTATTCAACCAAAAATAAGCTACCAAATCCGTATTCGTATACGACAGAAAATATCCCTATTCATTTCTGATCTGATACTATTCGACAAATATCAAGACAATGTAATCCATATTAAAACATTATCCAGATCCGAAAACTATCCCATTCGTTTACGCCTACTCTACTTACGGGACATAGAATCACACGACCGAGTTTGAGGCGGCCTTCTCCTCGTGCGTTTTGGTACACGCACCCTATGAAAATCGCTAGCGCAGTAGCGCCGGCCGGGCCGGTCCGTTTAACGGTGTAATTCAAATTAATGGGCCGCTTATCAGGCCAACTTCCTGGCAGGCACGGTGGGCAGCCTTTCGGGCCGATAGCTCTAATTGCAACCAAATGGAGTCCGAAGGCGACGCCCAAGAGTAGCGGTCCATTTGCAACGATGCTCCTCTAAAATAAAATAAAATTTGCAACGATGCGCGTGTACTTTGAGTGAATGCTCGCACAAATATAAAGTTGTGAGTTCAAAATCTTGACTCCACTCTGTTTTTCTGTGTGTGCCTGATATGGTGTCTTGCATATATGTCTGGACGTACGAGATGTGTATGTCTAACATAATGGGAATTTTTTTAAGACAATGTTGCAAAACATGTATAAAGTAGAAAACCTTATCCAACGTGGGGTGACAAGTGGGGCGTATGACCAGTCTGACGGATCTAGAGCTAAACCCCATGAGGTCAATCCCTTCAAACTCTCCAGAATATCATGGATTTCTATATAAATATAAGAGAGCAACTCATGAACGGTATATCATTTGGAGCATTTTCAACAGTACAGGTGATGCCTCATCGTCGGCCGCCATCGCTACGCTGTCTCGAGTAGCTCCGCGTGCCTCCTCCACCCCCTCCTCCACCACCCGCGGCCAGCAGTGCCGTCGCCGCCTCGCCGCGTAGCCCCTGACCCCTCCCCGCCGTGCCGCCCCGCCCAACTTAACTACCATAACTACCGCTGCCACCACCTCTCCCCGACCTTCTTCTATGGTGGGAAGAAGATGAACCCATAGCACGGGAAGTGGATTTCCCTCCTTCGACGCCAAATCCAGCGGCGGCACCCCTCTAGGCAGCTGGATCCAGCGCACAGCGGGGCCGACGGTGGAGGAAAGTTGAGGGGATGGCGGTGGCGATGGAGGGAGAAGGGGAGGGAGTGGGCGAGAAAGGAGGGAGTGAGGGAGAAGGGAGTTGGGTCGGCTGCGGGAACAGCAGAGCGTAGTGATAGAGTGCTTTGAGATTCGTGCGGTTTAGATCTAACGGCTGTCATCTATCCCTTGGAATGGTACGAAATGGAATAGGGTTGGTTAGTTTTTCTCTAAATATAAATAGATGTAAGGGAGTTTTTGAAAAAAGAATCGATGACACAACTTATACCTCCCTTCACCGCTGGGCTAGATATCGGTGGCGCGTCAATGCCCCCCCTCCCTCTGTGTAATGTTAACGAGCAATCTGCCCCCTTACATTGTAGATATATCTTATTTCTAATTTGCCCCTAACAGTCTTAGGTATAGAATGTTACTACATTAGGTTTTGCAAGTAAAATACTAGAGGTGACCTTTTAGGAATTTTTTTAACTTATATCTGTTCTCCGGTGTCGTGCACATGAAATAAGTTTGCCATGCGGGAATGGAAGCAAGCAAATTATGACCCAGTTCTTTTCAATTTATGATTTATAGTTTTTTCAATAAACAAATAGAATAGCTTCTCTACTGTTGTTTTAAAATGATATATTAGGATAAACTTTTTTAAAAAACTTATTAGTATCCGTTAAAACTAAAACCATCAGCCGTAGGTGGAAAAGATGCACCCTGTGACAAATGCCACGGTCAAAATACCACGCCGCGCGCCTTATCCGGACATATCCAAGTGGAGCACCCCCCATAGGCCGCCCTTCTGGCGATGAATCTATTCCATCCACTGCAAGTGATCCACGTCACGCGAGCCCCCACAACAATCTGCGCCCTCTCATCTCTTCCTCTCAAGTCCACACCAGCGCACATCTCCATCCAGCTCGTAGCACCCGCCACAATAAGGCCAGGTGCACTACCACACCACCGCGTACAGATCGACACCGCTGCAGCCGCAACAAACAGGTGTAGCCATGGCCGCCGCCACCTCCACCGTCTCGGGGCTCGCCGGCGCCGCCCTCGCCCGCCGGCCGGCCTTCTCTACCAGTACGTACTTTTCCCCTCGTACACATTGATTGCAGGCTTCTCGCTCCAATATCCATATATGTAGGTGAAGAGCCGTAACTGACGATGCGTGTTGTATTGAAACACCCGCTCTGTGTACGCGCGTAGGCTTCACGACGGGCGCCCGGGTGTCGGCAAGGAACCCCCTGATGACGAGGAACCTGGAGAGGAACGGCAGGATCACCTGCATGACGTGAGTAGTTTTGTGAGTTCATTTGACAGGCTCGATCGGCATGTGAGTTTCTGATGGTTTTTACGCGCGTTTGCTCGATCAGGTTCCCGCGGGACTGGCTTCGGAGGGACCTGAACGTGATCGGGTTCGGGCTGATCGGGTGGCTGGCGCCGTCGAGCGCCCCGGTGATCAACGGCAACAGCCTGACAGGGCTCTTCTTCTCCAGCATCGGCCAGGAGCTCTCCCACTTCCCCACGCCCCCGGCGCTCACCTCGCAGTTCTGGTCAGCATCCAATCTATATACTCGCAAGCCCAACATATCAGTATTACGCAGTACAGGAGTAGTAGCGTGCATGCAGACGTTTAACTTTGGCTCCGGGGTTGCAGGCTGTGGATGGTGACGTGGCACCTTGGGCTGTTCATAGTGCTCACCTTTGGCCAGATCGGGTTCAAGGGCAGGACCGAGGACTACTTCGAGAAGTGAAGCAGCAGTAAGAGCTTAAGGTCAATTAGCTGCGTGCATGCCGCATCCTTCGTTGTATAGGGCCCTGCATGCAGATTCGATCGCTTAATTGTGTGATGCTACTCTGTGCATGAGTGTCTAATGTAAACCTGTCCTATGCGAACCATTGGTTTGATGTGTGTAGCTTTGCTGCTGTGCGCTTATTGCTGATAAGTTCATCGATGATTGTGAAACAAAATTGAGAAGGATGTTCAGAGAAATGTTGAACTAAGAAGTTTGTGAACCATGGCGATTAATGTAACAATTGCTTCAGCGATAGTCATTAATTAAACATACTTTAGCTGCTTGTTTTTGGTAAAAATTTCATCAGTCTTTATGTTTAATCAGACAATTGAATGTCAAACTAGTTAGACTTATCTACTGGTTGGGCGGCAACAATTTATCTAGCTAGAGGGTGTTTGGATGGCTACCTCCCATACTTTGGCACACTTTCTGTGACGATTAAATTGGCCACCACAAATCAGGCGAAATTTGACTCCAAAAAATGTGTACGACAATGCGTGGGTCAAGATAGGTTCAAACCACATACAGGTTCTAATCAAGAATCAAAAGGTGGCTTAAAAAGATAAACTGTATCTTTTTTTTTGTGTGTAGGCTACTAGGCTGCAACTAGGGATGACAATGGGCCCTACCCCCAAGCAACTCATGCGGAATTCCTCGGTGGGTACAGGGAGATATCGTCCCTACTAATTTATGTAGGGATAGGGACAACCGCTCCCCGCTACATCTCCGTTAAATACTCATATGCACGTAAATTAATATATCTATACCTCTAATCTAATATAGTTTTGTATAATCTATAGTATATAACTCATTTACTATTATTCTACCGTCCAGTGTACTAATAAATTTATGTATTTTTATATAATCACACGATAAATTTATGAAATTATCTCTAATACTATTTGAATTTAGTTTCACATAGGACCTGTTCCCTATCCAATCCCCTATGGAATGGGGACGAGAGAGAAATCACTCCCAATAGCTAAATAGGAAGTAAAGATAGGAGGGCATTTCCTATGGGGATTAGCCTCATTGCCATCCCTAGTTGTAGTTGGTAATCATAAGTGCCTCATTGCGATCCCTAGTTGTAGTTGGTAATCATAAGTCAGCCTTAAGGCTCAACAACCATGAGACCATGAGGGGTCACGGGATTAAATCATGAAAAAAAATCCACAAATAAATCCATCTAAGACAATAATACATAATTAGTGAGATTTAGACCATGGTCATTAGCCACTAGACAAGATACCATACATTATGGCTAAAATCAAGAGCTTTGCTAGCGCCTGTATGATGAGAGAATTCCCATCGTACGGTGCAACAATTCCACATAGCATCTGTAATAATTTTTGTACACATATGCAACATTACAAAAGTATAGGTGGTAATATAAAAAAATATTTAAAAATTCTCATTTTATCAAAAGATTCAATAAACTTTGAGTAGTAATAGACAACTTATACAGTATAAGACCTTGATATGTTTGAAAAGTGGAGTAGAAATCCCAAAACGATTGAATCTAATTTCAAAAAAAAGAAGTTTCACTGTTGTTGGACCTCCACCCCAATGGCTCATTTTATATAAAAAAACGAGCATCCATCACTAAATCATCCATCCTCGAGACCTTGCCTTTTAATTTTGTGCCAATTTCATCTAATCAAAAGCCCCATGGTGCAACAAAAAATCATCACAAGTGCAACAAAGATTACGGTAGTATGCAACAAAATTCTGGCTACACCAAAAACCCAAGGCAGAAACAAAGCAACAAATCACAATTTCCAATTGCAACAACAAAAATGCTCGTGTGCAACAAATCACTTAACTAGTTGCAACAAAAACAACTCAATCCAACATTTTTTTGTCTGTTTGCAACAAATTGAAACAATCTGTACAACAAAATTAGAAAGGGCCTACAAGAAAATGCATGCAATAACCTATTGGGAAAGAAGGAAGTGGTGACCGTTGGCGAGGAGACGAGCTTGGTGGAGGAGGTAGCCTCGATGTCGATGTGCGAGGATTTGGTAGGAGCGAGGCTGGTCCAGAGCCTTGTCAGCCGCCAACACCACTTTCGTTCTAGAGCTCATAGGGGGCACGATTGAGGTAGCGACTAGAGGCAGGGTAGGGTCAAGCTCGTCGGACGCAAATGCGGCTCAGCCAACCGCTGGAGCAAGGTGAAGAATCTAGATACACCACTATGAGTTAATGGTATATTTTAGTAATTAATAATAATAATAATTGTTGTAGGGGTGGCCCAACCCCCGTGACTAGCCTTGCAACTGGCCCAATATGTAATAGACCCAATAGCATAGAAGAATGCACAATGTACTATCATCTTTTATAATTATTAAGGGGTAGAATGTGAATTTTTCATCCTATTCTATTCATGTATATAAACCCCAGGGGGTATGAGAGGGCAAAATCCACTCATTTCATACACGAGCACTTTCTCTCTCTCTCCTATCGTTAGCTCTCTCTAGTTAGTTCCCTCATATGTTGTTTGGTCAGTAGCCACAACAATTATATTACGGGACTAATTTTTTTTATAAGTTGGATGAATAGGTAATGTCTCATTATGATTAAAACTTTGAATGGCATCATAAGTTGATCATTGTCAAGTCAATATTCTGGATGAAGGATGACGTCATATGTTGATGAGTATCAAGTCAAGATCTCGAAGAGAAGATCATCATGAGTTGATCGTCAAGTCAAAACAACACCATAATGTGTTGATTGAGGCAAGTGGAGGATGCATCAAGGATCGATGCACATCAAGATAAGGACTGAAACTTGAAGTAAGGATATTTATCATCAAGATTCAAGATGATACACAAGGCAGAGGTATAACTAGTATAGGCTAAGGATGTGATCTAGTCTTTTAATAGTCTTGGTGTTTTGTTGGAAGACCGGATTGTTAGTATAGATTACCGTACTATTATGAGGGTTCTTATCTAGTATCTTGAGTCTCATCATATGTTGATAGCTCAATCTCACTTGTTCTAGCTCTCTTTAGCATGATGCTAACATTTACAAATGTGTTTTATAAATAGTTGTAGCTCATGCATAGTCTTTGTAACATGTGACATAGATTTGCAAATATATTTTGCAAATTGTTGAAGTCCATGTTCCTACTCCTTGTGGCATGATGCTTAGATTTGCGAATGTGTTTTGCAAATATGTGAAACTTATATGCAATCCTTGTAGCATGTGATTTAGATTTGTAAATGTGTTTTGCAAATGAGTTGAGTCCATGTACCCAATTTTTGTGTCATGATTCTAAGTGTGCAAATGTATTTTGCAACCTATTGTGAATTATGCTTTTGATCCTTGCATGGTATTATAATTTATGAATGTGTTTGGCAAACACTACTGCAGAAAATATCATCACGGATGGTTCAAAAATGTCATCACAGATGATTTCATGAGCTATTTGAATTTATAGGTCAGTAATAACAAGTGGTCAAAACGTCCGTGATAAGTAACAAAATAGATGATTTTTACAAATAATCATCTATGATGTGTACGTATCACAGACGGTTTTTCAAAATAACCGTTTGTGATGTGTACATTTACAGATTGTTTTAAATATAACCATCTGTGATATCGACATATCATAAACGACTAATAAAAAACCATCTGTGATGTGTTATTATAGACAGTTTTTAAAAATAACCATATGTGATTTGTACATATCATAGACGGTTTTTAAAAATAATCATTTTTGATGTGTATGTATTATAAACGGTTTTTAAATATAACTGTCTGTGACATCGACATATCACATACGACTAATAAAAAACTGTTTATGATGTTATCACAGACGATTTTTAAAAATAACCGTCTGTAATATTACTAATCACCATTTTTGGTTTTTCATATCTCCCCTATGCACTAGAAACAGTACATATATATTTCATGATAACACTAATAGTCTTGCACACCCCACAATTTAAATGAGCTAGAGACAAAATCAAATCCCATATCACACTTAGGCTTCAAAGGGCATGAAGCAAAACATACATTGGATCCAGTGTGTGATTTTCTTCATACTATTTAAAACACAAATATGATGCGGGATCTAACTTTGTCACTATCTCCCCATAACACCCTTGGGCTTCAACTGGCATGAAGCAAATTACACACTAGATTCGATCCCATATCACAATTGTGCTTCAAATGGCATGAAGCAAATCACGCACTCATGCCATTTGAAGCTCAAGTGTGATATGTGATATGAGTGTCTCTAGCACCCCATATCACCCTTGTGCTTTAAATGGCATGAAGCAAATCATACATTGTATCAAGTGTGTAATTTGCTTTATGCCCTTTGAAGCCTAAGTGTGATATGGTATCTGATTTTATCTCTAGCTCATTTAAAGTATGGGGTGTGCAAGGCTATATATGTTAGTGTTACCATGAAATATATATACACACACACGCTACTTCCAGTGCATAGGGAAAATATAGAAAACCAAGATGGTGATTAGTAATGGCAACAGGTGGTTTCTTATTGGAGGTTGGTCAAAGTTTGTCCATGACTTAAGTTTCTTATTGAATGCCTGGACTTAAGTTTCAATTGCCCTTTTGATGTCAATATCCCGAAGATAAATTCCAAATGCTTTTAAGCATCAATTCCCTAAATTAAAAATAAGTCATATTTCAGTTCTCTTTCTCCAAACAGAAATATATATATATATATATATATATATATATATATATATATATATATATATATATATATATATATATATATATATATATATATATATATATATATCATTTGTTATGTACTTCATTTGTTATGTAGTAGAAAGCTATTAGTTATATATAGATCTCAAGTCAATAACTTGCATAATTATAATTAAATAAAGTTGCACAGTACTATCACATTTATGATAGTTCTAATCCATAGTACACCAAGCACTCCAATTTCGTCTACAACTATCTTTTTTCAACAAAATCTCTACCATGTTCTTCGCCTCCAAGGGTGCCTTCATCACCAAGGTAAGAATATATCTATAAAAGGGCTCCTTTTAAGGTGTAATTATTGTATTGTTGAATACTTATTAATTTGCTATGGCTTTCTTAGTAATTGAGTATGATGTATTTGTTTTGCAATACTTATTAATGCTTTCTGCCACTTTAGCTTCACGGTCCGTATGATAATCGTCTACGAGTTGGTGACATCTGAAGTAGAAAAAATAATTTTACACAGCACATACTAAGTATATCTTAAAGAATAAGGAATGAATTTATTAAGATATACTTGGTGTGTGCTATCTAAAATTACTAAGATTGGTAGGGCTAAAACTCACCGGAGGTTGATGCAGCTCGTCCAACCGAAGCTTGCCGAAGAGGGAGAGTAAGGTTGTGTTTGGTTTAGAGACAAGGTGGGATGGGATGGTCCTGTCCCTGATTTTGGGATGGGATGATCCCATTTTTTGTTTGGTTAGGGGGATAGAGTCATCTCTGTTTTTTGTTTGGTTGGAAGGATAAAATGGGATGGAATGGTCCCATCCTTTGTTTGGATGGAAGGATGAAGGTGGGACATGTGTGGCCTTTGAGTTTTTTTTTTAAAAAATTGGAGGCTATTGTTGATATGTTTGTATACATAAGCCTTTGAGTTTTTTTTAAAAAAAATTTAAACAAAATAGTACTTAAAAAACAAAGAGGTGGGATGACTCTATCCCACGTGGGATGACTCTGTCCCATGAAAAAAAGAGGATTGCCTGGTCCCGGATCTACAAGGAATATTCCTAGTGGGATGTCCTTAACTCTGCTTGTCCCGGAAGCAAACACCACCCCAAGGTGGGATATCCCACCTGGGACGTCCCCGTCCCTCGAACCAAACACTGCCTAAGGCCCCACTTGGTTGGGCTGAAAAGCTGTGGTTTATGGCTGAAATTACACTGTAGCGGCTGAAATTTCACTGTAGCTGAAGATGACTTATTTGACATAATTAAATTTAAAAAACTTTAAAAATAGAAAAAATATGTTAGCTCATCATGGACAACGCAAACGAATACGGGAAAAAAGAACCAACAAAAAATCTAAAAAAAACCAAAAGTTCATAAAAAGACAAAAATTATGAATAGTAAAAAATAAACCAGAAGTCAGAAACTAAAGTCGAAATGAGCGGGACCTTAAGTTGATGTGCTCAATAGCTTGAAAGCAGAGGGAGCAGGAGTGGCAGTGGCAGTGCAGTGCACTCGATGAGGAGAGGGGAACTGAGCCATGGATGAGCGTGAAGGAATCCGTCTAATGTGTGACTTGGTGTGGACGTTTGTGTCTTATCATTACCCTAAATTCAAATTGTGACACAGAATCAAACACCGCCAAGTTATGCCATCGAGGAACGTGCAAATGGGCTAGCACCGAGGAGGCCCAGCCCGCGGTCCAAGGCCAAAGAGACTTGGGATCGAACTCAAACAGGGACCGAAACCAAAAGGCCCAGGCAAACCCAAATGCCACCACCCGCGTCCCCACACGCCGCCGCAGCCGCATGACCCGCGCCGCCGGCCGGCCATCGCCTCCGGTCGCCACCCTCCTCGGCCGGTGCCGCACCGCGCGCTGCCTCGCCCAGCTCCACGCCCGCATCGTCCGTCTCGGCCTCCACAACCACCACGCCCTCGTCGCCCGCTTCGCCGCCGCCTGCGACGCCCTCGCCTCTCCCTCCGTTGCCGCCTCCTTCCTCTCCGCCCTCCCATCCCACGCCGTTCCGATCCGCCTCCGAAACGCCGTTCTGGCCTCCCTCGCCCGCCACGGCCCGCTCCACGCCGCGCTCGCGCAGTTCAACCTCCTCCGCCTCGCCGCCCGCCCCGACGCCTTCTCCTTCCCTTCCCTCCTCCGAGCGTGCGCCCGCGGCCCCTGCCTCCCCACCGGCGCCGCATTACACGCCGCCGCCATCCGCCTCGGCCTCGATGCCGATCTCTTCGTCCGCACGGCGCTCGTCCAGTTCTACGGGAGGTGCGGCACCGCCGGCGCAGCCCGGGCGTTGTTCGACTCAATGAACATCCCCAGCGAGGTTTCCTGGACCGCCATTATTACGGTCTACGTCAACTCTGGTGACATCGTGGCCGCCCGGGAGTTGTTCGACCGAATGCCACACCGTAATGTGGTGCATTGGAATGCCATGGTTGATGGGTATGTGAAGTGCGGGGACTTGGAGGGCGCAAGGAGTCTGCTTGATGAAATGCCTGAGAGAACTGCTGCAGCGTACACATCGTTGATCGGTGGGTATTTAAAGTCAGGGAATATGGAAGCTGCGAGAAAATTGTTTGATAAGTTAGAGGATCGTGATGTGTTCGCATGGTCGGCGATGATATCCGGGTATGCACAGAATGGTTACCCTGGAGAGGCTTTGAGGATTTTTAACGAGTTCCAAGAGCAGCACATATGCCCAGATGAGCTTGTTATTGTTGGTCTGATGTCAGCATGCTCCCAACTGGGTAACATCACATTGGCGAGATGGATTGAAGGTTACATCACAAAGTATTCAATAGACATGAACAATGTCCATGTGTTGGCTGGTCTCATAAACATGAACGCAAAGTGTGGGAATATGGAGAGAGCTACTCTTTTGTTTGAGTCTATGCCAGTTCGAGATGTGTTCTCATACTGTTCGATGATGCAAGGTCATTGCCTCCATGGTTCCCCTAACAAGGCTGTTGAGCTTTTCTCTCAGATGCTCTTGGAGGGCCTCTCTCCAGATAATGCTGTGTTTTTAGCTGTTTTGACAGCTTGCAGTCATGCTGGTCTAGTAGAAGAAGGGAAGAAGTACTTTGCTATGATGAAGAATGAATACTTGATTGTGGCATCTGGTGACCACTATGCTTGCCTTGTCAGCCTTCTTGGACGTTTTGGGATGCTGAGAGATGCATATGAGCTTATCAAGTCGATGCCTGGAGAAACTCATCCGGGAGCATGGGGTGCACTGTTAGGTGGATGTAAACATCACTGCAATATTGAGCTTGGAAAAATTGCAGCAAAGAAACTCTTCGAAATTGAACCGGATAATGCTGGAAATTATGTCTCCCTGTCGAATATTTATGCTAACATTGACAGATGGGCAGATGTTTCTGAAGTTAGAGCTGAGATGGCCGGAAAAGGGATAACAAAAATAGCAGGTCGTACCCTGATTTTGCAGTGAAGCATTGTTGAGAAGAGTGATGTATTTATCTTGCCTTATGTTTACTGGGCCCTATTGGAAAGTTGAGTAGGTATCAGTTTTGTCTGTTTTGAATGGAAAAAAAAGAACACAACTTATGTGCTTTGCATTGGTGACTCATGATGGTTGTGAGATCAATGGAAAACAAGAGTTTACACTCAAATTGAGGATGCCTATGATAGAAGATGGCTGCATGTTGATGCATACGACATGCTGGTTAACAAGCTGTCTGGGGTTAATAAGAGGCAGGAGGCCATCTGAGGTAGACTGTTCTCTTCTGCATAGTGCTTCAACTTTCAACTTCTTGCTGCCACTGCCCCGTTGTCAGAACCATAGGATTCTGTGATAGCTGGTGAGATGTCATCCACTGCTGCCATGTCTAATGATATGATGCCCTGTGAGCACTCTCTCCCACTGAGTCATTCCTTAATCTTTGTTACTACCTATTTCAGTTACTGTGCTGTTAATCCTAGTGTTACGATCTTATTACTGCTGAACTTCTACTTCCAGCATACTCTGGCATGCACAAATATGTCATTTTTTATCTTTTCACGGTCTCCAATGAAAGAATTGACTGTAGTTTTTTTTATCATAAATGTACTATCAAACATAATAAAAACTATATATTATGAAAATATTTTGCAATACAAATCCAATAACATTACTTTCATATAATAAAAGTACATACTTTACATATATTAATGATCAAAGTTTCAAAATGTTGACCATATGGATCCCATGTCGATCTATATTTAGAGATGGAGTACAAACTAGTGTGGTTATATTGGGAAAAGGTTGCTGCCCTAGGCTTTACTTTTCATCTGATGCTTGGATTCATAGAATTTGTTGGTAATTAAGTCTCCATCATAGGTCTATTTGGAATGTGTAATTTTGTACGCAGGATTGCTTAGTATCTGATATGTTCTTGCCACATTATAGGGTTGAGAAATTATACAATCATGTGAAATTTCCTTGATTTTGTAAAGCATCATAATTGTTTAATTGTTGGCAATTATTTGGATACAGAAATAATTGTAGCAGCACCTCAGTGACTCAGTGTGTTTCCCCCTGTGTATTCCATCTTTAGTCCCTTGTGAATGTTGTATTTACTTTTCTGGAGGTATTGTAATGAGAACTTAGTCTGCTTAGTATCATTGTAGGATTACAAAATAGTATATTGCAACATGGGGTTTTGATCCTTACTGGAATCTTTGCAGTAACTTTGCACAATCCACAATGGTACACTTTCGGTATTGTTTGTGGTGGAATTTATACCATAGTATAAAGGTGAAATCATTTTTGCTTTGATCCTTTCTTTTGAGAACTGAAAGTCAAGAACAGGTGGTGCACTAATGTACTAATTGTAATAATTAGTCTGCCCTCTCTGGTCTTTTCTTTCTGATAACCTGTTGAAGTTCTGATTCTACTACTTTGTATAGAGTATGAATACTTCAAACTTACATGTACATGAAATCTGATTTGCTTAAAGAGCAATATTGATTTTAATTTGTGACTTTGTTTTTAGGTTCTTCTTAGTACAATAGAATGTTGGTGTGGCTTGCCATGCCTGTTTTCCTAATGGCAATACTTATGATCCGTGATCACAATGTAGATGGAAGCTAGAAAACCTTTCAATGAACTGAAATTGTCTAACCTTACATCTCACAATCAGCAGCACATTTCAAGTACAAAAGAACTTGCCAATTTAATTGAGCATTTTAAATTTCAAGTAGAGAAGTTGCTAAGGCAAATTGGCGAGGCACACTTAACTTTCAAGAGGAGAGGTGGTCAAGGAAAATTGTAAGCTGGATCTATCTTTCGTTGAGAATTTGTTAAGAGAATTCTCTTATGCCTGTTTGCATTCGAGTGTCCTAAGGTCTTACATGAACTGGATGGGGAAGGGGATCCTTTATTCCTTTTTAGTTCATCTTAGAAGCAAATACCAAATCGTACCTTTGAACTGCACTGTCTTAAATGCTGTATAGTTGTTCAAGCTCTATCTGGCCTTTTCTAAAGAAAATTTTTAGAGAGAGCCGTCTGGCCTCATTTTGTCAAGTGACAGAAAAGCTCATGTTCTTTTCACATAGGGATATTGGTGAGCCTTGTTACCATCGTTCGATCATTTGGAGCTTGAGTTTCAATGTCCTCATCATCTGTCAAATGCATCCCTTCAGAAGTTTGAGGAGTGTAAATTTTGGAGCTTTTGAGCATCCTTGCCTCAACTATATTTCCTGAAGGTGCTAACTGCAGAGTTCAATTATACTTGTTAACTAAAAATAGCACCTAGAATATCGCTTTTATGGATGTGTTTGTATTATTTGCAGTTACTGTGAAGGACCTGGATGCTGCTTTACAATAATGGCCCTGATCAAGGTACAAAGTGTTGACATTTGATATAAAGGTACTTTCAAGCTTGACCCTTAAGACCTAAGTATAGACAAGTTGCACGCCCAGTTGTTGATAGAATGATAATTGATACTGTGTGGTACATGCTTCTAAATTCATCGATTTGTGCATGGGAGACATGCACAAACATAAAATTATTTTCTCTTAAGGATTAATGTGGCAAGAATATGGAAATATGTATCTATTTTCCCAATTATTCAGAATGCATGCATGTTCTGCCATTTTTGAACTGTAAAATACAAGTGTTAGCAAGGAGTAGTTAGATATGTTGATAAATAGCATTGTGGTTGTTGCAGCTATGCGTAAATTTTGAACTAATTTTAAGTGGAGGCAGCATGCATATTTTTTGTTGACAAAACCAAGGTAAGCAGCAATATATGGAGTGATCAAATTTGAGCCCTATTGTTACACTATTGAATTTTAATCTAATAGTTTTTCTTTTGCCCGTGCATGTTAAATCCATGACTATCTTCATGTCTGATACGTTAGGTGGTTCTGAAGTTATCGTATGGTTGCCTTGGATAGGAAGGTATACACACTTTTAATATGTGATATCTTTGTCAAACCCATGAGTGCCAAACAAGTAAGCGTTAAAGTAAACATCTGAGATATTGTCAAGTTCAGGTTTGAAAACTGTTAGGTCCTGTAACCATAGTGAGGACCAATATTTTGTTGATTATTCTTGGAATTACTCTAGTAATATGAGCAATTCATTTGAATTCCAGTCATGTTTCACAATTCTATTGCACCTACACAACCCTTGTCATATTTTCAAGCCATGGCCTGGTGGTTTCAGGTCTGGGGAAGGGTTTCGACACCATGGTCACATTAATGGGTTGAGACTTGAGAGGGCTCATTGTTGATTAACTTGAGGCCATGCTCACAGAAGTATACATCTGGAGAACTTAATTACATTTTTATTACTTAATGAAATCCAGTAGGCCATGCTTTAGTCACTACACTAAAATTTCAGGCATTTTTCATTAATGCCCACGTGTTATTTACCTTTGGATTAGTGGAATGAAAGGTGCTTTTGGATGCTTCCATTTGGAATACCTCTGGTTATAGCTGGTTGCAGAAGTGGTACAATAGTAACATGTTGTGCACCTATTAAATTACGCACCCCTCATCCTAGTCTTAAAGAAAGTGATTAGACTTGTTCCTGGTTGGAGTCGGTGCACCACCTCCTATAGGCCCTCTTGCCATTTCATCTGCATATAGAGTACCTATGTATGGTTTTGTGGTCCCATATAATTGAGAAATGTTGGAGCTGATGGTAGTTTCCTGACTTTATAAGGGCATGTTAATGATGGTACTTAGCATACAAAATTAGGATCGTGCATGTGCATAGAATATTAAGTCACTAAATCAGTGTATATTGTTGAGAGAGATAATTGCTTATTGCTTATAAAATGACATGGACCTAATCCAGCTAGGAAATGGGCACTTCTGTGAGTATTAATACACATATTTGTTAACTAGTCAGGCCATGAATTTGCTTTATGGTATTTTGAGACATGTCTGTTATAAAATACAATGTCGATTGGTAGTTAAAGAGCTTGAACACGCACTATGTTGCACCATACTATTGATCATTCCTGTATTTGCATATTTAAGATCTGTGTATGACGATGTAGTGGGATCATTGGCAAGTCACGATGTTTAGTCTTTTCTGATTATAAAAATGATATTAGTACATTCATAGATACATGATAATTGATACCTGTGCTCTCGGTATATAAACCTCATCTAGTCACCTAGCCTGTTGGAGCACCTCTACCATAGGTGGTGCACGATCCTTATTTTTTTCGTTTATGGATCTATTAGGCTCCGTTTATGGCAGACAAACTTATCTTCATGTCGACTTACGTATTAATAACTCGCCCACGTATGCTGCTGCACCAATAACGCTCTCCCAGGTCAATGAAGTTGTTCTTAATAAAACCACGCTTTGATTTAAACATTTTCTTTATGATTTTTGTATCGATAGCGCTACAGGAGTAACGACAAATTGGGGAGTATATTAAATTCTCTGCATATCTGGCCGGTCCATGTTAGATTCTTAGTGGGATGTGTACATTTGCAGCACTACGTCTTCGTGTGGGCATGCGCACGAGTGTGTGTGCATGTCGAAGCACATGTCTAACACCACGATGCACGAACTGAATCCTGGAATGATGCCCTAGTGATGTTGTCAGTAATTGGGGAGGAGGGGAAACTAGATTTGTCCTGCTTGATCTTTGTTATGGAGAATAAGGTTTGTTTGACTAAGAACACTTCTTTGGCGAGGAGACTAAGAGCACTGTGGTGCATAAGTTAATCGCAATCTTTAGGAAAATAAGATTACCAAATGGGCTTGGTGTATTGGTTCGATTTTGAAGAGCTGACCTATTGATGAGTGCTCATACAATTTCAGTCACCTGATTTTTTAAAGCCAAGTCACCTGATTGATTAAATCGTACGATCTATTTTTGTGCTAGGCTCCTAGCATTTATAAAATTACAGAGTGATTCGATGCTCTGCTTAACCCGGCACCTTGCTTTGTTTAATATTTTCATCAAATATATTCATTTCTTGCATTTGAATTAATATCATGCTGCACCAATGTTTTTCAGTATATCTGCTAAAAGAAGCTTCAAACTCGGAACTCATAACAGATGCATAGACGTAAATGTTTATTAAGAATAGAAGATAAATATAAGTTGGAATAGTACGGAGAATAAATAAAAATTAATAAGATCTAGGTGCAGCTTGGTTGGGCTAAAATAAGCTGGTTTATGACTGAAATTGCAATGTAGAACTGGTTAAAATTACACTGTAGCTGATTGAAATTACATTGTAGTTGATGATGCTTTATTTGGCGTAACTAAATTTACAAAAATTTAAAAATAAAAAACAGGTTAGCCTATCATGAATAATACAAACGATATGAGAAAAAAGAACCAGTAAAAAAGTTTAAAAAATCAAAAATCAGAAATTTTTTTTAAAAATAGTAAAACATAAATTAGAAGTTCGAAGTGAAACAAGCGGGGCTTGACATTAATACTAGACTTCGGAGCTTTGGTACTTATGGCAGTATTATGAGGTTCAAAATTTTTGGTTTTCTTTATTGAAGTTAGGCTATGGATAGAGACGGCAACGGGTAAATACCCATCGGGTATTGCCATTCCATACCCGTACTCGTTAGGTGTAAATTTACCCGTCGGATTATCCGTATCCGCACGCGGGTAGGAAAATTTACCCATACCCATACCTGCGCGGGTATTACTACCCGACGGGTAACCCGTACCCGTAAGCATACCCGGTTCAACACATAAGAATATCATCAATTTAGACATTCATTAATAATACATGCTAAGCACAAAAGCGTCTAATGATCAAAATTAGTACATCACATAAACATACTTGACATGACCATATCAACATATGACAAACAAATAAACAATCAATAACAAGTAGATAATAAAATTAACATTTGAGTGGGATGTCTAGTTGTCTAATGCGGGTATTCATTACCCGCGGGTAGACAGGTATGGGTAGTATATACCCACACCCGCACATACTACCCACACCCGCACCCGCCTACCCGGCGGGTAGAGGATTTCGCCCAATAACGTACCCATAGGTACATAAAATTTTCTATACCCGTCTCTTTATCAGGTAAAACCCGTCGGGTATTCGGGTATTAGGTACCCATTGCCATCTCTACCTATGGAGTTCATGGCAGTACATTCGAGTCATTGGGTTGGTTGTTACGTTTCCTCTTACAACGTGTCAGTTTCTTGCAGTAGTTTACTACCAAGTTCGTACTAGCATCAAAAGGAGCAATCTTCCACAGCGAAGATTAATGCGATGGCTGGTGGCTGCATTCTGAGTCCACTATCTGCGAACCAAAGTAAAATATAGACCTGTCCTGTTTAGACACGATAAATAAATAAGTTATTTCTAGTTAGCCTACGGACCGTGATGTGAGTCTAGGTATGATTCATGATTATATTGTATCGGAGGCACGGTTAGGTTTTAACGCGCTGTGCTGGTATAGTTGGTCTGTTGAGCTGAGAAAAAGAAAAAATTAGAAATTAAGGAAAAATTGTAGAAAAATGTAGAAAATACAAAAATTATAGACATTGTTAATCATCAAGATAATTATTTTCAATGACATAATGAGCTTTATTAATTTGCTAAATTACATGTGATGACTGTCTCATTAAAAACTTTACTAAGTAAAAACTCAACTTGAGAAAATCTTAGTAAAGAAAAAAGAGTACATCCTATAAAACTCACTAGTGACTACATTTGAAGAAAAATATTGAAAATCCTATTCATTGCTATCTAGATACAAATTCTCAAAAGATTTTTCTAAGTCTCTATTCTCTGCAGTATGTTGGAGTTTTAATTCAGCTTGTTCCCAGTCTTTGACGGTCAGAAGGATTTCGACCATCTCGTTCGAGAGACTTGTTCGCCGCTCATCAATTATTCTTCCAGATAGACTGAAGGTTGGCTCCGAGGAGACCATAGAGACAGGAACAATCAACACATTCCATACTAATATGGATAACACTAGATATGCTACTTTCTGAGTTTACCACCACGAGAGGATGTTCAACTCTTGCTTGAAGTTGATGCTATCACTGTTGATATAGCTTGGTAGGTCTTCGGTGCTTTGCCGTCTTCCTCCTTCTGACTGATGTGTACCTGCACGAGAATCTCTAGAGGAAGAATAAAAAATCTTACCCCATTGCATAGTCCCCATAGAGGTGCTAGGGGTTGCCGCGGGTCTTTCCAAACACATGTGCCGAAACTTATTTTCGTATTTCTCGTATACCTCATATAATTTATCCTTAACTACTCTATAATATGTATAATAATCTAAACCAGTAGCATCACTTAAAAGTTGTAATACATTTATAAATCCTCGAGTTTGGCCCTAGGATCTAAAATAAAGGTGAACACATATAAAATAGAAATTTCCTTCCAATATTTTAAAACTTAGTTTTCATAGCAAGTACAACATCCCGTAGTATAGGATCATTTTCAAAAGCCTTTAGGTGAGTGGCAATTTCAAGAATGTTATGAACAATTATAGGAGATGTTAGATAGTATATTCTAGAAAGACAAAGTATAGCTTTATGAAAAGTTCTAAAAATAAAATATTTTTTCACAAACAACCAAATCGTCTAAAGTAAGTTCAAGGTCTCTAACTTGGGTTCTACTGGAGGAACTATGAGATTGATGACCTTGGTGTGAAGGAAAACAGATAAGGTGCTCTTATATGGCAATATATGTTTAAGCACAATGTAAGTAGAGTTCCATCAATTTTCTAGGACGGACGTTCGTTGCTATGCAAAAGCTCTTACATACGGCTATTTGTTGGTTAGAACAATTAATATATGAAGTTCATCCCTAAAAGAATCAATACAAACATTTAATCTTTTTAAACCAGATTTAACAATACGATTAATAATATGACAAGTACAACATTGATGCAGTAAGAAAGATTGTGCATAAGTACTAAACAAAGGAGTAAGAATTTCGTTAGCTTTAGTGTTTGTTCCTGCATTATCTAAAATTATAGAAAAAATCTTATCCGTGAGGCTAAAATCTTTTACAATTTTAATAGTGCATTCTACAGCTGTGTTTGGCACATTTGTATTCCTTGCCTTCTTTTGCAGTTTGCAGCATGCCGTTGTAGGTGACCCGTTCCACCTGAAGATTTTGCAGACAATTCATTACCACAAATTTTTACAAACAGTTACCTCACCGAATTTCCATTATTGTTGGTCTTGAACTTCTTGTCAAAATCGTTCCAGATTCCTGATGTAGTAGCTCTTGTTCTTTTTGCACCCGTGCTACGGGTTGTGGATGCACTCATTGAGCCAATAGAAGATGAATCAATTGGACCCTGCGGTCGTCGCTTCTTCTACCTCTCCAATTTATTGTGGATTTGGACCTTCCACGGATGGATATCCTTCTTGAAAAGATTGCATATCATCCGTTGTGAAGCTGAATTCGGAGAGTTGAAAATCGTTGTTCTCCATTGAATCAACTATAAATTGAAATAGTAAGATACAATTAACTTTCTATTGAAACAACAAATAATAGCAAAAAAAATTAAAATAAGGCAGCACTATTACCTCTTCCGTAGCTCTCAGAAAATTCTTTGAAGATTTTTGAATTTTTTTGAATTTCACACGAATTTCTTACTAATTTTGCCAAATTTGTGCAAACACTATTGGATTTTTCACAGCTAAACAAAGAGATGAGAGTCAGGTTTGAGGTGTGGAGAATGGAGGCCGGTTGCCCCCTATTTATAGAAAAAATTACATTTTTTTGTATTTTTTTGCTATTTTTAGTATTTTTACACCCAACGGTCAAAACATGGCTATTTTCGACGGCCGGGCCATGCCTTGCCTGGCAAGGCCCGTTTATGCCCGTTGCGAACCATGCTAGGCCGTGTCGTGCTGGCCTAGTGTGCCGCCCTCTTAGTCCAGGCATGGCATGATCCATCGGGCCGTGTCAGCATGGCCCACGAGCTAAACGGGGTGACGGCGTCTTGTGACGCGCGGCTGCGAGGCCAGGGGTGGATGCACATTATCAAGTGAGGTGGCACAAGCTCCCACGCCGATTTTACTTTTTGTTACATAGAGTTGAAATTTACACAGTGTGTGCCCCCACATGCTAAAAATTAGTGTCCCCACACGTCAAAAACTATATCTATCTAGAAAAGAATGCTTAAACGCGTTGACAAATAAGGGGAGAAAAGAAAAGAAAAAAGAACAAAATAACAGGAGCTACTTGAATCGATGGAGCGTGGTCCACTAGCCGATCCAGCCCAAGCCAACACTAGCCCAAAGCCCAAGCGTTCAAGTCAGCACCAGCCCCAAGCCAACTAAGTAGACAACGTCAGATCCAGACGATGCCTTACCTACTTTCCCCTATTCCCTATGCCACACATGCAACCTTTGGTATGTTGGTCCTTTTGTCTACAGAGGCGATGGGCCCACGCCGATGCTGACGTCGTTCGAGCACATCGGCTGCTTCTTACTTATGCCTGTATGCGTTGGATTTGGATGCTATGGTTAGATTTCTCGTTGTGTTAATCTCACTGCATATAGAGTAAATGCAAATAGAGTAAATCCAGTGTATGTATCAATGTATGCAATATGGCCGTTGGCCCACTAACCACTCGTTGTCTTTTCTTGGCTGACTGGCTCATTGTTTCAAAGTTCAATGATCTTCATAGTTAACAAAGTAACGATCAACCGACTAAAATAAGTAGTAAATTTTGTGATTTAGATTTTAGAGTTTTACTTTTATTATTTTTAAAATATTTGTGGGTTAGGGATTTAATATTAGAATACCTGTTTTATTTTTGCAACAATTAAATTAGGGGATTTTTCAATGTGTTTCAAGATCTAATTTAGTATGTTTCAATAGTTAACCATCTTTTATTCTCGGATTCATCCTAGATCAATCACTAATATTAGTTTTCTTGATTTTGATATATTATCTGACAAATAGTTATTTAACATTAAACTTTGTTATGAAGTTAGTTGATTCCCCCCATCATTTTTGATCTAGATCCGTCACTGTGTGAGGTGAAGCATATAGGTGTTTAGGAAGGAGCGGTGGGTGTGGTGGGAGGAGGAGAATGTGGCGGTGGACATCTCACCCGGCCGGTCGGTTGGTGCGTGCCGCTCTCGCTCTGTGCTCGGGTGGGGAAGTTGGGGTTGCCGGGAAAGAGAAAGGAAGAAGATGAGGGGGTGGGGGCATGGACTTTTTTTAATTCCTTTTCTGAGTCACATATTTGATGTGGCTAAATCACGGAAGAAAATCCAACGGTGTGAGGCCCTTTCGAGAGAAAAGCGCTTGCTAAACCATCTGTGTCAGCGGTACCTTGGCAAACCGCCCGGAAAACCAAACTCACAGTTAAAATCGATGTGGTTGCATAAATAGAGAAGGCAGAATATCCAAATTTATAGTACGAAATTTAAATCAGATCAATTTAAAAGTACAAGAGCATAATCGATAAAACACTGATTTGATGAACAACATGCCAAAAATTATATGGTAACGATTAAGACGCTAAGATATATTGTGAAAATTGGCGTCATACTTGATGGTATTCGATTGGCAATTTTGTAAAGGTCACTGTTTTTTTAGGACCCAGGTCAACCGATGTTTTTGGAGAGTATACAGTCGAAAGATTGATCTGTAAGTATGATGAGAGTTTTGCTTAGGTAGTTTGTTCAGAATTTACAATATATTCATACTAATTGGGGAACATTTGTTGCAAAACTGCCAGAAATTTGAAGCATTACTAGCTCACTGCGGCTACTATTCAGAAATGTACTTCGAATCAACTGTGCATTGTAAACTGAAATTACACTTCGGGATCTCGATAAACATGATGTGTAATTCTATCTGCCCCCTGATACGCAAGAGGTACTTCAAATCCTGAAAAAAACAGAAATATGGATATGAAAAAACGATTGAGTTAGTTGCTGAAGTGCTGTAAAATTTAAGTTTGTCACTTCAACAACTAATCAACCATACACGAATTTCAGCGATAATTTTACCTCAAATTGTAGCAAATAATTTTACGTCTACTGAAGATCTTAACACACACACACACACACACACACACACACACACACACACACACACACACACACACACACACACACGACCCTAATGGCCTTATACCCGACAGGTTTCGTGAGTGAAAAGAAAAAAAAGGTATAGAAGAAACGATATTCCCAGTTGGCCTTCGGCAATCATTTTCCCATGTCTTCGGCTTAGTGCATTGGTAGAATATACAATGGGTCGTCCCACCCACGAAGGGAACATCTCCTCAATATTTTAACCTTGCAGTGCCGTGGGGTTTTAGTGCCACAGCTCTCTGTAACCCCCGGCTTCATATCGAGTCAAGGCCAAATATCATATTCTAATCACACTTAAAGGATCCTGCGCATTAACTTTGCGTGCGTGAGTCTGATGCCTAATCTCTGCTAACACGCACGAGCGTGTGCAACTAACCATGCATTATTCTATAATTTAAGAGAAACGATACCGTTCGAGTGTACGATGTGGGTAAAAAGGATAGGATGCTTTATCCACATAACCATGTCCCCACAACCATCTATTCTTTATCTCCATTGCTGCTTCCTCACTCTCCGTAGGGGTGAAAAACGGTAACGAATAATTCGTTTTATCCGATATTCGTATCCGAGAAAACACGAATGTGGTAAGTAAAATCCGTATTCGAAAATATTCGTATTCGAGAATATTCATATCCGTACTTGAGGGTATTCATATTCGAGAATATTTATATCCGTATTCGTATTCGAGACTATTCGATTCGTATTCAACCCATTTCTAGAACCTATGAAAAATTCATACAAATTTTGTGATTCAAAATTTGAATTTAAGTGGTTTAAAACCGGTAACCAGTCAAAAATCAGTGAAAAATCGGCAAAATCGCTAGGAATCCGTTTTATCCGATATTCGTATCTGAGAAAATCCGTATTAAAAAATATCCGTATTCGTATTCGAGAATATTCATATCCGTATTTGAGAATATTCGAATTCGTATTCGTTTTAAAAATATGGATTCGTATTCGTATTTGAGACTATTCGACCATATCTGATCTGTTTCCAACCCTAACTCTCGGTGGTCGCTCTCCCTCCGTCGATCCATCAAACCAGCAAAGCTCTGACTGAGCTTCCATCATCGGTGAGCTCCTATCATGCTCCATGTTTGCTTTTGCTTGGCATCGTGATCGTGGAGCTCATCTGCGTTGCTCGCGCTCAAGGAGTTTGACTACCACCGGTTAGAGCTCGTCGCTGAGAGTCCATCTTTTGCAACCGGAGCTCTCGTGTGAAGATGTCCCCTCCCAAGGAGGTGGTGGAGCTCGTCGGATCTCGCAAGACCGAGACTAAAGGAGGCAGTAGAGTTCATCGGATCTCACAAGACCGAAACTAGAGGAGGCGAGGTGCGGCGGACGACAAGGGTTAGGTAGTGAAGCGTTGATGTGAGAGAGTGCAGAGACGTCCTACTTCGATATGCTTGTTGCAAGCTTTATCTCGTTTTGTTGCAGCGAGTTTTTAAATTGTTGCATTGAATATTTCATTTGTTGTAATAGGTCTTCTTAAATGTTGTAGCATGAGAAATTTTTGTTGCTGGTTTTGAATTTATTGTACAAGTTTTTTTTTGCAGTTAGGATGAGGATTTGTTGTAGCTTTACTAAATAATTATTATGTTTCATCGATTTTTACTGCGTCAGATCGGATGATTTGGATATACCATTTTAAGTTAGTTCCGATAATAAAAAGAGTGTACAATTAAAAAAACTCTCATTGTACGGCCAGATACTACCAATTCCCTAAAACACATCACCGATGAATCATGATGAATGATGGCGAAATATTTTACGATCGGGTAAACTGAATTTTAATCTTTGATCCCGAGGCCGCTAGCACTGGCTCTGGATCCCAAAACCATCCATTACTGCTTCCATTTGCCCCCAAAAAGAGGCATTAATGCCAGAATTAGTCCTCACAGTGACAAAGTCTCTCCAGAATCCATCCCGATGGCTCTCTTAACTAGGGATAGCAATTATACCCATTTACCTATATATCTATAGATAAATGTCCTAATGAAATCAGGTATGAGATAATTGTTTTACTTACAGGTATGGAAATAGAGAGAATACTCTACCCATCGGGTAAACGGGCATAGGTATGAATAAGCTCTACCCATACCCGCTCCACCTATTTACCCACGATATAAATTGATAGGTGGTGCAACCATAACAATATTTCTAATTGCTATTGATTGTTATAAATTTTTTTGATAACTATTATATTTCCTAGCAATAGCTGTTGCTTATATGTATATGTTGTTAGCTCAACTCTCAAATGATGACTCTCAGTTCGTGGGTAAACGAGTATGCTCATAGGCGACAGGTATGGACGAGGTTTTTCACCTGTCGCCCTTCGCGGGTATGCCTGTGGGCGTAAATCGGAATCACAGATACGGATATGGTCCATACCCGTATCCACCGTGTCCAATTGCCATCCCTACTCTTAACTATGTAGAGTAGCAGCAGCATTGACCAAACCCAACGCGACACACAAACCAATGCGACTCTTAAGTATACTAGTACTAGAATGACTTAACAAAGTTTCACTCTTTACTTAAATGTAATTAAGGATGCAACATCTCTAGAATACTAACAAGTCAACCGTCGAATTTAATATCTGTCGTCAGCATTTAAACATCGCAAGCTGGAAAGAAGCAAAATCCCAACGGAGCTGACATTTCAAAGTGGGAGATGACATTAGAAGAAGGGGCTTTGCTCTTAGGGCGTCTCCAACAGCTGGCTATTTAGCTAGCTAGATCTGATATGGCAAGGAAAAAGTAGGAGAGAGAGTAGTCACTAGTGACAAGCAAATAGCTGATCTATTTCACGTAGTCCAAGAACATGAGAGAGGAGCATGTGGGTCCAACAGTATAAAATAGTCTTTGCTTTTGTCTCTCACCTCCACGTCAGCTGACTATATAGCTAGTACTAGCTATTACCATTGGAGATGGCCTTATGTGCATCAAACAAAGTGGCATTAATGTATACTTATCTCTCCGTCGTTGTATGAGGATGCGTACCAGAGGCAAAGCATGGGAACAGGGTAGGCCTTGCGTTGCACCATTTAAAGGTCTAAAATTTCAAATAAAAGAGAAGATATTGGGTCGATTCAATACATTAAAGGGATCGATTCTAACAAAAAAATGTATAGAATCAAACTCTACTTAAGAATCAATTCAAAGCATTAAACAATTATGTAGGAGAGAGTGCGGTTGAGAGATGATATTATTATTTTGTGGTTTTTTAATGTAACGTCAGTCTCAGTTATTAGCATGAATCGGTTTAATATATTGGAGAAAAACAAGCTTATACTTATGTGGCATAATTTTAAATCGATATCGATCCAATATACTAAAGGTAGCCTAATAGCGTACCTTTATTCAAGAGCACCATTTAGGGCCTGTTTGGATCCCATGGACTAACAACTAGTTGCTAATTTTTAGTCCTTGTGGATCCAGACAGGAGGGCTAATGAGTGGGCTAAAATTTAGCCAAAGCCCCAACTAGTTGTTAGCCAACTAGTTGGCCAAACCCAGCTAATGAGGGCTAAAGGACCAGCCGGATAGAAAAAAGACGCCGATACCCACGCCAGGGAAAACGTGCGTGCGCTAGAGGCTCAGGGGTATAACAGACTTTGTACTGAGATAGTAGTACTTATTAGTCCTTGGATCCAAACAGAACTGGGCTAATCTTTAACCAGCTAATTACTAGTCAGCTAACAACTAGTTCTAGTCTATCCAAACAGGCCTTTATTCAATTAACAAAACCATGGCTCAACATTCAAGTCCATTTAGTACTCTTTTTTTAGCTATGCTGTGCCCAATAAATTCCATTCATGGCCACATTCAAGTTGTGAAATCAATTGGAGATCAGTCTAATTTTTAGTAGTATAAACTTTGGAAGCATCAAAAGGACACATAATTGACGAGTTCCAACTTTCAACTACACGCCCAATAATAATTGCCGTAACTATCTGATGAGTCTAGCTAACTTCCTTACATGTCCGCCACTGTCAAGTTGTAAAATCTATCGGAGGTTAGTCGTTTGCAAACTTTTGGAACAATTAAATTAGGAGTAGATATCTATGATGGGTTTCAACTTTCAACAACAAAAAAATTAAATTTGCAAATTTTGGAACAATTAACTCTCGCAAAAAATAGGAACAATTAAATTAGGAGTAGATATCTGTGGACTGAGAGTGACTACTTCCTATTACTAGCACAAGTTAAAACCTCTAACAGGCTCATCACCATAGTAAAAAGAAGATCAATCACTAATCACTGATTTTCTTCTTTACGGTAAAGAGAAAAAAACAAACAAAACAAAAACTCAACTGTAACTATATACCCCCAGGCTCCAGCCTCCGTTTCTATCCTTAGATTTGTCCACCTTGTGTGTGTGAGAGACCAACCGCAAAGCCTCTGACCTCGCACTTCTCTTCCACCCAACACAGATTATTTAACCCTCCCCTTGCCACTCTCTAACCATGAATACGTTGGGTAATAAAAGCTCGCTTTAAATGACTTCTGCTTCTGACTTCTAGAACATATCGACTTTTTAATTTCTTTTTTGTTTGACTTTTTAACTTTTTCTTTTTCTTTGTTTCCCCTTAATCCTTTGCATTGTTTGTAATGATATTTTTTATTTTTTATTCTTTAATTTAGTTACTTAAAAAAGCTAATAGTCGTTACAATATATTTTAAGCCATAAACCAGAAGTTGAAAGTCACTTTAGACAATATGAAGTTGGAAGTGACTTTGAGCACTACCTAAAATGCCTCTCCGTGTATACTAGTACCACTTACTGTTGCATTAAATAAAACCAATTGACCTCCCCTATAAATACTTGCCATCTCTATTCCATCCACACCAAAGCAACAAGCTCCGAGCATTCTAACGCCCGGAGTTGATCTCTCCTCCTTCCGGAGCATCCCCCTGTCGCTCTCACCTTCGTCTGCACACCTCTCAGCGTGTCTCGCCGGCCCCGCGCCGCAACGGTAAGCTCTACCTCTGATCCCTTGTGGTACTAAGCTGCGACGGCGAGCGATTCCTTGCAACGTGTGTGGTAATCGACCGGTTCAACTTTTGATATGGGTGCAGACAGGGGTGCCTCTCAGGATGAGCCGCAGCAACAGGAGGAGCTCGAAGGGCCTTGACCTGAAGCTGAACCTCTCGCTGCCGGCAAGAGGGGACTCTTCCTCCTCCAGGAGGGCGATGGCCGACGAGGAGTCGTCCCCGAGGTCGTGCCTGTCGTCGGAGAACGAGCACGGCCTGCAGTGGTCCAACAGCCCTGAGGCGACGTCCATGGTGCTTGCTGGCTGCCCTCGCTGCTTCATCTACGTCATGCTCCCCCAGGATGACCCTCGGTGCCCCCAGTGCAAGAGCCCCGTGCTCCTTGACTTCCTGCAGGACAATAACAACAGCAGCAACAACAGCAGCAGGAAGAGCAGGAGGTGATGAAAGAAAGAGGGCTCCGTTTGGCAGCACAGCAGCATCAAGAAAAGCGTTTATGTGAAGTCCTAGGTCCAGCAGTTCTCTTTTGTTTGGTCATTTCTTCAGTGTAACCATGATATATCCTTACTAAAATTGTGTTAGCGACACAATTTTGATATATCATGGATACACTGGGGACTATATCCCCAGCCATGGCTTTCTTCTTTAGTGGTTCTAAATGAAATAGTTTTGTTTAATTAGACATAGGACCAGACTTCTCCTCCTCTGTTTTTTTTTAAAATTTTCAAGACAACGAAAACTTTGCCCCTGAGAAATCTCAAGACGACATGTGATTGTCATTCCGATGTCCATAATAGCTTTATTTCGAGTTTCTCCAACCCATGAACACTTTTCTGTTCGGTTTTTTTTTTTTTTGTGTTAGACAAGGTAGAAAATGGGGAAAACACAGGAAGAACAGTCAACCCCAGAAATGGGGTGTTAGTAATTTATCATCACAGGTTAGCTGAACTAACCAATTGGCATTACTACCTCCACGGCTCCACGTTGCCTCATAATGAGGTGATCCATGGACTCTATCTACTATCCTTGAAAAAGACATTATGATATTTAAAAGGCGATAAAATTTCAAATTGGAAAGAAATATAGTATTTGAGACAGCTGAAAAAAACGACGGTGCGACGCATGCGAATACTGACTAATTTCAGCATCCGTCACTCTTATCTCTTCCCATTATACTTCCATCTGAATACGTGCATTGTGACGCAGCAACCTTATTTCATGCCATTTTGGTCAACTTTGCAAGCTGATAGATCTGTGTTCACTTGATATAGACGTCTCAGATTAAGTCCAGATCATCATAATCAGATACAGAGACCAGCCATACTACAAGTTGGCCTGAATCACATCAGAAGGGACAAGGGAAAAAGAAGAACGGGCGGAATAGTTTGTGCTTATAAAGCATGGACGAAAAATTTAAAAAAAACATGTGCTTATAAAGTAGATGTCCCTTCATTTGTGATGACTGAGATGGCAAGCCTGTCACTTTCATTTCATCTATCAAAGAAAACAACAGTGTCTCAGGCTGTGTTATATAGTATAGTTCAATGATGACAAGACAACAGAGGAATGACCCTGCTATTAAAAAGGGAAAGCAAATGACAAACACCATAACAAAGAAGAAATAAATTTACCTGTTCTTGCCTTGTCCCAGTCAACTAGCAAACACATCATCCGATCAAAGTATATATTCCTGCAACGTAAGAAAATAGATAGATGCAAACACTTTCAGGAAATGAAATCGAAACACGGTAGAACCCTATAACGTGAAACAGATAAAGATAAAAAACATTACCCGGTACATATTGATGTGCATGTTGCTCCATTTTGGCAGAACTATTGGTTTCATCCAAAATACTTGCAAGAGAACTAATGAAACAAAAGCCGAATCTCAGGCCTGAAGGGATAACCGAAAATTAGGTGACTTACAAACAAGATGAAAAACTACCTGAAAATAGAGCTTAATCGCATACCTTCCACTGTTGGGTTCAGGGATCTTCTTAACTCCACAGAACAATCAGCATTCAAGATGCAACAGAGGCAGGCACTAGTATATGTTTCCGAAAGTATAGGGTGTGGAGCGTGTCACATATTGAAGCTGAAGGTTTTGATGCTGATGCTATATGTGTGTTTTCTTACAAAAAAAGGAGAAGCAGGATATGGATTCTTGTCTGAATAGCAGTGATAGGGATGAGCATGACCGCTGCAGAAAAACAATGAGCATGGCTGCTGCAGAACACCATCGAAAAGATCGGAAATAAGCCATGGAGCATTCCTTGTGTTCTCAATCCTTTCAGCTTTTTTGTGGAGCATCACCGGGACAATGTCTTCGACAATTAATTGACGGGTGTCTCTTCTGAGCCACGGAACTCTTGAATCTAAAACTGCTACCACCTCCCCTCAATGTCCTTCAATAAATGGCAAAAAGAATCTTGAACATGTTCCAAGATCTTCATAGTTTAAAACTTTAAATATAGGTTACATATGTTCCCCAACAACAAATTTCCCTTGCAATGACTGCATGGGTTGAACTGAGTGCATTAGCAGCATATACTGGAAACCAATATCAATGTTGTTGGATACTGCTGTGCCTAACATCAAAGTTTTTCAACGTAATTTTGCTGCATTTGTGGGTGAAGCTGTCCAGTATGCAACAAAGTTCGCATCTTAAGTATATCTCATAGCTGCAGCAACAATGCATAAATGTAATCTTTTAACTACAGGTATTATACCCCCCAAACCTCAAGAAAGCTGATGAACCAAACATCCCGTTTGAATTTACTATTCATGTAAAACAGAATACAGAAATACAACATTGCAACTCATTGCATTGCTTTAAATGTCACAAGCTTGATCTCAAGTTACAACCCACTAACACTACCATTTGAATAGATAAAGCATCAAGTACTCATGTTTCGGAATTTTCCACTAAGGAATCCACTCAGATGAGAACTACCAGAAGTACAACTAATACGGTAGTAGGGGTGTAAACGGATCGGATACGGTTGAATAGTCTTAAATACGAATACAAATCCATATTTTTAAAACGAATACAAATACAAATTCGAATATTCTCAAATACGGCTACGAATATTCTCGAATACAAATACGGATATTTTTGAATACGGATTTTCTCAGATACGAATATCGGATAAAACGGATTCCTAGCGGTTTTACTGATTTTTCACCAGTTACCGGTTTTAAACCGCCTAAATTCAAATTTTGAATCACAAAATTTGTACGGATTTTTCATGGGTTCTAGAAACGGATCGAATACGAATTGAATAGTCTCGAATACAAATACAGATATGAATATTCTCGAATACGAATACTCTCAAATACGGATATGAATATTCTCAAATACGAATATTTCCGAATACGGATTTTGTTTACTACATTCGTGTTTCATCGGATACGAATATCAGATAAAACGAATTATCCGTTACCGTTTTCCACCCCTATACGGTAGTTATGTAATACAACACTAGGATACCAAACTGCAAGTTTGTAACTCGATAACAAAGGACTTGAACATATACTTTAAAACAAGCGTAATTTAGCGCATGTAGTTTATAGTTTTTGAAAAGATTCTAATTATCTGTGTTTGATGAGTTTTTGTATAAATATTTTAAGTTAAAGCAAGTACTGAGGTGTATGTTGGGAAGGAAGTTTCAATACGTGCACGTGCGGTCCAAGATTCAAATTCGTAAGTTCGTGTCATGAAACGACGCACGATCTGGTCCCCAAGCTGTCGGTGCATGGTTGACACATTGCGCCTCATATGGCTGCAAGTCCAGAGCCGACCATGAAACATTTGTGCCAAGATCATCCTAAGTTCATGGGTCTTTGATTATGTGTCTCGGCCACGCTGTGATGATCATGCTGATACAACCACGTTTTGATGGTCATACGGTGTTCTACATGTGCTCCGCTCGACCATGGCTCATCGACCACATGGTACAATATGGAACATTTTACGATCACATTTGTGCGGTCACTTCTTCGACCACCTGGGTGTCGAGCACATAATTCGGTTACAACTACGTTGTGTCGATCAGAACGATATGACCATGTTTGCGATCACTTGGGGTATTGAGTACTGCTTTTGATCATGCATATTGACTGTGTTACGTCGATCAGATTGGTTCGACCATGTTGTGCAGTTTGATTGTGGTTGCAAATCAGCAACAACAGAGATATGATCACACCGTATCCTAATCCAATTGGAGATAACGCTTAACAAATCTCCAATATGAATGCATTGTCCCAGAAGGCAACTAATCTATAGCCAATCAGGAATCTTATCTCTAATTCAAATGGCGCAAATGACACCATGTTGGAGCCATATATGGCACCTACGCCCTCGCTCAAGCCCATAAAAGGAGAGGTGAACGTGGATGAGAATTGCAAGGAGGGAAGAAAGAAGACATCCCCAGAAGTAGACGCAAAGGCGAACGCGGAGTAAAAAAGGAGGGAGATCCCTGGGACACAGATGTAGTGGCGAATATAGAGGAAAATCACAAGGAGTGAAAGCACACCTTGGACGCAAACGCAGAGGTGAACGCGGAGGCAATCATAAGGTCTTATACCCCAGACACAGACGTAGAGACAAAAAGAAGGACCGAAGCAGAGAAGGCACCGGAGAGAAGCTTGAGGCGATGATCATGGCCTTCTATGTCAAGAATGGTAAAAACAGTCTTTCCTATCCTTCTTTTGCAGCTAGTTAAGATGCATACAATAAGCGGCGGCTATGACGGTAATGTCGCCAAGCAACCACAACCATTGCCAATTGTTCCCAAAGTCGTGAGCTCCATATTGCTGGCCGAAGTCAGCACTTCTGATCACTTCACAAAGTTAGAGTTCCCGATCACCTCCGAACGATTCCAAAGTTGTGCGTATGTCTGATTGCTTCGCAACGCTGAAGTCCTTGACCACTGCTAATCTCTTTCAAAGCTTGACATCCCCGATCGCTTCCCAAGTTAGGCCCTTCGACTGCTCGCAAAACCGAACACCTCAGATCGTTCCTATGAGTAGGTGTCCCTGATCGCTTACTGAAGTCGGGCCTCTGATCACTTCACAAGGTTGAAGTTCCCGTCCGCTGTCGACCGATTCCAAAGTTAGGCCTCCGATCACTTGCCAAAGTCGGATCTCCGTTTGCTTGTTGAAATGAGGATCTCTGACCACTCATCAAACCCGAACGCCTACGACTATTGGCCATCTATGACCACTTGTTGGAGCCAAAGACCCCGGCCGCTTTGCAAGGTCAAAGTTCCCGTTCGCTGTCGATCGACTCCGAAGTTGGATCTCTGATCGCTTGCTGAAGTCAGGATCTTCAACCGCTCATCGAAGCTGAATGCCTACAACTGTCGGCCATCTATGACCACTTGTTGGAGCCGAAGATCAGCCCAACCGCTTCATAAGGTAAAAATTCCTGTCCGCTGCCAATTGATTCCAAGTCGGGCCTCCAATCGCTTGCCGAAGTTAGGATCTCCAACCGCTCGTTGAAGCTGAATGCATATGACTGTCGGCCATCTATGACCACTTGCTAGAGCCGAAGATCCCGGTCGCTTCCAAGGACGAACATGACTGTCAGCCATCTATGATCGCTTTCGAAACTAAAGCCTCTGATTACTTCCAAAGACATACGCCTACGACCATCAGCCATCTATGATTGCTTGCTGGAGCCGGACGCCTCCGACCGCTTCCAAGGACGCCTACGACCATAAGCCATCTACAATCACTTGCTAGAGCCGGATGCCTCCGACCGCTTCCAAGGACGAATACAACTGTTGACCGCTACTACTATTTGTCAGAGCCGAAGTCTCCGATCGCTTCCAAAGATGGATGCCTACGACCACCTCCTAGAGACGGACGCCCCGACCACCTTCTAGAGTTGAGCATCTCCAACCGTGTGACTTAAGTTGAGAGCCTCTGACTGCCTTTCTACATGTTCACAGTAGGCCTTTCTGAACTCCTACACATTGACGTGGAGCTTGAGGCGCCTCACAGCCTGGAAGTCGTCATGATCCTAGCTCGCGTGTACGAGCGCTAGGCACAGGTCACCATCGATGCAGCCAGGTCAAGCCTGCTATCCAAGTCGACCAGCAAGGGAGGGCTCCCACCACGGCCAGTCGTGCCTACGTCGACGCCTTTCCAGAACACCACGCCAACTCTTGGTGGGAAGCCAGATGTACTGGTAGGAGGCAAGTCGAGCTGTCCATCGCAGTGATATATTGCAAATTAACATGTGCACAAATGGAAGAATGCAAGTGACTCGGACTCTACTACAATTGTGACGAACAATATACACCGCAATATGTCTGCAAGTAACTCTTCTCTATAGAGTTAGCACCGGATACCTCAGAGTCCGGGGCCGATGTTGTGGAGCCAGTTGTGTTGACCCAGAAATTTCACTTCACGCTCTCATCGGGATTAGCGCAGGCCGCACCATGTAGCTAGACATCACAATGGGAGACCAATGTCTCATTGCCTTGGTGGATTCATGATTGACCCATAATTTCATCAACAAAGCCATTTGCACATGCTTGGGATTGCCTCTGCAATCAACACAGCATGGCCTATGAGTCGCCGTAGCCAACGGTGACCATCTCTTCAGTGAAGGATCCTGCTGGTAGCTGCTACTTCAAATCGAGTCTGAAGCATTACCATGGATTTTTGCTCCATACCATTGGCAGGATTTGACATCATCCTGAGCATCCAGTGGCTCGCAATCCTCGAGCCGATTACATAGGATTTCAATAGCCTCTCCATGTACTTTTGGCACCTAGATCGCCATGTTTATCCTCTGTGGCCATGTTGTGCAAGGGACTATTGTCTGGAGCCTGGTCAACAACAATGGCACGGTCCTAGAGGCGCTACTGGATGAGTTTGCAAGCTTATTCACCATGCCTAGCGGATTACCACTGGTGTAGCCTTATGACCATCGTATCCACCTTGTTCAAGGGATGAATTCGGTGGTGGTTCAACTATATCATTATCCTCAGTTATAGAAAAACAAACTCGAATGTCAATGTCAAGACATGCTACGTTTAGGCATTATTCGTGTCAGTGCATCGGCTTTCTCTTCGCCCATCCTTCTAGTGCACAACAAGGATGACACATGGTGTTTTTGCGTTTACTACCATGTCCTCAATGACAAGACTATCAAAGATAAGTTTCATATCCTAGTGGTGGAGGAGCTATTAGATGAACTACGCAGTGCCAGATTCATCACCAAGCTTGATTTCCGTTTCGGGTACCATCAAGTCCGTATGCACCCCAACGACATCAAGAAGACGGCTTTTTGCACACATCAAGGGCATTATGAATTCCTCGCCATGCCGTTTGGTCTGACAAATGTAGCTGCCACCTTCCAGGCGCTCATGAACGACATCGTCAGCTCCTTTCTTCATTGTTCCATCCTTGTATTTTTTATGATATTTTGATTTACAGCTCATCTTGGGCTGACCACCTTTACCATATTTGTATGGTCTTTCAGGAGTTACGTCGTCATCACCTCATCTTGAAGCACTCTAAGAGCTTATTCGACGCAACCTCAGTGTCCTACTTAGGGCATGTTATCATGGAAGCAGGCATGGCAATGGATCAGTAGAAGGTTGTGGCCATTGAGGAGTGGCTAATGCTCAACTCCGTACATGCAGTTCGCGCATTCCTAGGCTTGGCTGGTTATTATCACCAGTTTATCAAGGATTACAGATCCATCGCTGCCCCCTAACGCGCATACTTTGCAAAGAGATGTTTCAGTGGACTGAGGAGGAAACCGCGGCTTTCACGGTGCTAAAATGTGCCCTGTCATCCACCCCGTTTCTTCAATTACCCAACTTTAGCTGGCCCTTCATCGTTGAGTGCGATGCCTCAGGCTCAGGGTTTGGGGTGGTGCTCCACCAAGGCACTGGTCCAATCACCTTCTTCAGTTGCACCATGGCAACTTGTCATTCCAAGTTGGCAGCATAAGGGCAAGAGTTGATCGGTCTCATACAGGCCATTCGCCATTGGCGTCTGTACTTGTGGGGCATTTATTTCTCATTCGTACGGACCACTATAGCCTCAAATTTTTATTGGATCAACGATTATTAACAATTTTGTAGCACCAATGGGCTAGCAAATTGGTGGGATATGACTTCATGGTGGAGTACAGGCCTTGTCTTCTCAACACCATCGCTGATGCCTTATCTAGGTGTGATGGCAAGAAACCATTGTAGCCCACATCGGCCGGTCCTCCAACCATCTCCGTGGTTGGTCTTTATGCCATCTTTGCCCCCTCGCTTGCCTTATTTGACGAGTCATGTCAAGCTACACTTTCGAATCCCAGTCTAGTTGCCCTACATAACGAGATTACAACCGGGCAGCAGGAAGTATCATGGGAGGCAAAGAATGGATTGGTGTTGTTCAAAGTCCAGGTGTATGTACTAACATTATCACCTCTCTTGTAGTTTTGGAGGCGGCACACACCATCGGCCATGAAGGGGTTCAAAAGACATTATAGTGACTAGGTGCTGACTTCCACATCCCTGGTGCTCATCAGCTGGTCCAGACATTTATTAAAGAATGCACTATTTGTCAGCATAACAAGATGGAACATCTCCATCTTGCTGGCCTCCTTCAGCCTTTGGCTGTGCCCTGTTAGGTCTGGATCGATGTGGCTATGAATTTTATTGAGGGTTTGCCTCGAGCTGGAGGCAAAACAGTCATCTTGACCATCATTGATTGTTTCTCTAAGTTTGGGTATTTTATTCCACTTGCTCACCCATATACAGCAACTACAGTCAGCAGGGCATTCTTTGCTGAGGTTGTGCGTCTCCATGGCATACCCAGTTCCATTGTTAGTGATCGGGATACATTATTCACCAGCTTATTTTGGTAGGAACTTTTTCGTTTGGCAGACGTACATTTGCACATCAGCTTCGCCTATCATCCCCAGTCCGACGGTCAGTTTGAGGCTACCAACAAAGTGATCCTTATGTATTTGTGTTGCTTTACTGGTGACCAGCTGAAGTAATGGCTTTGTTGGCTTCCATGGGTGAAGTATTGTTACAATACTTCTTATCCTTCCACTCTTCAGACCACGTCTTTCAGAGTGGTCTATGGATGCGACCCTCCTTGTTTGCATTCTTTTGAAAAAGAGGATTCGCATATGCCTGCCATTGACAACTCTATGGTGGAGCGTGATGGTTTTTTGGCCAAGGTTTGAGAACGTCTTCTACAAGCACAACAGATCGCCAAGCTCCATTATGACAAGCTTTATCGTGAAGTGGAGTATACAATGGATGAGTTGGTGTGGTTGCGTTTACTTCACCGACCAACCACCTCTATCTCTTCAGTGCCGACCGGCAAGTTAAGCCCACATTACTATGGTCCTTATCAAATCATCTAGCGCATTAGCTCAGTGGCATACCATCTTCGTTCGCCTCTTGGGACTCGCATTCATGATGTTTTCCATGTCGGTGTTCTTAAGACGTTTCATAGGGTGCCACTGCTTACCTTACCTCACTTGGTGCCAATGGTTCATGGTCGCGTTATTCCTTCTCCAGCAAAAGCTCTCAAGGGGCGACTTGCGCATGGAAAATGGCAAGTACTTATTGAATGGCACAATACTTCTCCTATGGACGTAACTTGGGAAGATATTTTGGAGTTTCAGAAGCTTTACCCGGATTTTCAGCTCAAGGATGAGTTATTTTTTGGAGGACAGGAGAGATGTCATGGTTGGGCATTACTACACGCAATGGCACAATTAGGTGATGGGTGGTGCTATTGCCGATGTGCTGGACACACTACAGCAGGGCGCAAGCATGCGGGACGGGGTACAGGCAGACGCAGGCGTAGCAGGAGGTCTAGCTGGTTCAGATTAGGACTTTCTAATTAAGTAGACTGCTTTCCAATTCAGTTAGTATTAGATATGATATTAGAGATTGATTTTGTAGTCGGTTTAGATATAATTGTTAGGAGCTATCACATATATAGGCTGTCACATCCGTGAGAAAGAAATAAGAAAAGAGGTTCTTCTCCTCTCTTGCTTCCCCGGTGCGCCATCACCAACGCATTGGTTCCTATCGGCTGGTGCCTCCTCGCCGCCCGCAGTTCAAGCCTCGTTCGGCCGTCTTGCATTCATACAATCTTCGCCACTTAAATCCCACTCATAACACACCAGCACAGCTAGATTTTGTATTGTTTTCTAATATTTCCTTCTAGTAGAAAGCCAGAAACAGGCAAACAGCTATCAGATACAATAATTAAGCAAAGCAGCTTTCCAACACATTAAAAATACACTTCTAAAAAACCCACAAAAGCTGTTGATCACAGCCAGAGGGCAAGGAACATGATGAGCATACCCCGGTCTTCGAAACAAACATGTCCATAAAAAAAACAGCTGTTACTTGTTAATAGAAGCTTTCCTCCAAGAATTTTTAATATCTCTTACTACTCTCTTTAAGTTAATGGAACAATATTGTACACGTGAGGAGAAATTTCTAAAAATCCCTACGAAAAGTTACACACAGATGGGCATTTGTTCATGATGAAATTTAGCAGACAATTCATCAGTTGAATCTTTGTAGAGTTTTAGGTTCTATTTGGATTGCAGGAATTTTTTTAATTTCTACATGACTTAAGTTGTATCCTATAAAATTCTCGTGCTGCAAACGGGACTTCAAAACGAGACTATCATTTTCACATGCATACAAAATTTTCACCTTAAAAAAGAAAGAAAAATGGTGCCCAAGAAAAGAAAAAATATAGATGGGAGTGAGAGTGAGGGATGCGATTCCTCTGACTTCAAAGTCACGGTGCCTTTGTCACTGACAGGTGGGCCTGCGAGCACTCTGACTTCAAAGTCACGGTGCCTTTGTCACTGACAGGTGGGCCCCTCCGCTCGCAGGCCCACCTGTCAGTGACAAAGGCACCGTGACTTTGAAGTCAGAGGATCTCAATCCGAGAGTGAGGCAGGACATCAAATCTTGTGCTTGCCATTGGCTAATAGACCATTCAATGGCAGTATTCAATTCCTTACTGAAACCTGTCCAACCCTATAGGCTATAGTAAATGAGCATGAAGTCATGAACTCACCCTGCTCCTCCTCTCTAAAACAAGCAAATAAACACAGCAGAGCAGAGTAGAGCGGCAGCCGGCAAGGCCACCACCACCACCCACCCGTCCGTCCGTCAAACGCGGCAGCGCAATGCCTCCCCTGCATCCTCCCAAACTCCATTTCCACAAGCTCAAGAAGCGCGCGCGCGCCGGCGCCACTGGCAGTAGCGGCAGCCACCGCCCCGCCGCCATGGCCAAGATGGGCCTCGCCGCCATCCTCTACAAGCTCCACGACGTGCACCGCCCGCCATCGTCGCCGCCCTCGCCCTCTCCAGCGCCGTCCCCGTCTGCGCACTACCGGCAGCTCTGCTACCAGCCGCCACCGTCCGCGTGGCCGTGGCCGTCGTGCCGGCACCCGCGCACCAGCTCGTTCCGCGCGCGGCAGGAGGATGCTGCCGTGTACCGGACCGTGAATACCGTCTACGACACGTCATCGGAGCACTTCCTACGGCGTCCGTCCCTGGATGAAGCGTCGTGCTTCGAGCCTTCGACCGGAGCTTCGTCGCCGTGGAGCCGGAGGAGTGGGAGGAGGAGAAGGAGCTTCAGCTGGGTGAGACAGTCAGACAGCAGTCGTTTGGGGCGTGCAGTCGGAGCGGCTCTTCTTCGAGCCGGCAGGCGCTGAGTTCTTGCCCAAGCAGGTAATGCAATGCATGTCATGCACTATCCCACCAGACGAGAGGTTTCAGAAGGTACGAGGTAGCAAGACCGAGGCGACCACCGCCATGGACGTAACCACCGAGAGCTACGACGAGGCTACCACAGCCCTAGCCAGCACGAACGAAGCCGCGGCGGCGGCGAAGGAGACGACGGTGCTGAAGGGTGGCGCGGTGGTGGTGGTCACGGTGGAGTCGGAGGACCCGTACGGCGACTTCCGGGCGTCGATGGCGGAGATGGTGGCGGCGCACGGGCTGCGGGACTGGGAGGGCCTGGAGGAGCTCCTGGCGTGGTACCTCAAACTCAACGCCAAGGGCGTCCACGGCGTCATCGTGGGCGCCTTCGTGGACCTGCTCGTGAGCCTGGCGTCCTCGCCGAGCCCGTCGCTGCCGTCGCCCTCGCCGTCGTCGCTGTGCATCACCTTCGAGGAGTACTCCTCCGCGACCTTGGAGGAGGATGAGAGCTAGCTGCCATTGAGAAGGACGAGGAAGCATGGAAGGTGAGGCATGAATGTACAGTTGCTGAAACTAACTGATGCTGACCATTAGTGTATATTAACGCTGAGATGACTAGTTGAACATCTCTTGTGTGTTTATATGCTGCTTCATAATTTTCTTGGCATTAAGAGTTACTTGTCCAAAATTTTCTTGTGAAGATCCAGACGAATGATGAGTCAAACCTTACCCCTTAGCCATGCAAATATGCAATGCACAACATAAGATTCAAGGATTGGATCCTTGAAACTACGGGGAAAGAATATCTGTGGAAGCCCCTACTTAGAAGCTCTAAACCCCCCTCTTTAGAGACCTCTATCCCAGATTTTGCCACCTAACCAATACCAATCTCTAAGCAATCCATCCATCTATTCTCCATCTCTCTCTCTCCTCTCCTCTCCCTTCCCCCACCCCCACCTGCCGCCGCTCGCCGCGCCGCGCCATGCCCTTCGTACCCGATCCTCGCCACTCTACTCCGCCCGATGCCGCGCAGCTCGCCACCTCCGCTGCTTCTAGAGCTCGGGACGCGAGAGGGAGAGGGCGCCGGACCGAAGAATTTGCAGCCATGGATTGCTTTGAACTTGAGACAGAGAAGGGAAGCGGTGAAGAAGAGCAGGGGGATGGATGCTTTGAGATTGGTGTTGGCTAGTTGGCAAAATCTAGGGTAGAGACCTCTTTGTTTCAGGGCCTCCCCTCAAGAATTTTTTTTCCAACCAATAGCTCATAAATACATGGTGTTTATGTCCTTTGAATACAGCAATAGAGGACATTAGGGGGCGTTCACATTAGATTTTGTTGGCTGTAGTCATTCCCGCGGAATGATCAAGGCCGGAATATTGATATTCCTTTATCTAAAAAAAACATTAGATTTTGTTGATAGTTTTTTATTTTGGTTTATAAATAGTAACAATTTGTAGAGAAACTTATAAACTCGCATACGATTTTAACTGATATAAATGAAGTCATTATAGTGTATACTATAATCGACTAATAAACCACATCTTAAAAACACTCTGTTTAAAAGCTAAGTACCATAAGCGGACCCAATGTGGTTCAAGGGTATTCAGTTGAACACCCAAAATTTTCCATGTAATACCTAATATTTAGTTGGTATATTATACATATATACTATAATTAGATAAAATATTTTATATTTGTACCTCCAATTAATTTTAACCTACTCCTACACCCCCTTCTCCAATTCACCTAAAGTAGCGTAGCCTAACAACACATCTGCTCCCTCGTTAGACTAGCCTATCAGTAGACCTCTCAAACCCTAACCTATCCCCTCCCTCCCCTCTCTGTGTGTCTCTCTCTCAATCTTCACTAATCCAAACCAAAATCACCAAACCTAGTGGCACTAGCGCATGAGATCGAAGGGCAATTGGTCACCGAGCAACTTAGTGAGGGGCTGAGAGTAACTCTGGCCTCTGGCTTGGTTTCAGTGGCAAGGAGCACGACCACGACTGGTAGTGATATGTTTGCAAGGAGCAAATGAGCGGTGACTGTCACTTAAGAGCTAGGGAGGGAGTGTGTGGTCGTGGCGACTAGGCCGACGAGGCAGTAGGCACCGACTATATGCTGTCGTGCACCGGTGCCCTAGGCTATGTACATTAGGCTGTATCAACACAATTTCATTCTAAGTTATTTCATAACTTTTCTAAATTATTTTGTAATTTTTAGATTATTTATAGATATTGTATCTGACACGAAACAATTTGTACTTTTTTGTTATTGTAGAATTTTACCTTTTATTTGTCAATTCTGAACACCAATTTTAGAAAATACTGAGTCCACCACTACTAGGTAATGTAGAAAAGTTATTTACTGTGAAAAACGGTGTTTGGAAGCCAAAGCGAACAGGGCCTCCAAGCATCGTGGTATCAAGTCAGTCAGGTACTTCCTCCCATTGCAACTATAACTCGATGTAGATTGGACACAGGTCAATCCACGCTTTGACCGCTAATGACCGCTACAACACGTTTGTTTGAAATCACTCTTATGAAAGTATGATTCATGGTGAATCTAACGATATCAATTTCATCTTGCCAATGCTGGATAGATACTTACTCATATACTGATTATCAACCTAAAAACGCTTGACTGACATGCATCATAGAAGACGTACATTAATTTGCAAATGGATCGAGTATAGTTAACATCAAGAATTTTGGCTTTTGGTTCTTAGTAAGATGCCCCAGAGTTAATACATGCAAATTGCACGCATGATATTTCCATTTTTCGTCCTGATTGTCAGGGCTGTTAGGTTCTCTCCATGAATAAGCCTTGGCCCCAAGCTCATAAGTCCCTTTCAGTGTCTTGCATGCCTTGAATGCGTGGAGTAAGCACGTAGGGCTCCCATGAATCTATCACTGCTTATCATGACTCAACTATCTTACAAGACAGGACACACGAGTAATATCAGCTAGGCCCCATCAGAATCCTTCAATCCAAGCGACTGCTCCAGTCAAGTCTCATGTTGACCGGTCTTGAAGAGTTCCACTGTCTTAGCCTGTCAACTCGGTTAATCAATTTGGTATAAAAAAACTAGGTTAATCAGATTAAGGACATTTTTGCAGGGTTTCAGATCGTTTAAACTTTAACCTGTAGGAAATCAGAAGTTTAAGAGCCCTCTTAAACAAAGGGCAACTGGGATGTCATTTTCAGATGTTTGAGCTCGAAACAAAGTGCAGCCGAAATCCCGTCTCAGATAAATAAGATCAAACTCCTTTCTACAATTCAAAGCTTAAGCTCTTCTCCCTAATTCCCCTATGTAGCTTAAATCATGAGGCTTTCGAGAATTGCTGAGCTCTCCCTAGCATATGCCTAATTTACAGCAGCAAAGTATATGAGCTACATAACTTTCCCGGCCGACAATATTTTTACTCTGCATCACTCCAGCTATCCCTTCATGTAAATCTTTCTTATGTGGCCCTGAAAGACTCAGATTCTAGACTGCTGCAAAGATGTCTGTATAATTCTAGCCACTGTAGTTCACAACAATTAATCTTTGCATCTCTACAGCCACAGATCATGTGCAGCCAATGCTGGTTTATGCAAAACACGCATGCAACCGCACAAGCACTTGATCCACGCGACTAGCTCCAAACAAATTTAAGGACGGAAAAAATTATCACTTCTGCATCTTCATCATTGGTACGCGGCAACAGCGAGCGGGCGAGCATTCGAGGACCAGTGCATGCATTACTACTTGCTGCACGTTGCTGATGCATCACATCTCACACAACTCATCAAACGTAACCAACCACATGCCACTCTATCTGATGCGTACATGATGGTGTTTGTTTGCCTTACAGCCTCCAACTGCTGAGCTTGCAGTATCATTGTGCAATTTTTTCTTCTATAGTCCAGAGCGGACAAGTACAGTGGAATAATCAGGCCGGTCGTCAGATTCCAATTCCAAAGATTGGTGAATGTTGTACTAGTAGAATAGATGATGTTTGTGATGTGCATGTTGGCATCTTGGAATTACAGGGTTATGAACTTATGATGCGTACTGTGGATATTTAGGAGAATCAGGTTGCCACCACTTGGTAAGTGCAAGAACAGGCGAAAAAATTTGAGTGGATTATTTGCTGAATCAACGGCGTAAAATGGAACTGTAAATATGAACAGTCTTGTTGATTCATGCTTTCTTTTTGTTTGATTAATTTGGGTTTTTATAGGAAAGTTTATCTGCCTTAGAACTTCTCTTTTAAACTTGCTTACGAGAGTCTGAGTGGAAGCAAGCATGCAGCTAAGAACATTATTATTTTTTAAAAAATATTTAGCGTATTTTTAATCCGCAGGGATCCCGATGAGGATCAGGTCCCTACAGGGGGATGGGGCATCTCCACAGTAGGCTTAGCGGGGCCATGCTAGTGGAGGTCGGGGCGGTCCCGTGGGGTCCTCCCCCGAACCCTCGCCCCGTTGACAACCTAATGCACAGTGCGAGTTGCAAGCCTGCAAGATGCGACCTTCATCTCATAATATAAGTTCAATATGTATATCTATGAGATATATTTTTAAATAATATTTAATAAAATAAAATATATATTTGTTTCTAATAGAAAAGTAGTACTTTGTTTATCTGATAGGAGAATTATAATCTAATTCTATTAAATATTACTTAATTATTGAGCTTCTTATATATATGTGCTGGACTTATTTTGTGAAGCGGACGAAGTATATTACAAAGCATGGAAGCTTTACAAGTTAGAAGATGTCATAGCATGAGAAATCTCATAGGCATTTCGAGGCACAAAGTCATAAGGAGTTAAAGCTAAAAATTACTAGTGGTACCTGTTGCAACTTTGATACTTTTTTGATGTTACAAAATTAGCCAGTATTTTGGATGCTAAGCTAAGCGAGCCTATGCAATCCAGATTCTACAAGCATGTAAATCTGAAACATTCCAGCAGTCCAGGAGTTTCCATGGAACCTATGGGCCCATTTATATTGGTTTTTAGTTTTGATGTATGAATAGTAACAGTTTATAGAGAAAGATACTTATGTGTGATTTTGGTCGATATAAATGAAGCCACCACAACGTGTACTGCAATCGACTAGTAGATCTTATCTTAAAAAGACACTCTGTTTGAAAGCTAAGTACTGTAGAAAACCATTTATTATAGAAAAGTAGCTTTTACAAGCTGATACGAATATGGCCTATGTTAAGTCAGTCATTAATAGATTTTTTTTAAAAAAGATAAGAGCTCTGGCATTTATTTCAAGAAGATAAATGCACCACCTCCGAAGAGAAAAACCAAAGACACCAATACCAGCTCTAAGAGGAGAGACATCAACACTAAAAAGTGTTCCAAACTAGAACTTCTACCAAAGCACTAACAAGACAAAAACCTTGTGGAGCAACTACATAAACATAACCTAGACCCAACAAATAGACCACAAAAACTATTCATAAATTTCAGCTTCAGCTTCTGGCTTATTTTTCACTATTCATAAATTTCATCTTCTTTTGAACTTTTAGCTTTTTTTGAGCTTTTTTGCTAGTTTTTTTCCCATATTCGTTTGCGTTGCTCGTGTTGAGCTAGCATATTTTTTTTCTATTTTTTTAAATTTTTTAGATTTAATTATACCAAATAAATCACCTTCAATTACAGTGAAATTTCAGCTGCTACAGTGCAATTTCACAGTGCAATTTCAGCCATCAAGTCCCAGTTTTTCAGCCCAACCGAGCGGGACCTAATAACCGCGGATTTTGCGAGGGCTTAAAGTGCAGCCATCAACACCTATGCTCACCACGATAGCAACACCACGACTCACCAAAGTGAACACACCTAACTGCGCCAGCACTAACATCTCACCGGACGGCAATCACCAGCAGGACATGCCAAAAAGCACGAGGAACAACAGCGAGCACAAAACCCCAAGATGCCCAGCAAGGCAGCTTTGGGACGAAGTGGCAGATGGGACGACCCCTCCGCTCAAAAACCTCAACGAAAAGGACAGCATGGAGAAACATGCCGACGGTTCTAACTCCTCCCCTCCTCCATGAACAAACCTATAGGCAGCCTGCTAAAGGACACGGAGTAGCTGCTGCCACGGCGCCCCCACGATGGCCGGCCTACAGTCAGGACCATGACCCGGCACCACAAGGACACCTGACCAACTGCTCAGACCACCAACGATCGGCCTGCCTCCCAGGACACGATCAGCAACGAGCGCCCGCTCTCTCAGGCCTCGTCCAATGGCTGGCCTGCATAACGAGCTGTTGGAGTTTAGATCTCCTAGGGTTTAGACCTAGGGGTTCCTATGTTCGGGTTCGTGGAGAAACGAGAGGAGAGAGTTAGGGTACCGACCGTCGATTGCGTGGAGGAGGAGGTGGCCATCTCGGGTTCGTCGGTGAGAGTCGCGCACGGCGTGACGGTCGGGAAGAACGGCGTCTCCGGTCTTGGCGGCGGTGGCGGCACGGTGGAGCTTCCGTCATTGGGCGCCCCTCTTAGATCGGGTCTGGGTTTTGTTGGTGGGAAGGTGGCGCACGGTGAACCTCGCCGTGCGTGCCGCCCGCCCCACCTGCTTTTATATGGCGGCGGCGAGGGCCCACCACCTATTGGGTGGGCGCCCCGATCGAAGCGGTCAGGGAGAGGGGGCATTTGGCGTTGGGCCAAATGCCCCGAGATCATTCTAACATTCTCCCCTTGATCTCAATCTATACTTTATCTTTAATTACTTTTGCCTTTACATATTCCATCACGATTAGTGCATAGAACATGTCTCATCGTCACGGTCAATCGCCGATAGATTCAATGACTACAATACACTCTCTGTTCAAATAGTTACTTTAATCTTTTGGGCCATCTTTTAGTCCAGGAATTATAGGCTTTCCCTTAAACCCATACCGGCTATATGTTCTCTGAACACGTTGGGTGGTAAGCCTTTAGTAAGCGGATCCGCTAACATCTTTGCGGTACTTATATGCTCAAGACTTATAATTTGATCCCGAACTTTGTCTTTCACAACATAGTACTTTATGTCAATGTGTTTGGCAGCACCACTTGACTTATTGTTGTGGGCATACATTCTGCGGGTTCATTATCGCGATACAACTTAAGTGGTCTATTGATGTCGTCAACCACTTTCAAACCGGTATGAACTTCTTTAGCCGATTCACCGCCCTGCGACCTCATAACATGCTACAAACTCGGCATACATTGTGGGCGATGTAGTGACGGTTTGCTTTGAGCTTTTCCACGATATAGCTCCTCCTGCGAGTGAACACATATCCGGATGTAGACTTTCTATCATCTCCGCAAAATCGAATCAGTATACCCCACTATATGGAGTAAATCGATCTTTCGTATGTCATCATGAGGCCTTTTGTTCCTTGCAAATAACGCAAGACTTTCTTTATCAATTTCAATGTTCTATTCGAGATTGCTCGGAATCGCCAAATAACCGGTAACAAATGCTAAGTCGTCGTGTGCACACTTGAGCATCTTGTAAGCTTCCGACAGTGAAGCATATGGAACCGATTTCATTTGTTCGAGCTCGTCTTTGGTTCCTAGGGCATTGAAAGTCCCCATATCTGCGCCCTTGACTATAGGTGCAGTGAAGGACTACATTTATGCATACCAAATTTCTTTAAGACTTTCTCTATGTATGCCTTTTGTGACAGTCCCAATACCCCTTTGTTTCTATCGGTGAATTTCGATCCTAGAACGAACGAAGCTTCACCAAGATCTTTCATATCAAAGTTTGAGGACAAAAACTTCTTTGTCTCGATGTGATGACATCACTACTAGCTTGATGAGGATATCATCCACATCTGGATCAGGAAGATAAACTTCCCATCTTTAAACTTTGCATAAACACGGTTGTCCTCTACATTCTCTTTAAACCCAAATTTTCTTATTATCTTGTCAAACTTCAAGTACCACTTGTCTTGAAGCTTGTTTTAACCATAAATCGATTTCTTTAGGCGGCATCCCATTCTTTCATTTCCTTCCACGACAAAACCTTTCGGTTGTGCCATGTAAACATTTTCCTCCAAATCCCCATTAAGAAATCTTTGTCTTTACATCCATCGATGTAACTCTAAATCATAATGTGCTACTAATGCCATTATGATTACGAAGAATCTTTACATGAGACTGGAGAAAAGGTCTCATTGTAATCAATCCCTTCTCTTTGCGTGAAGCCTTTTGCCACAAGTCGCGCTTTGTATCTTTCTACATTCCCTTGGGAGTCAAGCTTTGTCTTGTAGACCCATTCTGACCCTCTTGTTTTAGCTCCTTTAGGAATAATTTCCAAGTCCCAGACTTTATTAGTCTTCATGGACCTCATTTCCTCTTCCATGGCCTCAAGCCATTTTGAGGAATTTTCGCTTCTCATGGCTTCTTCAAATGAGGTGGGATCATCCTCCATTTGAAATTTCTCTGTATGATAAATCTGATAATCATCAGAAATAGCTGATCTTCTTACTCTTTGAGACCTCCTCGGGGCCTCTTTATTTGGTACATCATCTGTTTGTAGCTGCTGTTGCTCCCCCTCATCTGTGGCAATAGGTTCTATAGGATCCTAAGGACAGGTTCCTCATTATCATTCATTGTTGCCACAGGAGGAACAATAACAGGTGCTGGCATCACAATGTCTTGCACCGTCGGTGCAGCGACAGCAGGTAGTGTGAAGAATGGTTCTTGAATCATCGGAGTGGGCGCATACACCCGCTTCTCTTCAAGGTCAATCTCACGAGCTACCATACTTCCTCTCATCATTTCATCCTCTAAGAAGACATCGTGTCTCGTTTCTACAAACTTTGTATATCCATGCGACGGTAGAAACGAAAACCTTTTGACTTTTCAGGGTAGCCAATGAAATGGCAACTCACTGTTTTGGGATCAAGCTTCCCAAGGTTTGGGTTAAATACTTTAGCCTCAGCAAGACTCCCCCACACACGTAAGTGGTTTAGTGAGGGAACCCTTCCTGTCCACAATTCATACGGTGTTTTGGGCACCGACTTACTAGGCACTCTGTTGAGAATATGAATGACGGTTTTCAACGCCTCCATCCATAAACTCAATGGGAGTGTGGAATAGCTCATCATGCTTCGCACCATATCCATCGAGTGCGGTTGCGTCTTTCACTACTCCATTTTTTGAGGTTCGCCGGTGTAGAATCTTTGGGCTACTATGCTATTTTCTGTAAAAACCTTGCAAAGGTCCAGAACTTATCCATATGGGGTATGTCGACCGTAGTACTCCCCCCCACGATCAGATCAGACTATCTTAATCTTTAAATCGTATTGGTTTTCACTTTAGCCTTAAATATCCTGAATTTATCCAAGGCTTCATTTCGTTCTTTGATTGGATAAATATATCCATAACGGGAGTAATCATCCGTGAATGTTATGAACGAGTCATATCCATCCACACTTTTCACAGGAAAAGGGCCACAAATATCTGTGTGAACAATTTGTAGAACTCCTGTGCTTCTTTTAGCATCTTTTTTAATTTTCTTTACATATTTTCCTTTAATGCATTCTCTGCATTGTTCTAAGTCTGAGAACTCTAATGGAGGAAGAATATCATTCTTAACTAGTCTTTCTATTCTCCCCCTCGAAATATGGCCTAAATGATAGTGCCATAATTTCGACGACTCATCTAGAGTTCTCTTTCGTTTTCATTTACATTCGTAGACGAGATTCAATCACTTTCTGCACGCGACGTTCCCATTATCGCATCGACATTCACATCATCACATAATGATAACAAATAAAGCTCATTCGTAAGATGGCAAGACCAACGCATTTTTATTAAACATTATTTCACACTTGCCATTTCCAAAATTACAATCATAACCATCTTTGTCCAAATTTGAAACACTAATCAAATTCCTCTGTAAAGAGGAATAAAAGGACATCTCTAAGTAAAAGATTGGAGCCATTAGCTAACTCTAATGAAAGATCGCCAACGGCTTCAACTTCACTTGGACTCCATTTGCAACTTTAATGCATCTTTCGTTTCTTTGCGTAGTCCTCATCGAACGGAATCCCTGTAAGGAATTAGCAACATGAACAGTTGCTCCTGAGTTAATTCACCAAGTGGATTTCGAATATTGCACATACAGGCATTCATTTATAAAGTTAATAATGTTCTCACCTTTCTTTGCCATTATCATCTTTAAGTAATCGGGACAGTTCTTCTTGTAGTGTCCGTCTTCTTCATGATGAAGACAACGATCTTTGTCTCTGACAAATTTATTCTGTTGAGGTGATGGATGAGGCTTTTCCCTTGTTCTTTGAGAAGGAGGTACTGTTGAAGTTCTTTTTCTTGTTATCCTTTACATAGTTGATAGATCCACCATGTGAGGATTTAGTTCTTTCCTCCTCTTGCACACACATAGCTATGCACTTTTCCAAGTCCCATTTCTGAGTGCATATTGTAGTTGACAACAAATATGTCAAACTCTTTAGGCAAGGAAGCAAAACCAAATGAATAAGGAACTCATCCTTGAGAGCCAAATCCATTGGTTTAAGCTTGGATGCCAAGTTGCTCATCCTCGTATGTGCTCTCTTATGCCATTGCCACCACGAGTACCTCTCTCACAAGTTGTTTAATCAGTTTGTGTAGCATAAGTCTTTGAAGAGCGATGGCGACTCTTTATTCTCTCAAGGTACTCTGTGACATGTCACACTCTACGATTGAGCCCACAATAGCGAGTTCAATCGTGTTCTTTATCACATCCATACATTTCTTGTTGGCTGTGGTCCATTTCTTATGCTCAAGGTCATAAGACATCTGTAAGGGAGCATGATCCCTCTGTCTTTTCTGCCAAGCAGTATCATCCTCATTTTAATCCCTCACTGGTGCCATAGGCTCAGTGGGATGTGCTGTAGTGAGGACCCAGTCCACCTCAGCCAAGATAAACGCTAAGTCTATCTTTTTCTTCCACTCTTCATAATTATCTCCTTTGAGAGTGGGGATCTCTCTGATACAACTCATCAAGTTGTATCCTACTGAAAAATATTTCAAATAAAGTGAGAACATAACAGGAAAATTATATGCCTTATTTCCAACGTTGGTCAAAAATACGACATACAATTTAAATCAATTTTATCTATACATTAAATCTACATCACCGTTAAGCGAAATAGAAATAATACATAAAAACATCAATTAAAAACTATAATATTGTTATTATCAACGTTGGTCGAAAATAACAATATCATAATTATCCGGGATTTATATCTATTTTTTAAAATTAAATTCTCCGTTGGTTGAATTTAATAATGAAAATCAATCAACATTAACTTTTGCGTGAAGCGTAATTATTCTAAAATAATTCATTATCTGAAGCATTATCTTTATACACTTTTAATCTCTGAAAAATTAACACGTTGGTGCAAAAATTACGAGATTTGAATCAAATTTCAATCAAATTCACTCAATAAATGCTTCTAAAAATAATTAAATTCATCATTCGGGATTCATGTGCAAATGGCCATTTTGGCCCATCCATGTGACCACGGCCCATGGTGGCCCGCTTCTCCCGCGCCACGCACGCTGCGCAAGACGCAGCCAATGCCGCGGCCTCTGCGCGGCCCATGGCGCCTCTTTCTCCCGGCGCCCAATGACCCGCGGCGCCGCGACCCATGAGCCCCACCGAAAACCATCGAGCGCTCGATAAAAATCAACGGTCTAGGGCGCGCGAGGATAACACCCCAAAACCCTAACCCTAGCCTTCATTTCGGCTCCCACGCGAAAAACGGATCGAGGAGGCGGCGGCGGCGGCCGTGGCGCTGCTCCCGTGGAGCGGCGGTGGCACGCGCGACGCACGCGAGCTGCGGCGGCTCGCTTCCTCGGGAAGCGGCGGCCTCGGCGAGCTTCGGCGAGTGGCGTGCGCGGAACCGTGAGTGGCGGCGCACACTCGGGGGCGGCGGCGTGGCAGATCGGGAGGCGACGGACAGTAGCCGCGGCGGCGGCCGGCCGCGCGATGCGGCATCGCGGCGAGCGCCGCGCCGGCGGCGGCGCGTGAGTCCCCTCTCCTCTTTCTTTTTTTTTTTTTGCGATTTCTCGGTTGGGATTCTCGTTCTTTTCTTTTCCGTCTAGATCTACCCTTAGGATTGGCTCGATACCATTGTTGGAGTTTAGATCTCCTAGGGTTTAGACCTAGAGGGTTCCTATGTTCGGGTTCGTGGGAGAAACCGAGAGGAGAGAGTTAGAGAGTTAGGGTACCGACCGTCGATTGCGTGGAGGAGGAGGTGGCCATCTCGGGTTCGTCGGTGAGGTCTGCGCGCGCGCGCGCACGGTCGGGAAGAACGGCGTCTCCGGTGCGCGGCGACGGTGGCGGCACGGTAGAGCTTCCTGTCGCTGGAGCGCCCCCTCTTAGATCGGGTCTAGGGTTTTGTTGGTGGGGAAGGTGGCGGCACGGTGAACCTCGTCGTACGTGCCGCCCCGGCCCCCACCTCTGTTTTATTTGGCGGCGGCGACGAGGCCCACCATCTGTTGGGTGGCGCCCGATCGATCGCGCGGTCCAAGGAGAGGGCATTTGGCCGAGATCATTCTAACACGAACACCCCAACAAGCCAGATTTGCCGGGCATTCTCCACCACAAGCGCCCCCAACACAGCAAGGCTAGGTCCTCTCCACAAGCACGCCGACCGGTGAACGAGCGTCGGAGGAAAGAAAGGTGGCAGAGCACAGGGCCGGCAGCGAGGACGACTCGTGCACCTCCGCGACGCAGCAACACACCGTGGCGCAGACGCGCCTAGAAATGCATGGCAACAAAGCACAAGCCTGTCACGCCACAAACCCCTGAAACCGCCGCAACGCGCCCGACTACAGCAGGCAGAAGCCGACCAGGAGCGTCGCCACGCCCGGCCCAGCACACGTCGCGCTGCCCGCCACCGCACCGCCCAAAGCCGGCCAGAAGCACCGCCCACGTGCGGGCCCATACACCCCGCGCCACACCACCGCGACGCGCCGAAGCCGAACGCCCGCCGCACCACCGCCAACACAGATCTGACGCCGACCACCGTCCAGATCAGACGAAGACCACCGAACCCACGCCGCCGAAGCCCGCGGGCTCACGGCAGCACGGGAGCCCCACCGAGCTCCCCTCCGCCCCCACGCCCGGCAAACGACGACCGCGGCGAGGCATACGACGGCCACGGCTCTGGGGAGCCCGGCGGCGAGCTGCACCGGCGACCGAGCGTGGGAGCACCTAGCCAGATCTAGATCTGGGAACGGGAGCGAAAACCAAAAGACAAAACCGAGGAAGGAAAGGAGAGGTGAGCGGAGGACGGTCCCGGGTCGCCCAGCGCCTGTTCTTCCGGCGGTCCTGTGCATTTTTTCGCCAATAGATTCTTAATAATACATGCTTGATCTCGTTTATCTGAAACTTGGATTTGCACAAGACGAGCTGCAGGAATCGATGAGCACATGGATGGAGACATGGAGTGATTCAGTCGAATGCTTTCTGGCGGCAAGTTTTCCATTAGTTCTTTGGGAGCATCTAATTTTCAAGATGTGGCGTATATTTCACTATCAGTATCTGTTTCATGCATCATTTATTGGCACTTCTGCTGCTTTCATCACTGACTTGAGTGAAACGACGTCATTCTCAAGGACAGAGATATCAACACTTGCTTAATTGCACGTCACAGTATATCCTAGGTGAACCTGCGATGAAATATTAGTGCTATTTTTGCGACGAACTAGATCATTAACCCGCAGACCTAGAAAACTTAACAGCCGTGGAAGGCACAATTAAGATGCTAATTAAGCTCCACTATGACTCATCATGGCATATACATATTGGCAATTAGTGATATGCAATCAAAACTGTATAATACATTGTTGCCCCGCTCATTTCAGTTTTAGCTTACTTATTTTTCACTATTCATAAATTTCGTCTTTTTCTGAATTTTAAGTTTTTTGAGCTTTTTTGTCGGTTCTTTTTTCCCGTATTCGTTCGCGTTATCCATAATAAGGTATCATATTTTTTTTATTTTTAAAATTTTTAAATTTAATTACGCTAAATAAATCATCTTTAACTATAGTAAAATTTTAACCGCTACAATGTAATTTCAGTTATAAGCCACAACTTTTCAACCCAACCGAGCGTAGCCATATATGGGAGGATATTTGCACAATCTTCTATAAAAAAAAGGCATGTACATAGAGACGGGAAAGGACTCAATAATTCTGACCTCACTTTCTGTTGGTGGGTGTTATGTCACATCACACCACATAACACCTAACACCAAATTAAGCCTAAACAATTGAGCTCCTTAGCTCCTTTTTACACACAAACACTGAAACACTCACTTTTCCCTGCCTTTAGTATATTCACAGATTCTTCCGCCATCCTATTTCAGCATGCCCCCTAAATCCCAAATCCCAATTCGATGCCCCACTCACCATTGACCACCAAATGCAACCGCAGGCGTAAAAGCGTGATTTTCCCTCCCGGGAAGAGATCCTGCCGGAGCAGATGAGCTAACCACCTGCCTTCCCTTGTCGGTAATAATAATAGCTTGGCAAGTAAGCAAGCCTTAAGCCACCAAACGACGCACTTAGGCCATTATCTTGTTTCAAAGAACTCAAGAACTCGGGTAGATAGATAGATAGATCGATCTTGGCCTCCGCCTCCCAAGAATTCGACGCCGGCCGGTTCAGGATGTCTGCCGAATTACTGACGAAGTTTCTCACGTAAGTGTTTCCTCTTTTGCCTGCAAATTGGGTGGGATTATCCATGCATACTGTTGGTCTCTGTTTCCTGGAAGAAGCATGTGGCTGGGTTCATCTGCTTGTTTGGTTGCAGGGTGCTGTTCGGGTATGCTATGCCGGCGTTGGAGTGCTTCAAGGCGATCGAGAAGCGGTCTGGCCGGACCGATCAGCTCCGGTTTTGGTGTGAATATTGGTAGTGATTCAGAAGCCTTCGCCTTTGAGTAGTTGGTTCATTTCATCTGCTTCTCTTGCCTACGATTTCTTGAATTCCTTGCTAGGTGATGCTTAGATTTGGTAATTGGTAGTAACAGAAAGAATTGGGTCTCCATAGGACATCCTAGTTCAAGAAATGGGATTGATTTCTACCAGGTAGATACAGGAGTAGCAGAATTCAGGTGTTATGAACTTGCTGTTTCAGTACCAAATTCGTATTTTGCGATATACAAACGCATGATGTTCCTTTCTTTTAATTGTTGGAGTTTTAAGGTTTACTTGATTGGATGAAAGAATAGAGCAACCTATGTTCAGAGATCTTGCAAAGGTTGACCGATTTCAGCAATCTTGCAGGATCATACTAGTCATCATGATCATATTCGATGAAATCGCGGGCGCCCTGACCTCGAGGTGATTCACCAACCACAACTCTCCCAGCATCAACTGTGGATGTATTCTGCGTTCTGACCAAGCAAAAAGTGGCTGCAATCTGACAATTCCCTTCATTTCCATCACAGGATTCCAATGTACTCTGAGCTCAAGCTCGCCTTCCTCGTCTACCTGTGGTATCCCCAGACAAGGGTACGTGTGTTTTTTTTAGATAAAGGAATAAGCAATATTCCGGCCTCCAACATTCACAAGGGAATGAGTACAGCCGCTTACGACACCCACAAATAGCACTAAGGCTATACATCACCAAAAGGTGGAACAAGTTTTTTAAAAACACCATTACAGCAAAATACTTAATTTGCAATCCTGAGCCTACTACTCCATCCAAATCTGTAGAAGATTTCCATCACCACTTTTTCCAGGGATGCGACATCCATCTTTTAGTGAAACTCTCTCTTCCTCTTTAGACAACTGCGACCACTGATTGATCCAATACGTTCCCCTGAAAATTACCTGCAAAAATTACATTGACAAAGCTGTAACTGTGCGTAACTGCATATTAATTACATCTGTCCATCCATGCCTGAACAAGGAGGGTTTGCTACACGCGTGACTGCTTGTAACTGTATGTGAACCAGGGAACTGACATCGTGTACGAGACCTTCATCCGGCCGCTGGTGATGCAGTACGAGCCCAACATCGAGGAGAGGCTGCGGTATCTGCGGGCCAACGCCGGCGATCTCGTCGTCTTCTACCTCAAGAACTTCACCGAGAGGGGCTACGAGCTCTTCCTCCGGGCGCTCGACTACGTCCGGTCTCAGGCGTCCCGAGGTTCAAGAACAAGGGTATGCTACACTGTTACACTAGCGTGCTTCTCACATCAGCTTCTTGCAAACAGATATCATGGGACCATCCTCACGTGAGGACGTGCCCAGCATATCCTTCTGATCCGGTGGTCCATGCCTGGTTACAGTGTTCAGATGTAACATGTTGGCAATGTTTGTTTCTGGTGGTGCAGGGCTTCTCGTTCCGAGGGGACCGAGCGGAGAGGTCGACCTTCGGCGACGACTACGGCGCCGGCGATGACCGTAGGAGAACGGCGAGGCACCGGCGACCCCGCGGCGGCGATTACTAGCGGACTAGGAGTCAATACTGGTAGTCTAGGCCGAGAGTAGAGAATCAAAGCGCAGGAAAATTGATGTATGTGCGAGTGGATTGATTGTGGATATTTAGGTGATAGGTTTCGACGTAATTCCATGTTCAGGTTCATTATCAACATATAGTTCGTGTATTTTCCCTTTTTTTTCTCTAGGGTCAAATTTTCGTTTTGTTTCATGTGGTGATTTGAGCTGATCTTGCTAGCCCAACGTTCGAGTTATGGGTTTTGTTCTTTTCAGTTGTGTTTGATGACTTTTATTTGTGCTTTTGAGATAATAGTGGATGATAAAAATATCGATGCGAATGACAAACAGTTTTAGGCTCGAGAAGCCATTTAGATAATTTGTTCTAACAAGTCGTCCTACTTATTTTGACTTTTGGAGGAGTCAATTGACGGACAAAAAAAGATATAGCCATAACTTGGTTGGGCTTGGGCCGACTCCCAAAGTCTGAAGGGTTTGTTATGTATGGACCTGACTGTATAGGCCTAGATATGCCAGTAGTCAGTACAATTGGTCAAGCACCTAATGATGTCACAAAATGAGAATCTAACAAAAGAAAACAAACAATCTAACTGATTTCGCAAGAACATCTACAACGAATTACGGCAATCTAAGTAAGTAACTAACTGTTGAGAAACCGTCGCTGGCGATCAGTCCGAGCGATTCCTCTGTTTAGAACAAGAACGAATCAATCATAGAATCACAGAAGAATAGATTGAACACACAGAGAGATAGAGAGAACTCCCGGTCTTTCTTTATTGCTTTTCTTTCATGCGTACATAATGAGGGGGGTATGGCTATCTATTTATAGTCTACGGTGGGGTGCCCAAATATGTCAGGACTCTTGGCCATGGGCTGTCGAGACCCGAATATGCAAATCTGGACTCTCTGTGTATACTGCACTAGTCCAGGATCACGCTAGTGTACACAGTCAAACATAGAGGTAATCATCACCACAATCACGATATTAAATAAGGAAAACTCAAATTATTAATCGATATCCAAAAGTGAGACCTTATGGTCAAGCTTACAATCTCAATAGCCTTAGGGCTTAACAAAATTTAGCGTGGAAAATCCAAAATGAAGCGTAGTGGCCAATCGACATGCCCACGCAATCGAGTGGGGCGAAGCCTAGAACGCGTAGTCGTCAAGCACTCTCCTCCGGAACCTCCTGTGGTAGTACTCCTCATCCTCAATCGAGCAACATAGGCGTAAAGCCGTGAGTACATTGGTACTCAAACAAGCCGTTTGTAACAAATGATGCAATATAGTATGCAAGGCTTACCAATGGAAGGCTGAAAGGTTAATTTGCATAAACAGCATTTGAAATTACCATAAATAGATTGAAGGCGAAAAGCAAATAAAACAATAATGAATAATAATCAAAGGGATAGAAGTAAACTACTTATGGACCTCCCATCCACAAGCCAAACCAACCCACTCATGGACATCCCATCCACAAGCCAAACCAACAGTGAATTAACTATCCACTGACCAGCTACAAAGTTTTCCAAGAGTAACTATACCTCGTGTGAAATCACCGAGCATTGTCCATGACCGAGGACGCGGCTATTCGAATAGTTTTACACTCTGCAGAGGTCGCACAACTGTACCCACACGATGTGATAATCCTCACGTTAAAGACAATCACAACAAAGCCTTTACAATGTTCAATTCCAACCCAATCCCGCCCGCTAGGGTTTCGCATCACACCCCCCCTTGCGCCTCATGGAAATCGGCAACCATGTTCATCCCAATGAGATTGAAATTGAAACATCCCAAATTAATCACCAGTCTGTCCCATACCGGACATGTGGTTTGCAGTGTAAAGCTCGGATCAATGGCGCACAAAGTTAAGTCCTTAAGTGTTCTCGGCGAGACTACCACATCCTCGAAGTGCTCCAACACTTTCCCTTTCTTGCACGATCATTCGCCTGAGTGAAAACCAATTTTGTGCAACCATCGCCAATGACGCACCAACATCACGGCACAAATTTTATAACAATGGCACCAACCACGATTCAATATATCATTAAGTCAAATTAATTAATCACATGTGATGATGAATCCAAGCGATACTAAAAGCATGGCTAAGCATACTAATCGTACCATCCCAATTGTGATCGTAACATAGCATCACTAGTAAGTTTCCCAACCTATGGTGACAATGGCAGCATGGCATTCAATTTAACAAGGAGGAAATACTCAATTGAGGTGATAACTACCAATTACAAGGTTTGTATAAAAGTAGCGATGCAATGTAATTTAAAATAAAATATTTAAATAATAGATTGCAAACTGGGTTCAACATGATCAAAGGACACGACTTGCCTTGGCCTTGCTCGATTGGCGGCTCTTGATCTTCAAATCCGGCGGCTCCTCGAGCGCGTGATCTAACGAGAGAAAGCGACACAAAGAGACAAAATAAATTCAAATAAAATTCAAATGAACTCCAAAAATTCTCAAACCTGAACCCAATGATAGAGCTCAATTTTAGATGAATTTAGGAAAAGAATCGGGTCAATCGGAACTAGGACGAGGAGAACGGGCTCTTGGAAAATTGGATCTAAAGGAAAATCGGGAAATTAAGAAATTGCCTTGTCTTTGTGGACCGGCGCATGGGAAGTGAGTCTCTGGTGGAACCGGCGCGCACGCAGTGCTGGTGGATCGACAGAGGCGCGGCGGGGGCGACACGGAGGTCGACGGGCGGACACGCAAGCCCTAGGGCGGCGTGGCGCGCTTGCGTGGCTAGGGTGGCGTGGCGCCTCGGCGTCTTGGCGAGGTTAGATCGGACGGCTGCGGTGCGGCGTGGGCGCATCCGGCCGTCGGCCCGATCTGAGCAGGCGGCGGGGATCAGCGGGGCGGCGGTGGATCGCCGGCGCGTGGCGGCGCGCTTGGCGCGCGCGCGCGGCGCGCGCGCCGGCGGCAGCGGTGGCGGCGCGGCGCGGCGGCGGTTCGGCGGCGAGGCTCGGGGCGGCGGCGGGCTCACCGGCGGCGTCGAGCGACGGCGGCGGCGGACGGTGGCGCGAGCGGATCGGCGGCAGGCAGGTCTCACCGGCGGCGGAGGCGGCGGCGGCAGCTCCGGCGAAGGTGGCGGTGAGCGCGCTGACGACGGCGGCGGCGGCGCGCGGCGGCGGCGGCGGTGAAGCGGCGAACCTCGGGGTCGAGCCATTAAATACCCGGCGGCGGGTTAGGGTTAGGGTTAGCGGGCGCGCTGGATACGGCGCCGGCAGTGGGCCCCACCCGTCGGTGGCGCGAGAGCGGCGGCGGCGATGCGCGCGGCGTGGCGGCGGCGGCGGCGGATAGGCGGCGCGTGTCGGCCATCGGGCGGTTCAAGCGAAGCGCGCGGCCGGCGGATGCGCGCCGCGTGGCGCGGGCGAAGCGGTGGGCGGTTCGGTGGGTTTCGCCCACCGGCCGGTTCGGATTTTCGTTTTCTTTTCTTTTTCCAGAAATTCGAATAATTCATTTTGAGCTCTAGAAAATAGCAAATAAATCCGGAACAATCACCAAAAAAATTCCATAAAATCCTTGAGACACCAGGAACTCAAATAAAATAACTTGGCAAATGTTAATGCTTAATTTAATCATATTAAATCCAAATAAATTCTGAAAATTCCTTTTAAGCTTTAATTAATTCCAGAAAATACAAATGGTGTATTTTATTTTGAAAACTTCAAAAAGACTCTGAAATTCAGGATGATACATGGGCCCAGTTTCCTAACACTCCCCCTTGGGCACTCACCTAACATGCTCATGCCTCGTCAAAAACTCCATAAAAACCCAGTTGGAAAAATTTGGAGAAAGAGTACATGATACATGTGATGTTGCGATGCACGAATTGCCTCATTAAAAACCTTGGTCGAGAAACTTCATGGAAAACTCGTCAAGGGAAAAAGAGTACAATTCACCTAATTTCATTTGGTCTTCAGGACTTTATTTCTTTGGGTACTTAATCTTCATGATCAAGATTTAATAACGGGCTTGAGAGAATTCTCCCAGATTCTCGCACTTTTCTAAGTCTCATCATTTCAATCCCTCACACGCACCTTTCAAAGCTAGATGCGAGGAGTGACTAAGTGAACAAGTCTTAGTGTGCGACTCTAATCTTGTCCATCTTTGCAATTCATGAGCATAGAGGAACTTGGGGTTGATATGCTTACATAGTCCGTCGCACTTGTGCAACGCAAGCTGCATTATCTTCATGGATAATTGTGGGGTTTGCACAATGTTCATTCCACATGATTGCTGGATGTGGTGAACCATTCGGCGGAGCCAAGCGCACTCGTGCGGCTTCATCTGATGCTATAATTTACGAGTGGTTCGTCAAGTAGCTACGAGATTTGCTTAGACGATTTACATGAAATTGCGGTTCCACCACACAGGAATACATAGCATGTTTGTGACTTAGCGGTATGCGGGTCTGACAGATACCCAACATCTGCATAGTCAATCAAGTTCAGATCTTGATTCTTTCTGTAAAACAATCCGAGGTCCTTGCTACCTTGGAGGTATCGGAAAATATCCTTTATGCCCTGCCAATGCCTCTTGGTGGGCTCAGACTTTACCTTGCTAATGGGTTCACGGCAAATGCAATGTCCGGTCTAGTGCAGTTTGCTAAATACATGAGTGCTCCCACTGCACTCAAGTATGGGAATTCCGGTCCCAGGACTTCCTCTTCCTCTTCCCTAGGTTGGAAAGAATCTTTTTCTTGCTGTAAAGACCTACCGATCATCGGTACTTTCGAGGGAAATGCCTTCTCGAAGCCAAACCTTTCAAGTACCTTACAGGTGTAGGTCGACGATGTACCAAGACTCCTTGAGGACATGCTCAAGCTGCGAGCCTAAGCAAAACTTGGTCTTGCCCAAATCTTTCATTTCAAATTCGACTCCAAGTAGGAGCTTGCTTCTTTTATGTCTTAATTTGTCCGATGATGTTGAGATCATCTACATACGGATATTATCTGAGAACACATTCAGGATCGTTGTATAAATACACAAGGACGGTCTTCACTGTTGTGTAGCCTTTCTTACAGAGAAAGTCGCTAAGCGATTATACCACATTCTTCCAGTTGTTTGATCCATCTGATGACTTTTCGAGTTTCACACTGCTGATTTCTATTTGCTCTGTCTTGGTTGGAGAGGAATTACTTGAGGACTCTCATGTAAATCTCCGAATCCAAATTACCGTAAAGGTATGCAGTCACAACATCCATCAATTTCATTTCTAAGTTCAAGTTCACTGCCATTGAAATCAAGTATCTAAAGGTAATTCCACTCCTGACTTGGGAGTAGGTTTCTTCATAATTAACTTCGGGACGTTGAGTGAAACCTTGGGCTACTAGCCTTTTTTTGTATCTCACTACTTCATTTCTTTCATTTCTCTTTCGAACAAATATCCACTTGTGCCCAAAGGGGTGTATGTGGGAAGGCGTGCGGCATACGGGCCCAAACACCTCTCTTTTGTTCAGAGATAGCAATTCAGTTGCTATTGCCTTCTTCCAATCTTTCCAATCTGATCTTTTCTTACATTCAGCGAGCGATGCAGGCTCGGGATCAAGATCAATGATGGTGGCAATTTTTTTTACGAAGTAGATATCAATATTAGCTGTTGTCCTATTTAGGGACTCTCCCGTGTGCACATAATTTATAGCTATTTTTTCATGAGTTGCTTCTTCTGGAGCTTCACCTTGCGCATCGCTTCTTTCAATTGCGGTTGCAAGTCCCTTTAGTTTTCCGGCTCCGATGTGTGCGCACACATCCATGCCGATGGGGATATTCAGATCCGGTATGCCCTTTTCAGAAGGTGTCATACTTGTGCGAGTCTCAAGCGGCTCCCTTCTCGATGGGAAACTTCAATGATCGGCTGTGATAAATCCCTCTTATCCTTCTTCACCAGGCGTCCCCGGTTACTAAGGTGTAACATCCTGATTTTCAGAGCCTTTTTGAAGCTTTTAAAATAAAATTCACCATTTGGATTTTTTTGAAATTAATTAAAGCTTAATTGGAATTTTCATTAATTAAAAAGATTTAATATGATTAAATTAAACCTTAATATTTGCCAAAAATATTTTATTTGTGTTCCTTGTGTCACAAGGAATTTTTCTGTATTTTCTGGGATTTTCGGAGTTTGTTTGAGCTCAATTTGAAATTTCCCAAAAAAAAAAAGAAAGAGGAGAGAGAATGAACAGTACCCCCGGTACTGTTCACCCATCTTCTCCGCGCGGCCAGAGACCCGATCGATCCCTCTGTTCAGTGTACGTTTCCTTCCTTTTCCTCTCTCTTCATAACTTCCAATCCGGACCTTATCTCAATGTCTTCCCAAAAGGAAAGTTGTGCCAAATTACGCAAGGAATCCATCCCAACTGGTCTCTTTCCGTTTCGTTCATCCGTTTGCCTTTTATCTCCAATTTTCTGAAACGGACTCTAAACCGAAATCCACGAATTGGAGTCGGTTTCTACCTCTTCTAAGCCTATAAATACGACACTTTGGCTCCCCTAAATCCATCCCAAGCCGTGCCAAGTCCCCTCAAGGCTCAGGACGCCGTCGGCATCGACGCCCTTCGGTCCCGAATTTGCTCGTCGTGTCTCGAGCTATTCGGTGAGTTTCTCCGTGATCCTTTCGCGTCACATTGTGCCTTCATGTCCCATCTACCTTCTTGCCAAGTTAATTTGGTTTTGGTGCAGCCAATCTCCCGGAATCGAGTTTTCCTCAATCTAGGTCAAGAGCGCTTCCCGACGTCGATTCGTCGCCTCTGGTAAGCTTTAGCCCTTGCCGTAATTTTTTTAGACTTGTCTCGTCGCGTTCTACGCCGTGCTCACTTCAGTTTCCCCGAAAAGCCTCCACAAATTTTCACCTCCGAACCTCGCCATGGCCGCCAATGGCATCTCGTGTCCCCCATCTGCCCGATGATGTTTTCACCAATCCGTTCGCGTCACTTTGTGCCAAACCATCCCAGGTAGCTACCCTCCAAGTGGTTTTAGATTTCGTTCACGAGCACCAAGATATTAAGTTTTCCTTTTCCCTTCCGGCGTCGTTCAAGCGTCGATTGCGCCGTCTCCGATCGGTTTCTGGCCGAGCCGACAATTTTCCTAGCTTCGCCAAGCCGCTTTCTAGCCCGTGCTCACCCTGCTTCTCCATGTCCTGTGCCCGGATTTTATTCCTCTCTCCTACCTATGTCGTTGTAGCCGCCCGTGCCGTCAACGGTCTCCGTTTGGCGTGCCGTCGCTTCCTATGTGTGCCTTAGATCCCTAACAACCCATTTTGCTAGTTAGATTCATCTCCCATACCTCCTCTCACCAGCGCTAGCCTCCTTTCCAAAAAACTCCTCTCGGATGAACAGTAACATCTGTGATTTTCCAGCATTTTCTCGCCCCGGCAAACTTTAGATCGCTCGTTCTCCTTCGTCCGAACTCCGATTGACCCGATTCTTCTTCCTAAATTCATCTAAAATTGAGCTCTATCTTTTGGTTCTGTTTTTGCAGTTTTTGGAGTTTATTTGGATTTTATTTGATTTTATTTTGTCTTTTCGATTCGCTTTCTCTCTCGTTAGATCGCGTGTTCGAGGGAGCGGAAGTTGGATTTGAAGATCAAGAATTCCTAACTGAGCAAGGCTAAGGCAAGTCGTGTCCTTTGATCATGTTGAACCCAGTTTTCAAATCTATTGTGTATTATGTTGCTTTAAATTATCATGCATTGCTAATTTATTATAAAACCCTTGTATTGGTAGTTATCGTCCCAATTGGTTATTTCCCTCCTTGATATTTGGAATACCTTGTTGCCATTGTCACCTTAGGTTGGGAATTTAATTAGTGATGCTATGCTATTTGTCACATTGGGTTGGTACGATTAGAATGCTTAGCCTTGCTTATTTTGCGAAAGGGTTCATCATCACATGTGATTAATTAATTTGACTTAATGAGATATTGAATCGTGGTTGGTGCCACTGTTATAAAATTTGTGTGCCATGACATTGGTGTGTCATTGGTGTTGGTTATACAAAATTGGTTTTCACTCAGGCGAATGATCGATGCGATAAAGGGGTGCAGTCGCACATTGGGATGTGGATGCTTGCTGGGTAATTCTTAAGGACTTAATTTTGTGCGCCATTGATCTCGAGCTTCTTGACAACCACATGTCCGGTATGGGATGGACACTCGCTAATTAATTTGTGATGTTTCAATTTCGGTTCCGTCATTGCGATGAGTGTGGTGTGGTGAGCCATGGATCCACAATGGTGCAAGAGGGGCAATTATCGACTAGGGGTTACCCTACTCGCTGGCGAAACCTTAGCGAGGCGGGCGGGTTGAGATTGAACATTGTAAAGGCCTTGTTGTGATCTTCTTGGTCGGCATGCCAAAGGAAGTATGTTATACAGGTGACATTACAAGATGATCATATCGTGTGGGTAAAGTTGTACAACCTCTGCAGAGTGTAAAACTATTCGAATAGCCGTGTCCTTGGTCATGGACAATGCTCGGTGATTTCACACGAGGGTAGAGTTTTCATAAAATCTTGGTTGGATTAAGTGAATGGGTAGTTCACTTGGTGGTTCCTTATGTGAATCTTGGATTGTGGGTGATTCATCGGAGTGAATGACCGGTTTACTTGGGGTTTGTCTCAATTCCTTTGATTAATTACTTATTATCATTTTCAAAGTCAGCTTTTCAATCTATTTATTGTATTTACTTTAAATTGTTGCTTTACGCAAAATTAACTTTCCGACCTTCCATTGGTAAGCCTTGCATATTATATTGCATTCATTTGTTACAAGCGACTTCTTTGAGTACCAATGTACTCACGGCTTTATGCCCTGTTGCTCGATTGAGGAGGAGGAGTATCACCGGCAGGAGGTTCCGAAGGAGAGTACTTGACGTCTTCGCGGATTAGGCCGTTCTCCACTCGATAGCTTTGTGGGCATGTCGATTGGGCTGCTGCGCTTTCTTTTGGATTTTCATTTGCTAGTTTGTGTTAAGCCCTTCGGGCTAGTCTATTGTAAGCTTGACCATAAGGTCGTACTCGATAATTATTAATAATATTTGAGTCTTTTCTTAGTGAATCGTGATATGTTCGATATTTCATCTTTGTTTATACTGTGTGCACTAGCGTGATCCTGGACTAGTGCAGAATACACAGGAGAGTCCGGATTTGCATATTCGGGTCTCTACATAAGGATTCGAGGAACCAGAGTTCTCGTCTTTTTTTATTTTTCTGAGGCCTCTAGACGAGATTAGGGATACCTTCTGCTTTCTTGGTATTTCAACCCTCTCCAGTGCAGTGCGTGCAGGCACATGCGACTTAATCACGCTCTTCAAATCACTAAAGTGATCAGGCAGTTGATTTGCTAGTTCTTGCAAATAGATTGTCTTATAGACTTCTCTTGTCTTCTGTACTTCTCTTTTTGCTTCACTAATGCGCTGGTCATCTGCATGAATTCCCGTGGCTTGCCATGTAATGTCTTCTGGACTTCTCTAGTGCACGGGTCATCTGCATGAATTCCCGGGCTTGCCACATAATTTCTGACATTCTTCATCAAGGGTTGATTTCCTCCCTAATGTTGGGAAATTTTCGGTGGTGACACTTGCGCTAATTGCATAGGTGAATGGATGTTGTAGGCCAAAAGTCTAAGGTTGATGAGATTCATTGCATAAAGGATGCGTGTCCCCAATATGTAGTGCTAGATTTCAATTATGCAAAGAGGTCGGGCAATAAATTTAATTCTCTTAATTAAAGCCTCGCCAAACCATTACAGGTATGGACATGCGATGCAGAGTGCTCAACTGCAATTTCCATCGCCATGCAATAATCATCAAATGCCTTCAAGTAAATTCTCAGCGTTGTCCATTTGGATGGACTTGATATGATGATCTGAAACATATTTCGATGCGAATGATCTGCGAGATCAATTTTGCAAAGGTGTGGTTTCTTGTGGGCAACAAACCCACATATGACCACTTGAAGAAGCGTCAATGAGCACCATGAAATACTTAAACGGCCCAGGGCGGGCTGAATGGAACGCAAATATCTCCCTGGATGCGTTCCGGGAATGTAGGACTTCATCCTTCACTTTGAGTGGAGGTCTAGTAATTAGTTTCCGTGGCACATGCGGGCACACAAAATCTTCATGATTCGGAAAATTCTTCCTATTAATATTATGCCCATGCGAGTTATTGATTATGCTACTCATCATCCTAAGACACTGGGTGGCCTAATCTGTCATGCGAGACGAAGAGTTGAGCTTCTAAACACATTTTGAGCGATTATGCGCTATGACGCTTTAATGTTGGTATAATATAGCCCAGTGAAGGAAGTTTTTTTAATATTCTTTTGCCATTCTCTTCACGCTTCGTGATGAGTAGGTATTTCTTACGGTACTCTTCTTTAGTCTCAACGTGGAAACCGTTGGCGCAAAAATTCTTAAAACTTAGGAGAGTTCTAGTCGATTTTGGGTACAATAAGGCTTCTTCAATGACCAAAATTGTGCCCATTATGGCTCTTCCCGAACCAATTATACATGCATCGCTTCTGGCGATTGTCGTAAGGCTGCTAGTGCTCTTACGAATCGACTGAAAATACTCAATCTCTCTTAAGATGATATGTGATGTGCCGCTGCTGGCTAAGCACATTTCCTTCATAGGGTGCTACACATGTTCTAATATAGGGTATTTATTAACATGTATGAGAACGCAATCAACACATAAATAAGATACTCCAATATCAGAACATATCATGCCATCATAAACTGAATAAATGAATGAATTCTTCAAATATCATCCAACCATCATGAGAAGATAACAATTCTTAAGTACCATTCATGCAAATTCTAACATATTCTTCCACAAAAAATAAATGACAATTAAAGTCGAAATGCATTCAGTGCACTGGACTTCTTCTGCTATTTTCTCGAGGGTGACATTCTCTTCAAGAGAAATCATGGCGGTGGTTGCTTCTAGGTCGAGAGGGGTGCTGCTGTCGTAATGGTCTCAAACATCATCAACGCAGGCAGCTGCTCAGAATGCTCCCCTTTAACCGATGCAGAGTGGGCTTCATGTGCCCTTTGCCATCCCGTTTTGGTTTGCTAGCCTTATTCTCACGTGGAGCATCTGATTTGCCTTTACGGGTGCGGTCTTACCCTTCCTTCCTTTTTCTCTATCAAGGGCTTTGCACCTTATTGCTCCGGCGTTGGCTTCACGGCGGTGGAGCTACGGATGGCCGAGTGACTTAGTTCTTGCGGAGAACTTCGTCCCGAGCTTCCGCAATTTGCATCATATCAAACAATTCGGCATATTCCTCATAACCGTCTTGACGATAATTGCGTGCGGATTGTACTTCATTTGGGTGGAAGGATTTTCTCAATTTTACGTATTGGGGTACAAATCCTGCAAAAGCGAGTGTATTTCTCGGCCGTCTTAAAGTCGGCAAACCTTAGTCGATCCACTCTTGCTCGCTTGGGAAAGAATGGTATACTTGACCTCTCAAACCACTTCTTGAGTGCGGTCCAGTGCTAGCGTGTTTTTCTCGCCATATACTCATTCTTGAGAGTGAGACAGGTGGTGCTGAGAAAATGAAATGCTGATCATTCTCCTCAAGTTTGGGTTGGGCGTCATTGATCCGCCAATCCCAATAGCGCGTGAGCTTCACGCTCAAGCACAATCTCGACATCGGATGCCTACGTCGATTGTTTTGGCCATCTTTGGGCGACTCCTCGAACTTCGATTCGTGATGCTAGTCATCTAAATGTGTATAAGTCTCTCTTGGTAGACATGCACGAGAATAATTCATCATGGGTAAATAAATGGTACAAAATATTCTCGTAATGTTTCAGAATTTTCTATGCATTTTCTATAATTTTACTGCTAATTTCAGTGATTAAAAGCAATTAAAACAATTACAATTAACCAAAAACAGTAAATAAATACAGAAAATACAGAAATAATAATGGCATAAATAAATAAGCTTAAAATGCTAAAAATAATTCAAAATTTGGATTCCCGGGGCCCTTTTATGCTAGAATATAAAATTTCAGCAATTTCTACAATTTCTGGGGGTTGCTACGCAAATTTCCAGTTCAGGGAAAAGTTCACGCAATTTTCTGATTTACAGAGGGTTTTTCTGCAAAATTCTGTACCCACTCGTAAATTTGAGGAATTATTCGCAATTTTCAGAATTACGAGGCCTGTTCTACAAAAATCATGACTGAAATCAAATAATTAAGGGCTCATCGGCAAATACACTAATTAGGGGGGGTTTCTGCAATTTCGCCCCCACTTGGCCCCCTTTTTTTCTTCTTAGTGGATCTCTTTCTCCCGGCCCATCCCCACCTGCGGCCCATTTCCATTTCCCCCCACCCGCGGCCCAATTCTTTCCGTCCGGCCCAATTTACCCTCCCCGGCCCGTTTACTCCCGCCCGGCCCACCGAGCAGACCCAAGGGGCGGGGTAGGGTTTCCCCTACCCCCAGCTCCCGAGTGGCGGCGGCGCAAAGAAAGCGGAAGGTGGCGGGCGCGCGGCGAGTTAGGGAAGGCGGCGCCGTCTTGGCAGCCTTGGGAGCGGCCGGCACCGAGCGGCCGCGACGGCATCTTGGCCGGCGACATCTGCGCGGGAGGCGGCAAAGGCGGCGCGCGCATGCGGCGGCGGCCGCGCGTCGCGGCGTGATGGAGCCAAGCGGTGGGCGGCGCACCATGGCGGCTGTGGCGCCAGCAGGCGCGGCGCCGGAGTGCGTCGGGCGCGCATCGAGATGAGAAGCGCACCGCTGCGATGGGAGGCGATCGCTTCGGGCGGAGGACGAGCGGCGCCATACGGGCCTTAGGCCGGCCGGTGCCATGTGAGGCGGAGGTGGCCGGCGCCATGCGGGGCTTAGGCCGGCCGGTGCCATGTGGGGCGAAGGTCGTGCGGGGTACGGCGGTGGTGCCGGTGCGGCGGCAGACAACCGTGGGCAAGGCGGCGCATGCAGGCACAGTGAAGCCGAGCGGTGGAGATCGTGCGTACGGGCGCGAGCGCGCGTGCAGGCGCATTAATGCCGAGCTTCAGAGGGTCGGTCATGGTGGCTTTACCGGCGATGACTTCCAGCCATTGCTCGTTTTTTTTCGTGCAAGGGCCAACCAAACAACGATAGAATATAGATGCATAAATTTTCGTACAATGATCATGCTGGATCAAACAAAGCCATGCAAAATTTCAATTTTCAACCTACGATGCAATCAACATCTACCCCGTTTCATAATCTACCGATCGGCATTGTGCCGGCGACTTCAAGTCTGCTCGCGGTAGATTAGGGCGGATTTGCACCGTAAATTTCAATCTAGAAGCGAAAAGAAAATCTGATTCAAAAGCGATCTAGAAAATTCAATCGTGCCGATGATTACCTTGTTCACCGGAGCGAAGTCGCGGCCGATAACGTGTTGAGAAACCGTCGGCGACGATCCAAGCGATTCTCTGTTTAGAACAAGAACGAATTAATCATAGAATCACAGAAGAATAGATTGAACACACAGAGAGATAGAGAGAACTCCCGGTCTTTCTTTATTGCTTTTCTTTCATGCGTACATAATGAGGGAGGTATGACTCTCTATTTATAGTCTACGGTGGGGTGCCCAAATATGTCAGGACTCTTGGCCATAGGCCCAGTTTCCTAACACTAACAACTAAGCTAGGCGTTACTTGATTATTAGTTTGATCTCAAGAATCATCAATCCGATCGCAAGAGAATCTACAACGAATAACGAATTACGGCAATCAAGTAAGTACTCAGCTACTAAGACAACTAGGCGTTAGCTTTCAGGATTATTAGTTCGATCTCAAGAATCATCAATCCGATCAGTGGCTAAAACAGATTATCAACTACTTACCGATCATGAAACTATGGCACGATCGACAAACTCAAGCTGCTGCTACGTCGGGCATGCAGAAGACGCCGGCGACAAAGCCGAGGCAAGGATTCACGTACTTCTTGACGAACCGGTGCATGGAGCCTCCGCGGCGGGTCCCCAGCGGCCCGGGCGACCGGCGCTGGTGGCGCGGGTGGGCCAGAGAGTACAGCCGCGATGCTGTCCTCACCAACGGATCGCTGATGCCCACCTCCGGCGGCGGTCGGGCACCGCCGTCAAGCCCGAACGGCCCCGAGCCGATCACGTCCTCGAAGCTCACGTAGCCCGGAGCGGTCTGGCACCGCTTGAAGTACGTGTCGGCCTTGTCGATGCCGCCGAGCAGCATCCTGGCTGCTGCAGGAGTGCATCTGCCGCGCGCCGGGTGATCGCGGGCAACGGCCAGCGCCGGGGAGGTCGCGGTCATTGCAGTCGTCGTGGTGGCAGAGAGGCTGGGAGTGGGAGATAACCATGGAAGCCATGCGGAGGCGGCGTGCATAAGTACGTGGTGGCAAACACACGAGGCTGACGAAGACTACAATTATTGTTAAGGAGCTCTTATCAAGAGAGATAAATAATGTGGGTTGTTATTAGTAGAGAAGCATGGGAAGAGGTGAAAACGGGTTAAATAAGTGTTAGAATTAATCTTGATAATTTATCAGTGACGACAATTACTAACATCCTCTAAAACATATCTCTAAATATAGATATCTTAGGTACAAATACAAATTTAGAATATTCAGAATACACACATAGGACATATACAGATCGGATTCCGATAGAAAAACTAATAAAACTTATTATGTATGAACAGGAGCGCAAAAGGTCGCCGGATATCCGGGAAACTGTTATCTCGATATACGGTCCCGGATCCAGATCCGTTGGATATCGCCAGCATTGAATTCGGATTCACACCCAGAGTAAAATATCCTGAACCGGTGGATATCGTTAGCTTCGAATCCGGATTCGTACGCTGAGTAAAATATCCATACCCAGTGGATATCGCTAGCTCCGAATTTGGATTCGTACCAGAGTAAAATATCCAAACCCGATGGATGTTGCTAGCTCCTAATCCGGATTCGTACCCAAAGTAAGATTATCTAGACCCGGCTTCGGTCGAATATTGAATTGCCTCTCCGAATTGGGCGAAAAATATACGTCTTGTTTCCGTCGAGTCATTTCATTTTCATATACCTTAATACGTATGTTTCTAGTGGGCTAGATGCTGACCATGGAAGGAGTCCGCTGCAAACGGTAAATCTAGTCACTTTTTTATAATGACTATGGTATTTGGTCATGATTATCTATATGACAACGAACGATAAAAATATTGATATGGATGATGCACATAGTTTAGGTTTGAAAAACCATTTAGATAATCCCATTAAAAATGATCTTGCTTATTTTACCTTCTAAAAATTCCAAAAGACAAAAACTAAAAAAACAGAACCCTGGCCTAGCCCGGGAACTAGTAATGACCCGCTCACAACTTGCTACCTGGGCTCATATAGGCTCGTGAGGCCCTTATTCGTCTCTTGCAAATCGCTCATACCATGGGCTGAGGCTGACGCTACACATGAATATTTTAGTTGAGTTCTTTTAGACTTATTACTTGACTGCAGCTAATGAGATCTATTAGATGTGCTCTCTAATCTCACACAGTTTATTGTCGTAGAGTCTAGTTCATAGATTCTCACACAGCCTTTACACGGGTATGAGCCCTATTTCTTTAGACGCTGTAAGGATGGCCTTCCGCACCAATTTTTTTGTGAAAGAATCTACCAATTACCTTTCAGACTGGATGTATTCTACAGAAATAACATCCGTCTCTTTGACATGTCTTAGCGACTTAAGTCGTCTTCTTATATGTTTTGAGGACTTCATATTGCCCTTCCTACTCTCCGCCTTAACCAGAATGGTTTGGTTATCGTAGTAAGTTAATATGGCTGGAATTAGCTTTTTCAGTACATGTAGGTCAAAGACAACAACAAAGTCTTTTGTCCTAAACAAGTTGGGGTAGGTTAGGAATGAAACCTTCTCAAAATCAAAGAGATATGAGCCTTGAAATAAAACATACAATGCTAAAACCCTAAGCTATACAATCTGCTATTTGAGCCAAGAGCCTAAAACACTGCCCCTAACTTTCTTATGGTTCTGGTACGTGGATCGCTAACTGAGTAACTTCCATGCACTGCTATCCAAAACTAATTCTTTAGATACATTACAATCCCTCAAGTCTCTTTTAATTGCTTTGTCCCACGTCAGTTTTGGTCGACATCTGCCTCTTCTTACATTTTCAGTACATCTTAAAATTCCACTATGTACCGGTGCCTCAGGAGGCCGTCGTTGGAGATGTCTAAAGCATCTCAAACGATGTTGGACAAGGTTTTCTTCAATTGGTGCTACCCCCACCCTATCACGTATATCATCATTGCGGATGCGGTCCCACCTTGTATAACCACAGATCCACCCAGTATCCTCATCTCTGCTACACCTGTTTTCTGTATATGTTGTTTTTTAGTCACCCAACATTCTGCTCCATATAGCATTACGGCTGTGTGTGTGAGAGAGAGACGACAGACATACAGACAGACAGAGAGAGTTTAGCGATCCATTTTAACATGACCATTCTACTGTGTTCTGTTTCCCACACCTAAGAATAATATTTGATATATATGAGTTATGTGAATATGCAGCTGGAAGAAAACTAAAATGAACTTTGTTAGTCTTATTCAGCAACCTGCAAACACCCAACAGTAATGCACAGTAATTATAACCACACACTTGCAGTTGCTGTGATGAACCAAGCATTGTGTGTTGCATTACCAAAGTGGTTCAAACACTGGCTATAATTCTATTAATCCCCGTGTCCAACTTCCAAATCTCGTGATGATACCAAGAAGTGCAATACAACTCGCATGATTAAACTACACCATCATTCGGCCAAGTTACTACAACATCATTCAGCTAAGTTCTAGCACATAACCACAAATTCCCCCAGCCAAATAAGCAGGCCCACTCTGCGGTACCACAAAACTAACACAGTTCACCACGCAATTAAATTGGGCAAGCTCTATATGGAATTAAAACAATTCGCATGGTTAAACCGAAGCAACAGTACAAGCTTCACACAGCTAGCTCAATTTTGGCATTGAAACCACTATTCCACCCTGCAAAAATCAAGCAACTCCACTGCCTTAGAAACCCGCGAGAGCAACACAATTGACCGGATCATGGAAACGTGCAATGAATTCAGGAGATACAGGAGTAGATACAGGAGTAGCAGAATTCAGGTGTTATGAACTTTCTGTTTCAGTACCAAATTCGTATTTTGTGATGTACAAACGCATGATGTTCCTTTCTTTTAATTGTTGGAGTTTTAAGGTTGACTTGATTGGATGAAAGAATAGAGCTACCTATGTTCAGCGATCTTGCAAAGGTTGACCGATTTCAGCAATCTTGCAGGATCATACTAGTCATCATGATCATATTCGATGAAATCGCGGGCGCCCTGACCTCGAGGTGATTCACCAACCACAACTCTCCCAGCATCAACTGTGGATGTATTCTGCGTTCTGACCAAGCAAAAAGTGGCTGCAATCTGACAATTCCCTTCACTTCCATCACCCTTCACTTCCATCACAGGATTCCTGAAACACCCCGAAAAATTCAAAATTTTTGAACCTTTTTATTGAAATTTTGTTTGAGTTTTTCCCTTTCCCAATTCAGCAAAAATCCTGGAAAACCTGCTTTCCATTTCCATCCTCCCCGCTTTCTTCTTTCCCCGGCGCTCCTGCGCGCGCAGCGCCTCCCCACCGCCTTCGCGCCCTGCTCGCCGCACGCGCTGGTGCCTCCCCGCTAGATATTTCGACGTCGCTCCCAGCTCAACCCTATCCTCTGCGCAAGTGGTCCCACCGGCCAGTGCCAGCTTCCCCTCACCCTCTCTGCGCCCCTGCGGTGCATCTCCCCTCTCCGCTCGTGAAGCAAATGCAGCGGGGAAATATCTCATGGGAAACCGACCTACATGCCTATAAAGCCTCCTAATTATCACGAAGCTCCTTTAGACACTCCCACCCACTTCCACGAGCGGCCAATTGGATTCCCATCGCCCCCGTCGCCGGCAATTGATGCCCCTACGCCCAGTAAACCCTAGAGGTGAACTCCCAATTCCTTCAATTAATTTTCAATTCCTTGTATTAGCATGATCTCCATTGCTTAATAATCACACTGGTACGTTTGCTTAAACATGAGCATTAGTCTAAAGCCCTAGCGGCTGAGATCGCTATTGGCCAAGACACCCCTCTCGTGGATAGCTCGGTGGGAAGTTCCCCGAGTTAAATCGTCTTTACCACCTTGAATCTTACCCTCCATAGATGGTTGAGTAGCTTTCAATTTCGCCGAAGGACCCTTAAAACATCACAGCGCCGCCATCAAGGTCGTCGCTTTCCCTCATGCCGCCAACCACTACCGCTCATCCTTGCGCCTCACAAAACCCTAAAATGGGTTCATAAGCCTAAGCCGCCCCTCTCGGCCCCACCCTTTGCTCCGGAGAAGCCCCACCGGCGTCGCCCCGTCGGAGCCGCCGCTCCCCTGTTTTCGGCTGGGAGAGAGAGACCGGAGGTTGAAGATGACTAGGGAGAGGGGGACGTGGCCGCCTCACGGTCATTGATCCTTGTTGCCGTTCATCCGGGCCATCTGTCCCTTGCGCATCCGAGCCGCCCGTATCCCATGCGTGTCGCCCATCGGGGGGACTCACGCTCGCGCACGCGGGCCTTTCGGCCGCGCCCTGCTGGGCCGAGGAGGCTGGCCCACCCAGCCGTGGGATTTTAAATCCGCGCGGGCTGCACTATTCCCACCGGGCCAGCCCAACACTGTAGCACACTGTTCATTCAATTTTAGAAAATCCCGAAAAATCCCCAAATATCCCAGAAAAATCCAAAAATACCAAAATACCTCATTTTGACCAGTTTAATACCCTGAATTCAAATTTAACTTCCATTCATTTAAATTCAAATTTTATTAATTCAAATATCACCCTTCTACTATACTTATTTTCAAATAAATTCAATTTACTCAAATTCAAATAATTCTTTTCCACCAAAAACCCAAATTCGCCCAATTTAAGGATCGATCATCCAATTCTAAATGTTTATCTTTTATTCTCAAAATCTGTCCAACACATGTATATCTTTAGTAACCTTGAACCTATCTAATCCAGATTTAACCGTGTCAACCCACCAAGCATCGTTGGATCTCGACCTCTCAATCCAACCCATTTCTTTTTATACTCTTTCTTATTTTATAATTACATTTTGTTCCCAGCTTGCATCTCGCAAAGCAGGGATCTATTTGGCTTTGTTTTCTACGCTAGTGATCGGACCAAGCGAATTGGTCAATCGAAGGACAGCAAAAGCAGATGAAGTAAGTTTGAAGCTGGTCAAGAAGATCAAGGGCTACAAAAAGAAGGCAAGTCACATATTTTTGATCATATTGAATCCCATAAAATTTACATTATTTATTTAATGTATTTTCATTATTGATAATTGTGAATGTAATTGCTTAAAATAAAATGTTTAGAATGTCATGCTATTTAGATAAATCCTACCACTGAAAAAGCCATGTTTACATTGATGACCATATTCACCTTGACAACCTTAGTAATTATTAGAATATGGTATAAATGTATCTAAGATTATCTCATTCAACATTTTACACTACTAAGTAATTGTGGCCGTGGGCCGGTAGAATTGGAAAACCCGGGCTAGGGTAGGGTGGTTTGGGATACCGTACCCTAGACTGGTAATGTCAGTGTGCAGCTTAGGGTAAAAAGGGTGAGGAGGTCCGTGTGCGGACTTCGTCCACCGCTTTACCCTAAGGTGGAGGTTGTGGACCTCGTGAAAATATAAGGACAAGACCCTTGTGCTAAGTAAAAGACACAGTGATCGCCCAACCACAAGTGTTGATACGTCAACCCGGGTCTAGTAACTGCTCAAGTTCGATTAAATCTCTACAAAAGCAGTGTGGAGGCAAAGTGCGAGTCCATACGGAAGGGGTTAAACAGGGCCGTATGGAAGTTGGTTATGTTATTTGAACAATCTGACCGATTGATCTGAACTTCGATCATGTGTTATGTGTGCCGCACAATAGTAGGCTAAGATAAGTCAGGAGCAGCCTGAGCTTATTGGGAGGCCTGCTAGGTGCAGGCTATATAAAGAATTGAGTAGTGAAAAGCCTTATTTTCTTAAAGCCAGACGTGGAGTTAAGAAAATCTTGTGGGTAAAGCAGGGCAGCTCTGCAGAGTGAAATAAATGGTATTCGAATACGCCGTGCTTCCGGTTAATGAAGCTGTGTTAATTGGGTGATTCCAACAATGAGGCATAAGTAATGTTTCTGATGTTGTTAATCTAAGTAATGGTGAAACTTTGTCTGATAACAAACCCCCTGATTTTAAGAGGCAAATGTTTTAATTTTATTTGTTTGCAATAAAATTGCATCCACCACATAATAAAACAATTATATTCCCTTCCTTTGAGAATATCCTGGCAAGTAGATATATAGTATTTCCACATGTGATTTGCTGAGTACAGTGGTTGGTACTCAGACTTGCAAAAATTTTCCCCCATAGATACTAGAAGAAAAAAAGATACTGCAAGTATTCGTGTTAAGGTTACGACTGCACTCAAGCGTTCCTGTGGAGTTTTCTTCGGCTCTTCTGTATGTAAGTTAAGTTTCGGGCTTGGACGCTCGCATTGTTACTAAGATTGGCCATTAGGTCTTATTTCAATTAAATTAACCTCTTTTAATTGTTCGTGAGCAGGCATGATACACCTTTCATCCGCAACTGAACTCCTGGGCTGTTGCGGGTGGTGAGATGTTCCTGTTCCCAAAAATAGGGGCGTTACAATTCCAATGTACTCTGAGCTCAAGCTCGCCTTCCTCGTCTACCTGTGGTATCCCCAGACAAGGGTACGTGTGTTACATTGACAAAGCTGTAACTGTGCGTAACTGCATATTAAGTACATCTGTCCATCCATGCCTGAACAAGGAGGGTTTGCTACACGCGTGACTGCTTGTAACTGTATGTGAACCAGGGAACTGACATCGTGTACGAGACCTTCATCCGGCCGCTGGTGATGCAGTACGAGCCCAACATCGAGGAGAGGCTGCGGTATCTGCGGGCCAACGCCGGCGATCTCGTCGTCTTCTACCTCAAGAACTTCACCGAGAGGGGCTACGAGCTCTTCCTCCGGGCGCTCGACTACGTCCGGTCTCAGGCGTCCCGAGGTTCAAGAACAAGGGTATGCTACACTGTTACACTAGCGTGCTTCTCACATCAGCTTCTTGCAAACAGATATCATGGGACCATCCTCACGTGAGGACGTGCCCAGCATATCCTTCTGATCCGGTGATCCATGCCTGGTTACAGTGTTCAGATGTAACATGTCGGCAATGTTTGTTTCTGGTGGTGCAGGGCTTCTCGTTCCGATGGGACCGAGCGGAGAGGTCGACCTTCGGCGACGACTACGGCGCCGGCGATGACCGTAGGAGAACGGCGAGGCACCGGCGACCCCGCGGCGGCGATTACTAGCGGACTAGGAGTCAATACTGGTAGTCTAGGCCGAGAGTAGAGAATCAAAGCGCAGGAAAATTGATGTATGTGCGAGTGGATTGATTGTGGATATTTAGGTGATTGGTTTCGACGTAATTCCATGTTCAGGTTCATTATCAACATATAGTTCGTGTATTTTCTCTTTTTTTTTCTCTAGGGTCAAATTTTCGTTTTGTTTCATGTGGTGATTTGGGCTGATCTTGCTAGCCCAACGTTCGAGTTATGGGTTCTGTTCTTTTCAGTTGTGGTTGATGACTCTTGTTTGTGCTTTTGAGATAACAGTGGATGGCAAAAATATCGATACGAATGACATACGGTTTTAGACTCGAGAAGTCATTTACATAGTTTGTTTTAAGAAATCGTCCTACTTATTTTGACTTTTGGAGGAGTCAACTGGCGGACAAAAAAAGCTATAGCCATAGCTTGGTTGGGCTTGGGCCGACTCCCAAAGCCTAAAGGGTTTGTTATGTATGGACCTGACTGTATAGGCCTAGATATGCCAGTAGTCAGTACAATTGGTCGAGCACCTAATGATGTCACAAAATGAGAATCTAACAAAACCAAACAATCTCACTGATTTCGCAAGAAAATCTACAACGAATTACGGCAATCTAAGTAAGTACCTAACAACTAAGCTAGGCGTTACTTGATTATTAGTTTGATCTCAAGAATCATCAATCCGATCGCAAGAGAATATACAACGAATAACGAATTACGGCAATCAAGTAAGTACTTAACTACTAAGACAACTAGGCGTTAGCTTTCAGGATTATTACTTCGATCTCAAGAATCATCAATCCGATCAGTGGCTAAAACAGATTATCAACTACTTCCGATCATGAAACTATGGCACGATCGACAAACTCAAGCTGCTGCTACGTCGGGCATGCAGAAGACGCCAGCGACAAAGCCGAGGTAAGGATTCACGTACTTCTTGACGAACCGGTGCATGGAGCCTCCGCGGCGGGTCCCCAGCGGCCCGGGCGACCGGCGCTGGTGGCGCGGGTGGGCCAGAGAGTACAGCCGCGATGCTGTCCTCACCAGCGGATCGCTGATGCCCGTCTCCGGCGGCGGCCGGGCACCGCCGTCCAGCCCGAACGGCCCCGAGCCGATCACGTCCTCGAAGCTCACGTAACCCGGAGCGGTCTGGCACCGCTTGAAGTACGTGTCGACCTTGTCGATGCCGCCGAGCAGCATCTCCTCGCTGCTGCAGGAGTGCATCCGCCGCGCGCCGGGTGATCGCAGGCAACAGCCAGCGCCGGGGAGGTCGCGGTCATTGCAGTCGTCGTGGTGGCAGGGAGGCTGGGAGTGGGAGATAACCATGGAAGCCATGCGGAGGCGGCGTGCATAAGTACGTGGTGGCAAACACACGAGGCTGACGAAGACTACGATTATTGTTAAGGAGCTCTTATCAAGGGAGATAAATAGTGTGGGTTGTTATTAGTAGAGAAGCATGGGAAGAGATGAAAACGGGTTAAATAAGTGTTAGAATTAATCTTGATAATTTAGCAGTGATAATTACTAACATCCTCTAAAACATATCTCCAAATATGAATATCTTAGGTACAAATATGAATTTAGAATATTCAGAATACGCACATAGGACATACACAGATCGGATTCCGATAGAAAAACTAATAAAACTTATTACGTACGAACAGGAGCGCAAAAGGTGGCCGGATATCCGGGAAACTGTTCCAGATCCGTTGGATATCGCTAGCATCGAATTCGGATTCACACCCAGAGTAAAATATCCTGAACCAGTGGATATCGCTAGCTCCGAATCTGGATTCGTACCAGAGTAAGAGCAACTCCAAAAAATTAGCTAAATACATTCATAAAACCCATTGTAGCTATTTTACCTAAAAAAACAGTCTAACAGTATGTCTATCTCGTTTCCTATTATTCCCCGCGAGCTATCCCGTTCTTCTCGCTTGCTATGTTTCCCGAGCGACATCCGCGTGCTATCCGCGGCGCCCATGGACTCCCGCGCGCGGGCTTTTCCTCTCCCGCGCTAGATTTCCTTCTCCGCGCGCCAGCCTCTCCCGCGTGCGGCCCCTTCCCGTGCTCCCATTTTCCTTCCCATCCGGCGCTGCTTATTCTCGCCTTTTCCCCTTTTTCCCCTCTCGCGCAGCCGTCGCGCTTAGCCGCCTCCGCCGCTCGGTCCGCCTCCGTGCCGCCGCCGTCGCCGGAGGTCTCTCCGCACCGCCGGTTCCGTGCTCGAGATCCCGACCGCGCCGCTCAGATCCGCCTCGGCTGAGCCACCTCCGCCGCGTCGTCGCCGCATCCACCGCGGTCCGCCTCGCCCGAGCCGCTGCGCGATCGCCGCTCCGCCGGCGCTCCGCCCGCGCCGCCGGATCCGATCCGAACGGCGCCGCTCAGCCGCCTGCTCCACCTCCACCGCCCGGATCCGGTCCGCATCGGCCGCCGCTCTTCGCCGCCGCCGGCCGCCGTGGGTCCCAAATGAAGCAATAAGAATAGCTCCCAAATTTCCTCAGGTATCACTTCACTTGTAAATTAAACTCCTTGTTCATATTACTCCCAAATTTCGTCAGGTGTCACTTCACTTGTAAATTAAACTCCTTGTCTTGTTCATTACAGATCCTGCGAATCAATTGCATTCATGATCAGAAATGGTTCTGGGATCATCTCAGTGGGCATGAACGAAGAGGACCTAACAAGATTGATGATTCCTATGATGTCTCCTATTACAGAAATCCAGGACATTTCAGCTGCCGCTTCCACAGTGACAGTGGTAATAATCTATTGTTTAATAGCCTTTCCAAGCACTAGATGATCTACAACCCAGAGCCTTTCCATGATTCAGGTATATAAGAAAAGGGAGAAGCTGGATGATGCAAAACATATACGAACTGAGCCTAAAATTGTTGTTTCAGGCAATAAACACACTTCGTTTCAGGAGTGGCAGCAAGCACAAAAACCTGCCAATCAAAGTATCATATGGTAATGTGCTGAGGACCATACTTCATTTGCGACCTGCTTGTAGTTTGTAATTTTACCTACATCTGTATCTATTGTCATCATGTACAGGGTTTTTACTTTTATCATCATGTACAGGCTATCTATTGACAAACTGGAGGGAAGTCTCCTAGGCAACATCTTGGTGCAACGATTCAGGGTTGTAGTACTATATACATGTTTCAGATAATTTTCTTTTGTTATTTCTTGCTGTGAGTTCCAGATAATTTTCAAAAAGTGGCATTACATGTTTTTACTTTATTTGTAGTGAAATTCAGAAGTATCAGAAGGGAAGTGAGCTGCTCATGAGGAAGCTACCATTCCAGTTGGGCAGATTGCCCAAACTGATATGTGTGTAAGATCCATTAAACCAATTTGAGAACATGTTCTTACAATTATTACCATTTATTTTACTACTATGCAACATGCATGTGACCATCATGTCCAAAGATATTCTACTTGATAGAAGGATCCGTTGCTTTTTGTGTTGACTGCTGAACATTACTGCTAGCTATGTTTGTGCTTATTTCTACTAGAATCGCCCCCCAAGAGGAAGCTGACAGTAGACACAATCTTCTAATGAATTCTTTGTGCTGTGTATATAGCGTTTTTTGTTAGTTAGATAAGATAGTGCTGATGTTATCGTATCTGTTGTGTAGCCTCTGTCTGAATGTAGTTGTTGAATCGAGGTTACAGGAAGTAAACTGCTACAACAATGCTGCTGTTGTTGTAAGCTGGCATTACCCAAATTATTCATAAATCATGATCGATATCAAACTAATTAGCGAATGAATAGTATACTTGTTTTATACATAAATCATGATCGATATCAAGCTAATCATGATCTTAATGCCAACGACAAATGAAATCAATCATTAATAATATTATTGTATAAATCTGGATAATTTTGCCACGGTGCTCAATAAGGTCGGCTTGAAGTTGAGTGTCGTTTCCTTGTCCTTGATGTTCTTGTAATTTTGAATAAAAGCATCGAGTTCAGGTGTACCATCGTGGGATATTTTCACCTTTTCTCCCACGTCATCGTAATTGAAATCATCTTCGTCGCCCCCCTCATCCTCAACAATCATGTTGTGCATAATGATACAAGCTTTCATGATTTCTCCAAGTGTGTCCTCATCCCACAAACGAGCTGGCCTCGAGCGATAGCAAAGCGAGCTTGTAGAACCCCAAATGCTCGTTCAACATCCTTCCTACATGCTTCTTGTGCCTTAGCAAAATATTTCTTCTTGTTACCTTGTGGTTCTGGTATGGTCTTCACGAAAGTGGCCCAAGGTGGATATATGCCATCTGCGAGATAATAACCCATTGTATAATTGTTTCCATTAATGCTATAATTAACCTGTGGACCTTCTCCTTCAGCAAGCCTTGCAAAAATAGGAGATCTTTGGAGAACATTGATATCATTGTGCGAGCCTGGCATCCCAAAGAAAACATGCCAAATCCAAAGATCTTTAGAAGCAACCGCTTCTAGTATAATTGTAGGATCCTTTTTGTGCCCTACATACATACCCTGCCATTGAACAGGGCAATTTTTCCAGATCCAATGCATGCAATCTATGGAACCAAGCATACTGAAAACCTCTGCTCTCACCAATTGTAAGTAATCTAGTGTATCATGTTCATTAGGCATTCTCATGTACTCAGTCCAAATACGAACAACCGCTCGACAAACCTTCTCAAACTTTCTAGAGCGATACTCTCACCAATCGAACATAGTCATCCGTAGCATCACCGCTACTCCATAAGCTATCATCCAAACACCGCCACAACCTTCGCAAACAAGATAGTCCTAGGGTACCAGTTGCATTCCTCTTACGCACAAAATAGTCGTCATGCTCCTCAACGAGCATTCATTATGCGGACAAACACGTGACGCCTCATTCAAATCTGTGCGGAAGACAAATTAATTAGGCAAAATTGAGCGCATATACAAAATATAAGTAAAAGAATATGAAGTGCGTACAAACCTCGCTGAAATAGTTTGGCCGTATGTAGGATCATCAGAAAAATAGTCTTGATAAAGTCTCAAGTGCCACGATCGCCTATCACGATTCAATACGCGATGTCCTCAATGAACCACAATGATATGGTTCATTGCCAATGTCTCGTTGCTACTATGTGGGCAGCGACAATATATAATTCATCATCATCGTCAGAAGACGATGAATCCATCACTTCATTCAATAGGTTGAACTCATCTTCATAATCCATTACACACGAGAGTGCAACCGAGAGCGCTGAAGCTGAAGCTCTGAAGTTCACCGCGATCGGACCGGAAGAACGCCGCGGTCGGCCCGGCGAACAGCGGTTGAACCGGATGAAGAACAGCGGTCGGACCTCCGCTCGCTATAGCTTTTCTTCGCAATTCAGAAAATTGTACACAAGATGCAAAGCAATGCTTTTTGGTTGGGGTGATTTGGTTCCCGTTTTCTATTCAATTTATAGTATCGCAGATGCGAATCATGATCAAATATGGATCATGTTCCCAACTACAAATCGAATCGGAAACAAAACTCCTCTGAGGACTCTTTGATGACGTCTTTGGCGGTTGCAATTTGCTTGGCTTCCAAAGCTCTTTACCAATTCGAATCACGGACGAACACAAAACCGAATCGGAAACAAAACTGATGTTACAGCACTCGGAAGTTGTAGCCATGGGCGAACGTCTTTGATGATGTGGCTGATTTAAATATAGACAAGAAAAATTTTTAGCTAGGCTGTTGTAGCACCCTTCTTTTTTGGGGAGTTTTCTATTTTACATGATGGCTAAATCAAAGCATTTAGCATTTATTTTTAGCTAACCTCTTTGAGTTGCTCTAAGGGCCTGTTTGGGACTGCTCTGCTTTAGTTTTTCCAGCTCTGCTCCACCAACTCCACTATGGAGTAGCTCCACTGTGGAGTTCTTGGAGCAGGTGGTCCTGTTTGGCACGTAGCCTAGCTCCAGCTCCAGGAATATAAGGTTTCCCTGATAAAGGTCCAATGTGCCCCTGAATGATGTTTGGTGTATGTTTTGATGTCTGCAGAGCATATGTAACTGAATATTTTTTGTTGCCAATTGAGATATGATGAAAAATATTATAATCGCAATTAATTTATAGAAGAAAACCAAAAAACAAAAATTTTGGTCAAATAATTCCATCCTTTTATCCCATAAATTGCAACGTGCATGATAGATAATTAACAAAGTCCCATAACATTGCTTCTTTCATTTGTTTCTGCCTCAACTTCGTGAGTAGTTCTTGGGAGCGTTCGTGATTTTTCTCTTTTGCCAACACCGTTGCCTCTTCTCACCTGGAATTTTGGCTTTGAAGCCCCTCCTTGCTGCACCGCCTGCGCATCTACGCCAATGCTGCCTGTCCGCCGCTCCCTTTTCTCTCCACTTCGTCATTGCATCAAGTCCTGCTGTCTCACCGCCATCACAACCCCCTTGAGTGGTGTGCCTCACCACGCCTCTACGCCAACCCCGGCCGCCTCCTCCCCTTCTTCCGCCGATGCCCCCGCCTTGGCCGCCAAGCTCTCCTCTCCCCTATAAAACGTTGCACTATCCTCGCCTCATCCCCAAACCACTCCTCTCTTATTCAATCAGTCGGAGAAGCCCCTGAGCCCCTTTCTTCTTCAACTCCGGCCGGAGAGCCGCCCCCCACGAATACCAAGCTCCGCGGCAAATCTCTTCGATTCCTCGCGTCAGGAGCCTCAATAGAAGGTCTTGAAGCTACTACGGCCGCCGCCAAGAGATCCCTCCTTCTCCAATGAGCTGCCGGTGATGACCCCTTCTCCACCGCCTGGCCCTCCGATGCTTGCCTCCTCCGCTTCTCCTAGAAAGCCGCCACCACCATAGGTGAGCTTACACTCCTCCATGGATGCTCCCTGAGCGAAGAATTGAATTTTGATGTCTTGTAGAGCCATCGTGCCGAGTGTCCTGTTTTCGCCACTACAAAGCTCGCCGCCGGCGACTCTGAGCTTCGTTTTAGCCCGCGACAACTCACAGGGAGGTGCGTGCTGGGTGGTAGATCCCGTTTTAATCATTCTCACACGCCGCCGATAGCCCCCATCTCCGGTGACGAGCCGTGGTTCAATCGGGGAAGAAGGAGAACTGCAGCTCTGCAGAGGTAGCAGGGGTCGGCGATGTGGGCGGCCGGAGAGGCGGATCTAGTTGAGGAGCAGGTGAGGATGGCGGTGCTGAGGTGGAGGACGCGGTGGCGCGGTTTGGGGAGCAAGGAGGCGCGCTGGAGAATGGGAGGAGGCGGAAGGTGTAGAGGAAGGAGCGGCGCGGCAGAGGTGAAGGGGAGTGGCGGCGCCGAGGAGAGAGAGGTAGGAGAGGAAGGGGGAGAAGGTGGCGCGCCGGAGAGAGAGGCGGCGGAGTAGAGTGGGCGGCCCGGTGGAGGAGGAGATGGCGGCCGAGGCGCGGTGGTGAAGCAACGGGGGAGGATACGGGCGGCGATGTGGGAGGAGGTAAGAAGGAGTTGCGGTGAAGGAGGAGGAGACGGGGAAGAAAAAAGAAACGAAGGGGTATGTTTGTGTAATGGCATAGGTGGGTAATATTTCCTTAACTCCATGAGGAGGTATGAATCTCTAGTTTCTGGAGTACCTCTTGAGGAGCTCCACAAAAAACGTGGAGTTGGCCCTCAACTCCACCTTTTTCTGGGAGCAGAGTTCTTGGAGCTGGATCAATTTGGCACTTTGGCTAGACAAACTGGGAGCAGAGCTGAAAAAACTGGAGCAGAGCAGTCCCAAACAGGCCCTAAATATCCAAACCCGATGGATGTTGTTAGCTCCTAATCCGGATTCGTACCAAAGTAAGATTATCTAGACCCGGCTTCGGTCGAATATTGAATTGCCTCTCCGAATTGGGCGAAAAACATACGTCTTGTTTCCATCGAGTCATTTCATTTTCATATACCTTAATACGTATGTTTCTAGTGGGCTAGATGCTGACCATGGAAGGAGTCCGCTGCAAACGGTAAATCTAGTCACTTTTTTTTATATATGACTATAGTATTTGGTCATGATTATCTATACGACAACGAACGATAAAAATATTGATATGGATGATACACATAGTTTAGGTTTGAAAAACCATTTAGATAATCCCATTAAAAATGATCTTGCTTATTTTACCTTCTAAAAATTTCAAAAGACAAAAACTAAAAAAACAGAACCCTGGCCTAGCCCGGGAACTAGTAATGGCCCGCTCACAACTTGCTACCTGGGCTCATATAGGCTCGTGAGGCCCTTATTCGTCTCTTGGAAATCGCTCATACCATGGGCTGAGGCTGACGCTACACATGAATATTTTAGTTGAGTTCTTTTAGACTTATTACTTGACTGCAGCTAATGAGATCTATTAGATGTGCTCTCTAATCTCACACAGTTTATTGTCCTAGAGCCTAGTTCACAGAATCTCCAATCTTCTAAGATAGGTTACCATAAATATAAGCTTTTACACGGGTATAAGCCCTATTTCCTTAGACGCTGTAAGGATGGCCTTCCACACCAATTTTTTTGTGAAGGAATCTATCAATTACCTTTCAGACTGGATGTATTCTACATAAATAACATCCGTCTCTTTGACATGTCTTAGCGAATTAAGTCGTCTCCTTATATGTTTTGAGGACTTCATATTGCCCTTCCTACTCTCTGCCTTAACCAGAATGGTTTGGTTATCGTAGTAAGTTAATATGGCTAGAATTAGCTTTTCAGTACATGTAGGTCAGAGACAACAACAACAAAACCTTTTGTACCAAACAAGTTGGGGTAGCTTAGGAATGAAACCTTCTCAAAATCAAAGAGATATGAGCCTTGAAATAAAACATACAATGCTAAAACCCTAAGCTATACAATCTGCTATTTGAGCCAAAAGCCTAAAACACTGCCCCTAACTTTCTTATGGTTGTGGTACGTGGATCGCTAACTGAGTAACTTCCATGCACTCCTATCCAAAGCTAATTCTTTAGATACATTCCAATCCCTCAAGTCTCTTTTAATTGCTTCGTCCCACGTCAGTTTTGGTCGACCTCTGCCTCTTCTTACATTTTCAGTACATCTTAAAATTCCACTATGTACCAATGCCGCAGGAGGCCGTCGTTGGAGATGTCTAAACCACCTCAAGCGATGTTGGACAAGGTTCTCTTCAATTGGTGCTACCCCCACCCTATAACATATATCATCATTACGGATGCGGTCCCGCCTTGTATGACCACAGATCCACCCAGTATCCTCATCTGTGCTACACCCATTTTCTAGATATGTTGTTTTTAGTCGCCCAACATTCTGCTCCATATAGCATTACGGGTCTGATCGCCATCCTATAGAACTTACCCTTTAACTTTTGAGGGACTTTTTTGTGTCACAAAGGACATTAGATGCTTGGCACCATTTCACCCACCCCGCTCTTATCCTGTGGCTCACGTTTTCATCAATCTCACCGTCCCACTATAGCATCGATCCCAAATAACAAAACGTGTCCTTCTTAGGCACTACTTGTCCATCCAATCTAACATCTCCATCATCTACCTTAGCACCACTGAAATCATACATCATATACTCAGTTTTAGTCCTATTAAGTCTAAAGCCCTTCAATTCTAAGGTCTTCCTCCATAACTCGAGCTTCCTATTAACACCTATCCTACTCTCATCAATCAGCACCACATCATCAGCGAAAAGCATACACCAAGAGATATCTCTTTGTATGTCTCGTATGACCTCGTCCATCACTAGGGCAAAAATGTATGGACTCAACGTTGACCCTTGGTGTAGTCCTATCTTAATAGAAAAGTCATTGTAACACTACCACATGTTCTGACATTAGTCACAATATTTTCGTACATGCCCTTAATTAGGGTAATATATTTTGTTGGGACTCTTTTCTTTTGAAGTGCCCACCACATGACATTTCTTGGTACTTTGTCATAGGCTTTCTCCAAATTAATAAATATCATGTAAAGGTCCTTCTTTTGCTCCCTATACCTCTCCATCAGCTGTCGTAGCAAGAAAATCGCCTCTGTGGTCGACCTCCCAGCATAAAACCAAATGGTTTGTCGTCACGCTAGTTACTTTTCTTAAACGACGCTCAATCACTCATTCCCAGAGCTTCATTGTGTGGCTCATAAGCTTAATTCCTCTATAATTAGTACAACTTTGAATGTCTCCTTTATTTTTAAAAATTGGTACTAATGTGCTCCTCCGCCACTCGTTTGACATTTTGTTCAACCTAAAAATACTATTGAACAACTTAGTTAGCCAAACAATTGCCACTTCTCCTAGGCAATTCCATACCTCAATAGAGATGTTATCAGGCCCCAACGCCTTGCCCACTTTCATCCTTTTTAAGGCCTTTCTTACGTCTGACTCCTGGATTCTTCGAACAAACCACTTATCAGTGTCGTCAAAAACATTATCCAGTTCAATCATACTATAATCATTATCATGACTGAACAACTTAGTAGATCAGAGAGAAGTTCAATCATACTATAATCAGGTAGGTTAGAGAGAAGTTCTCTAATCCATTCTGCCTCTTCAGCCGCTGAATCAAGTGTTACTAACTTAGCCTCCATGGTGGACCGTGTAAGGATAGTCAGTTTAGAAGACTTCTATGAAACGGCGCCACTTGCTAGAGTGAACACATAGCCACTCATAGCCTTCATATCATCCGAATAACTAATCTAGTTAGAGTCACTAAAACCTTCCAAGACTACCGGATGACCAGAATAATGTATTCCCAAAGTTGAGGTCCCCTTTAAATATCTGAGCACCCTCTCTAATGCTATTCAATTATCATCTCCTGGATTAGGCGTGTAATGACTCAATTTGCTTACAGCATATGAGATGTCTAGCCTCATTGTACTAGTTAGATACATCAAGGATCCAATTATTTGAGAATATTTAAGCTGATCCTTTCCATGCCCAGTGTTTTTATGTAGCTTTGCATTTGGATCATAGGGTGTGGCCGCTGGTTTACAGTCCATAAATCCAAATCTAGTTAGAACCTTATCCACATAACGTAATTGTGTAAGAGTAGTCCCATTCTCACCCTTAATAAGCTTGATGTTTAAAATAACATCCGCTTCTCCCAAATCTTTCATATCAAAATTTTGGAAGAGAAAAGAATTTGTTCTATTGATTACATCCATATTAGTCCCAAAAAGCAATATATCATTCACGTAGAGACATAGAATGACACATTCGCTCCCGCTAAACTGATAGTAGACACATTTATCAACTTTGTTCACACAAAAGCCAACCGAGGTCAACATACTATCAAATTACTCATGCTATTGTTTTGGAGCTTGCTTTAGACCATACAAGGATTTGATCAATTGACATACTTTCTTTTCTTGCCCTTCAACCACAAAACCATCGGGACTATTGCATATAAATCTCCTCATCTAAATCTCTATTTAGGAAAGCGGTCTTTACATTGATTTGATGTACTTGCAGTTTGTATACGGTAGCTAGTGCTAAAAGCACCCGAATTATGGGTAAACGAGCCACCGGAGAGTATGTATCAAAATAGTCTTCTCCTTCCTTTTGCGTAAAATCTTTAGCCATTAGACATGCCTTATACTTTTCTATAGTACTATTAGGTCTACGCTTTCTTTTAAAGATTCATTTGTAGCCCACTAGCTTACATCTAGGTGGAAGATCTGTAATCTCCCATGTTCTGTTAGCTATGATGGAATCCATCTCGCTACAGACTACCTCCTTCTAGTAATCCACATCGGGGATGTGGATGTCTCTGAAAGGGTTTGTAGTTTGTCATCCACAACATAGGTGACATAGTCATCGCCAATTGACTTTTCAGTCCTCCGCCTCTTACTCTTCAACTTCAATTCTGGAGTGGTGTCATCCACACTAGGAAGTATAGAGTGTTCATTTGAACCAATAGGATCAATGACTTCATTTGGTCTCATAGAAAACACATGTTCAAAGAATGTCGCATCATGAGATTCCATCACTATATTTGTAGTGATGTCACTCACTTCGGATTTGACCGCTAAAAATCTATAAGCCATGCTATTTATAGCATATCGTAGAAAGACACAATCAACGGTCTTGGAATCAAGCTTTCTTTCCTTCGGTAATGACACATGCACTTTTGCAAGTATCCCCATATCCAAAGAAATGATAAATTAGGTTTTCTCCTCTTCCATCCTTCATAGGGTGTTTCCTCCTGATTGCGAGGCGGAACCCTATTCAGGACATAATTAACTGTGATAACTGCTTCACCCTACCAATAGTCCAGCATACCTGAACTTTGTAGCATGGCGTTAACCAAGTCACAAAGAGTTTGGTTCTTTCTTTCGGCTATTTATTCGATTGGGGTGAGTATGGTGGAGTAATTTCATGAATTATTATACTTTTTCATATAATTGAGAGAATTCATTTGAGACGTATTCACCGCCTCGGTCCGACCTAAACAAGTTGGTTTTCTTTTCTAGCTGATTTTCAATTTCGGCTTTATAGACTTTAAAATGTTCTAGTGCTTGATCTTTCAACTTAAGTAAATAAATATAGCAATACTTAGTTGCATCATCTATGACAGTCATAAAATAACATTTGCCATCTTTAGCTAATATTCCATTCATTTCACAAAGATCAGAATGAATTAGTTCAAGTGGAGAAGTGCTTCGCCCTTCAACGCTATGAAAAGGTTTTTGGGATTGCTTTGCTTGCACATACACTTCGCTCTTTGAACCCTTCTCATAATTATAGTTTGAATTAAACTCATTTTGCTCAATTGCACAATGGCTTTAAAGTTAACATGACATAAACAAGAATGCTAAATATCATGAATTTTATTGCAATGGGGAACATTAAAAATATTTATATTATTCAAATCGAGAATAGATAAGCGAAACATGCCTCTGCTATCATAGCCTTTGCCCACAAAATTACCAAATTTGGTCAACACGCCTTATTGGACTTGAAAACAAGCTTTATTCCTTACCTACATAGCATAGACCCACTCAACAAATTGCGAGTCATGGCAGGCACATACATCACATCTTTCAGAATAAGTGTTTTGCCTGAAGTGAGCTTCAAACAAACCTATCCAATCCCACGTACTGTTGTAGCAGCTCCCATCAGGACGAATCCACCACCTTCACCCTAAAATGAAGAGAAACAAGATTGATCAGCACATATATATCTAGTAGCACCTGTATCAATCCACTAATCAATTGATGGATTTGCCATAAAGGCCTGAGGTACATACTCTTCTGAACTGGACTAGCCAGTGCGATAGTCACTTCAATCTTACGGCCTTTATGCTGACCAAGGAAGGACCTTTGCCTTTATAGTTGCTGTTGTGGTTGGCCTTATGACCAGCCTCCCCGCAGTCAAAGCAGATGATGTCCTCCTTTTTTTCTTCATTTTTTTGGTTAGAGCTTGATTTGTGGTTGATTCTTGACCTTTGGTTTTCCAGAGCCTCTAGTACTCTTGACCTCCACCTGATGAGCCTGAACTTAAGCCTTTCTTGTGCCGTCACCGGCTCTGGCACGCTCTTCGATATTAATAGCAGCTGACAGCTCATTGAGAGTCAAGCGCTCCTTCATATGTCTACGAGCGGTCATAAAGTCACACCACGAGGGCGGTAACTTAGCCAAGTTGACATTGACTTGAAACTTCTTTGGCAGGATGCAGTTGTACTGACTTAAATCACGTACATGGAGTTGCAGCTCGTGGAGTTGCTCCATCATCGATCACCCTTCTATCATCTTAAAGTTCAAGTAGGCAGCAGTTATGAACGACTCGTTACCATTATCCCCTTCAGAATACTTCTCATCAAGTTTATCCCAAAGTTGTTTGGCATTGGTGAAGTTAACATAAACGTTGAACAATTGGTTGGATAAGATGGCTAACAAATGGGTTAAGATTAAATTGTTCACATCCTCCCATTGCGACATTTCAGTGGTTTCCAATGGGAACACCGGAGAATTTGAAATCATCCAAAATAATTTGAGATCAGTTAGCTTAAGTTTCATTTTAGCTTTCCAACGCTTAAAGTTGGTACCGTCAAACACTTCCGGCTTAACGATGTCAGACGATGAAGTCATCTATTTAAGAATAGGTTTTCTGGATTGTTGTAAATAATGTGGTATAAGCATATATTTAGATTTAATTTCAGCATAATTAAGAATAATTAAAGCACATGTTCAGCAGAGTATAAATAACAGACATTGCATATAAACATGTAATTTTACCATGTCATTTATACAAGAGCATAAACATAAAGCATGAAATATAATGAATGCTAAAAGAACATATTATTCAGTTTCACAACAAGGTAATCAATTATAATAGCCTAAAGCTCAGATTTAATTGATATTATGCTCTCTGAACTAGAGTTGCTCAAGACTTAAAACTTGGCCTACTCAATATTATGTCAATACTCTTCCCCAAGTGATAAGATAACTAGAGATTAAATTTGAGCTCTAACCAATGCATTTGTTGTCACCAAAAATTGCATATACAAAGGATAGAAATCTCTAACTTTTTGGTATAACAAAAGTTCACTAGCAAAGGATTATAAAGCAATATTTTGACAATAACCAGATGACTAAAAATACAATCACATATACCGAAAAACAGAAAGGAAATGTTCTCTTCTGAATTGAATTGAACAAAGAATATCAACTACTGCATATCAAATAATCACAGAGCTAGTTAACGGATCTGACCAATCGAAAGGAATAACTCAAAGAGCTACGGTACAGATAGTAGAAAGCATCTAAGATTAAGCTCAATTTTAATCTAGATGTACATATCACATTTAGTATTTGACAAATTTCATCATAGAGCTTTAAACCGAGCCTATTAGCAAATAATGTCTCCCGGTACTAGAGCATATACCAGAGATTAATGAATCATCATAGCTCACAATGTTTGCAATCAAAAGAACCAAAATACTCACGGTGTAGATGGCACTCAAAGCCATCCAGAAGTTAACCAAACTGGTGAAAGCAAAATCACTGATAAGAGCCAGGCAAGGTACATCCGAAGGTACTGACCTAGAAAACCTAGCGCCCCTTTGTGCCGCCGTGAGAGAGGAGCATGGTAGACGGAGATACAATGCCCCCCTTTGCCATTCAGCACACACTAGAACCAGCAAAGTTGAGGGAAGGGGATGCCGCACAAGGACACCAAGGAGCATCGGCGTAGTGCCCCTCACCGTCGAGCACCAAGGACCATGAATCACCATCGAGATCGGCAATTAGCAACAAAGAAGAGGCCCCAAGGACCAAAATCTAGAGCCAAATCGGGAAGGAAAAGGAGGTGATTGAAGAGATAGAGCTCACTATTTTTCGATGCATCCCATGGAGGAGGCAACCTCCTTTTATAGCCGAGAGGAGGACAGGGGAAAGGAGATCAACAGGTGGCCACCAACGGCCGTAGCTGAGGCTCCCGGGCCGCAAGCGCCTCTAGCACCGCCACCTCTCTCCGCCGAAGCCGCCGCCTCCCCAATGATCGAATCTGCCAAGTGAACCACCGCATGGGAGGAGACCTAGTCTCCTCCCCTTATCTCTATGAGCCGGCCCATCGACAGGTGGGCCCCATCCTTTTTTCCTTCTCGTTTCATTTCCTTTCTCAATTGTGTGTGGTACGACTTATGAATACTAGCAGGTAACTCCATATACCACATCCATGGGATCGATAATAGTATGGTGAAGATGCATGATGTGTTGATGTGCTTGTGATTGTGATGTTCTGGGCTGCAAAGATGTTGCTCAAAACTCTGAAAACAACAAACCATAAGGATTATATTCTAAGATAGACATTTACTACTAGTTGATGCATAACACTCAAAAATAGCAATATAACACTATACCATGCTAAAAGACAATTGGATTTAAAAAAGTGACAGACACTCTTGGAAGCATGGTTGCTAAGAGAAGATGACATGTACTGTGCTCTTGGAAGCATGGTTGCTAAGAGAAGATGACATGTAGTGTTTTATATCTACTAAGGAAAGAAAGAGAGAAATACATTAGAAATTCTCCAAAAAAAACATCTATAATTTGGTGGATTATAATTTTAAAGATTTAGATTTAGTTGTTTGGAGATGAACTTGAAATAATTCTCACAAACAAAAAAAAGAAAATATCTAGCCTAACCTCATAATTTTAAAAGCTTAGATTTACTAGTTGGCTTAAGGATGTAGTAATTTGTCAACAAATAAAAGAGAGAGACAAATAGCACTACATGTAATTCAAAGGTTGAGATTGTGCAAATTTGTTAGATTGGCCCACCTCCCAATTCTCTCTTTCACATGGAGGAAAATGATATCAAAATGAGTTAAGCTGATTAAATTGCATAGTTACTGTCCCAAGGGTGGTACCCCTTACAAACTGAGAATTTCTCTCCCAATCGGCAACCACATGCAAAAACCACTTTCCCCAGCTGTACAATAGCCTGAAAGGGTGAGTAATCATGTAGTGCATCTATGCATGTATCCCTCTAGCCGGATAGAAATTGAAACACCAAAAGGGGTAAAGCCAGAGCTTGCTCCTACATATGAACTATTTCCTAAAGATATGTACCCTAAAAACAAATTTTCAGTGTAACACACGGATATCCCTTCAGGAAAATAGAAACTAAAACGCCAAAAGAAAGATAAAGCCGAGCATGCTCCTGCACCTGAGCTATTCCCCGTTTAAACCTGGCTTCCCCACGGGTATCACATGCTGGTAGACGGTACTGTTCTTTTATACTATATCTTATAATTTTTTACTGTGATTTACTAGTATAATAAATAGCAATCACTGAAAGAAGTCAAAATCATAAACTAACAGGCTTCTCCATGAGTATCATACCTTGGTAGATAGTACTATTATTTAATACTATAACTTATAATTTTTAACTACGATTTAAACGTTGAAAGAAACTGAAATCCAAAACCGACTTTTAAAAAAGGGCCGTAGTCCGTACTGAATGGCACAGCAACAGGCTACTTGTCGCCTGCTTCCACCTCACGTTGCCGCTCATGGGCTCCCAGCAGGCCAGCACATCAACCCAAGAATGCCGAGGCCTAAATCGATCTCAGCCGTCCATCACAAACATCCGCCCCGATTGCTATCTTTTCTCCTGCCTCCGCGTCCCCACCACCTGTTCTTCGCTCTACTCGTTCCACTGCCATTCCAACCATCCGTGGTCCATCCATGGCGGCAACAGCTCCCCTCCTTGCCAACCTCGCCGCGCCCTCGGCCAGACACCGCCACCACCACCACCACTGGCTGCTGCAGCCCGGGAGGCAGCAGCCGCAGCTCCCGCCCGGCTTCCTCGCCTCTTGGGCTGCCCGGCCGCCGCGCCGGCGGCTCTCCGCCGTCCAAGAAACGAAGGAGGGGGAGGCCAAGACGGCCGAGGAGGCCACCGAGAAGTACGGCCTCGAGTTCGGCCTCTGGAAAGTAAGCAAGATACAGCAAGTGAGTAAGTTTTCGAAGCATTTGTGAGCTGAATTGTGCAACGTGTTGGCTGCAGATATTTAGCTCCAAGGAGGAGGGAGGCGACGAAGGGGAGGGGCAGAAGAAGTCGAGGACGGACCAGGCCAAGGAGCTCCTGGCCAAGTACGGAGGCGCGTACCTGGCCACCTCGATCACTCTCTCCCTCATCTCCTTCACCGCCTGCTACCTCCTCATCAGCGCCGGCATCGACGTCCAGCAGCTGCTCGGCAAGGTGAGAGAGCTCAAACCATCCCTCCAAGTTTCGAGCTATGGTTGCGTTCTTTACAAACGGGTCGTGTGTGCGTGTGGAATAGGTTGGGATCGCGACGGACGAGACCGGAGGGAAGGTCGGGACGTTCGCGCTGGCCTACGCCGCGCACAAGGCGGCGTCGCCGATCAGGTTCCCGCCGACGGTGGCGTTGACGCCGGTCGTGGCCAACTGGATAGGGAAGACCAGGAAGGGGGGCGACTGATGCTGATGCACCCGTAAAGTATAGGCACTTCGATGAGCACTCGTTTTGATTTCGGCTTGTTCTTAGTGAATCAATCATCTAGTATACGCACATAAGCTTAGATGTTCTAGTAGGGGCTACAAGTAAATCTGCTCCAGCTTTTGTAAAAACATGTTGAAACAGAAGTACTCCAATGTATCTGGATTTTAACAAGCAGTAAGGAATTATGTGAATTATGTGTGCAGATTTCTGAGACCATAACTTGGAACACAGCTACTACATCAGAAACGCTTTTTACACTTTCTTCTCTGCTTGAAATTTGCAAGAGGTGCTCAACATAGAACACTAGTCACTCATGCACTGTAGACATATTGCCAATATATTTACACAATTTGTGGCGCCATTCCAAGAGAGAACCAGACGGCCACTAGGACTGACCTTACCAGGTAACTTTAGTTGCAAAACACCTGAATAAGCTCAGGCGACAGACTGATGGCACAAAACAGCATATCCTCAATGTATGTACGCCTAACTGGAACGAGGTGCTGAAACCATAGAGGCCCGGTGGAACAATAAGTTACTGGATACGTCATATATACCGCCAGCCCACAACAAAATGCCTATCTCGGCTGTACATCTTGACCGCTGCCAGGCCGCCCGCCCTTTTCTGTGAGAAAGGACGCAAAATCTGATAGAAACCACCAAGCCTCCAAAGTGTCCCAGGAAGAACATTTGCCAACATTTGCCATCCCAAAAAGAATTCAGTTGTTCCAAAATATCTTCAATTAACATTGCTACTTCTGGACTCGAGTCTCACGGTGTAATGTTGTTGGTTATCCATGGTTGGAGCTTACAGCTGTAGGTTCACCAACTGCTGCTGGCCGTTGCATGAGTGCGCGTGGGGTGCTCACCTCTTCAGCTAAGAAAATGTTGGTGTCGATCTGATCCCACTGTGCTTCTGCTGTTTATCATGCTAAGTACTTCAAAGTACAAGTTGCAACTGTGCGTACTTTCAGTATACGAGATTTTAAACAAGACTCCAATGAATACTTTTCTTAAAGGATACGTGCTGTTTTCCACATATCAGTAATGCTAACATCACCATCAGTGAGAAGCCAGTAGTCAGCATCAATCTGCAAAAATGCAGTAGGATCATGATCATGAGTCACTGGGTCTTCTCTGACTGAGTATAAGTATCATAGCAGCAGAAGACAACAAAGAATAATTAAAAACAAACAAGTAAAATTGTTGTCGCTACCAGAAAGTTGACTGATTTGTATCTTCTACAAGTAACAATGCTGCAAAGTACAAGGATCAAGAATTCAAGATACTTGGAATTCAAGAGTATGAAACGCAACTAATGCAGCATTGCAGTTCATAGATGTGTGAATAATTTCTGATGAAGTAAAAAAAAGTTAGCATTGGATGTTGTTTGATGATATATTATGATTTTTGTCACCTTGTATAGTAAATTATATATACAAAAAGCAAAGTACATCTTGTTGCAATCTTAACTTACATCAACATTTGGAGTAATCTTCGTCATCCCTCCAAAATCATGTGAAGCATTTAGATCTGGAGTTTTCTGGATACGCTGAATATTCGGCAATGCCTCCTTTGGTCTGCTGCTTTGTCCAGCTTCTATTATTCTGAAGCCTTCTGTGGAGGCAGGTTTTGCCACATTTGCCTGCCTTGGAGGTGTTGCAACACCAACCAACTCCTCCATTTTCTCCTCAAATTTACTAATAACATAATAAGAATTTTGATCAGACAATTTACCTTTTGACACACAAGCTTCAAGAGAAGACTGAAACATTACCTAACCAAGTAAAGATCAATTGAACCCATTGTACTCCTTATTACTATTCTATATCTCCTTTGGAGATAATCACCAGCCTGCTTATGGAACAAATAACAGTACTCATGAAATAGTTAATGATAATTAAACACCCAATGATGTGTATAAGGGGAGCACATTATTTTAACTGTTTCATTACCTCATCAGGATCTGGGACTTCCAGTGTACTACCATGAGGTGCTTTTATTGCGATCAGTGTTTCATTCTGCGAACGACAAAGGCCATATGAGCTCACAGCAGAATTATTTCAGTACAGATTATTATAGTTGTGTTAAGCAAAATCTGAATAATCAGAAATAGGATGACCTTCTTTTGGAAAAGAACAATACTGCATTTCTTTGTAATATAAATAAACAAACCTGAAAGCAGGGCAATCCCTTGATGTCATCTTCGGTAAGGTATAGCCACCTAAAAACAGGATTAGCAAAAAATGGATTACTATATGATTAAACAGTTAAACAGTGGCATACTGGCATGCTAGAATGCCCAAAAATCCAACAAGGAAGGCATATAATTACCTCTGATTGCTTTCATCTTCAGTTAACTCCCTTACCTTTTCACGCATTTCACTGCAAGGATAATTATTTTCAGATCATATAACTATTTTCTTTTGAGATAGCAACATAACAAATTACGGTTAATAATTTTGTCCCTCACCTTATACGTTCATCTAGTGCTTGCTCCTGGAGATTAAGATTATCAACTTTTGTCTGCAAGAAGGTTGCACCAAAGGCTGCTTAGATTCGAATATTCTTATTTCCATGTTCAGATACATTTACCATGAGTGTGATAATTTCAACACGATCACATGAACTAGAAGTTTACAGCAATGAATACCTGCAGAACTGAAATATCATTATCTAAGTTAGCTCCTGATTCATCCAAACCCCTGTAATGCTGTGAGGTTAGCATTTTGCACCATAAATACAAGCATAGAAGGGTAAGAGAAGAAGAAAGACAATGATTACTTCCAATGGATTCTGTTCTTAAGCTTCTTTTCTATCAGCCCAATTCCTTCAAGGACATTTGTAATGTCATATATGCGCCGTTTATGAACCTGAGTTATTATAAACCATTTATAAACTTGTATCAAGAGAGACAAAGAGAAATGCCAACTTCAATGAGAAAAAAAAATCTATACCTCTAATATCTCTGCAGCGTTATTCAAATCTAGAATGCCATCTTGAGCCTGCTTGAGCAAATTAATGAACTTTTTGGTCAACAATCCTGAACAAATATCACATGAAGAGTTGTCAGTAAAAGAAAGAACTAATATGAAACAAGACAATGCAACCAGATCTAAAAAGCACCATAATGCTGGATTATAACAGCCAAGGTAAGCATAATTGCAGATTGTTTGAGATGAGACCACTATGATCACCTAATGAATTGTCATAGCGGCAAGAACTAGCAGGAGTAGGTGGATTGACAGGTGAACCTGCAAAAACACAAAGGTGTGTGCATTACAACCATTAGTTGAAAACAGATATAAAGTAAGACAAAATAATGGTTGTGAGAAACAAATTATGTTGATGTAATCAATATCATAGAACAAGAAGTTTCTACTTGCCAGCATTTGATATAGGCGTCTGAGGTCTGGCTTTGATGAATTTAGCCTTTGACTTGTATGTCCTAGCCACTTTTCCAGAAACTGGGGTCATAAGTGAACTGCCAACTGCTTCAGTAAACCCAGGACTGGTCATCATCCATTCACTTGACTCAGCAGCATCATTTTCTCCACATGGAGCTTTCCTTTTTAGCTGCAAAAGGGGAAAATGCATTATACAGTGGTCAATTACATTGGAAATTGCCTTAAGCGGCAACATCTGCAACGTACATTAAGTTATAATACCACCTAATGCTAGGGGCCGCAGGAAATTTTTTTCTCAACTACTCCCTCTATGGCTCTATAGTCACAAATACATGTAGTTTTGGGTTACGTGCAGTCAAATTTTCAAAACTTTGACCATCGACATTTTTTAAAATATTTAGATTAGATACATGAAAATCATAGGTGTAGATTTGCCTCAAAAAATACTTTCATAATATTATAATTTTATTGTGTTTTATAAATATATTTCATTATAAATTAGTTGTCAAACTTGTGTTTTGGCAACCGTGTCGATGTCCAAAACGATATGTATTTATAATTGAAGAGAGTATATAATCAACACATGAATGGCATAATCAGTTAGAATGGTGAGATCGGTTAGAAGAAAATGAACAGCAATCCCTAAAATCCCAATACAATCCCAAGATCAAAGAAAAACCTTGAACTGTCAGGTATAGCTGCTGTGCCTACCAATAATCCTAACTTACAACTCCACTTCACCAGAAATTTCAGAATGTCTCTAAAATTTAACACAACTATATATGTGGGGACTCAACATAAAAAGTTGTGCCAAATATCCAAGATAGCAATGATCATAAATCATTAAATCTACGAACGGATACATGTTTCGGAGCCAATCTGCTACTACAACCTTGTACGTTTAAACAGGTAAAAGCACAATGCTCCAAAGCGATCCCTATAGCACCAAATAAAACTGATCTTTGTAGCAAACTGCACTGGAGATGACTAGATGAGCAACAACTTCTAGGCTGCAGATACATACAGCTCAGACATGACGACTTGCAGAAATCACTAAATTGTACTGAAAGGTAGCAATAAACATGACAGAAGCACCTGAATTGAGACTTTCTCCTCCTAGTTGCCTGCAACAAAGTGAGACAACAGCGAATGCGCATCTAAACTGGTCCTACAATGTACCAACTCCAACTCTAGTACTCTCCCAAGCCGATACGAAGCAACTTTCAAGCGGCTGGGAAGGATTAAGGAACATAACCTGTAGCATTAGCCATCCAAACCATACCCACCATCCCAAACCCCAAATCTCCCAGCAGACCAGCAAACCACATTACACAAATTCTTCCGATTTGCAATCGATACCAGACGGCTGATAGATGCCACTCTTTCCAGTGCGATGGAAGCTTCACGGCTGCGGTGCTTTTAAGCTTCCCCCAAATTATTCGGCGAAAGTAACAAGCTGCCCACAAATCTACCGGAAACCACATGCTAATCCTAGACACTAAGGGTGTGTTTGGTTGCCTGAATCTCCTTCGTCCTGACTTGGTGGATCCGTATAATCTGAGAAAGAGTCTGTTTGGTTGCCTGTATGAGTGGATGCAGCCTGCATGAGCGGATGCAAAAATACGCCTCATCACGAATGGGTGGATACGCTCAAAATGAGCTTTACCGCCATCTGGATGGGTTGATGCGATGTATCTTATGCGGTCCCACGTGTCGACCTCTCGGTTTGGTAGATGCATCCGCTCATACAGCAACCAAACAAAGCATCTCGTTTTTGCATCCGCTCATGCAACCTCACCAAACATCTTTTTCTGAAATACGATTCCACTTAGCCTGCATCCACTCAGTCAGGATATACGATACAACCTCCATCCACGAACTAAACACACCCTAACATCCCCGAGAGAAAAAATTTGGGAAGGGTGCTGCAAAAATTGCATGAAGTGTTCCGCCATAGCGCAAACCACGCAAAGCCTCACCAAATCCGCACCAAAACCCCAAAACTATTGGAACTCAACCCAGGGATCACAGACTCGATTTGCCTGTGGACGCATACTACACGGAAAAGACGATGAACAGTAGAGTATTTTTCGACACGACCTCAACTTGCGTCGTTTTTCACTTTTCTCTATTATTCACTCTTTTTAACAGACTGATTATAAGGATATAAATAGATACTCTGTGATCTGGCTTTACTAGTCATGACTCCACAACCGCGCACATGCGCACCACGGCTCCATGACTTGCGCACATCGCGCACTACCCGAAAGACTCACTCGCTGAGATCAAGTCCAAACGCTACGACCATTCGCACAAGCGCCATGACCACTCACAATGTTACGACCACTCACACAGTTACGGCTGCTACAGTACTCAGTACTCATAATGACTGCTACAGTAGTCTTATGACTACGACTGCTATTGAACTCCTACGACTATGACTAAACAAATATGCAGACAACCACGCCTAAGCCACTTATGACCATGTCTAATCCACTTACGACCATATCTAAGTGCTTACGACCATGTCTAAGCCACTTACGACCATATCTCTCTTATAATCACGTCTAAATGATTCCTATGACCACTCACACTTTGCCTCTCAGCATGAGTCAAGATTAGTTCTAACAAAAACAAAAAAGCAAATCAGTATAGTAAATCTCCTCGGCAAGCAGGAAGCGGCAACTCACGGGCGTCCTGATGATGATCCCCTCCTCAATCTCGCCGCCAGCACCCCCCCGGTATGCTGGTGCTGCCGCCGCGGCGGGGGACGGCGGCGGGGGGAAGCGGTGGTAGTCGCCGGGGGCGGCGAAAGGCGCCGGCGCCGGCGCGAGCGGCACGTACCGCTGCACCGACTGCACGATCTGCTGCGCCGCTGCCGGCCGGCCGCCCCCCGACATGGTCTCCGGCGGGGACGGCGGCACCTCAAATCCCGCGATCGCCCGGCGCGGAGAGACCCCGGTCCCGATCGGCTCACCGGCGATCGCCCCCGACACGGCCTCCGGATCTAGGGTTCCGACGAGGTCAGCGGCGGGGAGGAGGGAGGTGGGGTGGGCGAGGCGCGGGGGGTTAAGGGGGAAAGCGCGAGGAGAAGAAAACGAGGGAAAGGAGGGAAATTAGTAGCGTTTGCGACTTCGGATAGGGATATGGAGGGAAGTCGACGGAGGGGTGGGTTTGCGACGCGCTTATTTCTTCGAGGGCTTGCGTGCAAAAGTCGCGCTCAATCTGAGTGGTGCACGCGGGGGCCCTGTAGCTTTGTTGCGGGCGGTTTTGCTCCAGACTGTGATATCTGGCTTCAGTTTCTGGCTTACGATTTATTTTTTACTATTTATAAATTTTATATTTTTTAAATTTTTAATTTTTGTTGAGCTTTTTTACCGGTTCATTTTTATGTATTTATTTGTATTATACGTAATGGGCTAACATATTTTTTATATTTTTTAATTTTTTAAATTTAATTATGCTAAATAAGCATCTATCAGCTACAGTGTTTTTTCAGCCAGTTACAGTACTTTTTAGCCATAAGCCATCAAAAAAAGCCCAGTGGTGATCATTTGGGCTTCAGTTTTTAGCTTCCGGCTTATTTTGCACTATTCATAAATTTCATCTTTTTCTGAACTTTTAGCTTTTTGTTGAGCTTTTTTGCCGGTTCTTTTTTCCCGTATTTGTTTGTATTATACGTAATGGGCTAATATATTTTTTATATTTAATTATGCTAAATAAGCATCTGTCAGCTACAGTATTTTTTTCAACCAGCTACAATACTTTTCAGCTATGATATGTTAGCCCATTACGTATAATACAAACAAATACGTAAGGACAAGGCCCACGTGGTGATTGCTACATATCCTAAGGATGAAACATTATTTTATAGTCAATATAAAACGCAGTTTTTACCTAATTGTAGTAATTTGACGGGCAAAGCTATGATTTTTCTCACTTAAATGAAGGCTCAGATAGCATGCCAATGCTAATAGGAGAACTTGACCCGCATATTTAGAATAACTTAGTGCCTTAAGAAAATTGCTATAAGCCTACAATCAACTCGCTCTGCTAAAAAAACATAGAAAGCCTCTTTGGAGCAGGAATATGATAAAGATTGCAAGTGCAAAACAGAGCATTGATAAACACATGAAAATTGCACGAATGAAACGTTCGGATGGAACGCAGGAAAAGTACATCAATTTTACAACGAAGTTGAAGTGGATGCCTTCTCCTATAGATGTCCTATGAAATCGAAGGAATAGGAACTCAGAACAATCCTATGTTTTTTCTATGGCCAATTCCTTCCTTCCAAAGTAGTGCACAATAAAATTGATTATAGGATTTGAAATTCTATGTTTTTCCTCAGACAATGCTTCAGTCTAAGGAGCCTTGAAAACTGCAGTCATGTTAGAACCGACGGTAACCCTTGCATGAGAGAATGATCACAGCAAGTATAAAAGCATATAAGAAACACGAAGATTTGTTAACGAGGTTCAGCAATAGCTACATCTCTAGAAACCAAATCGCAGCGGCTCCATTTGTATGAGGAGTTTTTTTCACTATTAGAGTTATAAAAGATCGGCGGTATATATATTTATACATCGGTTACATGTTCAACTCAAACTCACAGTTTTCACATTAAGTCAATTTTTTCAAGGACAAACCCTTCCTTTGCATATATGGCCCACACACAATAAGGCATATCTACCTCTTAGCATGCGCCAAACCTGCTAGAAAGCTTTCTCAAATTTCCCATTTGTTTAGGAGCATATGTGCAACATAGGAATATTGAGGTGTTTTGGTTTGTAGATACCAGCTGAACTAACTGAATACATAGATCTAGAAGACTCCCACAACCATAAAAGCGTGTACCAAAATGAAGTAAATCAACGAGTCACCACCTAAATATGCTCAAAATGTTTTGAGAGCTAACACAACTGAACTAAAAAGGGTTGTTTGGTCCATGGCATTCACACATGCCCACTAATATGTGCCAAATTTTGCTTGGTTCTTTGGCCTCCTCAAAAAAAAAAAAAACCTTTGTCAAAACAGTGACAAGAAAATAAATCAAATAGCTTCACAAATGAATCAACATGAACAAACTCTAATTAAAAGATACAGAGTAAGCTGCAAATCAAGCAGCCCCTTCCCCTCGAACACGGGAGAGGGCTAGGTTCTGCCGTTCCGGAGAGTTCCGTCCAGGTCAGTCATATACGTTCACATTGCTGCACGAGCACCGCCGGCGGGACGAGCGACCGAAATAAGCCGCACCTACAAGGGCTGCACCATGAAATGCTCTTGTGGACCGCGTGGCTGGCCGTGGGCCGTTGCGTGGAGCCGGACGTTGAGAGGCAAAACGGCGTGAATGGGACACGATCTCGCGTTATTTCTGCACGTCCGGAGGCCCTGGCGTACGACGACAAGCTAGGGATGCAGGGCCGCGAGGAGAGGAGGCCCCCGTCCGATTTGGCGGCAAGGCACGCTAAGAGCACTCCTAATACAGAAACTATGGATGATTTCTATGGCATTAAATAAGGTGCCAAGTAAGCAAAATGCTGATGTGTCATTGGAGTTAAGGAGGAGAGACAGGGAAATGGTTTCTTAGGGCACTCCTAATGCAGAAACTACCCATAGTTTCTATACCTCGAAGACCTCACAACAAGCACGCTAAGGCGCCACGATGCGCCGCGCCTCGTTCTCCACGCGGCGGCTACGGTCCCTCCTCCTTCACGCACCACGATCCTCTGCGGAGCTAGTTGGCGTCTCGGAAAATTGAGTGCGGAACTCAAGCTCAGCTCACGTTTGGCCCAAGCGGTTGCACCCGAATCTATCGGGCTGAAAGATGCAATAATTGTGGGCTGTTCTATCTTAGACCTGTCATCTAGCACGGATCGGCTGGGCTATCGGGCATCGAACCCACCTTCCAAGCATCACAAAATCCATGGCCCAACTCACATGGCACATGGCGAGAGCCTGGATGGAAACCATGGAGGACTTCCCAACACGCACCAGGCGTGGTTTCTTGACCGATTGAAGCGAAGACACCGTGACACGTCCATCATTTAAACCGCATCTTCCAATTCCCAAACCCTATCTACTCACCTAACCCCCCAAACCCCTATCCACCTCGAGGCATCGATAGCCACGGCTATGGCGTGCGCCTTATCCGTCATCATGGTTGTCGACGATCGAATTGTCAATCTTACGAAATAATATGAGAAAGATGGCTAAAATTCTTAGAAAGAACATGCATGTTCTTTATTACTATGAACTGGTTACAAGTTACCTTTCAAACTAGCTTTAATTACACTAAATTGAATGTGATATGGATTGTCCTTTTTCTTTTCTCGTCCAACCTAAAATACCAATGAAGATACGCCAATTATCCGTCGAGGAAGATGTCTTATGGAACCAATGCTTCCGGTCAGGGAGGTAGTTATTATTAGAGAGGACGCTTGATCGTCAGGTGTTGTCAGTGGGAGACAAACGTGGCAAACAACCGCATGACAGTTGTTGTCAGAGACACAGAGCTGAAATATCATGCTGTTTGGAGTGGATAAGGTACATGTTTTATCCACCGCATGGAAGTAATATCCTGGAATCGAGTCCAGATACCAATTCATAGAATCTCCAAGTAGTCATCCGGTTGGCCAACACGTACAATGTTTTTCCGATGGGGTACTCAGGGAGCATCTTCTGGAGGTTTACGAACATGGGGTCATTTGATTTTAATTAAATATTAAAGTCGTATTTAGAGATTTATTCAATCCTCATTAGCTAGCTCCTGAACTTTTAAGTGAATGTATGGTATGAATTCCTTCTGATTATATTTTAATTGGGAAACTACTTCTTTTAATAGAAAGAGTAAAGAAGCAGTTCTTATTCACTTTAAAGCTGAGAAAACTAACAGTCAGTGTCCGATCTGTCAGAGTGCATACATCTGATTGGCTTTTACTTTTCAAGTAAGCCTTTGGTCATATGCAACTGCCTCTCATTTGCAGGAGACCGTGGGGATAAAGAAGGGAAATGAACAAAATGGGTCTGAAAGCACAAAGTGGATAATCGGAAGCAATCGTCTTCACTAGACTTCTGCCGCTTCAAAATAATCTAAACAAGGTTTAAGGTACTCCCTTCACCAAACTTTACAAAAGGGCCTTTATCAGAAGCACAATAATATTACTACTGTTCTTGTCTAAAACATCAGTTAATGGTGTATACAGCCTCTTAGGAAACAGAAAAAAGAGTGATGGCGCAGTACTACCTATTTTAAGATATGCTTACTTACAATTGCATTGGCAGAGCCATAGGTGTCACTTTTCCATCTCCTTAGACTGGTAGCGTAGTGGCTCTAACCCAGCTTTGCGCCCATTACCAGCGCGCCAGGGGTATTAAAATGTGGAAGCTTTTCTGCAGATAATGCCACTTATGCACTTTTTAGCATCCCCTCTAGCTCCACTTTAAAAAGCTGACTGCAACAACACAACGCCTAGTGTTTGTTTAATTCCTCGGCACACTACACTGCCCCTTTGCCATTCGCAAATCTAAACAGCAACCTAACTGCTGCTTTGATCAAGTGGAAAGAAAAAAAAGAAATAATGTTGTGATATGTCTTAAAAATAATAACAAAGATAATTGTATTATTTTTATATTTATGATCTTTTGAATAATATGTTATTTTGTTTCTTGAATAAATATTTTTCGTATTGATCACCAAGTTATGGACTTGTTTGTGGAACTCTTTATTCATGCTTTGATGTTATTCTAAATTATCCCTAAACTTATATCATTATGTGGGGGCAATTATAATTTATAAATCAACACATATATTGATTGATAATCATATTTCACGGATCATAGATATAAGGATATCAAATCAATAATATGGACATATGTTAAATAACATGGTGTTAGATTAACCCACATTAAGATATTGTTGAGATTATTATGTTTTATGTGTCATCAGTTGGTCTCAAGTAATGATGATGCATAATCCTTGTACCTGGCATTAGCATAGTTTTCTACATGTGTAATAGTGTATTTAGGGTGTTGACAAATGCTACTATATAATCGGGTAGTTATAAATATAGCTTTCGGGTATGTTATGAAATATACGGGGGAATATGACTGGTCAGATATGGGATTTGCTCCTCCTACATAACAGGAGAGATATCTCTAGCTCCTCGATGTGGTTAGATAAAGGAAGTGCATGCCCATGCCACGAGTGGTCGAGGAGTCGGCCATATGAATTTATCTATCATTAGATTGAGAAAAGATTGAACAGTCCATGAATAACAAGTTTCTCACCTAGAGTTCGATTGGGTATCGTGAATGACTAAGACATGGAGTTTGATCGAGTATCGTGAGTGACTAAGATCTGGTTGTTTAGTTCAACCATATACGAACTAGTCATGTCGGTATATTTGGTCTGTGAACTAGTCGTGAGCTGGTCGGACATATCACAAACTGGTCTGTGAACTAGTCGTATGGCGATACGGATTAGCCATAACCAAATATGAATTAGTCGTAAGGAGTTACGACAATTCATATTGCATAACGTTCGTCTGATCTTTGTGTATATTTAGGGGTCGATATGTCCTGCTAGGAATCACCATCGACCAATGATTGGAAAAGTGTTTTTGGATTATAACCAAGTATACATGAATCTATAGGGCCACGCACTTAATAGGTTGGAACAAAAAGGGTCTAGATGATAGTCTCCGAGTGGGATATAATCTCTACTCGTATTGGATAAGGATCCAATTGGAGGCACTATATAAAGGAATGCATTGGGCTAAGGGTTATAGACAAAGACATAGCACCATCCACCGAAACCCTAGCCATCTCCTTCCAAAGGTCCTATTGTGCACGCTGGCGCTAGCATACCTCCGCATGACATTATATCTCTGGACGTGTGGATTTTAGTAGAGGCACTGCTTTGACTGCAGCACTGACCGGGACGATCAGAGGAGAAGACAATTGACTCATTAGATGATCGACTACTTCTCCTATACCGACGCGTGCTACGTTGAGTTGGATTGCTTTAACTCTTCTTCTGTTGCACTGCACATCTAGTGGTAATAATCTATAATCTCTTACTCGCATGTCTTCTTAGTTTATCAGTAAAAATTTTAATTTATGGTAGTGTAACCTACTCGTAATGCCAACAAAGGAAGGATCAAAAGAGGGGAGGGTTTCTTTTTTGCTTTCGTCTTTGTGTTTTCTTTTGCAGTATTTGCACTCCTCTCAATCTCTTCTTGGGTTGTTTCTCAAACTGCGTATATACTTTTCTCCTTCAAGCGCTCCTTTTGGGGCAAATGGCTTTGTGATGATTAGGGCTTGGCCTTTTGCTTCCCTTTTGGGCCATATGTGACCAATGACCAAAGATTTCTTTGACTGTGACCGCTACCTCAGATTAGTAGATAGGTGCTTCTATATATTTTTTCTTAATAGTGATTTATATAATTTTTAAAACACGATAAATAGTAGATAACCTCTTTATATATTTTGAGATTAGTACTATTCTTATTCAAGAGAAAAGCATAGATTGATGGAAACGATCATATGAATAGCCATACACAACTGCATTGCAGAGGTGAAATTAAGAGGGGACTACGATTGAGGAATGAAAGGAGATCTCTTGGGAAGGCGGCGTGAGAGGGAAGTCATTTCTGATTGTTTTGGGGGCTGTTTAGAGCAAATCCAATAATAGAACCAAGTATTTGGTTATAAGTTAAGTTATAAGAGCCAAGTTATGCAATAATTTATCTACAAAAAGTTTTTTATTATTATATAGTACCATGTCTTACATTCTCTTTCATATTCCTCTTCACATACATTTATTATCTAGGCCCACCACTGCATAGGCTCCTGTGCCCAGCTTGTTGCTTGTATGAGAGCCAAACTCTCATCTCTCTCCTCTCTTCTCTCCTTCACATCAGCAAAAATGCTGACTAACTTGGCTATAAGATCATTATTGTACTTGCTCTTACTCGAATCCTTTTCTCTGTTCGTATCCCAATAAAGAACAATGTTCGAGCGCGACTTTTGATGCAAATGCACGCAGTAATGACTGGCCGATGATGCTGTTAACAGGGCTTTATTACATGCTTTGGCATTTCCCTAACAGTTAATTCTGCTCGTAGTAATTGTAGTACTACTGCAAACCACTTGAGCACTGCTCCGAGGAATCCTAGTTAATATGGCCATTGTGTGAACTATGATGTTGTTTGCAATTTATATATCAGTAAGCTTGCAGTGCTACAAATACATGCATGCTGTTATTGATCAGTGTGCTAGATCTCACATGACACATGGTTACATGAGTATTAAGAACTCAATTCTCTTCACTATAGCTAGTACGAGTACATTCTTGTAATGACACGTTGTCACTGAAACTTGAGAAATGGCTAAACCAGATGAACGAATGCATGCATCAATTCCTGCGTCTAGTAATGCAGTCTGGTTTTGAGGGAGCAGGAATGCTGAAAAACCCCAGCATTGCTGACCAGCATGTGAATGTTTTATGTACTACTGCTACTAGTAGTAACCCCGACTGATGCTAATCTTTACCATATGGGCAATAAGCGGGGCGCTTTATTCCTTAATACTTTTGAGTCCAAGAGGGAAAGAGGCCGTACACAGTTCCCGATTCTTCTAGGGCACAAAGATCTCTCTCTCAGAAAAGAAAACCAATTTAAATGGGCCCTCTCAAAAGATGAGAGGTTACTGCAGGCCACATCAGATCGTATCGATCGCATAAAGCATCATATGTTGCATCATCATCATTGCAACATCTGTCCCATCCCCGGTTCTTAACGTGATCAATTGTATAATTATACGGCCAATGAGCAGGTATCCTATCTACATGCATGATAGATGTATGGACTACTTACGAGTGCATTTTAGGCATCTTTCTGATATATTTTGTTTGGGTGTGTATAGGTATCACTTGGATATTTTCTTCCCAATAATCATCTAAATTTTGGACCGTTGGATTAGAAATCCAACGGTCTCTTTTTCTGGAGGGGGTTGAATTTTTTTTGGAGAGGATGGGGAGAATTTGTGGCCCTTAGATTTCTAATCCAACGGTCACAAATCTAGATGATAGTTAGAAAGAAAACATCCGAATGATATTTATCAATACCCTTTTGTTTTGTTAGGGAGTAACAATGCTTAGCTACCTGGAGCCTGGAGCTGGAGGTGCTTCTATGTGGATGTTTAAATAGAACTGTACATTTTCTAAAAGAAGTTAATTTCTTGAGAGTAACTGCCGTTAGCTCCATAGCTGTTGTAGAATCTACTTTCTCTTGATAAAAACAGAAGTCTTTCTAATAATTGCTGAAATATTTTAGCTTGTTAATTGTTAGTAGAGAGCGACTACAGCACGCTATTCTGTTCGGGCCTGATACGAACGGTATAGCATCTAACCGTCCATCGTCTCTCCACCCCGCACTCTCCTCTTCGGTCACCATCCTTCATTATCCCTACTCCGTACCCTCCGTGATGCTGTCCTTCTTGGCGCGAGTAAAACCTCGGCGCTGTCCGTCCTCCTGCGTCGCGTGGAGCGCTAGCGACACCGCGCCGTCGTTCCTTCTTCGTCGCACACAGGGAGCGTGAGCGACGCCGCGCCGTCCTTCCTCCTTCATAGCCATGAAACTTGCACATGAAACCTAGCCAAATCAGACATAAACTCCCATGAATCTTGATGAAACCTTGTGAAACACAATGACCTTTCGATCGACTACTGTAGCTTTGACCACTAAGAGCCTTTGGACCGACTACTGTAGCTTTGACCACATAGAGCCCTTCGACCGACTAATGTAGCTTCGACCACATAGAGCCCTTTGACCGACTGCTATAGCTTTGACCACATAGAGCCTTTCGACCGACTGCTATAGCTTCGACCACACATAGCCATTCGACCAACTGTTGTAGTTTCGACCACACAGAGACCTTCAATCGATTGTTGTAGCTTTGAACATATAAAGACCTTCGACTGACTATTGTAGCTTCAACCACATAGAGACCTTTGATCAACTACTGTAGCTTCAACCACACATAGCATTTTGACTAGCAACTGTAGCTTCGACCACATAGAGCCTTTCAATCGACCACTATAGCTTTGGCTATGTAGAACCCTTTGACCATCCATTGTAGCTTCAACCATGTAGAGCCCTTCGATCGACCACTGTAGTTTCGACCACGTAAAGCCCTTCAACCGACCGCCGTAGCTTCAACCATGTAGAGCCCTTCAACCGACTCCTGTAGCTTTGACCACAAGGATCCCTTCGACCGGCTGTTATAGCTTCGACCACACAGAGCCTTTCGACCGACTGCTATTGCTTTGACTACACAGAGCCATTTGACTGACTGTTGTAGCTTCGACCACACAGTGCCTTTCGACCGACTACTATAACTTCAACCACATAGAGCCATTCGACCGAACAGAGCCTTTCGATCGATTACTATAGCTTCGAGTACATAGACATTCGATTGACTACTGTAGCTTCGACCACACATAGCCTTTCGACTGACAACTAGCTTCAAAATGAAACTAGTTGAAACCTCATGAAACATAATAAAACTTCAACATAAAATTAGTACTGAAAGTTGTACATGAAACCTAGCCAGATCAGACAATAAACCCGCTTGAAACTTGATGAAATCTTGTGAACCACAATGAAACTTAAACACAAAACTCTATGAAGCAACATGAAACATGAAACATGCATGTAAAACCTAGCCAAATCAGTGAATAAATACCCTTGAAACTTAATGAAATCCCGTGAAACACAATGAAACTATATTAAGCAACATGAATCTAGTCATGAAACTTATATATGAAACCTAACCAAATCAGGCAATAAACAACCCTTGAAACTTGTTGAAATCTTGTGAAACGCTATGAAACTTAATACTGGTCATGAAACTATAGCAAACAACATGAAACTAGTCATGAAACTTGTACATGAAACCTAACCAAATCAGTAAATGAACGCCATTGTAAGTTGATGAAACCTCATGAAACACAATGACCTTTTAATCGACTGTTGTAGCTTCGACTGCATACAAACTTTCGACCGACTATTGTAACTTTGACCACATAGAGCCTTTCGACCGACTATTGTAGCTTCAACCACATAGAGCCTTTTCGACCGACTACTGTAGTTTCAACCATGTAGAGCCTTTCAATCGACTACTACAACTTCGACCACCTAGAGCCCTTCGACCAACTAATGTAGTTTTGACCACAAAGAACCTTTTGGCCGACTACTATAGTTTGGACCATATAGAACCTTTCGGCTGACTACTGTAGCTTTAACCACAAAAAGCCTTTCGACCGACTATTATAGTTTCGACCACGCAGAACCTTTTTTGTCTAACTACTGTAGTTTCGACCACATAGAGCCTTTTCAGCCGACTATTGTAGTTTCGATCACGCAGAGCCTTTTTCATCTAACTACTGTAACTTTGACCATATAGAGCCTTTTTGGCTGACTATAGTAGCATCAACCACACAGAGCCTTGACGGACTACTGCAGTTTCGACCACATAGAGCCCTTTGATCGACTACTGTAGCTGCAATCACAAAGAGCCTTTTGACCTCATAGTATGGGCATTAGGATAGGATGGGTAAAATCATGATAAAGCGGGCTACAATGGCCGGGCAATAGAGTGTCGGTTAATAAGAATGTACCGGCAAGGGGGCTGTGTGCACTGGATGTAATCATCGGATGGGAGTACATCACCGTTCGCGTGGATGCGGTTGCCAGGGAGGAGCTCGTTGGTGAGGAAGAGCGTGTTGATGAGTTAGGGCTCCTGACGCCTCGTACTCCGCTCGCACGATTGAGGAGGAGGACGCGGATTGGCGATGAGTAAGGACGGCACGGCACGAGCAGCCAGAACCCTATGTTAGAGATTTCTGTGGAGTGTTGTAGAGTGGTGAGAGGAATACAGGGGTGAATGGAATGGTGTGGTGAAAAAAATGAATGTGTCGGGCGTGGGAGCGGGGCTCTGAGATTCGTGCATCCTGACTCCAAATCGAACGATTCCGATTTATACCGTCATATGGCATCTGAACGGGATACCATTCTTTAGATTTTCTGTTGTTAGTATTGGTTATCACATCACTTCATTGCTTTTGTTTTGTTTTGCTCCATTAAGATTTTGCCGGAGGTGTTATGTGTGTCTATATATATAGTGGCATGCAGAGATAGCAAAGGCATAAATTCTTGCGGGTACAGAGTTGTAGGAAAGAACTTCCCTTACTAAAAATAGCGGCCTAACGTATGTGCAGATTCTTCCCCTTGCCATTTTTCTCGCTAGTTGCACAAAGATTAAAAAGAAGACTCCATGACCATTATGATTAAGTCGACTCATAAACACAGATTATACTCTGTTTTATCTAACAGAACTTAGATTTTACATATGAAGGGATTCACTACTACAGAAAAAGTCATCACAGACGGTTCAAAAACGTCATCACAGACGGTTTTGTGAACCGTCTGAATTTATGGGTCAGTGATAATATGAGGTCATCACAGACGGTTTTCGAACCATCTGTGGTGCAAATATCACAGACGGTTTTTAACTAAAAACCATCTGTGATAATTATAATCATATACGGTTTTTAATTAAAAACCGTCTGTGATATTAAATATCACAGACGGTTCTTAACTAAAAATCGTCTGTGATATTCCCTTCTACTCCTAAACCTATTTCTGTTTATTGGCTAGCCTTAGGAAATGCTAGCCATGTCCTCTGAAACAAGCAGATCAACATGTACATGTGTACATCCTATTCACATCTCAATTCATTTCACAAATATAAAACATCCATTTTTATTAAGATTAGAGCCTACCATTACAATATCCCAAAACAACGAGTATGTTACACAATAAGAACAACAGGTTACACAACAAGAACAGAGAAAAAGATTACAATATCCCAAAACAACAAGCAGGTTACACAACAAGAACAGAGAAAAAGCAAAGATCCTCTATGCCTTCTCGCCCCTGATGCAACGCATGAGCTGGATGCCTTCTCGCCCCTGCACGGTTGGCACGAGCTAGTTGCTTCTGCGGTGTCTTGCCTCCCATAGACTTGTGCGTCGTCTGCAAGGAGGAGGAGAATAGCAAGCAGGAGGAAGCAAGGAAGAGGAGACGGGCTGGGTTTTGGTTATATTTATAGGGGAGGGAGAGGCGGGAGTTCGAAATTTTTTGGCGCGGGGACAGAAAGGCGGAGCTGTGATCTGTGGGGTGAGAATTGGTGGATTTCTATTGGTTAGGATTGGGTTGAGTAGGATCGACGGGTCCAGCGGTCAGATTATCACAGACGGTTCTATATATCTGTGATGAAGGAATATCACAGACGGTTCTATATATAGAACCGTCTATGAATTAGAGTACAAAATTTATATACCGATGCAATATAAATAACTATTCTGAAAAAAAAGGTAGCAAAGTTTTATATGGCTTATATATACTCATTTGAAAGGTTTCGACAAGATCTACAACTTTTCAGTTGAAGCAAAATCCAAATTCCGAAAGGAAGACCAAGAAAAAGGGCAAAAACAGAAATAAAAACTTGCGACGCAGGTTTAGGTCCAAAGATGGCCGGTTTTCGGGGTCTTAGAGGGCGACTGGCCGTTTATTATAAAACCGTCTGTGATATTCCAGTATCACAGACGGTTCAGCGGTAAGAACCGTCTGTGATACTCCTTTTCCCGCCACAAATACCATAGACGGTCTCCAAATTAAAACCGTTTGTAATAGTGTATATCACAGACGGTTTCATAAAATCGTCTATGATTTGACGTCTAGTATTAGGCTTTTTGTAGTAGTGATTTCTTGTGCGTTCACTGTGCTGCTAGGCTAATTATTTTTTGCCTGAGAAAAGGGGACATGCTGTGAAATGTTGAAATTTGCAGGGATTATGTTCATCTCTGTTGCAAGCTTAGCTCCCTTTTCACGGAGAGAACCATCTTTCACAAAGTCGATATTGAAATTTTTCCTTGCTGCATCGACTGCGCCAATGTCCAGTGCACATTTGCCACTTCTCCAAATCATTCTAGATCAAGCCCTAAATTCTATGTTCGCCATTTTGCTCACTTTGATGCATGCATGCATAGAATTTAGCTTTCAGGTCATTCTTTAGAGGCAGCTGATCACGCACAAAAATCCAGTCACAGATACTGTATACACCCATATGATCTCCTATCCTCCCTGTTTGAGAGATCGTAGAGGGGAAAACAAAGGTGCCTTTGTATCTGCTTTGTCAGCACATGCATTCTACCTTAGCCACTTTGTCTTTTCCCACCACAAAATCCACTTTGGACCAAAAAATAGCCTCCCCGGAGAGAGAGAGAGAGAGAGAGAGAGAGAGAGAGTATGCAGCAGCAGCCCTCCCCAACAAGAATAGCACAAATCCACACAGCGAAATCCATCCTTCCTTCACCTCTGTACCTCACCTCTAGCTGCTCAAAAGATGAACACTCACCAACATGGAGTATAAAGCAGCACCACATCGACCACTTGCAGCTGCAGTGACCCTAACCTACATATCGATCTCATTCTCTCTTGCAGCTCATCGCAAGTGCTGCTACTAGCTAGATCGATCAGCACGTACCACCGTTGCTACATCAAATCGATCTGCAGGTGGTAGGTAGGTAGATATAGCTAGGTGTGCGTGGCTGGGTGGCTGCTATAGGTGACGCGCGAGATGAGGGCAGGGGGGTGCACGGTGCAGCAAGCGCTGACGGCGGAGGCGGCGGCGGCGGCGAAGCAGGCGGCGAGCCTGGCGCGGCGGAGGGGCAACGCTCAGGTGACGCCGCTGCACGTGGCGAGCGCGATGCTTGCGGCGCCCGCGGGGCTCCTGCGCTCGGCGTGCCTCCGCTCGCACTCGCACCCGCTCCAGTGCAAGGCGCTGGAGCTCTGCTTCAACGTGGCGCTCAACCGCCTGCCGGCCTCGGCCGCGGTCACCTCGTCGCCGCTGTTCGGCGGGCACGGCCACGGCCACTACCCACCGTCCCTGTCCAACGCGCTCGTCGCGGCGTTCAAGCGCGCACAGGCGCACCAGCGGCGGGGATCCGTGGAGAGCCAGCAGCAGCCGGTGCTCGCCGTCAAGATCGAGCTCGAGCAGCTAGTCGTCTCCATCCTCGACGACCCCAGCGTCAGCCGCGTCATGCGTGAGGCCGGCTTCTCCAGCACCCAGGTCAAGGCGAACGTGGAGCAGGCCGTGTGCAGCACCCCAACCACAGCGGCCACCACACCTCACCAAAACACTAACCCTAGCAACACGGCCACTACAAGCCCACCTCAAGGAGCCAAAGTCAAGCTCCCACTCGACCAGGCGCGCGATGAGGACGTCGCCGCCGTCCTCGACTGCTTGGCCGCCCGGGGCAAGAGGAGGGTCGTGGTCGTCGCCGAGAGCACGGCCGCGGCGGAGGCCGCGGCGCGCGCGGCCGTGGACAAGGTCAAGAGGGGCGAGGCGAAGAAGCACGACGCGCTGCGAGGCGCGCAGGTTGTCAGCCTCCGAGTGTCTTCGTTCCGGGACATGACGAGGGAGGAGGCGGAGCGACGGCTCGCCGAGCTGCGATGCCTCGTCAAGAGACGAGGGCAGGTGCTGCTCGTCGTCGAGGACCTCAAGTGGGCGGCCGAGTTCTGGGCCGGGCACGTCCAGAGCGGGAGGAGAGGTTACTACTGCTCCGTCGAGCACGTCGTCACCGAGGTGCGCGCCCTGGCGTGCACGGCCGCCGAGCACAGCCTATGGCTCGTCGGGTTCGGGACCTATCAGACCTACATGAAGTGCAGGGCGGGGCAGCCGTCGCTGGAGAGCCTTTGGGGCCTCGAGACGCTCACCGTCCCCGCCGGCAGCCTCTCGCTGAGCCTCACCTGCACCTTCGACGACAGGTAAATCCGGCTGTCCCGATCGGTGCCGATCCGAAGTTGTTAAATTTCCTGGTGCAGTATGTCACGCAGGGATTACAATTTCGGCCGGGTCCCTGATGTCACGTCAGGTGAACGAATCTGCCTGAAATGAAATGCCTCATGTGTGAGTTAAGGGTATTGATAAACATCATCCGGGTATTTTCTTTCTAACTAAATTCCCCCCACCTTTTCCAAAAAAAAACTCCCCCTCCTCCAAAAAACAAAAAGCCGTTGGATCTCTAATCCAACGGTTTCAAATCTGGATGATTGTTAGGAAAAAAAAACATCCAGGTGATGTCCAGACATACCCGTGAGTTAAAGCTTGCATATTTTGCGTGCTTTTCAGGCAAAAGCTTGAGGTCTAACACATTCCCTCTTCATTTTGCATCCAACTTTTCCTTCTCCCTTCTTAGCATTGTGATTAGGTTTAACACGAAAAACCTTATAGGATTGCGCATCATTAACTTGCGTGCATGACCGGTACAATGTCAGAGACACTGTACGTATATGGTACACCGGCAAAGGGCTAGCTGATTTTGTGGACATGTCGATGGGTGAGGTGACAGTGGAATCTTATTCCGTTTGTTCTTTCTGCAGTGCGCTAGGCGCAGTCAATCTGTCCATGAAAGTGAGCTCTGATGACACGGATGGGAACGGACCGGTGCCTTGCTGGCCGCTTTTGGGCGGCGGCCAGCTGATCTCCAGGTGCTGCGGCGATTGCTCCGCCGCAAGGCTTGACACGAAAGCGGCGTTGCCGCGGTCGTTCGTGTCGTCGTCCATCCTCCCTTCTCGGCTTCAGCATTGCCGCTACCAGGTACAACTCAAATGCTCAATCAGATTCATATGATGCTCCTATGTATATCTGCCCTATCTTACCATTTTGATTTGTTCTAATCTTCATCATGCACTAACTTTTGTCCTTGCGCTATAGGAACCTGCTGCACATCTCACGGATCTTGGCAAGACATGGAGCTCCATCTGCAGCAAACCATCTCAGCGGATGACACTGCACTTCTCTGCACCGGTGTCCCCGGCCTCCTCCATCTCCTCCTATGAGCATGGCCACCAGCTGCACCAGCCTCGCCATTCATGGCTTCTCGCCCATCTCGACGCCAAGCACCCATGGAAGCCCAAGTGCGAGGCTGACGAAAAGGTCAAGTCGCACGACTCCGGCGCTTCGAACGGCTCGGTGGAGGTGGAGTGTCGTTCCAAGTTCAAGGAGCTCAACGCCGAGAATCTGAAGGTTCTCTGCACCGCATTGGAGAAGGAGGTGCCGTGGCAGAAGGAGATCGTCCCTGAGATCGCTAGCACTGTCCTCCAGTGTCGGTCGGGGATTGCGAAGAGACGGGACAAGTCGAGGTCGACGGAAGCGAAGGAGGAGACGTGGATGTTCTTCCTCGGAGGCGACGCCGACGGCAAGGAGAGGGTGGCGAGGGAGCTCGCCAACCTCGTCTTCGGGTCGCGCAAGAACTTCCTGTCCATCAAACTCGGTGGCGCCTCCTCGCCGTCCTCGTCCGGCTCCACCGAGGAGCACCGGAGAAGCAAGCGGCCACGGACATCGGCGGCGAGCGAAGCCTACCTAGAACGCCTCTACGAGGTCATCTCCGAGAACCCGCACCGCGTCATTCTCATGGAGGATGTCGAGCAGGCCGACCAGTACTGTCAGGTCGGCATCAAGGAGGCCATCGATAGCGGGGTGGTGCGGAGCCAAACCGGAGATGAGGTCGGCGTGGGCGACGCCATCATCATCCTGTGCTGCGAGAGCTTCGACTCGATGTCTAGAGCTTGCTCGCCGCCGAGCAAGCAGATGAAGCTGGAGAGGGAGGAGGCCAAGGAGGAGGAAACAAGTGATCATGATCATAAAGAAGTTGGCGCCTCCTCCTCTTCTTCTTGCTTTGATTTGAACCTCGACATAGAGAATGATCAAGCCGACGAGCGCAATTTCGGTGATGTCTGTCTGCTCACGGCAGTCGACCGGACGCTGTTCTTCAGAAGACAGGAGTTGTGATTGTGTACATGAAGGATCCATGCATGTGTTCATCAGGGGGGATTTCTGACAAAAATTAAGATAGATTAATTGCATATCTAATTAGCTCTTTCTTTCGTTTATTTCTTTGTTCAATTTTTTAGTCTATCTTTACTTATGTTTTTTTTGGGAAATCGTGGCATTGGAGGATTGGATCGATGGCATATTATGAGCTTCATTAATGACGAAGTGGAGCTGTTGTAAATTTGTTGTGGTGATGGTCAATATATTTTCAGCAAGTCTACGGTTTGGGTAATGGATTTACTTGTAAGCTTGTATTCTGTATGCTAACTAAGAGCAACTTCAAGAGAAGAGCTAAATCATTTTCTAAAGGTAAATTTGGCTATTATTGGAGAAAAAACGTCTCCAATAGACTCTGTAAATGACTCTCCAAATTTAGTAGCTCTCTATCCCTCCTCCTTCGCTCTTTATTTTTGGATAGCCTACCTCGCTCACCATCCAGCCTCTTGGCGCGGTCGGCGTTTCCTTCCCGCACGCTACGCCCCATCCTGTGCGTACGCGACCCACCGCGCGCCCTCTAGTTTAGATAGCCTGTTGGATTAGTCTTGTTTTTTGGGGTGAGATTCATTTTAGAGAATAGCTAAATCACTAAATTTAGATACTTCTTTTGGCTAATCTCTTGGAGTTGCTCTAACGAAACAAGGATGGATCTGTTTCGATTAACATTCGACTGATTTTTTGATAAAAGATAGCCAAATTTTGGACCATCAGATCTAAATCGACCGGATCCCAAATCCCCCCCCCAAAAAGCCGCTACATGGTGCGCCTCTATTCCACATTGCTACCACCGCGCCTCATTCTCCACGCTACTACGACTTCGACCGTATAGAGGAAATTCGCTACTGCGCCTCTATTTCGTTATTAACGGTGGGATTCGGTAAAAAATAATCCAGTTTTGGTTACTGGATTATTTTTTACTGAATCCCACCGTTAATAACGAAATTCGCGGTTACCATGGTTTTGGAGAACCTAGGTTATCCAAGGCTAATACCTACCACTAGGACACGTGTGCGCATCTGCTCTGTTGTGACTATGATTTATGGATTCCTTTTATACTTTGGTAAAAATAAGTCCAAAATTATTTGGCCTGTATGCATAGAGAGGCTGGTAAATTCGAATTTTGACGAATTTCAGCCGGTAAATTGAACCTTGGCATCCACACACAGCTAGGAAATCTTTATCTATAGAGGGAGAGCATTTTTTACGGAAAGGCCACAACATGTCTAATCTCATAGCATATTTGATTGTGTGAAATTGGACTGATTTTCCAAAAAGTATTTAGTCGATGGATCTGTCTAGTAAACATTCAACAAATTTGTGAAAAAATTCAGTCAAATTTTGTAGCTCTTAGATCTCCATCCAATGCTCTAGATCAATCCAAGCCTATACATTATCAACCTTCCATTCCCATCTAGAGGTGGGAGTCGGGCTGTGCTTTTCCGAGCCAGCCCGAAGCACGGCTAGCATAGCATAGCCCTACACATGACGGGCCGGGTTGGCACGGCACGAATGGTGGGCTAGGTCAAGCCTAGAAAGCAGCCCCGTCGAGTGGCATGGCACAGCCCGACATATCGTGTCGTGCTTGGGCCGGCCCAGCATGGCGAACACGGTAGGCACGAGGGGCACAGTCTGCACGCCAGCGCCAGCGGCCGCCTTGCCTTGGCCTCCCGTTGCCCTCCCACCTCCCATGTGCACTACCATCTCACGGTCATCCCCACAAGCCATCACAGAGCACAGAGAGAGCTGAGTAGATAGCGGGAGCTGGGCAAGTGGCTGAACGGTATAGGAGGCAAAGGCCGGAGGGGAGGTTAGTGGTGGTCAGGGCCGATACGAAGGGAAGTGGACGGAGACACCAGGGGCTACAGCAGGGGCACTGAGAGTTCCAGGAGGGAGGCAGCATCGGGAGATTGAGCCGGTTGGGGGTTGGGCCAATGGTGCCAACAGGCGTAGGAGGAGGAGCGAGGCAACTGGAGCCGAGGGCAGCAGCCAAAGGCGCAGGGGGCCGGAGCCGTGGCGGCGAGTTCCCCCGCTGACAGCAAGCGTAGGGGCCAGGTTGGCGTGCCCGAGAGGCGGCAGCAACAGGAGGAGAGGTGGTGATTTGGGGGAGAACGAGTTGAGAGGAGAGGAGGGGATAAGATGGAGGGAGGAGACCGAATGGATGGGGAGGCTTCGGCCTAGGGAGGAAAAAGAAAAAGAAAAAAGAAAAAGAGAAGGGGGAAGAAAACAAAAAAAAGGGGGAAGAGAAGCACACTCTTAAAAAAAAGATTCGTTCGCAAATCTTCAACACTGAGCATTTTATTGTGTGCTAAATTATTCGATAAAATCTTGGCAAACATGTTAACTTGCAATATGACACTAGTAAATACTTAAAATAAATTTGGTATCATCAGTAGATTAAATTTTAGCATGTACCGATTAAATTAGTGTATTAATGTTTAAATCAAACTGTGGTGTTTTAAATACCTCATTAACTTTGTTGGTCTTGTTTAATTGTAAAACTCCACTAGTAAATATTCATGGCTATTTAAAATAAATTAGGTGTTGTTCGAAAACTAAAACTTGTACATTATTCTAGATTATTCAAATAAATCGATTTAAAACATGTACATGATTAAATAAAACTATGAGTAGAGATTAGTAGTTTAGTAGTTTTCCAAATTAATGGAGGTTCTTTCCATTATACGAGTGTTTTGTAGTTTTCCAAATTAATAATCCAAAACTTTTCTCAACCTAAAAAACTTTTATTTTCTATATATATCACGAAGATGAGAATAAGAATGAGAAAGAGGATGAGAAAGGGAATAAAGATTTCAAGAGATGTTATATTATAGGCATATAATACATTTTGTTAATAATGCTTGTTGAGTACTTCTGTACTCACCCTTGTTATTACTCTCCTTTGTCTAGAGGATAGTCAACCTGGAGTCTCACTCGGTATGGACGTGGCTTACCCTAAAGAATTCTATTCGGAATGGGAAGGTGATGGGCATGGAAATGAGTTGTATGAGGCGGACGCCTCATATGAAACTTGGGACGGATAGTAGGTCACCAGTAGTGCGGGTAATGTACATAGAGTTTTTAACAAGGTGGGCATGGGAGGAATGAAGATGGTGGTCGCCGCTTCCGCTATATGTAGTTACTTAGGGCTAGGTTTGGGCTGGCACGGTACAATGTCAGTACAGTGGGCTTTGGGCCATGCCTGGGCCTGGCCGAAGGCGAGGCGGACCGACACGGCACAACATGGTAAGGTGACCGGGCCGAGCCGGCATGGTACGATGCGGCCCGAAGCACGGTGGGCCCAGGACGTGCCGGTATGGCACAGCCTAATGCCCACCTCTATTCCCATCCCTAACGCCGCCTCCTACCTCCCCCAGTCCCCAATGCCACCTAGCATGCCGCCACCCACTTGCTCGCCTACTTCACCCTCATCGCTGGTGCAGTCCGTTGGTGTGCCCCTCCGCCGCCACTATCACCCTCGACACGGCTACCGGCGCTGCTCCCTCCTTCACCGCTGCCTCTCCATCAACTCCTGGCTGTTGCAACTATCACCTTACTTGTCTTCGATGACCTCTTCTGCACCTCTTTTTCAGGCCATCGCCTCCAGCGACGGGTAGCAATGCCTTCAGTCATCTCCTTAATTCTTTAAGGAAAAGGAAGGGGCACTTAGTGAAGTGCGCGTTCGTCAAAGGGGCATGCACCGGAGGGGCATTCGGTGGTGGAGGCGGTGAGCGCGCTCGAACGTAGCTTCACTAGTGACACTACCACGGAGCAAGCGGATCGCAATGTCAAAAAAACAACTGATTTGACAAAAAAAATTCATGTAGCAAATTTTTTTGCATTTCCGTTAGTGATTATATGCCATTTATTACGATCGAGTTGGATCAATTAGAAATAAGTTCCTGGTAACTAGTTTGATGCGGTTGGACTATACACTTGCATGCAACAATTACCGAGAGTTGAGTTTCCACATCGCAGGGACTTCTTACTAGAAGGGATGCCTCTCCTCTCCTTTCTATTAGCTTCTTTGCCTTCTTCTCATCCATGTCGACTGTAAGCTAGGTTCATGCAGAGGTGAAGCTAAGGGGGAGGCTTAGTTAGGCTTGAGCCTACCCTCCCCTGGTGGCAAGAACCCCCTAGTGGCTGGCAACCAGGGAGACCGGCAACACGACCTTGAGGATGGAGTCATGGAGAGAACTAGTTGCAAAGAAAAACAAAAATAAAAAAGCCTGATCAGTGATCAACCTACTGCCCTTAAGAGGCCTAACAAATCCATCTCACTGGCCCACCAAGAGGGGGATGGGGGCAACCAATTCAAGCAACGAGTAGAAGAGGGGACCACTGGACTAGAGCCAGGGAGCTAGATCTAGCGGCGAGCCAGCTAAGGGGAGGCTGATCCGGGGGTAGGGTTGTGGGCGGAGCTGGACCAGAGCGGCGAGGGGGAGCCGAGCTAGGGTGGGGGAGTAGGAGCACTGTGTTGGCTGCGTGGCCTCGCCTTACGCTACTTGGAGAACACTGTGGAGACGTGGAGTTTGTTTGAGAGCGAGAGAGACTGAGATTGAGGGTAAGTGAAATACTCAGTGACACCGTCCATGAGAAAGTGAATCAGTGAGAGAAAGTGAGGAGAATAGAGCTGTGAGCTTGGATCTGGACTGGTCGATTGGTGGACTGACCAACTGAGTGAGGTAGTGAGTAGTATTCTTCCTTAGTTCCTTCCTTCTTGATTTAGTATTTTAGAATTTAGACTTTTAATGTATATAGATAGTTTAGTCCTTATAATTTATTCATTGAATTATAGCTTTGTATTAACAGAAATTAATAATTTATTTACAGATTTTGCTATAATGGAGAAACAAACTTTGTGTAACTATTTCGCAATCAATTCAAGTAGTTCAAACAAGAAAAGATAGAACTTTTCTGTGGGTATATTGTCTTATCGAGTTGACATTAATACTTTCGGTGGCAACGGTATCTGTTGAGATAATATTTTTGGCAATGAATATTTTTGAAAGAGATTTGAGCAATAAGGTATCGGATGAGTGGCTAAATGACTTGATGGTGTGCTACACCGAGTGAGAGATCTTTAGAAGCATTGATGACAATAAAATTATAAACCGCTTCCAAGACATGAAGTCCCTAGAATGCATTTGCCCCGTGATTCAAATTTGTCTTGTGATTCAAATTAGTTTATTTCTGGTATGTTTCATATTATCTAAATTTTTATTGCTATTCACAATTTTTTATTATATCACTAATTTTGATATGTTTCATACATAGGTGACTTATCGCTACTCCATAATCATGGTAGAATAATTATATATATTTTTTGGGTATGGTCTTTATATTATCGAGGAACCTACTTTGTATTTCTCTATTTTCATTGTTTGTCTCCACTTGTATAATTTCTATATAAATTTAAAATTTTATAAAAGTAAAAAAACTAAATTTATATCAACTTAGTTTAGTACTATAAATAATTTAATCCACTCTTAATTTTATTTCTAACTTCGACGCTGGTTCATGTGACTACTGCATACATATAGTTCTTGTATCTCTCACTACTTACTGATAATCATCGCTAGAGCCTAAATTAAAGCATAGTAGATAGGTATATGCATTATTCTACTACACGTGAAAAGATGCGTACAGTACTTATAGCTACATATTTAGATCAAGTACTCGTTGGAGAGTGCTCAATGATGGCTTGGGAATCCAAGGATACAAGAGCTTTGAGCCCTTGGTCAGTTGATCCTCTTGTACGACGCATCATGATATACTCGTACGTATATGCCGACATGGCAGAAAAAGGTCCGGACAGCAACCCATATATACCATGACATGTGCTCTCTTCAACTCTTGCACCTCTCTAGTCCTCTTTTCTCCCTTCTTTTGGAGTGTCTTTTGCAAGTAAAAATATGGAAAAAGAAAAGGACTCATTTGATCTAGTTGTTTTTGCATGGAACTTAGAGTATAATGTGGACTGGTCAAAAAAGATTGAGAGTGAAAGATATGGTAAGAGCTACTAGTAGACACTACTAGATATTGAAGCTTTGTAATTTTTATGATAGCATGCAACGTGAGCTACTTAACTTTTTGTGTGTTGGAGAGAGATGAATGACAATCACAAGGCAAGCCTGGATACCGGGAGAGGGAGACCAACAATTGCAGGGTATTGCATACTTCCATGAAAGGTAATTCTCACCAGCTGGCTGGTGTAAGGCTTGAGGTGTCACCATGACCATCCTTGCTACATCTATAGCTACGATCGTGTCCTCTTTCATGACCCTGACTTTTGTTGTCGTTATCACCGTGTCCCTTCAAGTTGAAGGAAGATCTCCCTCCCCTTTTCTTCTTCATACATGCCAACCATTTCGAGTATGTGAGCAACAAATGCTGCTCCTCCTCCTCCTTGTTGCCATAGCTTTGAACCCTATCCTCAAAGGCTCTGAGGTGGTCAACTAGCTCCTCAACAGATATGGTCTTTAAGTCACTAAATTGCTCGAGCAACGTTACGATTGGTAAGAATTTTGCCAGTGCTTAGATAAATATACGAACGATGGTGGTCTCCTCCACCTGCTTGCCCAATGCTCAGATGCCATTGCCGATCGTCATCAGCTTCTGGGCAAATTCATCCACTGACTCACTTTCCCTTATACGAATCACCTCGAAGTCACTCCTTAAAGTTTGGATCTTCACATCCTTGACGCATTGTGCACCCATGTGCATTGTCCTGAGTGTCTCCCACGCATCCTTGGAGGAGTCCTTCTTAGCCAATGTTAGAAGCACGTCTTTTAGTACGCTTTGATAGATGGCAGCGAGGGTCTTTCTATCCCTCTGTTTGTCGATGTCATCTTTCGCTACGGTGTCCCACATGCCTTGTGCCTGCAAAAACAACCACATGACATAGTTGCTCCGTGTAAGCAAAGGATATTGCAATGAAATATTGCTATCCTTTTTCACCATCACCACATCGATGGCACTTCCGTCAAAGTGTCAAGTTGGTGACTCATCTTGCGTGCGCCTCGACATCTGTTTCGGCATGCTCCCCTCGCTCTGATACTACCTGTTGGTTTCAACCCTAGGACACACGTACACCACTAATGGTTTCAGCCCTAGGAACAAATCAAAGAAACATACACGAGGGTTGAAACGAACAAGTTTATTTTTATCTGGGGATAGCCCCTTTTTCCATGAATAAAAGGGGAAATAATGCTTATAGCAACACAGCCAACTCCAAAAGAGGAGGCATCACAATTTCATGACATCCAAATTACAACACCTAGTCCTAAATTTGCAGTCAAACTGAAGAAAGAGCTGGGCAAAACTAAATTAAGCAAATGGACCCAATACCTTTGAGCACTGCCTACTCCAACACAAAATCAGAATCCATGCCCATGATCGATTGGATGCCCAAGGGGATTGTCCTCCCTGAGAGCATAGCAATGTGCGCCCTAGCACTATCCACACTCTCCCACAAGTGTGACCTCTACCTCTCTAGCTCATTGCTGGTGAACAGCTCTCGGCTGAGATGCCAGGCCACCCTCGTTGGATCCTTCTCTTGGAGGGTGGCAAGGGTGAACTCGGCAAGTAGGGATGGGGGTGAACGCTAGGACATGTCTTCGGCTTCCTTTAGCATGAAGCTAAAGTGGAGATCTGTGATCGGGAAGCCCTCCTTCATGTCTCTAGCTACAAGTCGTCCATCCGACCGAGCATGCCCAGCCAGAAGAAGGCATCAGTGTTCGCTCAAATGGATCAAAACGCACACCTTCAGTGGTCGCAACACATACGAATACTTTCGAGTAACTCAGACACACAGAGTTCTTGCAATTAACTCAGACACATAGAGTTTTTTCGTTGCGTAATGTCGTGCAGCTTTTCCATTTTCTCTTATTTATACTAATGAATACAACAAATGGTTACAAGTCTTTGATGATGTGTTACCACCACTAATGCTTTTGTTACATGCAACCACTAATTACACCACTAACTCCACTAGTTAAACTCCTGTGATCCAGTTTTGCTGCCACGATTCCCTACAACTCGATGCACACAGTGCACTACTCGAGATACTTGCTCTACTAACCAACACACACAGGTAGTGGATACAATGGTGCAAACACACTGCTACCTAACCAACTTGACCAACGTCGAGTCCTTCAAGTCATCTCGACCATAGCACTCCGACCATGTCTTTCGACCATGGTGTCTTCGACCACGGCTGCTACTCGACTTATAGTACTTCGACCACAGCTTCTCGACCACGGTATCTTCGATCACAGTATCTTTGATCAAGGACTATAGCTACGACCACTGTAGCTACGACTACTGTTGCACTCGTACTCACTGACTGTTATAGTACTCGGACACACCGACTACAAAGTACTCGACACACGACTACCTAGTACTCGACACACGAGTACTCTACTCCAGAGTATCCGATTGCTCTCTGACTCTAGGATGTTCGACTACACAGTATTCGACACACGAGTACTCTACTGACGACTGCCCAAAACTTGACAGACGAGTACTCGACACATGACTATAACATGGTACTCGAGCACCGACCACATAGTACTCAAACATTGACTACACACAACTAGAACACCAACCACTATCAACAACAAAATCAGTTCCAACAGTCAGCTGTGGCTTCAAGACCACCATTGTGCCCTTGTCGACTGTCCAGTGCAGCATCCTCACCTGGTGGCGGAGAATGACGAGCACGTCCTTCGCCTGGTCCATGCGAACATCGGAGACCACCACATGCAACCCCATCGTACGGAACCTCTCGACCACCTCATGGATCCCCTCCAGTGATCCGATGGTGATGCTCATCACGATCCACCAATGACCGTACTGTTGCAGTGACGGAGTCGGGGAGATGTATGCGGTGGTAGGTTTGAGGGGATAGTGGATTGCAATTTGGGTGCGAGACAAAAATAGAGAAAAATTTCTCCAAAGCTTTTGTGTTCTCTCGCGTTTGTTTCTTTGATCTGTTAGTGGCATGCGTGCGTTCCTAGGGTTGAAACCAATAGTGATGAGGAAGAAGATTGGCTATGTGAGGAAGCAGAAGATACATGACGATGTCGATGTGAGAAAAAAAAAGATGAGGAGACATGGCCCTGATCAACTCGGCTTCGGCTTTTGGCTTCTGGCTTATTTTTCACTATTCATAAGTTTCGTCTTTTTCTGAACTTTTGGCTTTTCGTTGAGCTTTTTTGCTGGTTCTTTTTTTCCCGTATTTGTTTGTATTATACGTAATGGGCTAACATTTTTTGTATTTTTAAATTTAATTATGCTAAATAAGCCTCTGTCAGTTACAATGCTTTTTTCAGCCAGCTACAGTGTTTTCAGCCATAAGCCACGAGCTTTTCAGCCGAACCGATCACCACCAATGATTTATGATTATGTCGGTGTGAGAAGAGAAGCTCCGTACTTACTTTTCTCCTATGTATGATATGAGGAATTTATTTTAAGGTTCTTCGTGCATGATCAGTTTTAAGGTCGTTTTGATTCACAGAATTCTAAAATACAGAGATAGGATAAATACATGTTGGAATGGCATGACTTGTTGAATCTCGCATGAAACAAAATCACAGAAATCGTTCAAAGGATGTGTTTGTATGTCTCACAGCATAAATACAGGAATTTTGAGATTGTTAATTGATTAGAGAGATAATGGAGAGAGGAACAGAAGTAGCATTGGAACTCTCAAAGGAATTCCTGAGGTTAGGCTTCATGCTAGAATTCTTATAAAATATGTAAGAATTTGTTTATCCTATGAAATTTCTTTGAGGCAATCGTACAAATCAAACACCCCTCATAGAAATTTTTTCTGTGGATTAAATTCCTCCATTTTCCTTTGAAATTTCTTTGAATCAAAGAGGCCCTTATTTTGGAGATTTGGATTATTTGCTAGTATTCCTGGCAAAAAAAAAAAAACATCAGTGCTATGAGTACGACGTTTTCTTTAGACGCATGCTGACCACAACACATATTCAGTTTGTGGGATCCATTACAGAAATATTGCTCTACCCAACTCTTTTTTAAAAAAATTTGGCACTAAAATATTTATTTTTACAAATCTAACCCTCTCCCGTAGACCTTCTGTACACGACTGCACTGTAGCTACAGTAGTCCTACTGAGCTGTTGTAGCTCAGCGGGTCTGCTATAATATTGTCGCGCACGATAGGTCTATGGAATAGGGTTGAATTTATAAAAATAGACGCTTTTGATTAAATTTGAAAAAATAGTGACGATATTTTTAAATTGAACTCCAGTTTGTGGGCCAGAACGAGAAGATCGGAAACATCTTACTAGTATCGTACGATAATTATCCCGTGCATAGCATTTTCCAAAAAAGAAGGGCTTCAATTCGATGCTCTCCGAAGAGTTAAAAAGCACCATTTTAGAGCGTGTTGAGGAGCTGATTTGCAACCATCCGCCACTGCACTGCTAACAACAATGCTTCAAGATTTCGTGCATATTAGTTTTTGGAAGAGCATAGAAGCACCTCTAGAATACACACACACATATATATATATATAGAGAGAGTATAAATAACAGGGGCCAAGACTCTATAATAGAGATCTTTCATTCATGATTGATTCAGCATGCTAAATCAATAACTTCTTTTCCAAATTGATGCCTTTTCGAATTAATAAATATTAACAGGATTGCCTGATTATTGCACTTACGCATCTAAAAGCAATTCAATGGCAAGATATGTGTGTGTGTGTATGTATGTATGTATGAAAAGAGTTTCATACTCCTGAGAGTACATACCCCCACTTCTCATATACTGCTTTAATAGCGTTATTATATCTTTTTTTATCTATTTGAGCATACTCTAATAATGAGTTTAATATACTCCAAAGTGAGTTTCATGAAAAATTTATAAAATCCACTTTTATAATATATATATATATATATATATATATATATATATATATATATATATATATATATATATATATATATATAATATGTATAGGAAGCTCATGACAGATACCCACTTTCATAGTAATATGTATAGGAAGCTCATGTCACATATGACATACCCAATACATTCCCCATACATACCCACTTAATATGTATAGGAAGCTCATATCACATATCCGAAACATTAAAGGGAAACTTAATTTGTACGGAATAATCATTTCACATACCTTTTTACCATCTTATTATAACTAATTTTTAAATTAATTTACAAGTGATATTGATATGAACTATCATGCAACGCTGGTTGGCACTAAATAGGTTGAAATATTAGGAGAGAAGGTGATTTGATAATTAATGGAAATTAAGAATGAAACACATATATGGAAACTATTTTTCCAATGCGAATTGGGTGGATTGACCTGCATGTGTATACATAACGGGTTAGATACAGAATTAATGGATGAAATACCCGCTAACTTCCCACGGATTGTAAAGCAATCGAACGATTGTTAGTTTAGGTGACCAGGCACCATGGTGTCCTAGTTATTTTTACTATATATATATATATATATATATATATATATATATATATATATATAAAGACACACGCACGCACCCACCCACCCACCACCCACACACACATCCAAATCTCTTTGAAAAGGTCTCAAAGTTTAAAAATAGCCAACATATATAATGGCTAATGAACATTGATTATTCTCTTGCAAATATATGCAAATAATCGAGATCCTGTGAGGTGAAGATGAGCCCCAACCCAAGTAAAGATAATGATTTGCATGATTTTTGCAAGCTTCGGGCAGTTAAGATCTGTAAGCTCTATGTTTTTTTTTTCGAGCTAGGAGTTCTGATAATCTATTTGGTTCATGTCTGATATCCACCTTGGCAACAGAACAAACAGAAAAAACTTGGAAGAACCTGACTCATAATTTTTAAACCTGACTCATAATTCAAAGGACCTTTTACCTCTCGAGTGGGATTGTAACGGTGTCACTGGCCCAAGAATGTCGGGCTGCATTTGGTGTGATATGTACACACTTTTGGGCCAGAACGTATACTAGTCGATCATCTGGACGCGCAGCCCATGTGTAAGAACTTCCCAATCCCAACACGGTCTCTTGCCTCGAAGCCGACAATTGTGGCCCATGCTTAGCAAGGCACGGTTGTAAGCTGCAGCTCATCGGCGCACGTTTAGAACGCTGCCGCATGCGTTGTTTTCACTCGGATGGTTCCCCGTACCGGCACGTTGTTTTGTGCTGCGTATCATGGTTTCTGGGTGTGCTTACTAACCTAATAAATAAATAGTAATTATTAAGGCACGTTGTTTTGTGCTGCGCATCATGGTTTCTGTGTGTGCTTATTAACCTAATAAATAAACAGTAATTATTAAGAGAAGCTAGGAGCCAAAAATCGCTGGAGAGAACGGGGGCACGTCTGACGAGCAAGGATTGGCACGCGAGCTCACGTCGTCTCACGGCGCGTGCCAATCCTTGCTCGTCGCCGTCGCGCACGGTGCTCTCGCCGTCGGCGTCCCACTGCCACAGAGCGTCGCGCACGGTGGCGGGTCACGAAATTGATGTCACCCTCGTGAGGCGGGCTGATTTGTCCGCTGCGCACGTCGATTTCAGAGTCTCAGGCGCGGTCGCTGTGCGCTACGCGAGTGCAGCCAGCGGCGGCGTCGGTGCGGGCTAATTTTCCAGGCTCATAGAAATTTCTACGTACGTACGCTCAGCTCCGTCAAATGATCCTGGTTGTTTGGGACTGTCGGTAGTTTCGATCGACCTGGTAGGCCGCGACTGGTCGTTTTTCATATGTTTTTTTTTTTGCCCTTCGACGTGACGCAGTGGCAAATGCCACTTCCGATCTTCACACGTACGTATGTTGGTGGGTCACTCTCCGTCTCTAGCTCAAATCATTTTCCATTGCCCTTTCACTGAATCATTTGTACGGGCTTACAAAATGGCACACGTACGGTAAAATGAGACTAGTTCGAGTAAATCTAGCCTTCCAAACTTGAGTTCGGTAGAATCTTAAGTCGAGTTCGAATGAGTCTAAGCTAGAATCCATGATTGTACCTAAGTTCGAGCTTAGCTCGAATAAACTCAATAACATTTAAAAATAGGTGTGTCTAAACATCATCCAGATATTTTCTTCCTAACAATTATCTAAATTTAGGACCATTAAATTAGAAATTCAACGGCCTCTTTTTTGGAGGAGGGGAGATTTTTTAGGGGGGGAGAATTTGTGGTCGTCAAATCAGAGATCAAACGGTCATAAATCTAGATGATAATTAGGAAGAAAATATCCGGGATGATGTTTATCAATACATTTAAAAAAATTAACATGCACTAATTTTCAATAATAAGAAAAGTTCGACCTCGACTAGAGTAAACTCGATAACATTAAAAATAACTCAACATGCATTGGTTTCTCAACAATAGAAAAGTTTAAGCTCGAGCTCAATTTGAATAAACTCGGTAAGAGTTAATATATATCAATATTCAAGCTCGAATCGAACTCTAACGAGTTATTCGAGCATGGCTTGCTGAAACTCGTGAACTCAGGATCAAGCTTAGGCTCACCTTGTTTAAAGTTCGAGCCGAGCTCGAATCAAATCTAGAGCGAGCCGAGCTCGAGCAACTCACGAGTCTCGAGCTTTTTTTACAATCCTACCTGCATCTCACGAATATTTCTACCTTGTTTAAATCTCGCGAGCTTAGGATCAAGCTCAGACTTGGCTCATTTAAAATTTGAGCCGAGTTCGAATCGAATCTAGAGCGAATCCAGCTCGAGCAACTCGCAAACCTCAATGTTTCTTTTACAGTCCTACCTGCATCTCACGAATATTTCTATTCATATGGGCATATGGAACATATATAAGGCCATGTTAAGCAGAAAGACGAATGGAAGCTTAATGAAGCTAGCTTCTGTTTTTACATTCTTCAAAGCGAGATCGCCTCTGTTGTACTCTTGACATACAGATGGATGGTACAATAACAAATGATGCTAGGTACGTAGCTTATAGTTTTATACCATGTACTCATGTAGTATAAAAGTAGCTTTATTCTGCACATATTCAAAAGGGCAAAAGACTCGATAATCTTACACTGTTATAATTGCTACAAGATTACTTCTGCAAACAAGCGCGCTCGCCGTTCCAACTCTCCTCTAAACGGCACCGTACGTACGAACCCCAACGACGCGCTAGCATGCGTGCATACTGCCATACTGGTACGCGAGAACGGACGGCGTCCAAGCGCGTCACACGTCGACGGTGCAGTCCGCCGGCTGCGCGAACTTGAGCGAGACGGTCCCGTTGCCCCCGCCGGCGGCGCCGCCCGCCGTGGCGCTCATGGCGAAGGCGCCGCCGACGGCGTTGCCGCTGGCCGCGAGCAGCGCGGGGCAGTTGACGAAGAGGTGGTACTCGCCGGAGACCCAGCTGCCGACCTTCCACTTGACGCGGCCGTCCACCTTCACGTGCAACAGCACGTACCCCGCGCCGATGTCCTGCTTCATGGCGTCCGCCAGGTACTGCGCCACCGGCACCGACTCCCCCGACATCACCGGCGACCACACCGACACGTCCTTGTGCCCCTGGTAGATCGGCGGCAGCGCCACCGGCACCGTGATCGGCTCTTCGCGGTACGTCGTAAACACGTCCAGGGTCTTGTAGTAGATGCCCACCCGGTCGTTCGGGTTCCGCGACGCGATGGTCACCTTCATATGTCACATCAAAGTATAACCATGCTTCAGCAATGAAAACCCGAGATTCCGAAGCATCATCAATTCACAGCCAAAATTGATTAGGTGAACTACACTTTCTTAACTAAGAAAATTTCAACTAGATTCCCACGTAACTAACCAGACTCACCGCGGTAACTTGAATTTTGGTCGCAAACCAAACAATAAGTTTACACGATGCAACGCTCTCTCCACTTTTCAGTTGCGTCGGAGAACCAAACAGTCCCAAATGCAAATATATACCAGCTTAGAAATGTGCATATACGTAACCTGGATGTTAAGGGAGAGGGCAGGGTCGCTGAGGTCGATGGAGCGGAGCTCTACATCCTGGAGGTAGAAGGATGGCTTGGAGGGGCGCAGGGCGAGGTAGATGACGAGCACAATGAACCCGACGACGACGACGAGCGTCAGGATGCAGGCGGCGATGGAGCCGCAGCACCGCCGGAGGATCCACTCGCGGTGGTGCTTGTCCTTGCCACGCGGCCACATTGTGCTTAGTGTTTGATAATTGGGAACTGGCTAGCTAAGGAGTAAGGACTGTGCGCGCATGTGGGTAGTAGGAAAGTGTGGAGTGAGTGGGGGTGGCCTTTAAAAAGTCCTAGAATAGAAGAGGTGGTATGGTGCAGGTTTTACAGGGTTTTTCTTTTGGGTTTAGGGGAGGCGACGAAAGGTACAGCTCAACTGATGAAGATTCTTCTGCTTCGTCCTGGGCCCCCTTCAGTATGGGGGGCTGCCCATCAGCTTGCAGCCTTGTATGCGCAGGCGCTTTCAGATTGGTGTGCGATGCATGATTATGCTGTCTCTGGTGCTTGCTATTCACTCCAATCCCGTCCTCGGTCAACTGGTGACGATTCTTTCGCCCCTAGGACCATTTACTATTGGGGTGGGTGTTTTGCATGTGCACATCAAGATTACAGATGTGTTCTTTTTTACTGTAATTTATAATTTAAAATTTTAAATTATAGTTGTTCGCGAGAAGTAATATATAGAGGAAAATAGCCGCGTGTGATTTTGGACAGGACAGCTGAACTCAGTACACTTTTTACTATAATCTTCTTGTTGACCTTGTCTTAAAAAACACGCCGTTTAAACGCTAGTTACTGTAGCATAAATCACAAGCCATAAAATAAAAAGAACTCCGGCTAAGAGTTGACTTGCTGTGGTTCTATCTATCATATCATTGACCCATGTTCACCGAACCAAAAATGCTTCAGGTTTATTACAAATGTGCTTAATTTCATCATAGTAGGATTAAGATACCCAGATGGTTCACAACAACCTATGCTTGCAAGAGAACTAGATCTAGGCCCAGAGCCCTGGAGGTGTACCCCAATGGCACGGAACCGGGCATGGTCGGTCGCATGCATGGCGGAGACGGCCAATTTGGCTCGGCATCCAGCACAACACCGGAGATCGTTTTTTAAGCTTGTCCCTTGGATCTCCCGTCTTAGTGCAGCCTAGAGCAGCGGCACACAATAATTCCGAGGGCGTTGGTACAGGCGCTCTCTCATGTCATGCGCCGTGCCGGGGGAGGCGCGCGTAGTGGGGAGGGTTGGTGGGGCGTAGCACGCAAGCGTCGCGCGACGGTTCCGACGTCGCCTCACGCAACAGGGCAAAACCCCGCGTCAACTCTAACAAACGCGCATGGCGCCTGCAACCGCGAGCGTGCAGTCGGCCGGTGCCCTTCATTCCTTATCTCCCCCACCGACTGCCCTGTGCCCTATGGCACCATCTGTTCAAACAACCAGGTAAGGTATGGTATGGCGCTATCTGTTCAAACAACCAGGTAAGGTAATTACCTCTTATTATGGGATAGACTATTGCACAGACGACTGAATTTTTTTATCTTTCAGTCACCTAAAGTTGCACTTTGAATCATCTGAAGTTGCAGCTGTTTTTTGGAGGGGGCTGCAATTTTAGTTGATTGAGAGTGCAATTTCAGGTCACCTGAAGTTGCACTCTAAATCACCTAAAGTTGCAGCTGTTTTTTAGGGGGGCTGCAATTTTAATTCATTCCAAGTGCAATTTCACGTGACATAAAAAATTCAGTCGTCTGTGCAATAGCAAAACTGCTTATTACTTGCCTCCTATGCATCATCAGAATCCAGGAGGATCATACGCACACACTCACTACATAGCACCTTGCTTTGATAATCATCGAATATACTAAGGTCATGTTCTTTTTCAGTTTTTGCCTTCTGCTTTTGACTTTTCTATAGTAACTAGATTTTAAACGGAGTGTCTTTTAAAGATGGGGTCTACTAGTTAATTGTAATACATACTGTACCGACTTCATTTATATCGACAAAAATCAAATGTGAGTTTCTGTTACTCTGTAATCTCTTACACATACAATCAAAAAGTCACAAACCGCAACAACAAAACTATAAGCCTCAACAAAAAAGAACAGACCCTAAGCCCAAAAGCTATAGTTAACGATGTTCTTTTTTTTTCTTTCTAATGAAAGAAATGGAAACATGCAGGACTCCTGTCGGATAACGTTGTAGCATAGCATGCATATGGTGCTTATTTTTTTATAACTTTTAGCAAAGGCCTTCGGATAAAAAGCGTTAATGAAGCAAAAGTTGTGTAAGCGCTTTTGGATCGTTTGGTTCATCTACCCTACTCTATAATACACCAAAATTTTCTTTACTAAATTCATCCCCTCAACCACCTCTACAGTCATGCCTAATCTAAGTCCACTTAGATTTGTGTACCAAAGTAATCCAACTTCATACAAATGAATGGCCTAGATCTCTCCTCAAGCCTTCTTCTCTTACTCATTGAAGAACCTAAGGTCAAAATCATCCGGATCATGCACATAAAAAAACCACCAGCTTCAGTATATGTGCCCGATTCAAAAAAAAAACAAAACTACCTGTGCAAAATCATCTCCCCCACGTCCGCTGCGCCGAATCAACTCCCCCACGTCCCCGTCTCCCCCGTTCTCCGCGCCTCCCGCCTCCTCCTCCCCGCTCCGCCGTTCTCCGCAGCTCCACCCTCGCCAACTCCCCTCCCTCCTCCGCCGCTCCGCCCTCGCCTCCTCCTCCCCACCCCGCGCCGCCGCCGCCTCCTCCACCGCTCCTCCGCGCCTCCTCCTCCTCCCCACCTCGCGCCGCCGCCTCCTCCCCTCCCTCCCACCCCGCGCCGCCGCCTCCTCCTCCTCCCCACCCCGCACCGCCGCCTCCTTTCTGCAGCACCGTCCAGGTCTCCTTCCTCCACTAACTCCCCGGTAAGATCTCCCTTTAGGACTTTCTCTTTGGGGCTTGGCTGCTTGGGGTTGGATTGGTTGGAACTGATGTGGTTTTTGGGTCGCGGAATCCCAGCGATCTTCGCGTCGCTTGCGGTGCTCATATTCAACTGCGTGAACAAGGATGGGCTAGGATATGACTACTACTCACCTTACGGGGACGATTCCGAGTGGAGGTTAGGCTTGTCCTTGGATAGGGATGCTTAATTAGGGCTCGTGAATTTTGATTTGAACCCTGCATCACTGTCGAAACGATGAAGGCTGTAGGGTCTCTGCTGTACTACTTTTTGTATGGAATATATTAACAGTGTGGCTAGAAATTCAGTGTTTGTCTCTGGTAGGGAGAATGCACAAACAAATGTGTAGAGTTTGCTTTCATACAAGGTAGTGGGTCTCCGATATATGTGTTCTGTGCAACAAAGGCTTCTGCATTAGGACAATATCAAGAATTTTGAACCCAACTGTTTTGAGAGCAAATTTAGCCATGTTATAGACCAATCTCAGATGCCCTGTTGAAACTTACCAGCAGTATTATACAATCTTCAGGTTATTTTTTTGGATAATTTTATGTTGATCTGCAGTGAATCGTAGGAAAGGCCACTTAGTATACAGACATTCCTCAGCTATACAGATGCCCCAAAAACATGTCTTGTACAAATCAAATCTTGTTTGATCCACCTAAGTCTTCTCATCACTGAATCAAACTGTTGAATGATTGGTTCTGGTAATTACATTCATGTTTAAATGGTGTGGTAGACATGTAGAGATAATGTATTTTGAGGATTTTAGGTCATTTTAAATAATTCAGTTTAAATCGGTCAATTTCGTAAGCTATCCGTTTCTTTACATCGGGCAAGAATTTATTTCATTTGAAACCAATCATTTGCTTCATCACATGTGATTCTATCGTTAGTTTCATTATTGGTAATTACCGACTTACAGTTTGCTTTCGATTGTGGATATGTTTGTTTCTTTAGTACCTTTCTTATGTAGTTTTCAATCTTACATCTATATATGTGTCAAATGCAGGTTCTCTTTTGTTCTCCTGTTCTTTTCGAATTTATTAGTGCAGAAAGTTGTAAGAACAGTGCATTAGGATTTGGGAATTTATAGTCTAAAAAAAGATTTGGGAATTCACATTGAAGTAGAAATGGTGCTAGACTCAAGATATTTCCCATTAGCTGTCTTGAACTAGAAATGGTGCTAGACTTTCCCTAGACTTATGATATTGTCGATCAAGTGCCTGATTTGAGGGGCTTGGGCAGCTAGATGCCAATGGCTTAGGAGCATATTTTCTGCTTTTACATCCAACGATTGTCATGTTCCTTAAATTGGTAGTCCATGCTCACTGGCATGAACCAAACTTGTGCTCGATCGAGTTGAACTGAATTAAGTTGGTGAACTTAAGGCCCTCGTGCAGAAATAGAGTGTCATGTCACTTGTTACTTCAGAATTCCCCTTATTCTTGCTACTTATTTTCTTGCAGTTAACATTGCTGTAGCACTTGCCAAGGAGTTTCAGCTTAAGGTCGGTTTGCTAGATGCTGACATATATGGACCATCCATTCCCACAATGATGAATCTCCATGTGAAGCCTGAAGTAAGTGAAGGTATTTGCTCTCTCTCTCGAAACACACACAACAGAGTACAAGCTATATTTTTTTGCGTAAAAGTTGTATGCTACAATGAATAACAAGGAAACTGAGTAAAGCTAGATAGCCTTTGCATGTTCCAAATATGGAAATTAGTTATTCAAACTCAGTTTCCTTGTTCATTAGGAGAATAACACCAAGGCTCAATGTTTCTTTACTAAATGGCGGTTTGGTTTGCTACCAATTCCGTATGACAAACTAAACTCCAGGTAGTCTGAAATTGTGATAAAAACATTTTGTTTTGATCACGACTCAAACTATGCTTATACTATCTCATGATTCTCGTAGTTTCTGGGTTACTTCGTGGACAACTGGGCTACTTGATTATTGTAGTTTCCAATCAAACATTATCTGGTAAACAATTGTATTGATGTATATCATGTAAAATGCAGAAGCTTGTTCAACCGACAGCAAAACACCCGGAATACAGGAAAAATTATAACTTTCCATCTTATCAAGAGGTAAAGCTTTTTTGTAATTCTGTTAATGCACAAATGACGATTCAACTCTTTGTGGTTTTTGCACCTTTTCCTGTTCTTAAATTGTTCGGTCAGAATAATTTTCATGATTGTTAATGCTTGGACTACAATTGTAGATTACCTTGGATTCTTCATACAAAATATACAATATATATTTTCCCAGTCTAAATTGTAAAGCTTAAGACCAATTTATAGTCTCATCATAAAGTAGTTATGTCTTGGAATCTTCATTTTACTTGTCTGATGGTTAATTAATGTTTATAAGCTTTTCCCTAACCACAGATTATTTGCATTGCTTATTTGCAGGGATGGAAAGTAATGTGGATAGGAGAAGTCTCTAATTATATGAACTCAGGAGCTATGTTGGCACTTGGTGTGAGATGGTCCTTTGCCATGATGGTACGAGGCGTTGTGCGAGTATGTGTTGTAGACAACAATATGGAGGTAGTACATTATTTTGCTAAACAAAGTATATTTGGATTCATTGGATTGTCTAGTGCATTAACAAGCAGAAGAATGCTATATTACGACACAATATATAATTTACAATGCTGCAATGTTAGATGAATTTTTTAAATTCATGCCAAAACTTCTTAATTTTGGATTATTCAAATTTCATCAATGTCATTGATTTGGAAGCATGTCAAAACTTTCCATATATGCTCTTAAGTCTCATTAAATTGATTTTTTTCAGGTGAAATTGGACAAACTTGTAAATCCCTTTAAAGATATTATGGACTATAGGACAAACATCACTGGTGTATCTAAGAAGGATTTATAAGGAGTCACGTGCTCATTAGTTGATGTTCATGCATGTTGTTTCTAAACTTCTTACATATTTTCTATTATTTCCTTCCATGGGAATTATATTTTTGTCTTTTCCTTCCCTAGAAATCGTTGAAGAAAATCTTTCCAAAGGAAAGATTCGATTAACCATAGCTTATCTAAAGATTTACATGGTAAGGTGTGATCGGTTCATGTCTAATCTATTTGTTGCGTTATTCAATGTCACCATTGTGTTTATTAGGCATGCTTCTTTTGTTACTCGATTGCATTAACTCAATTTCTATTGTTCTTTAATTCATTTGCAGCTCTAAAGTTTGATTACGCTCGAGTTATTGATACGGCATGCATCTTTAAGTATGCGAATTTACCTAGGACTGCATCAGCTTCTTTAAACAGCATGTGCAAGGTATGCACCAATGATTTGTCACTTTAAACAAATAGTGCATAAAAGGGCCTCCTTTCCAACCCCACCTTCCCTGTGTTTCCCCTAAATTTTTTATTGGAGCTTGCAGTCGCTTTGCCTATATTTTCAAAGAGAATCTGATGGTATGGAACTATGGGTGATGAATTATTTTGTTGATTCTTTGTGCTTCTAGACTGTTTTGGGTTATTCTGTTTGAGAAGAAGGAGAACCACATAATTGCTTGAAGGATGCAGAAGCTGCAATGAATCTTGTTATCGCAAAGCTTAAGCATGGATTTAATGATCCCATTGAAGTTGTGACAAATAGTGTAAAAATCAAAAAGTCTTAAACCTCACCACTATTATTGAAGTTGCCACCTGACCTCTTTTCTTAAAAAATTTCCTAGGTACCTGAATCCGATCTGATGAAGTTGCTTGCTCATAGAATTCCAGTCTACCTGCCTTGTCAAGAATTGCTTAAAATTTTCTCTGGGAATCCTAGTATTGATGAGAAGGTTTTCTTAGAACTTTTATTATTTGTTGGATAAACCTGTACATTGTATTCATAGTTTAATGATTATTTCTTTTCCTTTTCAACAGATTGATTCGAGGATTCGAGGTGATTTTTACTCTACATGTGTTTTGTTTAAGGACATAGATGAGGTAGAGAAAGCATTCAAATAACTAGATGGCCAAGAGACTAAGGTACATTTGACCACTTGGTTCTTTGCCATTGCAAAACCAGAGTAGATTAGGAAAGTGTCATTGTTGGGTTGTGTTTATCATCTGATTGGTTGAGTAGTCCACAAACACCTATTTCTTTACTGTGTTTCATATTTCTTTATGTGACAAAAATGTTTGTTTTCTTTGTAGCCTCAAGTTTAAACAATGTGGGGATGGAGAAAGTCATCGGTGGGTGAGTCCAATGATGTTGTCGCCTCCTCAAAGGATCAGTCGTTATGTGACAAAAATATTTGGTTATACAATATATGAGACGTGAATCTTAATGAATCTGATTGTTTGTTTTATTTTTTTACAAATTTTATCTTCTTTTGTATTTTACCGTAGCGTTAGCACGGGCACACTACTAGTTTCTATGTAGTGTTCTGAGTCACAATGACTTGTGAGAGGCCGTCTCTTTCGCAGGAAGTAAATATGCGCCTAAAAGAAGCAAGGAAATTTCCTCTTCCACAAAAGTGGGGCAAAAGGCACACAAGGAAAGCTGCACGAGGGTGGTTCTCTTTAGTCTCTACACTTAAGGTAGAAGTAAAATGGTTTATGGGAGGTGGGAACGGGAATGGCACCAGGAAATAATTTGAGATAAGTTTAGCCGTTAGATCGAGATATTGACGGATAGATTTATCACACTTTAGATCCCAATACTATTCCCATATCTCATAATCCATTATCCACACAGCCCCCCAGAATTTATATGCAGATCGAGCCTGAGGTTTGGGGGTTAGGGGAGTCTCCTCTGTTACAGTACTCAAGTGATGCTGCATTCAAACTTTTAAAACTTTTACCATTGTATACGCAAAACCATTAGTTCTATCACATGTAAATGGTATTAGTATATTCATCATCAAAAGTTTTTTCATATTATTATGTTTTCATTAATATTCACTGATATATAATTGTAATTTATAATTAGATATAAAAGGAGATTTTATCTGTTCACCCCCTCCTTTCCTAAAACCAAGTACCGACATGTGGATCCGTTGCACCAGCGCTCAATTCCCATGTCTGGCAACTCTCCTCGATGTCCCATGTCGTAGTAGTGTAACATATCTTGCAACTTCCCCACGAGACCACAACGCTTCAACCAACCTCGACTGTCGTGTCTCCTGTTCTCCCCTCCCAAATCTGGTTCTTCTCCTGCACGATCCCAATACGCAAACCCTCATCTCCCTACATGGACTCACATAGTCACATCCGACTGCTACCTCACCAGCAGCCTTTCCACTAATCGCCAAATCAGTGCTGAGCCCAACATAACCCACCTAACCTACCTCTCTCTCTTCTTTCTTTCCTTCTTCCTGTTGAGGAACCGTCATTGGCGAGTCCAGTCCGATTGATTCCTCCTATGCAAAAGAGGTGAATCAAACACAGAATAATGCAATAGAACAATAGATTGAACACAAGAGATAAGAGGGAAGCTTCTTCTTTATTGCTTTCTCTTTTCACAAGGCACACATAATGGCAATTGAGACTCCCTATTTATAGATTAAGTGGAGGGTGCCCATCAATGGGCTGGGCTTGCAGGACAAGGCACAGGTTTCCTAACACTCCCCTTGGGCACTCATCCGATATGATCATGCCTAATCAAAACTCCATAAAAATCTAGTGGGAGAAATTTGAAGAAAGAGTACATGATACATATTATGTTGTGTTGCATGAATTATCTCATTAAAAATCTTGACCAAGAAACTTCAGGAAAACTCGTCAAGGGAAAAAAGAGTACAATGCACCCCATTCCATCAATCTACAGGATTTATTCTTTAGGTACTCGATCTTCGTGACCAAGTTTTAATAGTAAGCTTGAGAAGAATCTCCTTGAATTCTGCACTTCCCTAAATTTCATCATTCCAATTCCACGTACACATGTTTTAAAACTAAATGTTGAAAGTGACTTAGTGAATAAATCTATAAAATTTTTGTATGACTTAGTATGCAATATCTTAATTTTATCCATCTTTTGCAATTCATGAGCATAGAAGAACTTGGGCTTGATATGATTTATGAGATGACTCTTCACGTAGCCTATCTGCACTTGTGCAACACAAGCTGCATTATCTTCATAGATAATTGTGGGAGGTTGCACGATATTCAATCCACATGACTACCGGATGTGGTGAATCATTTGTCGAAGCCAAGCACATTCTCGTGTGGCTTCGTACAGTGCTATGATTTTCGAGTAGTTCATCAAAATCGATACAAGACTTTGCTTAGATGATTTCCATGAAATTTCAGTTCCACCACACAGAATATATAACCTGTTGGTGACCTAGTAGTATGCGGGTCCGGCAGGTACTCGGCATCTACATAGCCTATCATATTTAAGTCTTGGTTTCTTTTGTAGAATAGTCCAAGATCTTTGCTTCCTTGGAGGTATCAAAAAATATCCTTTATTCTCTACCAATGCCTTTTGGTAGGTTCTGCACTATACTATACAGATAAGTATACGACAAATGCAATATCCGGTCAAGTACGGTTTGCTAAATATATAAGTGCTCCTACTGCACTCAAGTTTGGGAATTCTAGTCCCAGAACTTCCTCCCCCTCTTCTCTAGGTTGGTATGAATCCTTGTCTTGCTGTAAAGATGGTCTGACCATTGGTACTCTCGAAGGGTATGCCTTTCCAAAGCCAAACCTTTCTAACACCTTTTGAGTGTATGCGGATTGATGTATTAATATCCCTTCAGGAGTATGCTCAAGCTGCAAACCTAAGCAATATTTGGTTTTACTCAAATCTTTCATTTCAAACTCTGACACCAAATAAGAGCTTGCTTCCTTTATATCTTCTAGGGTTCCGATGATATTCAGATCATCTACATATTCTGAGATTATACAAAATCTATTTTAGGATTATTGTATAAATACACAGGGACAATCCTCAATATTTGTGTAGCCTTTCTTACATAGAAAGTCGCTTAAATGATTATACCACATCATGTCTGATTGTTTAAGTCCATATAGTGATTTTCTGATCTTTACACTATATAAGCTTCTACTTGCTCTGTCTTGATTCGGAACAGGGATGCCTTCAGGCATCTTCATATAAATATCCAAATCCAAGTTTCCACAAAGGTGGCATGATTCAATGATGAGAACGATTGGTGGGAGTGATGACGAGGATTAGCAAGCTGATGCGGTACCTGTGACACGGCTAGCGTTGGGGAAAAGTGGTCAGACGTAGTGGGTCACTGGGTGCTGTGTGCACGGCACACATAAATGGTAGTGCTAGCAGCGCGGTGTAGTGTTGGCACGACTCTAGTGGTAACGGTGTGGATCAGCAGCAAGCCCAATCTCTCTCCCTTATCTCTTCCTCAGTGCATCCTCTCTCTCCATCTCCTTATCTAATCCTCCTGTCTTCCTTGCTCTTTCTCCAGGTGCCCCAATCCAGCTCACCGCCTGGCCGGCGCCTCCTCCCTCTAGTCTCTGGCTGACTAGCTCCCCGACTAGGTGATGCCACCGCCTTCCTCTGCACCACCACCATCCTCTACTACGCCCGCGTTGCCCGGCTCGACCTCATCGCCACCTAGCTTGGTCGTGCTAGGTGCCTCCCTCTACTGCGTTGCTGCCTCTCGGCCTCCTGCGTGCTATCTCCTTGTTTGGCTGCACTCGACACCTCCCTCTACTGCATCACTCCTGGCTCAGCCACGATGCCCTTGGCTCAGCCTTGCTCGGCTCAGCTGCCGCTCTGCCACTCCTGGCTCCTGGCAATGGCGATAATGGTGGCAGTGTCGCTCTTCTCACACTTAAGGTTACTCAGCCTCCTCTGGTTCCTATTAGTTGTGGTCGGCTCCTAATTGTTCTTGGCTAGTCTTGACTGTCCTTGGCTTCTAGGTTGTCATGGTCACCATCCTCGCTTCATCTGTCTTCCACAACTCCTTTTTGGGCTCTCCTTGTGGCTTCCTCTCCCTTGCTCCCTCTCTGTAGTGTGTGCTTTGGTTGGCTTGTGGATGCACTAGGCTTAGGTTGTGTAGATAGGAGAAATGGAAAATGTGAATGAGGGGAGTGGCTTAGCTCTCCCTGCTGGTTGGCTTAAAAGGAGGGGAAGTGTTGGCTTCCACCTTTGGCTGTTGATTGTTTGGCCTTATCTTTGCTCCCTCTCATTCTTTTGTTGGCTCGGTAAAAGGTCTGTAGGGTGGAAATGGTATAATGACTTGGGATTGATTTATCCAAGGCTCTCTCTGTTGTTGCCATGCAGTGGGTAAAAATAGGGTGAAAATGGTACTATAATTTGGTTTTTCTACTGCTTGAGGTAAATCGGTGAAAAATAAAGTGGGAGTGGGCTCGTTTTTCGCTGGATGAGGAAACTCATTTAAGTGAGAGGTGCTTGCCGGCTATAGATGGTCCTGATATCTCGGTGAGTGCTAATATTCGGTATTTTAAAAACCGGACGGGTTCTGACGATAACTTGTCTTTCATTTATTTATTTTATTCAGTCTTTTTAATCTTCTATTACTAGCTTTCTTCGCAATTAAAAATAATGTTGGTTACTCATGTTTAGCAGATATTTATGTAATTGAGATTGTAATGTAATTATTTTTATTTTAGAGATGATGGACTTGGTTGAGATTGAGATATGTAATTTGATGTAATTTGAATGCAATTGATGTAATTAATTTGAATTGTAATTTATGTAATTGAAATTATACTAGATGTAGATTGAGAATTGTGAATGGATGTACTTTGAAATGTAATATGATATAATTTGGACTGTTACATCGATGTAACAAAGACTGTTCATATTTTTATTTGATTCGAGGAATGATTTTAATTATTGGTTGACTGATGGAATTAATTGTTGTAAATAGACTGCAAATATTTTACATGACCTGCGTTGATTGGATTCATGTTGGGATGAGTTCGCACTGGTGTAACAAAGACTGTTCATATTTTTATTTGATTCGAGGAATGATTTTAATTATTGGTTGACTGATGGAATTAATTGTTGTAAATAGACTGCAAATATTTTACATGACCTGCGTTGATTGGATTCATGTTGGGATGAGTTCGCACTGGAGAATTTGAAATTTGAGATGGCTTGTAAATTTTTAATTAGACTTGTCTTGTGGAAAGTATTTATGTATTCGGTCTGTTCAGCATTTATTTAAAAATCCTTGCACAAATTGCTTTAATTAATTAATTTTTATTAGTCTGAATTTGTTAATTAAAATAGATTAGGAAAATGCGGGTTCTGACAGTCACTCAGTGTCAACTGTCATCTAGTGAAGATTTCGGACACAGCAATTCGCGTGCACACAGTGCAGAACCAATCCAGCTGCAGGTATCATACAAATACAAGAATGAAGGATGTATATTGTACGTAACTACATACGGCCAGGGACCATTGGAATTTGGAAGTACAGAGCTAGTAGACGGTCCTACTCTGCTTAGCTTAATCGTCCCTTGCTCTCGTTGTGCATGCATATAGCAATTGGAGGCAAGCGCACCCTCCGGCTGGTTCTTGGACGTGTCACCTACCGTCCGATCTTTTTTTTGTTCCGTTTCCGTTCGGCGCTGCGAAGCGCACAGAATTTGATGGACCTAAGTTGTAAGGGTATGTACAACCCACAGACAGAGGGCTGTCTGTATGATGATGTCGCATGACAAACAGACGACTAAACAGACAGCGTGTACAATAGGCTGTCTGTTTGGCTGTCTATTGTTTGTTTAATACTTGCATGTAGTTAAGATCAAGTGTGAATATTATTCATGTAAACCATTGTGATGCTTATTAATACAGAACAAATCAAACAAAAAAAATAAGATGATCATGGTTACAATATTTTTTGGAACCATCAATATAAATAGTATATTTATATATTTATATATAATGTAATATAACGGATTTTTCATAAATCAAATATAACATAATATGATTACACCATTTTCACACAGGACAACTGCATACAGATTCACAACAAAGTTCTTTCAAGCAAAGTATATACATAGATGGAGTTCAAACAACAAAAGTATATACTCCTTTAGAAATAGATGGTTGTTGTCCTGCAAAAGTAGATGAATAATTAACTTCACAAGTGTGAAACACGATTGCATAGATGTCATAACAACAGAAGTAAGGAAGTCTGAAATGTTTCACCTTTGTCATGTTCAATTTCCCACTGCTATGTGAAATTTATTGAAATCTGTGACTAGTATTCAATTGTAGCTTCAATGTCAAATTGTCCTGCATGTTTGTGTTAACAACTCAAATTTTGCTTCATGATATACAGAAATCATAGCAAAACCAGAGCCATTCTACATGTAACTGATGTTGGTGCTGGGAATCTATTCGCACCTTTCAAATAAATTTTGATAAAATCTGTGAAGATCTGCACACGACTATGATTTGATAAAATCTGTGAAGTCCAGATTAAAAAGGATAACCATGCCTTTTGCAAGAAGTCCAGATTAAAAGGATAACCATTTAGATAACCATGCCTTTTGCTCATGTATGGTATGAAACAAAAGATAACCATCGGTTATAGCTTGAGTTTGTTCATTTGCTTCATATTCAAAATTACTACCAAAGATATGTATATATCTAGAGTAGTTACAACACAGAGATACATAGCATGGCGTTCTAGTTAGTTCATATCACGAGAGATACAGAGATACATAGCATGGCAAGATACCATTGCCACATTTCTTACTCTTCATTCATATCACTTAACCTCAAGCATGTGACATTTCTTACTCTTCAATTCATATCACTTAACTTATACATGTGACTTAAGCTTTGGCTGTTGGACAACGAAATGACAAGAAGATAGCTGAGATCGGACCCAAAAATCGTTCTTGGAAAGTTTCTCAAGATTCTCACTTTGAAACAACACGTTTGTAGCCTTGCTGTGGAAATCCATAGAACCGATTTGGCCATTCGCCATACAATTATGTTATAGAACAAAATCAAATGATTGTAGTGCGAGAGTATGCAAGTCGATGGATACTGGGTAGGCTATGCTTAGTGAAATTTGGTAGCCTTCACATGATAACCAGGATGTTTACCAAATACAAATGTCTCATCTCGCACTACAGCATCATAATTCATAATAGTTGGTCCAATACCAGTGTGTAGCGATTACCATAAATTGTTCAAGAACATGATCTCTAATTCCATCACATATGGTGCTCTTCCAAGCCCTTCCATTTGTACTCTAGTCTTCCAGTAATCTAAAGTAAAATCGACATATTTTCCAGTATCGACAAGCATCTCAACTCCACTCGATTCATTGAAACGTCATCCAAAGAACTATATCAAGCACTGTTTTACCTTTGTTAAGTTTCTGCAGTATGGAACACTAGCATGGAAGCAAGGAATACATCCAATCCCAATAGGCGATAGCGGCGAAGCAAGGAATTGAGGAAATGAGAAGAGGCTTACGTAATCCCGGAAGGCCAGCCTGGACCTCCATGCTCTTGAGCATCTCGTCGGTGACCTCCATGGTCACCCTCTCCTCCTTCTCCCGCCTAAAAATGCACGAGAAAAGAACAGAAATCTCGTGGTCAAGCAAAGAACACCGAATCCATCACCGTTTGAGAGATTATGGTACAACCGAGGAGTGCGACCGGGAGGTTTGGATTCGTACCGCCATTCTTGGCCTACACCGTATTGGTGGCGGAACCAGAGCTGAGCGCGACTGTGGTGAGGCTCGTGCGGCGTGCTGATGAGCGGCGGCGGCTTCCGGTATCAGCAGCGCCGCCCTCCTGGAAGGGCGGCGACCGGGAGCCGTGCGGCTGAGTTGTTGCCGAGAGAGGCACGCGGCGACGGTGCGGCGAAGACCGGAGGCCAGCGAGGAGGAGAAGGCGCGCCAAAACAGAATCCGCGCGCGCGCGCTGGATCCGCGTGGCGCCGTCGAGATGAGAAGACGAGCCGCATAACGCTGCTCCTCGCGGCGCTTGGGCCTCGAGCACGGGCCCTCGCCGTCGCCTCGCGAGGCGGCAGGCGACCGTCTCAAGCCAAACCGAGGTGATTTTTGCAAAAAAGCGAAGACGGAGACGAGCCGAGACGACGCGTTGTACATGCCGGCCCTTCAATTTCTCTCCATTACAAATTATGTACTTGTGTGTTGCAATAAAACTTATTAAAATTTCGGTTCTTCGGGGCTCATGGGATCGACCATCTTGTGGTGCTTGTTCCATGCATTCTAGAATATTCCCTCATCCGAACATCTAATCCATGGACATTGCGTGGTGGTACAAAACGCTTCGCTTATCTATATCTATATATATTAAATAATTAATCCGCACTAACTACAATCAATATTATTTTTCTCTTTTTTTCAGCCACATCACACATATTGTTCACAACATTTGATAAAAATTAAGTGTTATAGATGTTCCCTCATTTACATTGTTTTCTAATTCTTTTAGGCTTTATCATGTTTCATATTGATTGTTCAATCATTGCAACCGATAAATTGATTCATATAAATTCCTGATGCAACACGGGGAATATCCTTCTAGTTCAAAAGATGCTAGTTTTTTTATGGCACAGAGAGGAATCCAAAATATGCTAGCTTTCTTTATGGCAGAGAGGAATAAAAAAGATGCAACGACTATGTCTTATGGTTTTCTGGAACAAATAAACGGGACAACTTCTCTATCGCTGTTTCAAAACGACTTATCGGGATAGTATTTTCGATGCGACTTATTGGCTTATCGATATTCGGTTCGTTCGCACAAACACTTATACTATAATTAAAAGTCATTAGCTACAGCCATAAACTATCCGTGCTTTAAAAAGAACACCCATGCAAGTGTATCCATGGTCCGATGCGATGGATGGATTTTCCTGTTTGTAAAACTGGTAAAGAATTACACGAGCCCAGAAAGGCCCCAGTTACACCAGCCGTCATTGCAAATTAAGTCACTCATCTCCAGGTGAAATGAATTAATTTTCCTGTGATTGATATTCATTGGAAGTTGCTAAAACTGTTGTTCAATTTTTCGCGCGTGATTCACCCACATGTACGTGGGATAAAACAATCTCATTATTATCACTTAGGTATACACGAGGAGAGCACGTACGTAAGTTTGGTCTGCCAGGCCTTATTACGAAAGCTGTGGAGCTAATGGCATTGCCCTTGGACGAGGAGAACTGCAGTGCTTTTGCTGACAAGTGACAACTCCAGGAACACGCGAGTTGTACGATGGTCTCCGCTTCAAGGAGTTTCTATTTCTGGCTTCTAGTTTCTTAGTTGATGCCCAAGTTGATTTAAGCTTTTAGCTTTTAAGCTTTTTTTTTTACTGATTGGTATTATTTGAAACTTTTTATACTGTAACTGTTGGAATATTTTTTGATATAATTAAATTTAAAAATAGAAAAAATAGGTTCTCTCATCACAGATAATACAAAGGAATACGTGAAATAAAAGAAAAAGCAAAAAAACCCAAGAAGTTAGAAAAAGATAAAATTAAGAAGCTAGAAGCTAGAAACTAAAAGTTGAAGCCCTTGCATTGTCCGTAATGATATAACTTTTGCTCTTTTTCTTTTTTTTAAAAAATTCAACTACACGAAAAATCAAACATCAATTACAATATATTTTTAGCGATTACAGTAAAAAACAAGAAAACTGAGTTTATAAGTCCTTTGAAGCACCACAAAACGGTTGCTCTGGCTTGCATGGCAGGAGCAGAGCAGTAGAAAAAGGTGTGAGGTACAGGATGGCTCTCAACACTCCTATTTATTCCTCTGGTCACATAATAATATAATTTTAAAATACAATTTTGACCATATATTTATTTTATAATATATTGATAAAATTCAACAAAATTATAATATCATAAAATACTTTTTAAGATAAATTTATACATATAATTTTTATGTGTCTAATCTAAATATTCAAAATGATATCGGAGGGTGTGTGTGTGTGTGTATATGTATGTATGTATAGGAAAAAAACCTTTTACACCCGGGTGTAATTACACCCACCTCTAATATACCACCTAAATAAACTTAGAATACCCCTTTATCACTTTAGGTATACTCGTATAGTAATCATAAGATACTCTAATGTGAACCACATGAAAAACTTGTAAGGGAGTTCATAGTTTTTAGCGTATTTTGTAAATACCTTCATATACACATATGAAAATGAGTATGTCGAAAAAATATACATACCACCTCTGAAAAATTCTTCATACCACCTAGATGGTCTTAAATACTCATATACTACACATACATACCCTCCGTTACGGGAGATACTCCTTACATTATGAGATATGATATAGGGTGTAATTACACCCGAGAGTAGAAAAGAGGCTTCATATATATATATATATATATATATATATATATATATATATATATATATATATATATATATACACACACACACACACACACACACACACACACACACACACACACCTTGTATTATTGTGCATTTTTCCGTATAACATGCGGAGTACATTTTATGTGCTCACCTTACTTAATTCTATTGCTAGAGGACTGCTTCGACTTCGGTGAGGATCATGACGTATAGGCCACATCTTACTGTTGTTTGCCTGTGAGAAGGCTTGTTAGGCTTCTTTCACTTCGGTTTTTTTTTTCTTCCGCTGCTTATATTTTAATTTTGGCTTGTGTGCCGTTGATGCAAACTTTGGTCATCAAGCCCATATTCAGTTAAATAAAGTTTGTCATTGTGCTTGATATGGTATCCCTGTTATTACTGTGTGCACTAGCTGATCCTGGACTAGTGTGATTTGCACAGAGGGTTTTAGAGTTGTTGCTCTAGGATCCGACAATACTCCTCTTATTCCATCTGCTATTGTAGATTTCTTGCTCAAAGTGGTGAATGATCACCTCCTCCAAAAGCTTGCCGATCCGGGGTCGTTCGAGGAACTCTTCTTCGACTGGAGTTGTGATTATGAGAATGACTAGACGCAGTCATACCTGTTCAACTCATGGAGTTGTGTTGGCGAGGTTGCCCAAGCCTGGCTATCATGCCTCGAAGTCTTCGCGCAATCCCTTCAGCGAAGTGGTCATAGCCCGGTGCTCGAGCAAGCTCTTTAGTTGGATTTTCAAGCAGATCATTTATGCGTTGAAGCTTCTGAGCCTCTTTAGAATGGTATTGGACATGCCTAGGCAAAATCCTCTGGGCAGCCAATCTCCTTCTTCGAATAGACTCGGGAACCTTAATACCTGAGGCTGGTTAAGTTCGCCTTAATAGAGCGTGATTATTTCGATGATTTCTCCCACTCTCATCAGAGTACTCACCTGGCGCATCACTGGAGGCCTTCTCACCATCTCCACGAGGGGTCGTAGTATGCGATCAGCGGAGAGTGCTACCAGTACTTCCTCTAATAGAGTGATTAGTATCTGAGAGAAGGGCGAAAACCTCCTGAATATGATCTCCACTTGCGTCAGACGCCTCCTAGCTTGAGGAGTCGTCAAATGGTAGAGCCTCACAGCCCAGAATAGGCCTGTCCAAAAAGGGAAATTCTAAGTTATAACCGTCTCTGGCCAGAGTTGAACCCTGCAAGAGTAGAGATAGACTCACAGGGAGCCCACCCACATTCTCTGCAAGGATAACTGAAGGGTCAGGATCACCAGCTGCTGATGGATTTTTGGAATGACATATCTAGGGCTTGCTGACCTAGACCGAGTGGTCGTGAGGTACTTGAACACTTGAAGGTGAATCCCTCCTCATGTTGCAGACCCGCCTTGGTGCAATCCTATTTATGGTCGGATTGACCCTTGCCCTTTGAGGAAACTGGTTCCTCCATTGAGCGTAATATTGTGGGGGATGGGGATCCCTCCTCAACCTTATCCGTGGTACAATCTACAAGATCTCATGATGGATCTCCAGAAATAGTCTCACCATCAGATGAAAGTATGGTCTACTCATAGTCATAGCAGGCATCCATGTCAAGATCTGCATAGTCAACCAGGTCAAACCAGTTCTCCTCGTTCCACTCTCGGGCCATGAGAACATAAAAAAGGAGAGAACTTGCTAACAAGGAAATACTAGAGTTTTGGTACAGATGTTCCCCACGGACTACGCCAATTGTCGATGTTTTAATATCAATCTTACATGTGATTTGTTTGGGTTCTAGGAGCTAGCTCTTAAAGACCTGGCTATGATCACATGAAGAAAAGACATAAGGATTTTTATACAGGTTTGGGCCTTCTACTGTGACAATAACAATCCTACTTCCAGTGTGGATATTGTTCAATGAAATAATTACAATGGAGAAAGTAATACGAAAATCCTGCTCTACTGCTACTCTCCCTTGGGTCTATCCCAGATCCTCTTCCTCTTCTTCCTGATGTACACAATGTGACATGCTCAATACTAATAAACCTTTCCATGATCTTTCATTCTTTATTTACAAACCTACATAGTATAAATTTTACAAAGTTAAAACAAAACCACAATGTACAAATCATAAATGGTACAACTAAAAAACATTATGTGTACAACTAACCTCACAATCATGGACATCTGCTCCTTTATTGATGAATCATGGGACTCATCAATAAGCATTGCGAAGTTCCTATCTCCATTCTCATCCTTAATCACATGTGTGACCTCCTGTGCACAACATTTCGCGAGTTCCTTCTGTATATCCAAACAAAGCATCAAACAATTGCCACCACCCTCAAATTCAAAAGCCTCCTTCACATCCGCCTTTTTATCAATGTACCAATCCACCAACTCTCTAAAATTGCCTTTGTTCATGGAAGTAGAAGATTTGTCGTGTCCATGAAAAACTTCACCTTGCTGAATGAGATATCTTACACAAACTAAAAAAGCAGTCAAACGAATCTTGTATGCAATTTTAGACTCCTTGCTGTAATTATTTAATTTATGATCTACACTTGCACTTTGATTATGAAAATCTTCACAATATAGCATTGCAATGTTGTGGACACTAGTAGATCCACCAACATGTTGATTGAAAGATTTCATAGTACTTCTCCAATTCACATACCCAACTTTTGTGAAGACATCCCTCCCAAAGTGAGTGGGGGTGTGACGGCTTCTTAAAAAGAAAGCAATAGAAACAAAAGGCGGCATCTTTTTCCACACTACATTCTAGTCAAACGAACTTCTTATACCATGATTCTTGAAACGATCTTGAAATTGAACCTTGCGTTTTTTTTAAAAAAATCATGACCAATTGGTTGAGTTGGACCTATTAACAAGTATGCTGTCCTAACTTGATCTCTAATCTCATTATGATAATCTTCAATTGGTTTGCGACATGCTGGATTGGCAATAATATCATCTGGATTAAATTCATGCCGAACCTTTTTTGCTTCAGTTCTACTTTCTATGGTCAGAGGGTTACTGCTAGTTGCATTATTTGAGAAATATTTGTGCAAAGTTCGCTTCTCTATTTTTGTAAATCTAAGAATAATTAAACAACAACCAGTCAACCACCGATTAAACAAATCGGCTAATGGCTACTGCCGGTTAAACAACAATTTGCATCAGTACAACAATCATAAATTGGGGATTTACTCATTCACAAATTGGGGTTCACTCATTCACAATTTGGGGATTCACTCATTCACTGCCTCACGCCCTCACCTCGTCTTCTCTGATGCGGATGCGCCGATGCACCGCTCAGCCTCGTCCGCGCCTGCGCCCGGCTACCACCAAGTGACCGACTGCTTCCCTCTCCACTCCGCATCGGACCGCCTTCCACGCCAGGCCACTGACCACCTCCGGCCTCCCCCTTCGCGCCGAGTTGCCGACTACCTCCCCCTCCGCCACACCAGGCTGCCAACTCGACAGTGAGTCGGTGACGGTCCTAGAGACCTTATCTACTGTTCGGGCATTCCGCTGTTCCTATTCATCTTCCTCATCTGAATCTCTGATTGTATTTGGGATTTTGGGCTAGGATCCGCCACTGATTTGGGCAGTTGGGGCACTGGGCCTTAAGACATTGACTGGACCTCATGCTTTCTTCAATCTTCAACCTCCGACTCCGGCTCTTCTTTAACCTCCAGTTCTTCTTCAACCTCCGGGCCGGCCAGGTCTTCTTCAACCTACGGTGGGAGGAGGGATGCTCGAGCACCTACGGTGGATTCGCCCTGTTTGTATACAGGTTTGATAAATTTTCATAACAACAACTAGTTAATCTAAGAGATTCACTTCTTTAAACAAAATATTGTATTAATACCAGGGGCGGATCCAAAGAGGACCGGTGCCGCCACTCAATTCGAGAAGTCCGTATATAGCCCAAGATTTAATGCTAGTGCTCACCCAACTAAAAGGCCCTCACTCATGGTGATTTATCAAATTGATGAAGGAAGCCTTCATTTTGCCCTCTACTAAAAGGCCCAGGTATACTTGGCTTTGTGGGTGTGCCCCCTCTCAGATTTTGTCCTGAATCCGCCCCTGATTAATACTGCAATAGCTAAACATCCTCATGGTATTTCTATATACTATGAACAACTGTGGTATTTCGTGCTCTATACTTTGAAGACCGTGGTTTTCAGATACTGCGATTTTCAAATAGTTTAACAACCAAAACAGGCCCATAGTGTTTTTCACTATGTTATGTAACATGAATCCCCCCCCCGCCCCAAGGGGTGCAATATGAATGGATTGAAACCATCTCGAGGCAAATGAGCGTAGGGGATGCTAAACTTCAGTGCTTTTCGAGTTGAGACCGTGAGAGTGAGAAGGGGTGAAGAGTGGCGTGCAGATTGCCATGAGAAAACGATAACAAAATCCAGAGACTTCTACAGTCCACAATCCCCATGATTTCCAAAAGGCAAAACTACAAAACGAGTCGTCCAAAGAAAGAAGAAAAGGCTCTCCAAAAAGGGAAATAAAAGGGAGGAGAAAAAAAACGAAGCCAAAGAAAATTGATGATTTGCCATCTTCAAGAATGGGCTTCACACTTTTGCCACTCTCAACGTTGGCTTCACAAAAATGCCATGTAGTACATTAATCTCTTGATTAGTATGCCATTTCATCCCTTTAATTCATTTTCTTTTTCTTTTTCTAATTTCAGGGACTGGAAAAGACCCTTCTACCCCTGGCTAATTTCCCTCATTTGTAGTTGTGATTTTATCTAGACCCAAAAATTGTTTCCTGACCCAAAGAAAGTTGTAAAAAAGGGTATGGATTTTTCATGAACAGCTACTATTGTTTCGTGAGATTTATCAAGTGTGCAACATTGCACAGCTACTATTGTCAATCAAACAAGATGCCTTCTCGTTGCCCAATTGCGTTGTCTTACCGCGAATAATGCTCGAAAAAAATACAAACATATTTGTGTGCCGTCACAAACATGCACTTGTCTGCAGCATTGTGGTGGGCGTACGAGGCTAATCCATTCACGGATGCACCCATCTACTGCTTCGGCGTCCCAGTACTTCTATGCTTAGCCATATATAGGGCTTCATCTGCTTAAACTTTTTTTTGGTAAGCACCAGTTTTCTTATCAAGCGTGCGTAATTTGCACTGCGGAAGATTGAAATATTCAGTTGAACGTCTAGTTCAATTTACGAAGAAGTATGCTTTTAATTGAAAAAGTATGGGCTTGAGGCAAACCAGAGAACCATCCGTAATAGCAACAGCAACTAGAGAGTAGAGACGATGAGAAATTAGCCAGGGGTAGAAGGATCTTTTCCAGTCCCTAAAATTAGAAAAAGAAAAATAAAATGAATTAAAGGGGTGAAATGACATACTAATCAAGGGATTAATGTACTACATGACATTTTTGCGAAGCCAACGTTGAGAGTGGCAAAAATGCGAAGCCCATTTTTGAAGATGGCAAATCATCAATTTTCTCGCCACAAGACGACGGGCAGGCAAACCGCAAACCAAGGCCGTACCCTCACGTCCACTAGGCATCCACGAAAGCATATTCCTCGCGAATCCCCGGGCCCACACTGTTCAAACGCCGTGCCAAGTCAGCACTCACCACGCATCGAGCCAGGCCCACCGGCCCAAGTGGCAGCATTCCCGCTCTCTGACACTCCTTCCCCACCTGCCAGCCTCACATGGCCCGAGCCAAGAGCCCCCCGCCCGTTCCCGTCCAGCCCCCGGCGCCGTCGTCTTCTTCCCCACCATCTCCCGCCCCGCGCGCGACTCGCGACTCCTACGCGCTTCTAGAACCCAAACCCTAACCAACCGTAGGTCCCAAGCCCAAGCCGGGGACATGGGCACAGAGGAGGCGTCGCTGGTCTCCGCCGCCGCCGCCGGCGGTGGGGGCGGGGACTGCAGAGCCTTCGCCTTCGTCTCCAAGGGGTGGCGCGAGGTGCGGGACTCGGCGAGCGCCGACCTGCGGCTGATGCGGGCGCGCGCGGACCGCGAGCTGGGGCAGTTCCTCGCGTCGGCGTCGGCGCTCGCGGGGCCGGCGCTCCCGCTGCCGCCGGTGGCCGCGTGGGCGCCCATCGCGGAGGTGGAGTTCGTGCGGAAGCGGATCCAGCCCAAGATTATGGAGCTCCGGAAGCAGTACTCGTCGACGGTGCTCGAGGGTTGGCCGCCCAAGGCCGGCGCCAGCCTCCGCGTCGACCTCTCGGGGATTTCGGCAATCCGCAACGCCATTGTGGCCGAGGGGGACGGCGGCGATAGGTGGAGGATCGCCTGGTGGAAGGGGGACGGGGGCGAGGAAGGGAAGAAGGAGTGGGAGGTGGTGAGGATGATACGGAGCGGGCTGAAGGAGTTCGAGCGCCTGAGCCTGTCGAGTGAGATGTTTGGTGGGTTTCATGGCCGCAGCTTGTTCGTGGAGAAATTTAAGCTGACCTTGGTAATTTCGACCATAGCCTTTCAAAATTCAAATGATGATGCACTCCTGTCTATGATTTCAGCCTTCGAACATTGAAATGATGATGCACTCACTAGTTTAGGATTTTTCTTAGTGACTGTTATAACTGGTGCAGATGTGGCTGACAAACAGCAGTAAAACTTTGGCATCAATAGCAAGAAACTATAATGGATTTCTACATTAATTTTAGATGTGTTATCCTAAAGTAAAAAAAAGAAAGTTGCAGTAGTTACATGAAATCTTTACATAGTATCACACAATTTATTTTGACATTTAATTTGGAATGGCAATGTTTTTGTATAACTAGCCCATTTTTGTAAAAAAAATATTGGAACACCCATCTAAAATAAGCTAATTTTAATAACTGCTAAAATTAGCAAGTTCAAGATATTATATGCTCGACTATTTTTCTAGCAGGCAACAATCTGATGAATTATGTGCAGCACTTCTGCCTTTGAAAAAAAAATGATAGTTAAGTGTATAGTGTCATGTGAGCATTGATGTTTGGTGTTGATTAAAGTACTCATTTGCACTACTCGTTTTGTTGCAGAAATCACTGAAGAAGGAGTCTCAGGAATACAAGGTAATGCCATAAGAAATTATGCTTAGATGCTGAAAACCTTCTGTACAGTGGAAACATACATTAATTTCGGGTGGCAGAATGCTTTGTATATGTTTTCCTGACATGAACTTAGTGGGATTCCCTTTTTCTTGTAGCCTATTCCAATGAAGTCAGAGTTCATTCATATAGATCTATATGATGCAGATAGCAGCACATACTGGATTAACCTTCAGTTGTTCCAGAATAGAATTTATTTTTGGAACATAACTGTCGACGATCTTGTGAGGTCTCTATCCTCGTCAATAACCTTGTTCCAGAAAAGAATGAGCTAATAGAAAGGATTTGATGCTTATAAAGCAGTATTGACATAGTTAATTTGCAAATATGACTACATTTAGATGGCATGGCAGCCAAATATCTATTAGAACTGCCACGCCTTCGAATTGTTACAGTGAATTCTTTATTTTTTAGTACCACTAGCTGGTTTGTTTTTATAAAAAGCAAACCTTTTTTGCTCAAAGCATTTGATTGTGACTGATAAGGCAATCTCTGGTGCTATTTGATCAGATTTTTCGCTTAAGGTGTGTTTTTCTAAACTGAATTTGGAATATAATGCAGGAAGGCCCCCCACTGGATCTTACTGAAATTCTGGCATATCTGGTTCGGCAGTCTGGACCATTTTTGGATCAACTTGGCATACAAAGAGGTATGAAATGTCATTGTTGGTCTCCAATCCTCAAGTCTTGGTGCTTTTGTGATGACTATAATTATTGTTATATCTTGCTATTGTTGTGTCGCAGATCTATGTGATAAACTAGTGGAGACGTTGTACAGTAAACGGAATGGCCAGCTCACATACCATTCTCTTTCATCAGATGGATCCTTAATTGGAAATGAAAACAAAACTGACCTGCTTGATCTAAGAATAGCCAGGGTGATAGAAAGTACTGGCTATCACACAGAAGAAGGTTTCTGGAACGATCCTGCAAAGTACAGGATCTCAGACAGCAGGCGGCATGTTGCAATTGTCACCACAGCAAGCCTTCCATGGATGACTGGGACAGCCATCAATCCACTGTTCCGTGCTGCATATCTGGCAAGAATTACAAAGCAAAAAGTGACACTGGTGGTTCCTTGGCTTTGTAAGTCAGACCAGGAACTAGTTTACCCGAATAAAATAATCTTCACTTCACCAGAAGAGCAAGAAACTTATATAAGGAGCTGGCTACAGGAAAGACTTGGCTTTGAAGCAAATTTTAAGATATCATTTTATCCTGGCAAGGTAAACATCCAATTTATATCACCCCAATGTTGAAGTTTTCAATCATACTCAGTTTTTTCCCAGAGATTTTATTGCCCATTTGAAATATTGTTATCCACAGTTCTCAAAAGAGCGGCGTAGCATTATTCCTGCTGGGGATACTTCACAGTTCATTTCCTCCAAAGAAGCCGATATAGCAATTTTGGAAGAACCAGAGCATCTCAACTGGTACCATCATGGAAAGCGTTGGACAGACAAGTTCAATCATGTCATTGGCATAGTCCATACAAATTACCTAGAATATATCAAGAGAGAGAAGAATGGCGCTCTTCAAGCTTTCCTTGTTAAACACATCAACAACTGGGTGACTAGGGCATACTGCCATAAGGTATTGTGTTTAGGTTAATTTTAGTGTTGAAGTCCTGATTGCTAGAGTGCAGTAATAATGGGTGTATGCAGGTCTTACGTCTTTCTGCAGCAACTCAAGATCTACCCAGGTCCATTGTATGCAACGTTCATGGTGTAAATCCGAAGTTCCTCAATGTTGGTGAGAAAATAGCAGCTGATAGGGAGCGTGGACAGAAGGCCTTTTCCAAGGGAGCGTATTTTCTTGGGAAGATGGTTTGGGCTAAAGGTTATAGAGAACTGATAGATTTGTTATCCAAACACAAAAATGACTTGGAAGGCTTTAAGTTAGATGTGTATGGAAATGGTGAGGACTCACAGGTAGTCCAGGCTGCTGCTAGGAAGTTGGATTTGAGCATCAATTTTTTCAAGGGAAGGGATCATGCAGATGATTCACTCCATGGGTGAGAATCAAGCAAGCTACTAGAATGAATTCTCTTCTATCTGTGCCCTATCTTTTGTTGATTACTGATACAGTGATCTTTTTTTTTCTCTTGTTAAATTTCAGGTACAAGGTTTTCATTAATCCTAGTGTTAGTGATGTCCTATGCACAGCAACAGCTGAGGCTCTTGCAATGGGGAAATTTGTTATCTGTGCAGATCATCCATCAAACGATTTTTTCAAGTCATTCCCCAACTGCTTGACATATAAAACTTCAGAGGAATTTGTTGCCCGAGTGAAAGAGGCCATGGCTAATGAACCTCAACCTCTGACCCCTGAGCAAAGATACAGTTTATCATGGGAGGCAGCAACTGAGAGATTTATGGAGTACTCAGAGCTTGACAAAGTTCTGAGTGATAGAAATGGTCAGCCTGGACGAGGTGGGAAGAGAAACAAAGTGAGAAAGATGCCTTTACTTCCTAAGTTGTCAGACATCGTGGATGGGGGACTGGCATTTGCTCATCACTGCCTGACTGGCAACGAGATCCTCAGATTGGCGACAGGAGCAATTCCTGGTACACGTGACTATGATAAACAGCAGTGCATGGATTTGAATCTCTTGCCTCCTCAAGTTCAACACCCTGTCTATGGCTGGTGATGTAATCTGCTAGCACTCAACTAATGTATAGTTGAAGGATGTTCCTCCATAGGTATGTGCATACTAGGTGTTATCCAGTTCCTGTACTAACTAGAGCCTGTACTCTACAAAGTCTTGTTAGGTTCTGTAAGGAATTTGTCTTGTTTATTTCTTTGCCTGTAATTATATCCCCTTTTCTTCTCCAAATAGGCAAGTTGCATTAACTACGGTATTCCTATTATGTTCCCTTTTGACTCCCCATGGTTTACGAAAATGTCTGCCAGCAGCACCTTCACTAATTGTTGTGAATCAGAATATAAAAACAGATGGTATTCAGCAGAAGAACAAAAAGTCACCACGAAACCTGTGTGCTAGTGTGTAACTGTAGGTGTGATTAGGTAAATAAGGAAATTTTAGCTTGCTGCAACTGACTGAAGCAATAACGTATGTACTGAAAACTAAGATTAAAGAGAAAACTAGGAAATTATTGAAACATGAATTTGAATATTTCTTCTAAGTGTCTTTTGTTTCTTTGCTAACCTGTCATACAATAAAAAAATGGGAAATTGGGAATTCTCTGGCTTAAGGAAGTTGGCTTGACCGCTTGAGCTTACAAGCTATTATATCTAAAGTTGGTTCTTAATCCTAAAGTTTTCCTGGGCCATATTTTAGGGGCCATATTTTAGGAAGATAGATGTATGGGCTTGGGCCATACAAGCTATTATATCTAAACAGCACCAATCAAATTTTAAGAACAATAGCTAATTTGCTTCTAAAGTACAAAGTGAATAGTGTGTACAATAGACTTACGGGGACTCTTAGTTTTTCTTTGCATCTTTGGTAGTATGCTACTGAATGTGCAACGGAACTGCTCATAGTCATCTGCTAGGACATCGATCCTAGATAGCATCTCTTCATCATCATGACACATTTTGGCAATCACCACATTAAATGCATTGCGGACCTTACCCGCTAATTCTTCCTATTGACCAAGATATCAAAGAATATGCTTGGATTCAAGAATAAGGCAGCTCCATGTAACTTATGCCCCATTTGATCCTCCCACCGGTTTTGAACAATATCCAACACTTGGTGCATAAATATTGCTTTGTAGCCGGCATATTTTCCTTAATTTTCTTCTTGGCCATATCCATTGCCATGTATAGCTCTAGCATTGCAAGTTCCTCATCACTGTCTACAAGCCTCAACACAATGAGTAGCGGTTGCAATGCTCAATTTCACTTACTTGCTTCCCGGTTTCGGATTTGGCCAATTTTGATCTACTCCAATCATCACTAAGAAAGAGATTTCTCAAAGCATCTCGATGTCTACACATACTCTGCCAAGTGAGGAAAGAAGTGGCAAACTGAGTAACAGCGGCTCTCACAAGATCTCTTTGTAACATCCTGAAAATTTTAAATTAGAAAATATGAAGTCTTGAGTTATTTTTGTCAATTATTATATTTGAGTTTGGATTTTCATGGTGTTTTTAAATTTTTATTGAGCTCCCAAAAAGTTAAAGAAATTCAAGAAAGACCAAAAACAAAATCAATATTAGCAATGCTACACATGGGAAAGTACAAATAAAAGAAACTCAAAATCTTAAATTCGAATCTGAAAAGATGATCCAGTATAAGGGGAGAGAAATCTGGGTTAATAAAATATAAAATATCATTTTGAAGATAATAGTATATAAAGGGAAATAAGTGAAGCCAGAAATATATATAAAGGTATATGTAAATATGCACACAAATACATACCCAAATGTATATTTTAAAAAAAATAAAAAGGAAAAAGAAAAATGAAAAGAGAAAGGAATTTGGGCAGGCCGGCCATCAAATCCGGCCCACCCACTCAACCGCGCCTCGCACCTCATCTGCGCGCCGGCCAGCGCCCGCTGCGCTTTCTCATCGCGCGCGAGCCCCACGCGCTGATCCTCCTCCTCGGCGGTGGCCTCCCGCTGCGCTCTCTTCTCTCCTTCTTTCCCCGGCTTCTCTTCTCCACGCGCGCCGCCGCCATTTCCTCCTCGCGCTTGCCGCAGCTAATCCCTCTCTCTCTCACACACACCTCAAGGGCAAGTTCAAGGCATCTCCCGCCACCTCTCTCCCACGCAATCCCGGAGAAGATCGGGTTCATCACCCCCCCAACAGAACAAATGAGAGGCCAAATGCCACCCTCGCCGCGCGTCTCTCTCCTGGCTATAAAAGCCCCGCCCGGGAGTCTCAACCGCGCCGCAATACTCCCTTCTCCCCTCCCTTGCAAGCAATTGAGCCGTAGTGCCCCCAATCCCCGCCGGCAACATCTTCTTCCTCACGGCCGGCGACCGAGCCGTCGTTGATTCCGACCACCTCCGAGCAATTCTTTGCTCCCAGAGCTTCGTGGAAGCTAGGCGAAGCCGAATCCCTCCCTCACCGGGTCTCCCTTTGCGTGAGCATCGCCGGCGTCGACCGCCTCCTTGGACCGCCGCCATCACACGCCTAGGGGTGAAAATGGGTCGGGTTAATCCCGACCGATCCGGCACCGAATCCGATTGGTACCGAATCCGACTAGTACCGAATCCGGAGAAAAAAATATGGGTTAGGATATGGTAACAGCAATATCCGTCCGAATCCGAATATCCGTCCGAATCCGATACGTCTTCAAGTATGATTGCAGGTTAGTGCTACTATTTGACGTTTCATTTTCTTTTGTAATGGTAAAATAAAATCTTCCACATCAGCTATTAAATAGTAACATCAAGTCGTGCATCCTACTCCATTTATCGCACCGTATGCATTCCTTACAAACAAGTAGGGTGCAAACGAATTGGGTTAATCCCACCGATCCGACACCGAATCCGATTGGTACCGAATCCGATTGATACCGAATCGGAGAAAAATATGGGTTAGGATATGGTAACAGCAATATCCATCCGAATCCGATCCGTTTCCCCTACACGCCGCCGCGCCGCCATCGTGCCCTTCGTCTCCGCCGACCTCACCAAAGCAGACTTCACCATCACCCGGGGCTGCATTTCACGAAACTCCGAACCTCTCGGCCACCACTCGCCCGCCACCGTCGCCCCGACTCCTCCGCCGCCCCTCCACGACATACTCCAAAAGGATTTATTCTCCTTATAGGGTAGGCAACGCCTCCCCGCTCACTTGGTTACCACCGCTCGTCTCTTCTCCCCCCGACTCCCTCGGCGCGCGTTCGAGCCCCCGGCTCCGCGTGCTGAGGTCGAGTTTTCATTTTATTTTCCCCGCTGACACCTGGGCCCCGCCAGTCAGTGGCCCAGCATACCGTGGCCACTGACAGAGGGGTCCCACATGTCAGTGACCGGACACGCTGACATGTGGGCCCTACTGGCCATAGAGACAGAGGAAAAATGATAAAAGAAAAAGATAAAATGGAAAATATGACATATGGGACCCACTGTCAGAAATTTATTAATTTTGGATTTTACTAAACTGAAATATTCAAATGGGCATAACTTATTCATTTTAATTCCAAATTGAGTGAGAAAAATTTCTAAATTCATCTAAAATCAAGATCTGTCCAATGGAACTGAAATAATAATTTCTGAAGTTCATTTGGATTTCTGGTGTTATTTGTTGATTTGTTGATTTTTGTTTTATCCAAATTTTCGCGCACGTTAAAATAGCGTACGAGGCTCAAGAGGAAGACGCAGAAGCTGCAGCCCTAGAAGCTCCAGATAATCAAGCACCAGACCACTGTAACCAAGGCGAGTCAATACTTTGATCATGTTGAACCTACATTTTCTGCAAATTACTTTGTTTTAAATTATCAAATTGCATGCTGTTATGTTATATGCAAATACATGTTTAATTTAATATTCTAGTTATATGTCCATTGTTTACTTTGAATAATATTACCCCTCCTTTGAAATATTTGAATGTGTGAACCTTGTCACCCTAGTAAAATTATAATAGTAACATTTCAAAAATAAGTACCTAATTATATGCTATGCTTAGTTCTGCATAGATACTCACGGGGCGTTGAAATGTCCCTAACATCATTGTCATTTTTAATCATGAGAAACTGGTTTGGGCAGTCATGGTGGGAATGACTGGTATATATTTGGACATGATTATTTTATACTTCCAAAATCCCCAACTTGCTTAAATATCTGGGCGGATTGGTTTGATGGTGTGAGTGTGGTGAAGTGGATGCACAAAGTGGGTTAGTGGTAGACCGTCCAGATACCACTAAGGATCGAATCTTGTCATGATCTCCTGTGTAAAATAGTACAACCACAAGTCTGTAAAATACAACTTGGCTAAGTAAATTTATCGAAACCCCGGACTCATCTCACTGGTAGGGGTTTGAAGGGGCTACGCTATGGCAAGGGGGCCTGAAGGGACACCAGTGGGGGGTGAAGTTTCCCAGCTGTCCTACATTGCGGGAAGTAGAAGCCCGAGCTACGTAGTGGCTGTGGGAAACATCCCGCGCATAGATGGGACCCACCGCAAATGGGCAGTTTCCCATAAGGTGAGATGACAGAAGGGACTAGATACTTTGAAAAGTCACTGTGATGGTCTGCTCAACCACATGTCTAAGGAATCGTGTGGGGCAACGAGTTGATTGTCTCTTGTGGTGAAAGTGTACAAACTCTACAGAGTCTAAAACTGTTCGAATAGCCGTGCCCACGGTCAAGGGCGGACATGAGAACTTAACTGGATATAGTTCTGTTTTAAAATATTGAAAACTGGGTATGAAAAGACTTGAAGGGCGAAGGACTGCCCTAGTTGGAATTGACCTAGGTGTCGTTCCAGTGGTAATGTAAGCGGCTATAACGCTGAAGAATTGCTATATGGTACAGATGCCATGTAACGGTGGATGGAATCTGAATCACTATTAATATTGCATTCTTTCACAACCTATACTTGGGTTCAAACTGCTAGGTATTAGGGATTTTTAAGTAATTGTATTCAAAAGCACTCTACGCAAAAATAAAATGAGCCTCAACCTTTCCTTTGATTAGCCATACATGTTAAATATTGCATTCTGTGTGTTGGCTCGCGGAGCACGGGGTTGGAGTGCTCACACTCGCTTTTGCGACAATATTCAGAAACAGGAACACAAGACCATTATGCCTACGAGGATACTCCTGCTACGGAGGAGAAGGATAACGAAAGAGACTAAGGCGTAGGCCCCGTTGGTTAGACACAGACAAGGGGACTTCCGGCTTTGTGTGCACGTATGTTACTAGTTAGCTGGCGACATATAATGCACACAATACCGTTCCAGTCGCTTGCCTGTGGATTTTGGGTTTACTTTTGCTAATGATTCCGCTGCGTGTTTGTAATGAAGACATTTGGCCTAATCGGCCCTTTTGTAAACTGTCACCCGACGCGGTGTAGCATAAACTCTGTAATATTATTATCTGTGCGATGTATGACGTGATTCAGCAATGTACCTGGGTGCACTAACTACTGATCCAGGGTTAGTGCAGTAAAACACAGTAGATTCGGATCGAAAAATCCGGGTCTGACACTCTTCCACCAATCAAATTCCGCATTGCATCAAGGATTCTTTCATGCCTATACATAAATGTGGTGACATGCTTAGCTTTGGCAATAAAGCTCTTGAACTCTGTCAATTTCCCAATGTCCTCCAGCATTAGGTCTAAGCAGTGGGCAGCATATGGGATCTAATATAGTGTAGAAAACTTCTCCATTAGAAGCCTTCCCGTTGCCTTGTAGTTAAACCCATTGTCAGTGACCACTTGTACTACTTTGTCCTAACCAATCTCTTCAATTTTCTTCGCAAGTAAACTAGCCAACATTGGTGCATCATGTGCCAAATGTGACACATTAACAATTCCAAGAAGGTTCCCTCCAGACTATTCACAAGGAAATTAATCAAGTGGCACCCCCTCTTATCTGACCATGCAGCTGACATGAGTGTACAATCATAGTTCTTCCAAGCCAGCTCATGCCTCTTGCTCACATCTTCAATGGTCTCCTTATGCTTCTCAAGAAATGACTCTCTCATCTCATGATAGCTGAGAGGCTTCAAGCCATGTCCATTTTGCCCAATGGCCTCAACCATCTCCTCATAGCTCCTTGAATTTGTGGCATTAAATGGAATGTTATTCTCATAGAAGAACTTGGCTATGTAAAAGCATGCAAAGTCCCTTTCTTCCTTGCTCTTTCCAATTCTGTACAAGCTGACTTGATGTGCCCCTTAGGTATGTCTTAGCTGCACAACTTCTTCAGGTGGCTTCAAGATCATTGCCAGGATTGTCTTAGCTTGTGCTGCTATTTTCTTGAAGCTAAATGCAGCTGCTGTAGCCTTCCTTTTCGATGTTGTCCCAGAGCTTGGAGTTAAACTTTGACTTGGACGAGAGGACCTAGATGATGCAACTTGTTCTTCTGGCTGTGGCTGTGGCTGTTCATCCACTTCAAGGGCATGAGCATCATCATCTTCCTCTTCTTCATCATCTAGCTGGAGCTCTACTTTTCTTTTGGTCTTTTGCATCCATGCTTGCATCTCCCTCATGATTGCAGTAGTGGTCCAGGGCATTTTTGGCGGTCACCAAATCCTCCTATGAGATGTTGTTTCAGCCTCTTGTCCTCGAGTGCACCTAAGTGCCACATAGAGTGCATTATACCAAATCCTTGTTTTCAATCGGCCAAAATGCATACTTCCACCCTGGATATTTGGACTTCGCTTTCCTCTTTGGATCAGTTGATGGATCATAACTTGCAGTTGCAGCACCACTCCCTGTACCTTTCTTAGGCTGATGAGAAATCTGTAAGCAGTGTGGCAGATGATAGATCACTTAATTGCTGGCACCATAGCTAAAGATTTTGAGTTTCCTGCTCTCTTGTAGAAGAGACCACCAAAACCTGGTAGCAGAAAAGATGAACAGCAAGTGAGTGTAGCAGAACAGACTAATGGCTGAGGTCATGCAGCTCTTAGTCAAGGACGTCTAGCTAAAAATGAATTTGAGAAGGTGAGCAGAATTAAGAGTAGTGAAAGTGCTGATGGGAAGCCCTTTCTACAGATTGGGACCAATATAGTGCTAATGATTGTTAGAAATGGGACTAAAGAAACTAAACAAGCCATACAACACTCACAAAAGTTGCTCCAAAAGACACTAAGCACTAGAGTACTTGGTCCAAGCAGTGCACCAGTCCAAGTAGTACTAAGCAGTAAGCACTAGAGCATTTACAGAACAACGCAATAGGGACAGAGAGGGGGAGCCGATCCAGGCAGAGGCGGAGGCGCGAAGCCAGGGTGGAGGCGCGGAGCCGTTGCCGGAGGTGGTGCGGAGTGGAGACGCAGGATGCGGGCGCAGAGCAGAAGGCGTAGACGGAGGCGGCGGGGTGGCCGGTCGAGTGGCAACGGGCGAGGCAGCAGGCGAAGTCGGGGCGACGGCAGGCGAAGTCGGGTGGCGGCGGCGAGGCTAAGTCGAGGCGAGGCGGCGGGCGGCGGGCGAGGCGAGTGCAGCAAGGCGAGCGGAGCGGAGACACAGCGCGCGAGCCGAGGCGCGAGGCGGCTGGTCCTGAGTGGTGGTGGGCGGAGGCGGCGGGGCGAAGTCGGGGCGGAGGAGGCAAGGCGGGGGCAAAGTCGGGGTGGAGGAGGCAAGGCGAAGCCGATGTAGAGTGGTCGGGGCGAAGCCAGGGCGGAGGCGCGGAGCCAGTGCTGGAGCCCAAGACGGTGCGGAGCGGAGACGCAGGATGCAGCGCAAAGCCGAAGGCAGAGGGTGGCTCACCGGCGCATGAAGTAAGCATCACGAGGCTGGATTTGTTTTCTCTCCTTTCCACCCCACCCCTTTTTACAGCCTCATCTTCTCCAGGCGAGCGCCGCATCTTCCACCTAGATGCCGCATCTTTCAGCTGGACGTCTGAAGTGGCTAGTCGAGCATCTAACTGCGAACGACCTAGGCGACGGACCTTGGCGCCCACCCTGGAACGCCAGCGACACCTTGATAACATAGAGCTTGAGCTTACAAGCTATTATATCTAAAGTTGGTTCTTAATCCAAAAGTTTTCCTGGGCCATATTTTAGGAAGATAGATGTATGGGCTTGTGCCTTGTGCCCATTTGTCATTGCTACAACCTGTGGTATTTTTTGGTCCTGAAACTTTACCAGTGCTTTGGAAGAAAATAGTCCATTATACAAAGAAACATTAGGATTTAGGTAGCGATCCTGCACTCCTGCTATTATATACTTCATTTTGCACATAGGAACCAAGGACATGAAAGTACAAAAAGAAAAAAAAAGCTCAATGCTGACGCTGCAAAAGATTCGTAGACAGCAGACCTAAAAGTAGAACTAATATGGGTTTAAGAATAAGCCACCTAGCATCATTAAAGTGCTAGGTTATTAGCATTTGTGAAGCTTACCGTGCTCCTTCACTAATTATAAGCATTTCTAGGTGTATTAGGATAATCTAGGGAAGGTAATCTACATAAAGGAAAAGATTTTAGGCTGTGCTTCACGAATTTTGGACATATATATATGGTACTGTTGATCACCAGAATTCCAATTGTAGCCCCCAAACAACAAGATTTCCATTTCTAGCCCCTCCCGACCGCATGATTTTCTTGGAGCTGACATGTGGCAAATCGTGCGGTCCCCGACCGCATGACCACTGTTCACGTACTAATCGTGCGGTCGGGAACCGCATGACTACTGTTTATGTACTAATCGTGCGGTCAGGGACCGCACGACTACTGTTCATTCGTCCTCGACCGCATGACCTGGCTTTTAAATTTTGTATTTTTGTGTAGATAAGAGTTTATTTAGTTATGCAAATTGTTTGTATTTATAAATATTACGCATATTCATTTGTAATTTATTTTGTTTGGAGTTAGCAGCATTTTGTAATATAGTAGAGGAGGTGCAAAATATTATAAAAAATATTTTGAAAACTCGTTACACAGTGTAGATGATACATGTACGAAATGTTTTTTTAGATTGTTATTTTTTCGAAATAGAATGGCAAACAATATAGGTAGGTTGGTCCGTTTGCGATTTTCGTAGGTTCTCAATGGTACGATCGTCGTGCGATGTTATAGTGCGGTTAATTTTCGGAAGAAATTTGTAGGGACGATTGAGCTCTGAATGACTCGTACATACGAAGGTAAATTATAGTGTGGTGGAATGGTTGATCCGTTAGTGTTTTTCGCATATTGTGAACGGTTAAAAATATGTTCGATTCGCAAAAACATTTAGTGCAGGCAGCCAATTCACAATGTTTTTGTGAAAAACAGTAGTTGTGCAGTCCCCGACCGCACGATTAGTACATGAATAGTAGTCGTGCGGTCGGGGACCGCACGATATGCCACGTGTCAGCTCCAGGAAAATCATACGGTCGGGAGGGGCTAGAAATAGGAATCCTGTTGTTTGGGGGCTACAATTGAAATTCTGGTGATCAATAGTGCCATACATGTCCAACTGCAGCTGGCCTGGCCGTCATCAATATATGCTAGTCGAAAGTGGATGTCTTGTTAAAATTGTGATATCTTTAGTTCTTTAATATATTTATGTCAGAAAATGATGACAGAAGAGAACAACCTTGCTTATTATATCATCCTCCTTTGAACAAAGTCAACAATATAGCACATCGTTTGGAGCTTATTTGTTCACAGAAAGAAACTAGTGCACTTCTGAAGGAAATTGCTATGGTTATGACATTATCTCCTTTCCAAAAGTTTTGTCCTGAAAAGGCAGTCTATACTTTTTCCATAACAACTTGGTTCCTAGTAATTGACAGTGAAAACTGAAAACTACAAAATTCAACTAACTCATTACTTCGTCTATCACTGGTTTTCCACAATTATCACTGTTGTCCAATAACTGAGTTGATTATGGAACGCACAGGCAATCACATCCACTTTATCACCTATCAGGCTTTCAGCAGATCATCTTCCAATTCAGCCATTTATCTAATTTTCTGGAAGTACTTAGAAAATTGAGTTAAAGGGAAGAGCAATATAGGCAAACTTTGGTGAGTTGTGCTGATCATGTTTTTCTAAGTAGATAGGTATTGCCATAAAACTCCGGTTTGTTATTCCCTGCCTTTACGTTTACTCTGCTTCGAGAATTTCGGGAGAATAGCGAAAGGGTCTCTAGCCCAATGGTTAGAGGCTTGAGTAGCACCCCCCAGGTCCTGGGTTCGACTCCCAGTGGGAGCGAATTTCAGGCTTGGGAAAAATCCTCGCCCGCTACCACACCAAAGCACAGGTCTAAGGCCCCGCCAAGGCGTTGATCCAAAGGATCCGCCGGTAGTCTCACAAGGTCGGGCGATGGTGCCGCTGTGTAAGGGTGGAGCAAGGGTTCGGGGGTTTTCTCGGTCTGCGTGAGAAGACCTTCTTCTTAAAAAGCAATGCCGGGGATTCTTCCCCAGTCGAAGTTTTAGAATTTCGGGAGAATATGTTATTGTACCATTACAGCTTCTAAGATGATATTCTAAAATATCCTATGGAACCATGATAGTTGGCTTAATGTTTTCTTGGTGCCGCAACACATTGAGAGGTACATCCTACCCTCCAAAGATATAGGAGACATTGTTCGTGTGTATATATATATATATATATATATATATATATATATATATATATATATATATATATATATATATATATATATATATATATATATATATATATATATATTGATAATAGATTTTATTATACATCTGTTTGGAAGACTGTAATACTTTATTAACACAAATCAGCATCATAATTACTTCTATAGCATTGAAGAATTAATCACTTGCTGTATGCATAATATATAATTTTACACCATACTAGTTTATCCCAGTTAGTATGGATGCTCCCGATGTGTTTATTCTCCGTATAGAATAACCACATGTCTGACAGAAGTTTGCCTCTTTGTCAACTCACAATGTTGATAACCACATCTTTCTGAGTTTTTTCAGGGTTTTTGAAGTGAGCAAATCGCGCTAGGTTATCAACTGATTCTGCAATTTTCTTTATTTGTGTAACCAAGTCTGAGAGTAGTGATGCAGTAACGGCCACGTGCATCACTTGCAACAGAGCCGCGTCCTCTGATAATTCTCTTCTGAGGCCTTTTGCAGCTTTGATGGCTGCAGCCATGGCGTTGTTGGCTGGTGATGGTACGGTCATCGTTTGAATTGATTTGGAGAGCTCTCTGAGCGCCTTAGCAGAGTGCGAGCTCATTTCACCGCATGCTGTTCGAACCTTAAACGATAGCTCCGGACTGGCTTCAGGATACTGTGATCAGGAGAATGCTGTTGGTTAATAACTCTGTTCTATAGTCTTTTGATCATGAAATGGGGAGAATTTGTTGTTACCTGAGATTTTGTGTGTATCGTGACATAGGAAGCAAGAGCCTCCATGGAAGAAGCGCACTGGCGGCAAAGAGCTCCAAGCTTTTGGTATTGGCTCCATGGGTGTCGGAAGCTGAATTTGCCATGACCAGGCTCCCATCTGGCAAAAGTGCACTGCAGTTTCGGCAATAATATTACAACTGCAATGTTTGTACGAGCTATCTTTTTTGAAGGTGTTTGTAGGTGCTTTGGCACTAAGTATAGTGTGTATTATCTGAAAAGTAAGCTTACCAGAGAGTCCTCAGTGGCCTTCGAATTGAGCACACACTTGTACACTTGGAGGAAGGGTTTGGCCTCCAAATTCTCACTCATAGCGTTTTCTCCAAAGCATTCAGATTCCATTCCTGTATACATGTATGAAGTTTTCAGTCTCCCAAACTCTGGAATCTGTTTTTAAGTCAGATGTGAGTGACTAGCATACTATATGATGGTTTACTACTTCTCCATTTCAAAACTTCGTTTTACGGGGTGAATTTTGCCGGCAGAGATGATTGGCATTGGCGGTCTGTTGGTCCCTGGCTTTATCAGCAATTTAGTTGATGTGCCTTGGTTGTCAGTAATTTTGTCCCAAGTTCCTCTGTACAATGCAGCACATATGACTACAAGTGCTAGTACTCTATCAACTATGATGTTGCTACAGAGTATATGTGTATGACTAGGAGAACTATAATTTGTCCGGGCAGGAAGAGTGAAAAATGTAGAACCCACTGTTGTGTTTTGTGTTTTGAGCCAAAAAGTTTACTGTTGTTCCTTTGGAGTCTGGCCTTCCATTTGAGATTAACCCCGCATCAAGTTGCATTGGACAATAATATTTGGGAAACCAGAATGACAAAAAAGTGCGCGAATCTTTGTCATGGAATATTGGAACGTACCCATGCATGGCACGGCAGCACATACAGACGTGAGGCCCAAAAAAAAAAAAAAAATCAATTTTCGACTTTAATTTATACCTTCGAGGAACTGTGCCAGCTTGTCGAGGTTGCCGGCGGCGAGCTTGTGGAGGTCCTCGCCGGCCCAGACGGGGAAGGCGAGGATGGTGGTGCAGAGGCAGGTGAAGACGCCGACGATGATGGTGGAGAAGCGCTGGTGCGCGAGCTGGATGAGCTCCTCGACGCGGTAGCTTGACACGGCCACCAGGCTGAAGGTCAGTATGAAGATGGTCACGCCGTAGTCGTACCGCGCCTTGATCTCCGGGATGAAGCGCGAGAACGTCGCCGCCGACGCTGCGTGCAGTGCCATGAATAACCAGCGGTAAGCAAGCGTCGCCGTTAGGTATATGTACTTCCAAAAAAGTCGGTGCATGACTAGCAGCTGCCAGCGGAAAAGGCTTTTGCATGCGTACCGCAAGTACTGCAGTTATATAGAGACGAATGAAAGGAAAAAGGGATACCTAGTAAGAAGACGAACACGGCCAGCAGTATGGGCTCTCCTGCGCACCGCACCGGTTAGCTACCTGATGAGCCCCGACGGCGATGAACCCAGCCACCAGTGTCGCGAAAGCTCTATTCAGGCCTTTACTCAGCGTGCCACCTGTCACGCACATACGCATATATCAGACATGCATACGTACACTTTTATATATATATATATATATATATATATATATATATATATATATATATATATATATATATATATATATATATATATATATATATATATATATATATATATAGAGAGACGCTGAAATAGGGCACCAAGGCTCTCTACCTTTGAATTACTTTTAGATATGTATAAGTGTAATGATATATAATATATAAGGATGGAAAGTCTTAATCATGGAACCTGAGCACCATGGTGCCCCTGTTATTTATATTATATAGTAAAAATAACGAGTGCTCCTTGGTGTTCAGGCACCATAGTCTAAAATATATATGTAACGTGTGCGAAAATTTTTAAAATTTTTGGATGTCAAGTTTAACTAGTTTACTAACTAGTTCAAACAAGTTTGAACTAAATTTCGAATTGTAGTTGTCTTTTTTATGATAATTTGATTATACACACACTATTCAATGGCTACACGTAGAATAAGCGCGAGACCCAACAAACCACTAATTAGCCAATCATCCCACAAATCCACCAATCAGCCAATCATGCACAAAAAGTTAACATCTATAATTCATGAAATTACTTACAATTCGTAAAAATATTATTTAGTGGGGTTATTGTTATGGAAAAAATTACTATCTCCTGAATATAAAGTTATCATCTGTAATTTATCAAGTTACTTACAGTTCTCACGAGTGTTACTATCTCATACACATAAAGTTATCATTTATAATTCATGAAGTTACTTACAGTTGATAAAACTACTATCTCATATACAAAAGTTATCATCTATAATTCATGAAGTTGCTATCTCATGCATCAGGAAGTCAGGTAGTAAAAATGACACGAATTTCGCAACGTCGAAATATATTCATTATTCAACATGTATCTTGTTTTGTTAAGTTCGTAATTTTGAACACAATGGTGCAAACGGATTGCAGATCGGACATTCGATGAAAGAGTTATTTTATTTTTTTAGTTTGTAAACAAGATAAAAAAACACACGTCAAGTGCACTTATTCTCTTCTCTCTCCTGCTGCATGTATGCATGTGTTAAGTTACTATCTTATGCACAAAAGTTATTATATATAATTCATGAAATTACTTACAGTTCTCATGTAATAACTTTTACATTGCAATGCTACGAAAAGTTACTATCTGCTAAACATAAAGTTATCATCGGTAATTCATCAAGTTAGTTACATTTGCAAAACTACTATCTCATACGTCAACCAAATTATGCACTAACCGCACCGGAAATGTAGCCAACGACCCGTGCGTAGTGTGCATGCACACGCTCGTTAGCATAGTGTGTGTATGTATGATACTGAAATGGGTCACCATGGTGCTAGGTATCAAGCATCTCCGTCTTTGGATTGCTTTTAGTTACGTATAAGTATAATGATATATAATATATTAGACAAATCTATTAACATTTATTAATTTGAAAAAACATCGATTTGGGATATATATCTTCATCTACGGCTTCTTTGGATTGCTTTTAGTTACGTATAAGTATAATGATATATAATATATTAGACAAATCTATTAACATTTATTAATTTGAAAAAACATCGATTTGGGATATATATCTTCATCTACGGCTTTATCACACGTACCGACAGTGTACTCCATGACGACGACGACGGTGAGCACGGCCCACAGGGTGGAGACCCCGAAGCCGTTGAACAGCGGCGTGACGTAGTAGAGGATGGACACCAGCGTGAGCGCCAGGCCGACCTTGAGCGAGTGCGCCACGCGCCTCGGGTCGTCCCGCGCGATCCTGGCCACCTTCCCGGCGAACCCGACGACCCAACACCTGAGCCTGTCGAGCAGCTCGCGGAGCCGCAGCCCGCAGCTGCTCGCGGAGCCGCCATTGCTGCCCATCTCGCCAACGTTGTTTGTCTCTCTCTGGTGACCAGCCTCCATGGCAGAATGGCGTACGATGGCTAGGCAAGCTTTGTTGATGCTGGAGACAGACAGACACTGGATAATTTCGTTTTGTTTGTGAAGCGAGGCAAGCTATGGAAGCATGGTGGCGAATTAATGGCTAGCGCCGGAGGGCTTATATAAGCCGAGGGGCGAGGAGATAGAGTGCCAGCTCAGCCGCATGCGCCGCTTTTGGAGTATTGTAATAAGACAGACAGGGTAGTGGAACAAAAGCACAGCATGGCGCCTTTTTCGGAGAATGTGATGAGAGATATTGTTGTTGTGTTTTGTTTCTCCTCCTCCTCCTCGTTGTTGTTGCTGTTTTTTGCTCTGTAGCTACAAGGGTTAATGATCTGATTGAAATGTGAAGCCACTGAAATATGCAAAACTTACTAGTATCTCCTACTCTCTCTCTCTCTCTCTCTCTCTCTCTCTCTCTCTCTCTCTCTCTCTCTCTCTCTCTCTCTCTGTGTTGGCCGTGCTTGTGTTTGTCCTGAAAAAATCTGGATTGATTTTTTCGTTTGCAATTCATTAATTTTTTTTCCAACTATCTTTTGTGGTTCATGCATGTAGAGTAAGATTCGCTATCTCTGTAGCTTGTAACACATCATTTGTGGAGATAATTAGTGTAGTTACATGCTTTTGACCTTACGTATTCACTTGAAAGATTGTCGGATAAGGTAAAACGCAACTTGTTCTTGCCTTCCAAAGGTTTGGACGACTTACCTATGCTGCCTCATGATCTGTAGATGATGCTACATCCTCCACTCTGACTTTTGATGAACCGACAAAGCTGAGCAATGCCAAAGTATTTTTTTCATTTAAAAAACCAAAAAGGATTTGGTGGCTTTATATCTACTCCATTTTATATGTCTTCTACTACTACTACTAGCTATCAAGATGTGCCTGACTTATCAATTTACTTTTCTGAATTTTAGGTAGATCTCAACTATAGCTTATCACATTGAATTACATATAAAAGCTTTAGTCCAACTGTCCAAGCACGCACTTCTATTTTCTGTCACACCAAATTCTATGAACTTGTTCAATGCATGTGGACAAATTTATCGTCTTTTCATCCTTCGTCAAACTCTTGCTCCACCGCTGGGCTGACCACTACTGTATGCGTCTTTGTGTACGTAATTTCCCTTTCATCTCTTGCACTGCAATTTGTGAGAAATTACTGATCCACAGATTCAGATTAGTGCAATGGTTCAGAGTTCAGACTTGTTGCAATCCTTATGACTGCTCCAGGACCTTTCCGACCACTACCACCACTGTCTGCAGCCGTACGACCACGTACAAGAGGCTACGACCATCTCCCGCGGCGTTACGACCACTCTATCAATCTTACGACCACACAGACAGTCATTTCGACCACGTTATAGCCCCTCCGATCGCTTCGACTTCGTAGTCGTAAACTTCTGCTGAAGTTTCGACCACGTTCTCTGCCGCTGCGCTGCCCTTCCTTCGATCTTGCTTGAATTACCGTAGTCGTAGCTCCCTACGACCACGCAGTGATTATACCGATCACTGTTCACCGTGGTCGAAACACTCTTTCGACCATGTTCACTTCCTCACAACGTGGTCAAAGTCCCTACCTACCACGTTCAACGTAGTCGAATCACCTTCCAACCACGTTTACCTCGTTACAACATGATCGAAGCACCTTCCGATCACGTTCACTTCTCCACAACGTGGTCGTAACTCCTACCGACCACGTTTACCTTGCACTGCCGTAGTCGTAGCACCTTCCGACCACGTTCAGTCCTTGTTTGCCGTGGTCGTATCGCCCTTCAACCATGTCTACTTCTGGTTTGCAGTGGTCGTAATGCCTTCTGACCATGTCTACGGATATTTTGTCGTGTAGTCGTAAATCCTTCCGACTACATTTGCCGTGGTCGTAAGTTGATTTCGACCACGTCTGCGAGATCACACAATGAAGTCAATACTCAAGGTTTTTCTTTTCTCTTCTCTACTTCTCGCACTTTTTCTCGCCTTTTCGGTGCACTTCTAGTTACATGACTCCACCCCTTTTTATACCTGGATCTACGACTTCCTACTCGGGTTACGACTACGATTACAACTCGATTTTGACTCCGACTATAACTCAACTTCGATTACAATTTCAACACGAGTTTGACTACTTGATTTCGATCATGACCAAACCTTGAATATAACTTCTAAACAAGAGTATTTTCAACAAGACTTGCAGTCTGTCACCGCACAGCTCATAGAGCAATAATATGTACTCGATTGCAATACAGCGGTTCTTTCATTCAGTTCATGCTAGCTTCTTGGTGCAGCTAGCTAGAATCACTCCAAGTGAACCGAAGTACAGTTCACCTATCGCTCAAAAGTTCAACCTGTAGGATTGATACGATATATATGCACGAAACAGCTGACACACACAAGCACAGAGTCTGAAGTTCTTGGTGACGACACAGGAACCAGCTGCTAGGAACGCTCCGCCGTTTGTTTCGCCTTTCTCATCTCCTCGGTAATGTTCTCCTTATCCTGGTTGACGCGGCATGTGAATAACTGTTTCATCAGTAACCAGGCCGACGTAACACGGAGTCACTGACAATATTCCGAGAATATGTGCTGATATGCTCCCAAGGTTCCAAGTGCGCCTACCTGTGGTCTCTGAGGATCCCAGAAATCTCACTAGCTAGTGGGCTATGTCTAAAGCAAAATCATTACCACATCACCTGCTGACCATTCACTTCTTTTCTTTTTCCCATCTAGTTGAAAGTAAAATTTGCCGCGAAAGCGAAAGATAACTCTGATATGTATATTGGCATCTGTAAAGCAGCGTTTCTGCCTTGCATGTGCAATTGCAACCGAGGAGCAGCTAGTGACATTCCTAGGCGCAATATGAGATAATGGGATTATGGAAGCCGCCGCGAAGCCGAGGAAAATGGCCTTAGTGGATTTGCCTTTATGGACAGAGAAGGGGCCTTTCCGACATTGATAGTACTGTCCTCTTGACTTAAGCTTGGCCTCGTTGTATCAGGCAGTCATGGCCTGTGTGACGGTACGCACTTACCGTACAACACTGTCCTACGAACTTGGCCGTACTTCTAGGGCCATCGTTTTCTGGCGGTAGAATTCTGCTCTTGCAGCGTACCTTCTCTCATGACCTTTTCTGCGTGTCACTCCCCCATCTGTTCTTGAAGCGTTTCAGCTGCTTTCTGCAGGGAGCAAAACATTCTGCCGAGGATTTGGGGTGTGCATGCTCTGGGAGAAAAGAACGGCCGTGCTCGGTTTTGAGGCTGCACTTGTTAGGTCAGGCAGGCTAGCTGTGGTTGTACATCATGCAATGCCCCTTGGAATAATGATCTAGGGGAACTAGGAACTAGATACCACGACCATTCTCCTCCTTTTTCTTTTCACGAAGAGCAGCCCATCGCCGTCGAATTCGTGATTATTTTTTCACACCAAGTATCACGCAGATTCAGCTGTTCCTGAAATCGCACTAGCAACCAGAAGCGTGCGTGGTAGGGAAAACCTGCAACTTGACCGAAAAAAACCCAAAAAGTTTCCGACAAGAACTTGTGTGGTCATGGTACGGTGGAGAACTCGACCAAGAACTCACCCATAGCGCGCCACCAAGGAGCTCCGTGACAGGGTATTCGAATTTTATCTCAAATTCAGTCACAATTCACCTTTCAATCCTCTTCTTTTTCAAAGCTTTACTGAATTTGTCCGTACCAGGGCATTGTTCTGTTCCTTGCAGGATTGAGCCAAGCTGCAGAAAGGACAAGATGTAAGTTGTAACATAGCCTCTGGAGCCACAGACGTCACATCCTGGAGTACGCCTGAATCGAGCATGCATGCAAGTAGTACGTGCTTGCGGCAGATCTATGCAACTAGTGATCGATGTCGACCTGAAATAGCCCATGGAGGGAATAGAATGGCTTCTTTGCTGCGACTAGTGACTCATGAGTAGGGGTGCAAATGGATCGAATTCGGACGGATATTGTTGTTCTCATATTCTAACCTATATTTTTTCTTCAGATTCGGTACCAATCGGATTCGGTGCGGATCGGTCGGGATTAACCCGTTTGTAAGGAATGCATGCAATACAACAAATGGAGTAGGAGGACGTACTGTCAAGAACTTATGTTACTACTTAATAGGTTGATGTGGAAGATTTTATTTTACCATTGCAAAAGAAAATGAAACGTCAAATAGTAGCACTAACCTGAAATCAAACTTGAAGACGTATCGGATTCGGACGGATATTGCTGTTACCATATCCTAACCCATATTTTTTCTCCGGATTCGGTACCAATCGGATTCGGTGCCGGATCGGTCGGGATTAACCCGACCCGTTTGCACCCCTACTCATGAGCACTTGTTGGGAAGGCCATATTCATTTTGGTTTTTAAAAACTGTTCTTTTGTAGTATATGACTTTTTTGTGGTATCTAACTTTTAAACAAAATCTTTTTAAGATGAAATCTACTAATCGATTATAATATATGCTACAACAACTTTATTTACATCGGCCGAAATCTCACGTAAGTGTTTCTCTCTATAAATTTCTCTATAAGTTGTTACTATTCATAAGTCAAAATCAAAAATCAAAGCTAAAAACCTATATGCACTAAAGGCAGGGGCGGAACTGGGCCTCGGGCTGGATGGGCTATAGCCTGAGGCCCAAAAATCCTAAGAGTAATACCCATCTTTAGCACTAAACCATTATATACCTATTACGCCGGCTCGGCTTGAGGCCTGAAAACTTAGCAATTCGGCAGTCCAACATGCGCCCCCTCAAGCCTCACCACCTCAGCCCACAAAGTAACGCCTCAGCCCAGCAAAAGTGACGGCAGCCCAATCCCAACTGAAATGAAACCCTAAGACCTAAGTAAAATCCCCAATCCATAGGTCACCGCAATCAGCTCCCGATCCGCGCGACCACACCCCTGCTGACAGCTGTGGCCCTTGCCTGCATGCGCCGCGCGTCTACGATCCGCTGGACACCATCCTCACCCCTCACGCTCCCGATGCCGCGCTCCCAACACGATGATGCCACTGCTACAGACAGTGTTATCATAGACGGTTCAGAACCATCATCACAGACGGTTCCTGAACCATCTATATTATGTGTTAGTGATAATATGTGGTTATCACAGATGGCTCCCAAGCCGTCTGTGATAACATACAATACATACATTTTTTTTTCTAAAAAAACCGTTTGTAATACTCGACTATCACAGACGGTTATTATAAAAAAAATCATCTGTGATACTCGACTATCACAGACGGTTCTTATAAAAAAAACCGTCTATGATAGTCGAGTATCACAGATGATTTTTCAGAAAAACCGTCTGTGATATGGTTCATATCACAGACAGTTCGGAACAGCGAACCGTCTGTGATATACACTATATCACAGACGGTTAATATCAAAAACCGTCTGTGACGGTTTGAAACACCAAACCGTCTGTGATAGCTATTTCAACAGCGATTTTATTTGCCCTTTTTCGGCTAGCCTCAGGATATGCTAGCCATGCCCTCTGAAAACAAGCAAGATCACGTATATAGCACAGGACAATCATTACATAAATCACACAGATGAATGAAACAATACCAGCAGATCACAAATATATATAGCATGACAAATTATTACACATATCTCACAAATGAATTAAATTGAATGATTTGTTTCATTAAGCACAATTGAGTGATTTGTACAATTGAATCCAATGTTTCAACATCTAATTATCATCATTGCCGGGGTGAAACTCTCCAAACTTGTTTATGACCTCTGCTAGCAAGAATTGGGAGAGGCTTCCACGAATTTCGACGAGTTTGTCAAGATCTATGCACTTTCGTCGAAGTCCACCCGCTGTCGCTAGGACAATGTTAAGTCATTAATTAGCATGTGTGTGTGTATATATATACATATATATAATTAGATAATAATAATTATTGGAAGGTTGAAAAACCTCTAGATCATTCATCTTAGTGTCCGTGATTTCCTTCATATGGCGGCAAACATAGAATCCACATATGTTGCCCTGTAGCTGCTGGTGGCACTGCAAAATATATAGAATTACATACATAGATATTGTCAATTCTAGAGACATTATAACAAATTGTGATACAAGATTGTTGTGTTGTAACATATACCGGAAATCACGTGTTGTGTCACAGCGTGTCACTGGACTCGTTATGTCTCCCTCCTAGGGCAACATAAGCGGTAAACGACCTACGTGATTCCAAAAAAGTTAGCCTGAGCCATTGCAAACAAAGGAAAGATTACAATAGAGTTATGTATGGAGGAAATGAGTTTACCTGTTAATTACTTCTTGCACACGACTGAAGTCGTCGTTTCTCCTAAGTAGGAATCAAGGTATATTACCTTGCTCCATTTTGATACAATCACAATCAAAATCCAATGAGACCTAGTCATGTGTGTCGCCATAGTGATTAATCCTAAGTTTATGTTACATATAAAGTACAAATGAAAATTGTGTGGCAACTAGTGAAACACTTAACCTTGGTTGAAGGGTACCATGATGTACTCCTTATCGTTGTGAGCAATCAATCCCCTCGTTATGTAGTCTTGCACGAATGATGCATTTCCATTGATAGATTGCTCCGAGACCAAGTGTGGGTCGAGGAAACCCACCAGCTGTCGCCGTCGCCGGACTTGTTGGATGATGTATCTATACATAAGGAAAGATTAATGACATTTATCGGTATGATGTGAATGTAGAATTTCATTGTATAGCACACTTACAGTGTCTAGCATCATAGAAGTAAGGCGTCGAGTTCGTCGAGATTGAATAGTAAGAATAAGTCTTCGAATGTCAAGACGAAGTAGCCTGAATCGTAGAGGAAATGCATCTCCTTATATCTCACAATGAATCCACTATGCCGGTCTGGCTTCATGTTGGACCTCTGCATGTACCAGGTATGCAATGTATTGCAAACCAGACCGAACCGGGGTAATTGTGACTCGGGGACCAACGACACTCCTAAAATGAACTTCCATGGCTCGGGACGCGCCTTAATTTTCTTCGCTTGAGTCTTAGAGCCTCGCTTATGATACGTTTTCGGCGGTGTCTGCACCGGAGCCGATGCAACAGGCTTCGGAACCAGAGCTGTAGGTGGAGCCACTGGAGCCGATGTGATAGGTCCAGGGTTATGTCCCTCTTGGGCCACTGGATGCAGAGATCATGGCACGGACGAGTCGAGGGCGATGTCCCTCTTGGGCCACTGGATGAATGTGTGGACGGCATCGCCTAATGTCATAATCCCCTCGTTGGAGGCTTCTCAAGAGAGACATTCTTAAAAACATCATTAATCATGTCCACCTGAACCTTTATGGAATCAGACTCTACTTGTACACCGTGCACCAGTGTCCCTGACAGCCATGGATACGCCATCCCCCGCCCAACGTCAACTGGAATAGAGCCAACAAGCTTGACTCTGAGGATGCAAGGCGTGGGCTCCTACATAACGATACAAGATAAGCTAAGGCGTCCACCAGAGAGTTCTATGTAGCATTCTGAAGAGGTACATTACCAGGATGTCATTGATAGGTAAGTGGGCATCGCTATGTTCAGTAATTGGTGTGGACGCGTAGCTACTGTGACGTTGAGGGGGACTAGGTACCGCAGTAACAGGGGTGAGTTGTGATTGGTTGCGGACTTGTCTTAGTTCTTCCCTCAATGAATCTATCTCTCCTCAAAGTAAGGCAGTCTGCTCTTGAAGTGAGGCAGATACCTGTTTCTCAAGTTGAGTACGAAGCTCCTGTTTTATTTGTTCATTGCGGTACACCTTGGATCTCTTCCTACTCATATATGTCTCGAAGTTATTTGGAAACCATGCCTCCAAGATACGTAAATCCCCAAGCCTCGTGTGCGACTTGAGTGCTCCTTGTTTCCCAAGGCCTGTGATAGTACATCTCTCTCCCTGTATTCTTGAAAGGAGCCTCGAGAAGATTTGGTAGTCAATGATAGCTACAAGAGGCAATTATGTCTTTTTTGAACCCATGAAGTTCAAGAGGTATTAACAACTTGTAGTTTAACATATCTTACCAGGCATTGGGACACTTCATCGTCTGCGGAATTTTTGAAAGAGACACCTGAAGACGTGGTTGATGACCTCGCTCGTAACCAATTTCGAGCGCGCTCGTTTGCGATCCCAGCAAATGGCGGGGAGGCCTCCGATTGGATTGCGACCTCGTCCTACATCCTCCACTGCCGGATTTTACTCGCGTATCCAGCGGTGCCGAGTCTGTGAGGGTGAGTGTTTTCTAACTGGAGAGCCTTGTACGCCCACTTTGTTGTTCAAATTCGGTCGTTGTCTTCATCTGCACAAAGGCCTCCCATGTTTCCGGAGACACGAAAGGATACCTCGTGAAGGGCGTGAGATCCTTGGCCACGTACTACATGACAAGAGTGCTCTTAACATTCTTCCATGCTTTTTCCATTGCAAGGAGCGCCTGCCGTTGCACGAGTCCCTGTACTTCTGCTGGAATATCGAACGAATTTGTAATTTCCTCCCATAGCTAATCTTTCTGATCCTTTGCCAAACCTTTCCAGCTTGCTATAGTGATGGGGACCTATTGCCTTCCAATTATCCCGTAGGTCGTCCGAAATGATGCCGTTGCTTTCTTCCATTCGAGAGGGACCCCATCCGAAGAGATCACAATGATGGTCATTTGGCCCTCTGGCCTTTTCGATACTCCTCGGTCACGCTTAGTTATCCCAATTTTGGGAGTGTGAGACCCAGATGAAGACGACGACTGTGTGGACGCCATCTCTCTTCTAAGAAAAAACTAACTGCAGTGAGCTCTAGGTCTAAACAAAGTTCTATGAAGCAAGTGACACACACCAGTGTATCCAGTTCATTGAGCCAGATACATTGGAGTGTGACACTTGCTTCATGCCTTTTGAAGGTTTATGCGGCATATATTATTACTACAAGATCCCTTTGGAATAGTAACATGTCATTCCAAATAGATCTTGTAGCTAACAAGTGCAGCATATATCATGAAGTTCTAAAGGTCATAAAGCAATTTAGCCAACTATTCAAACAAAGCACAGGATTGACAAATGACAGTAATAGTAAAAATTTTTGGACGATGACTATGTGGATGCCATCTCTTCTAAGAAAAAACTAACTGCAGTGAGCTATATATGGGCATAAACAAAGTTCTATGAAGCAAATAACACAAACCAGTATATCAAGTTCATTGAACCGGATACACTGGAGTGTGTCACTTACGTCATGCCCTTTGAAGGTATATGTGGCATATATTATTACTACAAGCTCCCTTTGGAACAGTAACATGCCATTCCAAATAGCTCTTGTAGCTAACAAGTGCAACATATATCATGAAGTTCTAAAGGTCATAAAACAATTTAGCCAACTATTCAGACTGAGCATAGGATTGACAAATGATAGTAATAGTAAAAAATTTTGGACGATGACTGTGTGTTCACCATTTTTTAAAGAAAAAACTAACTGCAGTAAGCTATATATGGGCCTAAACAAAGTTCTATGAAGCAAATGACACAAACCAGTGTATCAAGTTCATTGAACCGAATACACTGGAGTGTATTACTTGCTTCATGCCCTTTGAAGGTCTATGTGGCATATATTATTAATACAAGGTCCTTTGTGAACAGTAACATGTCATTCCAAATAGCTCTTGTAGCAAACAAGTGCAGCATATATCATGAAATTCTAAAGGTCATAAAACAATTTAGCCAACTATTCACATAGAGCACAAGATTGACAAATGATAGTAATAATAAAAATTTAGAGCTCAAGCTTGAATATTCAATTGTAGTATTAGATCTTGTAACTAACAAGTGAAGCATATATCACAAAGTACTAAAGGTCATGAAACAATTTAGACATCTACTAAAGATAACAAAACAAATTAGCCAACTACAGAGACAGAGGCGAACGGTGCCAGAGGGAGTGGCGACCAGCGTCAGGAGGGAGTGGCGGGATCAGGAGGGGGCAGCGGACGGCGTCGGGAGGGAGCGGCGGACGGCGTCAGAAGGGAGTGGCCGATGGCGTCGGGAGGGAGTGGCGGACGGCGACAGGAGGGAGAGGCAGCTGGCGTCGGGAGGGAGTGGCGTCGGCGCGAGTGAGCAGTCAGATCTAGCAAACCCTAGCAGTGGCGGTAGAGACGAGAGTGAGTGAGGACTCTGCGAGTAGAACCTATTGCGAATATTTATAGGCAAACTATCACAGACGGTTCATTTTTGGAACCATCTGTGATAGTTATATCATAGACGGTCCTTTTATAGAATTGTTTGTGATGCATCATCATAAACGGTTTCTTCCGATAAACCGCCTGTGATAGTTCGCTGCATCTAGTTAATCATGCTTGCCATGCAATATTATGAAAACACAAGCATAATCATAAATATAACTATTTCTTAGTTCCTGAGTCATTTACAATTACAATGGAATATAATTCCATAATTGCATGCCGAGTATCCTAATTATGATTACATTGCAACAATTTCCAAATAGGTGATGGCTTTGTGGGATCATTTATTACACTTGGCTAGCTATTTCCTTTTAAATAAAGTCCTTCGCGATGATCGCCACGCATATTGCTTGCTTCATCTCCTTGTTCTTCCTCAAGCCTGACGCTGTCTCCGAATAGAGGCAACTCATCAAATTGATTGTACTCTTCCTCATCCACAACATTCTCAACTTCGACAATCCTTATTTTTCCCTGAGGAACTACATGGCACTTCTTATTTGTCGGGTTGGTTACATAAAATACTTGAACAACTTGCCTCGCGAGTACGAATGGTTCATCTTCGTATCCTACACATTTGAGGTCCACAGTAGTGACGCCATACTTGTCGACCTTTACACCCCGTGGGAGTTGGACCCAATGGCACCGAAATAGAGGAATCTTGAAAATTACGTAGTCAAGCTCCCAAATCTCCTCTACAAGCCCGTAGTACGAGCTTGGACCAGTGGTACTGATGTGCGCATTATAAGCATCTATGCGAACACCTGAGTTTTGCACTATGCTCTTTCTATCATGATTTGTTGTATAAAATATGTAGCCATTAATGTCGTATCCTTGCCATGTTACAATTGTAAATTTTGGCCCTTTTGCCAACCATTGTAGTGTTTCACTTGACTACCTCCGAGTCAATCGCACCTTCAACCATTTGTTGAACTGACGGTTGTGTTGTCTCGTGATCCAAACTTCTGACTAGCCTGCATTCTCTTGGCGTAGCATGTCATTGTGCTCTTCAATCTATGGGGTCACTTCAGTCATGTGTTGTAAAACCGTGAAATAGGCTTAAGCATATGTATTTTGATCCGGAGTTATTGCTTTCCTTCCAATAGTCCCGATACCCTCTAGCCTCCCCTCGTGACGAGATAGAGGTACACCTATCGACTCGACCTGAGCCATGTAGCCGATGCAGAATTCAATGACCTCTTCTGTTGTATAACATTCGATGATGCTACCCTCCGGTCGAGATCGATTGTGTACAAAGCACTTGAGAATTCCCATGTACCTCTCAAATGGGTACATATGATGTAGAAACACGGAGCCGCATATCTTTATCTCTTCACTAGGTGGACAATGAGATGTACCATGATATCAACAAATGATGGAAGAAAATATATCTCTAGATGAGATAGAGTTGTCACCACCTCGGTCTGCAGAGCATCTAGTCCATCAGGATCAATGGCCTTCTGAGCAATTGCGTTAAAGAAGTAACATAGCTTTATGATTGCCACTCGAACCTTGCTCGGCAAAATACTTCTAGTTGCCACAGGTAGCATTTGTATCATTAGCACATAACAGTCATGAGACTTCATGCCAATTAATTTCAAATGTTTCATAGAAACAAGTTTCTTCATACTGGTGGAGTGACCGGACGAAACTTTCACACCATGTAAGGACTGGCACAGTTGAGTTCTCTCAGACTTAGACAGAGTGTAGCAAGCTGGGGGAAGGTACATCTGGCCTTTATCGGTCTCTATCAGTGCTAACTCAGTTTTGATGTTCATAGCGACCAAGTCACGCCTTATGTTGACACCATCCTTTGTTTTATCAGGAGTGTTCGGTAAGAGACCAATCAAACTGTTACATACATTTTTCTCTACGTGCATGACATCAATGCAATTGCGAACTTCTAAGTGCTCCTAATAAGGCAAGTTCCAAAATATTGACTTCTTCTTCCACATGTTCTTCTGACAGGTTCTTCCACATGTTTTATTCTTATAAAAGTTTTGCAGAAATCTCATATAAAATAGTATAAATAATATAAAACTAGCCTCATAGCGCAGAAATGTGTCAAGTAAAGAGGCGAAAATAGCTAAAGGAAAGCGTAGGGTTTTTAAAAAAAGCGAGGGCTTTTCGCAATAAAGTGGACGAGAGGGTTTTGTAAAAATCGGGGTTGTTTTGAAAGAACCGAGAGCTCATGCGTAATTTCGAGCTGCGGATCATTATCAACGAAAAATAAATATGCGCAGGATCTTTTTGAAAAATCTAGGGACCTTTTTGTGAGGAAAAAAAGATATTTACGTAATTTTTGAAAAATACAGGGAAAATACCTCCTCTGGTCGTACCAAAACCCCGCAGTGTCCGGAGGCGCGCGGGCGGGACGGCGTGGCTCGCCTCTCGTGGGAACCCCGGTATCTGAGATCGGGGCCGGCCACGAGGGCGAGAGGCGGTCGCCGGGCCCCTAAATCGAGAGGCCCCATATACTATGTAGAGTATATACATACAACAAATAGAGGGCATGGTTAAATACTTTAATACTTATAGAAATGAAGGGTTTGCTTTGAGTATGATCATTGCCAAAGATATTGCAGCTCAAATGAATGTAGAGTCATCATTTCGATTAAGCGGCGTGTTCTTAGGAAGAAGCAGTTTGATGAAATTGATTGTGATGAAGCGTTTGCAAAGTGAGAAGGAATTTGAAGTTAATTATTTTTGTTATGGTTGATATGGCAATCAATTCATTGAAAAGTAGATTTCAAGAACTCCAAACATTCGGAAGTATATTTGGATTTTTAATGAGTTCAACAACATTGAAGTCATTGGATCGAATCGAATTAAAAAGAATGTTGTACAAAATTTGCGAAACTTTCTCTCTAGATGGTTCCTCGATGTTGAGTTAAATGATCTAATTTCTGAGTTAAGTGTTATGCAATTGACTTTATCAAATAAGCGAATATCGCTATGGAGATCTTTGAGTTTGTCGAGAAGTTGTTATCCTAATATTTCTATTGCTTATCAGATTTTATTTACTATGCTGTGACCGTGGCATCAGCTGAAAGAAGCTTTTCAAAGTTGAAATTGTTGAAGAATCATTTAAGGTCAACAATGTCTTAAGAGAGATTAAACGGTTTGACAACTTTATGTATTGAGAAGAAATTATTGGATGAGATTGATATCAATACCATCATCAATGACTTCGCATCTAGAAATGTTAGAAGAAATTTTAAGGTAATATCTATGAACTCTTTGATGTGAATTTTTCTTTAATTAAGTGTTTGTTGATAAAATTAGATATATATATATATATGTGTGTATGTAAATTTATATTTAGATATTTATACTAAGGCCCCTATTTCTAATTTCGCCTTGGGCCCCTAAAATCCTAGGACCGGCCCTGTACAGGATGATTCCTTTAGAATTCCCTTCCCGGAAATGGCTTAAATGTGTTATGGCTGGCATCGATGGCAGCGGCGACTGGCTCCGAGATCGATGTTTAGCCGGTGATTGCATCGACGGCGGTGACGACCACCGTGCTTCGTCACCACACGTGTCCGAGAGTCTGGCGGTCGCTTTATATCCCGTGGGCACGCGTTTCGTACGTAGACGTGAGAGAGGCGCCTCTGCGTTTATTCGATGAGAAGTGTTACGACCTGAGTACAATGGATATCGTAGGCACAATCCGGTAATTAACCCATATGATATGACCAGGTACAATGGCTCCACGCAGTCACCTAGCTACATTCATACATAACAAAAATAGACACGCGTGGCTAGCTACTTACTAGTAAACAGCGAGAATTAGCAAGTTGATGTGGCGCACTGGATAGCGGTGCTAACTTGTGGACTCTACGGTGGCCTGAACGACCAAACGGTCACGACACAGCAGCGTCAACCGGCGGGTCTCCGGCCGGACCGCCTATGTATGAACGCCGCACAGGCCTAAAAAGATAAGTAATATTTATTCATCCTATTTTAAAAACTATATAAATCAGAAAAAAATATAAAAACACCTCTAGATACAAAACAAGAATGTTCGGGCCTGCGAACGGTAAACCCAGTTTAATTTGGGCCTTTGTCATAGGCCAGATCAAAAGATTAGTGTGTTAGATAGCCAGCTAGGCCCGTTAGGCAATATCATAAAAAGAGCTAGGCCCATTTGGCAGGCCCGTTAATTAGGCCGTACTAGTTCACTTCACCCCTGCATTACAACTTGCAAGCTGCACAACCTGCACTTTACAATTGTACTCACACTAGTACCTTACCCAACTAGAGGATTTTCCGTCACCATGATTTGGTTTATTAGGTCCTATTTAAAAGTATTGTGGTTTTTAATTATTAGCTATGATTTTTGTGTAATTCGAGAGAGATGGAGGGAATAAGGGGATACTCGTGTTGAGAAACCGGTCACTCTATTCAAAACAGTTATTACGGTGACTTCTGTAAATAATTTATAAAAATCACCTTCAAAAATCACTCCGTTCAAAAATTAACTTCTAAAAATAAAAAAAAACTGTTTACAACAGGGCTTTAATTTCGCGCCCTGGGCACATGGTGGCAGGTACTGAAGTTTTTTTTCTCTCTTTTTTTTGAGATGGGGAACTGAGAAACTAACAGCACGTTTTTTTTTTCTTATCTCTTGCCTCGAAGCTAAGGCACATTGTAACAGTGGACTCAAAGCTGTCAGGATTTTCCTTCCACATTGCGGCTCCGAAAATAAAAAATACTTTAAAAATCCAAAAATTGTAAAAAGTATTTTTTTTAGTACTTAAAAAAAACGTTTATTAAAAAGTAATTTTTTAGGTACTTAAAAATTCTTTTTAATAAAAGCATTTTTTAAAAAAATACTTGTTAAGTATCCAAAAATACTTTAAAAATTTTTGAAGTATTTTTAGATCTTTTTGGATTTTTAAAGTATTTTTTTTATTTTTGAGGGACGCATGTCAGCACCTGGACACCCCTGCACATAGTTATGTGCAGGGGGCACAGCACCTGAGCCGTGTCCCTCCGAAAGTTGGAAGCATGGAAAACCGTCATTGAACTCAGCGCAAAGCTAGGGCTACAGTTTTGCTAAGGACAACACGCCGATCTATATATATATTTAACAAACCGTGGGAGCGAGCTTCAAGTGGGACTGTCTTACATATGTGGCTGTGATCGTTTTGGCTTCAGCTTTTAGCTTCCGGTTTATTTTTCACTATTCATAAATTTCATCTTTTTCTAAACTTTTGGCTTTTTGTTGAGCTTTTTTGCCGGTTCTTTTTTTCTCGTATTTGTTTGTATTATACGTAATGGGCTAACATATTTTTTATATTTTTTTAATTTTTAAAATTTAATTATGCTAAATAAGCATCTGTCAGCTACAGTGTTTTTTCAGCCAGCTACAGTGATTTTCAGCCATAAGCCACAAAAAAGCCCAAATGATCACCACCTGTCATCGACTAATTGATGATGAACGAATTTGTAAGATCTAGTGGCCAATTCCCTTTTCTAATGGCTCAGTAGTTGCCTGGGATACTTCATAGTCATACTCTGTATATACTAGATGATACCCAGTACGTTGCTGCGGAGACTGTTAGCTCCAATTACTGGCTGGTTTGAGTAATGAAGAGAAAAAGATTATGATGTGTATCGTAATATATAGCTGCCAAATGAAATCTAAATATTTTTCAGTGCTTCTGTGACAAAAAGGTTGGCCAATCCAATTACGATGCGGCCTCTGAACTTCTGATAAAGGGAGGAAGGAACGGTGGTGGAACACGGGAGGGTTTCTTGAAGATGCGCCGGCTGGACTCAACGGTTATGTGCCGCCGTCCGCTGCCAGGGGGCGACGGGGACGAAGAAGATAAATTGGCCAGCCCTAAAGTGATGGAACAAAACGGGGCAAGATCATGACGAAGAAATAAAATTGGGCTCAGATGGAGCACAACGGCCGAAACTGAAAAGGAACTACAAAAGGAGGCGGCCAACCTTGCGAGTGGCGCCGCCGCGCGCGGCGGCGCTGCAGACTCGAGATTTGGAGAGCGACGACCAACGCGCGAGTAGCGACCTCCTCCTCCAAGTCTCCAACCAATCAACCAACCCGCTTCCGTACTATTTTATGCGCCATGTTTCTTCAGCTAGCTCAGGTCGCTAGATCCGGTAGTGTGGCTAAATCTGGTGTCAAGTCACCTAAATTTGGTAATTTTAGGGAGACATGCGGACTTTGAGACAATACCAATACTCCGTCCATCCAAATTTATATGATGTATTTTTAATGATTTTATTCACAAACATAAAGTATATTTCATATTTAAATGCAAAATTAGTGTAATGTTCTATGTATAGCTCTAATAAATATCTAGCTTTTCTTAATATTATCTATATGTATGTATTAAATATAATACTTAGAAATAATAATTAGAGATAACTTAATTTTTTAATATCTTCTTAATTATGTATAAAAAAGAAATACACCGTATAAATTTAGATGAACAAAGTAGCATGCAAGATGAATGATACACAGATTGGTGTTGGATGCCACCATATTAAAGATATGATATGTGGGCCCACACAATGAAGATGGAAACCAGAAGATTAGAAGAAGCGTACAGTACGTCACGTAAGGGAATTCAAAGGGAAGAAATCCACGGTCAGTCGGCCAAGGCTTCGAGGCTATAAATAAGATCGGCTATATGTGGAATTCGTCCACGATCAACCTAACTTTATCTTACATGTATTTTTATTGGAATTTGCTAGCGCTCGAATGTCTAATTTAGGCGTTAGTTTCGTATAATCGGTTGTAATATTTCTCGACTATATATGTAACATTTCTCGGTTATGTATATAACAAAAAAATTGATAAAAATCTCAATGTTGCACATATGAAATCAGACCGTTACACATATGAAATCAAAATATTGCATATAAAAAATCAAAATGTCATATGCACGAGATAAAAAATGTTGCACATATAAAATCAAAATGTTACAACAAAATCAACAACAATAATTTAATCACCATCGATGTTATAGATGTTGAAGACGGTGCGACGAGTCAAAAGGTGGGCAAACGAACATGGAGCTGGAGCTGAAAGCTTTTGGGTTTTTTGGATTGGAGGTGGATTGATGCAAGGCACAGAGATATGGGGAGATCTGCGAGGAGAGGAAGGGGGAAGGGGCGGAGTGTGAGACAGTGGCCTAGAGCATGACCACATGGGTGGACGTGAGAGATGGAGTTGTTTGTGAGAAAGAAAGAAAGTGGTATGGCCTATGTACGTGAAGTGGCGTCATCTGATTTTTTTATTATTCATTATAGCAATTCTCATTTTATTTTACCTGTACTACGGAAATAGTCTCTAGTTTTAGCAGGTAGGGTCAATCTATCCATGTAATTCGACGATAATTAATATTGTTTTATATCAACGTATTGATCTTCATCGATTCACGTCCATCTCAGAGTTATATCTGCTTGATATTGTTTCACATTGACGTATCGTTCAAGATTGACTTTGTCCAAGTTACATATCTTGCTATTGATGATTACCGTCGGTTCGCACACCCTTAACGATTTCGGTCAAATTGGCTGGCACGCTATAGTCCACTGTTTGCTTAACCTTTGCACGCTCATAAAGACGCAGTGCTACTGACCGAAAATCTCCCAGCGGCAAGAACCAGCGTACACTATCAATGAATATGTCGGTACGTATGGCTGCATGATACGCGCATGTGGTTGCAATATCCTTATATATATAATTGAATTATCGACTGCCAGTTGCTGCACAAGCTAGCTAACTAACGTATCGCCCTTAATTCATTGCAAATGAATTAATTGAAGGACCATGCACATACATACATACATACATACATACATACATACATACATACATACATACATACATACATACAGGGGCGGATCCAGGATAAAATCTGAGAGGGGGCACAACAATACACATAGTATGCTGAATTGTTCTCATTCATAATTTTAGCATGAGTGAGGGCCTTTTAGTTGGGCTGAGTGAGGGCACTAGCATTAAATCTTGGACTATATACCTGGGTTCCTGCGAATTGAGTGGCGGCCTGGGCCCTCACTCCCCTCTCTTTGGATCCGCCCCTGCATACATACATACATGCATGTGTGTGTCGCGCCCGTTATAAATGTTCAATGTGAACCAAGCATGCGTGTGTTGCCCATTGAGTTGATCACTGACTGCTCCTTGCTCCTTCACAGTACGTACGAGTTTCTTCTCGCTTTGTTATGATCGGTTTGACTTTAATTTGTTTGATCCCCCATCTTGACCATGCATGTGTGGAGCGAGATTGATGTGTGAAATAAAGTAGAGCAAGTAGAGACGTTTCAACCGTTTAGATGCATGAAGCCAATATTAGAACGAGCAGCAAAAAAAAAAACACTGTTGAATGGATAACATGGCAAGCTCGTATATAAAGGCCACTGAAATTTCGCTACATGCAATTACATCAATATACTGGTGAGATTCTCTTCTTTTTTTCCAGATTCATTGACGTTGTCAACTTGTCATGCTATCTTCTCCATGTGTATGAGTGCCTTTTCAATATACCAGATGGATCTCTGAATAAGTCGCAAAATGATCCCGCGCACATGCGCGTAGCACCTAATCATCATCAACAGAATTATCAAAGCTCAACATCCTCATTCTATCGAACTGGCTGGACGCCAACTACTGTGTACTACAAAACTAGCTGAATACCCGTACATTACTACAGATTTAAAAAAAAATAGAACATATTTGTATGCACGTTCCAACAAATTTTACTATCCGTTAGTTTTAGAACATGTAGTATGATAAAATTTTAAAATCCGTAGCAATGCACCGGCATTCAGCTAGTATTACAGTGCAGAGAGAGTAGCATTGGAATTGACCTGTCATCATTTTTATTTTCACTTAACAAAGTAGACGAAAAACACATGACATTAATGAAACAATAACTTCACTAATCTGAATAACCGTTCCTGCACCGCGTGTCATGGGCGGACGCCAGCGCCGGGGGAGCAGAAGGCAGCGGTGTGGCAGGAGGGGCAGGGGGCGTGGGGAGGTGAAGCGGAGAGGGAGCGGAAGCAAGCGGAGCAGGAGGGGAGGGAGGCGAGAGAGGTGTAGGATCAAGGATACCGACTAGAGGGGGGGTGAATAGGAGGTTTTTAAATTTTTCTTGTTTACTAGATTAATTCTTCACAATTTTAAGAGACAAAGATGTAAAGCAATTAATCCAATACAATTCTAGTTAACAACTTAGCTCTAAACAAATAAATGATCACAATGAAGCAAATGAACAAGAGCTAAAGAGACAAGAGACACGACCGATGTTTTTACCGTGGTAATCGGAAACTTGCCGGTTTCCCCTAGTCCACGTTGAGGTAAGCCCGGACGTATCGGATCGGCTCCACGAATTGAGCCAAGCACCTCGATCACTAGTGTAGCTCTTCCCCACTCCGGGTAGGCGAGCTCCAACCTTCACAATATGTCGGGTCTTCTCACAATCTTCTTGAGAAGATCACCGAGCCAACTTCCACCGGATCGTCCAAGTGCCGGCAAGCACTAAGAGTAATAAATCCCGGTGTTCACTTGAATGCAAACCTAGTGACAAATGGATTTGCAATTTAAATCTAGCACTAAATGCTCAACCACCTCACTTTGATGTGCAAAGAAAGAATTGAGGTGTAGTGAATGCTCTAGGGCTTAAGAAATGTGCAATGAGTCACTCTCTATTGCCCTTGTGCAGTGGTGGAGGTATTTATAGCCTCCACCAACCAAACTAGCCGTTTGGCACAAGTTTCTCGCAAAAATCAGGATGAGCGGTACTACCGCCCTTCTGGGGCCGGTACTACCGCTCCCAAATCTTGTGTCAGAACGGCTCTGTCAGACGAGCACAGTGACCGTTGGATTTGGCGGCGCGGTACTACCGCCGTTGAACTTTGCGGTACTACCGCTCTCCGGTAGTTCCGCAACTTCGGTGCGGTACTACCGCTATGGCCAAACTCCGAAGGGTCCTCAAAATGCCGCTCTCTGGAAATTACGTACCGCTTGAGCTTCGGATCAACCGGACTCCGGAAGTACCGCCCTGAATGCGGTACTACCGCTTCATTTATGAAGCGGTAGTACCGACGTTGTAAATGCCGGTACTTCCGTTCTGGTTAAAATCCGAGATCAACCGGAGGCACTCTCTGGAAAAAGCATGCCGCTCATCCTCCGGTTCTTCCGGACTCCGGAAGTAGCGCTCTAAAATGCGGTACAACCGCTCGCAGCGGTAGTACCGTCGTTGAAACGTCCGGTACTTCCGTTCGCCGAGCTCCAACCGAGTTCGAGAGGTACTCTCTGGAAAAAGCGTTCCGCTCCAAAAACGGAGCTACCGCTCTGCGGTACTACCGCATCTGAGCACGGTACTACCGCTAGCCGGTAGTACCGACGTTGTAATGTGCGGTACTACCGCTTTTCCAAACAGAGCACAAGCTTGATTTTTGAATCGGATTTTCATGAATGCAAGCTTAACAAGATAATCCAAATGGCACTAGATATATGCTATCGAGTTATTAACCAAGATCTCTCTTGATGGTACGATCATTTAACCTAAAATCCAGTCTTCCACCATTCACCTAAGACCGGTAAAATTCAAAAGGTGTCCTATTCTAAGAATACCTTTGTCTTGAGTCAATTTGATCTTCACACGTATCCTTTGGCTTGCATCTTGTCGCTCATGTGTGGACTAACCCTTCTTATGCTCATAAAACATGTTAGTCCCATATTCGCATAATTTCATTAATTACCAAAATCATTTTTAGGGGCCTAGATGCTTTCAATCTCCCCCTTTTTGGTAATTGATGACAACCCAAATTTTGAGAAATGAAAGATTGAATATATCAAATTGTATATTCTATGTGGACTTTAAAATGAGAGAGTAGATCTTATGCAATAAGACTTGTTTAGATAAACTGAACTATTTTCATTTTAAAGTCCAAGAGAGAGTGTGACTCCCCCTAAACATGTGCATGGATAAATATTACAACAATTTATACAAGATGCACAAGACAAAGTTATGATATCAAATGTGAGTAGATAAACAATTTAGCAACAAGATAACAACAAATAGTAACATCAACACATATGATTATAAAGATCCAAAACATAAGTTCATTACATCCATCATTGCATCTAATAAGTTCATTACATCCATTAGAGATAATACGAACACGATAGTAGATAAGCCCATAGTTCCAAAAGTAAAGATAGCCCCCAATTCATTCTCCCCCTTTGGCATCAAGTACCAAAAAGAGGTCAACCCTGAGAAGGCGAGGGAGGATCACGAGCAGTACGACGACGGCGACCGTAGCGACGAGGCGAGGAGAGCGCTCCAGATCGCAACCCACCATCTAACGAGGTCAATCTGCTGTCAATGGAGTCCAGACGCTCATCCATCCTATCCATCCTGGAGTTGATAGAAGAGAAACCCTCAAGCATAGAAGTGTGGATTTCTGAAGAGTGGGCTGGCCAGGCTCCTGTGACTGAGTGGCTGTTTCTGCTGCTGCTCCGGAGGATGAGCCTGCTCCTGGATCCGCGGAGCGATGGCCACGAAGACCAGTGGGAATGGGAGGCTCCGGTCGTGGCTTGTATCGCTTATGCACACCACCGCGTCCTCCACGATAGAGAAACTTAGAGTCAATCAAGGCCATGATGTAGGGCGCATAGTAGATGCGTTTGTGGCGATCATTTTTGGAGGCAACTATCTCCCTCATGATCACATCCACAACATCAAACTTCTCTCCCTTCATAATGGAGTCAATCATGTTCCAAACATGGCCTCTAATGGCATCATAGTTACCACCCTTAGGGAGAATAGTGTGGTTAATGATGCGGTTGAGGAGAGAAGGTATTGGAAGGAGCCCAATGTTTTTACCAAGTGAAAACTTCTCAGCAGGGTTGTAGAAGGGATACATGCCATGAACATCAAGAGCTGGCTTGTCGTGAAGCTTCCCATGAGCGCTCAGCTCTGCTCTAATGGCCACCTCAAATTCATGTTTGGTGGCATCCAATCTCGTGCATACTGTCATCCATCTCATGTGCTGAAGATCAGGAGCAACATGCACAGTGGCATAGAACTGACGAATCATCCCCGGATTATAGTCTCGTTTCAAAGCCACAAGCTCATGAAGTCCTGCATCCCGGAAGCGTCTGTATGTCCCATCATACTTGTCAATGCCATCGATGTGATCCCAGTCAATGTATTTGTGATCTGCAAACTGGCGATCTGTTCCATACAGCTCATTAAATACCTTCTCCTGAAACTCTGTATGGAATTGTGGATCGATTGAGTTTGAGGGCAGCAAATACTGATTGGTATGACGAAGGCGAGCGTATTCCTCTGGCGAGATTTTCCTGAGATCAATCTCAAGATCCTCTCTGTCGGCTAAGTCCTCTTCAGAAGCTTCCATGGGGGAACTCTCGCGTGAGGCCCGTTCAGACTCGGTGTCAGAATCGGACTCAGACTCTGGAAGAGAAGCCTTGCCCTTGTCTTGGGCATCCTTCTGCACGGTCTCAGATGAAGGAAGAGCGGGAGTTTCAGAAGAATCTCCTGTAAGGTAGGACTTTTTGCTCGCTGCTCTTGTTTTAGGCATCTAGAAACAGGAAGCGATAGTCAGGACGAATGACCTAGATTAGACCAAGATAAGCTGAAACAGAATGAAGTTCATTTTGCTGCACTGTCAAGAAGAACGGTAGTACCGCCGTTTCGGCCGGTAGTACCGCTACGTGGTAGTACCGCACCAGTCGGGCGGTAGTTCCGTTTCACGACAGATTTTAAGGTCTTTGAAAATGTGAGCAGATTTTTGGTGTTTTGTTGGATTGAATCCATGGAATGTGTTCATATACACCCTCAAACACCAATTATACCCAAATTTTCCTGGATTTGAACAGCAAAAAGGACTTTATTTCAAATTCAAACTTATACAAGACCTAGGGTTTACAAGAGGATCAAAAAGATAATCTTTGATTCGAAATACCTTAAGAATCGGAGGAGTTGAACCATGGGGAATTGATTTGAGTTGAGGAAGAGAAGAAATCACCACTGGATTCGAAGCATTTGGGTGCGGCTTTGGGTGTTTTTCATGAGTGAGAGAGAGAACGAGGAGAGGAGGTGTACGGGCTCGGGCGGAAGTGAGAACGGTAGTACCGAAGAGAGGAAACGAAGAGGGGACCAACAGAGGTAGACCCTCGGGTTCGGGCGGTTGCTCCCCCTTAAATGCAAGTCCGGTAGTACCGCAGATGCGGCCGGTAGTACCGCCACGCGGTAGTACCGCTTCCTCGGACGGAAGTACCGTTCCCTGGAAGTACCGTAGAAGGCAGCGGTAGTTCCGCATTTTCTGAGACTTCACAGAATTTGAACTTTAGGACTATAGATGCAAATGATCCCTAGTTTTTGCATTCAACTAAAGTCTTTAAGGATCATTATGCATTAAATAGAACAAATTATTATATTCAAATACTTTTGCGTTTTACCTTTTATAAATCAAAACCCTTTGCATAAAAACATAATTTCAAACAACCTTTCAAGCTTCCTCAAAGAGCATGCATTTAAATTTACCATAAATTTATGCAACATTTGAGTAATCCAAGACATTTAATTCATTCCTAAGCTTGCAAAAACGATTCTCATCTAATGGCTTGGTGAATATATCCGCTAATTGGTCTTTGGTCCGGATGTGGCTAATACAAATATCTCCCTTACTAACATGGTCTCTCAAGAAGTGGTGGCGTATATCTATATGCTTGGTTCTTGAGTGTTGGACTGGGTTATTGGATATTTTCACGGCACTTTCATTGTCACACAATAAAGGCACTTTATCAAAGTTTATTCCATAATCCAACAATGTTTGCCTCATCCATAATAGTTGAGCACAACAACTCCCGGCGGAAACATATTCGGCTTCGGCGGTTGAGAGTGCTACGGAGTTTTGTTTCTTTGAGGACCAAGACACTAGGGATCTACCTAGAAATTGACAACTTCCCGAGGTGCTTTTTCTATCCACTTTGCAACCCGCATAATCGGAATCCGAATATCCCATCAAATCGAATTTAGCACCTTTGGGATACCAAAGCCCTATATTTGGGGAATGTTTCAAATATCTCAAGATTCTCTTTACGGCTTTTAAATGACACTCTTTTGGTGAAGCTTGAAAGCGAGCACACATGCATACACTAAACATGATATCGGGCCTAGATGCGGTAAGATAAAGCAAACTCCCAATCATGGATCTATAAAGCTTTGAATCTACCGACTTGCCTCCTTCGTCGAGGTCTAGATGCCCGTTGGTTGCCATTGGTGTCTTGATGGGTTTTGCATCTTCCATGCCAAACTTCTTGAAAAGATCTTTAGTATACTTTGTTTGGCTAACAAATATCCCATCTTTGTGTTGCTTGATTTGGAGTCCAAGAAAGTAGCTCAATTCTCCTATCATGGACATCTCAAACTCCCTAGACATCATATCACCAAATTCTTCGCAAAAATCTTGGTTAGTTGAACCAAATAAATGTCATCAACATAAATTTGGCAAACAAAGAAATCATCACCAATGATTTTTGTGAATATGGTTGTATCTACCTTACCAATTTTAAATCTTTTCGAGACAAGGAAATTTCTAAGGCGTTCATACCAAGCTCTAGGAGCTTGTTTTAAACCATACAATGCCTTTGAAAGTTTATAAATATGGTTAGGATATTTAGGATCTTCGAACCCCGGAGGTTGTTCAACAAATACAAGTTCGGAGATTGTTCCATTTAAGAAAGCACTTTTAACATCCATTTGAAATAATTTAATATCAAAGCTAGATGCAAAGGCAAGCAAGATTCTAATTGACTCAAGTCTAGCAACGGGTGCAAATGTTTCATCATAGTCTAACCCTTCGACTTGAGTATAGTCTTGAGCTACTAACCTTGCCTTGTTTCTTACCACAATGTCATTCTCATCTTGTTTGTTTCGGAAGACCCATTTGGTCCCAATCACATTGTGCTCTTCGGGTCTTTCCACTAAGGTCCATACGCCATTTTGAACGAAGTTGTTTAATTCTTCATGCATGGCATTTACCCAATCCGGATCATCTAGAGCCTCATCTACAAGTTTAGGCTCAAGAGAAGAAACAAAAGAGTAATGTTCACAAAATGAAGCTACTCTAGAGCGAGTTTGAACACCCTTACTCACATCACCCAATATTTGATCTATTGGATGATCCTTGGCAGTCGCATTATGAATCTTGAAGTTGTTTTGTTGTTGATCCTTTTGTTCATCTTCGATGACTTGTATATTACTTGGAGTAGACGATGTGGGAGGCTCTATTTGCTTTGATGAGCTTGGTGAAGATGCATCTTCCTTTGGCTTGATGTCTCCAATTTGCATGTTTTCCATAGCTTTGCGCAAGCCTTCATTACCTACATCATCCAAGTTTTCTTGCTCTTCTTGAGAGCCATTAGTCTCATCAAATTGTACATCACATGATTCTTCAACTAAACCCGAGTTTTTGTTATAAACTCTATATGCTTTACTATTTGAAGAATAACCTAATAAGAAACCTTCGTTACAACGACTTTGAAATTTAGAGAGCCGAACACCCTTTCTTACAATATAGCATTTGCATCCAAATACTCTAAAGTAAGAGATGTTCAGTTTTCTTCCAACAAGAAGCTCATAGGAAGTCTTTTTCAAAAGTCGATGTAAATAAAGGCGATTTATGGCATGACAAGCGGTGTTGATTGCTTCCGCCCAAAATTTGTCGGAAGTATTATATTCATCAAGCATTGTCCTAGCCATTTCAATTAATGTGCGATTTTTCCTTTCTACAACTCCATTTTGCTCCGGAGTGTAGGTTGTGGAAAGTTCGTGCTTTATTCCAAGTTCATCACAAAAATCTTCAACTTTTGTGTTCTTGAACTCAGAACCATTGTCACTTCTTATTTTCTTTATTTTAAAATCAAATTCATTTTGGGCCCTTTTTGAAAAACTTTTGAAAATCCCGGAGGTTTCACTCTTGTCATTTAGGAAGAAGACCCATGTGTATCTAGAGTGATCATCCACAATGACTAAACAATAGCTATTTCCTCCGATGCTCTTATAGGTTGTTGGCCCAAACAAATCCATGTATAAGAGCTCCAATGGCCTAGAGGTTGACATGATACTTTTGGAAGGATGAGAACTAGCGACTTGTTTTCCGGCTTGACAAGCACTACAAAGTCGATTTTTCTCAAACTTCACATCTTTCAAGCCAATTACTAGATCATGTTTGAAAAGCTTTTTAAGTTGAACCATACCCACATGACCTAGTCTCCTATGCCATAGCCAACCCAAAGAAGTTTTTGCAATTAAACAAGTTTTTAAGCATGCATCATTTGAAGTGAAATCTACTAAATAAAGATTTCCAAATCTAAAACCTTTGAAAACAAGTTCATTATTATTATCTTTTGAGATTACAACATTTTCTTTTGAGAATGAGCATGTTAAGCCTAGATCACATAATTGAGCAACGGATAGCAAATTAAAATTTAATGTTTCAACTAGAGATACATTAGAAATTGAAAGGTCGTTTGAGATAGCAATTTTACCCAAACCCAATACCTTTCCTTTGCTATTATCACCAAATGTGATCTTGTCATTGCTTCCACTCTCAAAGGTAGTGAACATCTTCCGGTCTCCGGTCATGTGTTGGGTGCAACCGCTATCCAACACCCAATGCCTTCCACCGGTTTTGTAATTTACCTACAAAAGAAAATCAAGCCTTTTTAGGTACCCAAATTTGTTTGGGTCCTTGGAGGTTAGTAACCAAGGTTTTGGGCACCCAAATGGATTTCCTTTTAGCACCCAAAATCGAGGTGCCAATAAAATGAGCAATTACATTTCCATTTTTAGATTTTTTTAAGCATATAGCAAGAATCATACAAGCCAATGGAATGCACATTATTTCTAGAACAATCATTTACCATATGTCCTACATTGCGGCATCTAGTACAATACTTACCATTCTCATTTACAAACATTGGAGGTTTATATGCCGGTTTCTTACCTTTCTTGGGAATGTACCCAAGTCCTTCCTTGTTAAAAGAGCATCTTTGCCCGCTTAACAACTTATCAAGGGTGTCTTTTCCCTTGTATGCTCTTTCCAAACTTTTATTCAATTTTAGAACTTGTTCTCTTAAATTTTTATTTTCACCTACTAGCATATCATCATGATCATGAGATAAAGCATTAGATAAATCAATCTTAGAAGAACATGGCATAGAAAGTAAATTCATCACAAGAGGTTGACATGCTAGATGTTACTTTTTCTACACTAGGCATCTCATTCAAAATATTGCAAGTTATACCAATACTAGCACTAGACTTCTTTTTATTTTCTTGGAGAAGCAAGTCATGAGCTTCCTTTAGCTCCTTATAGGATTTTTGAAGAGTTATGTGCTCCCTCTTCAAGACCTTGAATTTTGACTTTTCTTTTCCAAGAAATTCATTTAGTTCTACTAACATGTCCATCAAATCATCATAGGAGGGTTCATCGTCATCTAGAGTTTTTACCTTCTCCCCTTTTGCCATAAGACATGTGGGAGTGGAGAATAGCGATGGAGCTTCCTTGATGGCGATGCCGACAAGTCCCTTCTTGTTGGGAGACTCATCCTCGCTAGAATCGGAGTCGGAGTATTCCGCATCGGAATCCCACTCACCAATGTGGGCTTCATTTTTGCCGTCTTTGTGGAGCTTCTTGAAAAGCTTCTTCTTGCCTTGATAGCCTTTCTTCTTGGATGACTTCTCCTTGTCATCCTTCTTTGTGGGACATTGAGAAGCTATATGCCCCTTCTCATCGCACTCATAGCAACGGATGTTGCTATACTTGTTTTTGGAGGATGCTTGCCACTTCTTGCCTTTATCATAGCCTCCTCCTCGATTTGAGCGTCTTCTCATGAACTTGTTCATCCTTCTCACAAGGAGGGCAAGTTCTTCTTCGGAGTCTTCTTCTTCATCTTCGGACTCTTCACTTGCCACCGCCTTTGCCTTGAAGGCGGTGATCTTCTTTCCTTTGGAGGTGGATTGCTCCAAAAGTTCCTCCTTGTCCTTCTTGTATAACTCATTGGTAATTAAGTTGCCCAAGAGTTGTGTTGGCGTCATTCTTGCTAACTCCGGTGAGTTGAGGAAGAGTGCCACCAACATCTCATACTTCTCCGGTAGTGCCCTAAGCATCTTTCTCACAATATCAAGATCGGAGAGGTTAGTTCCAAGGCCTTTGAGCTCATTCACAATGTTGTTTAACCGTGTGTACATCTCATTGATGTCCTCATGGGGCAACATTATGAATGTCTCATACTTAATCCTAAGCCGATGCAATTTTGCTTCCTTAACCGTGGATGTCCCTTCGTGAATTTCCGAGAGGGTGGTCCAAATAGCGTGAGCCGTCTCAAGATTGCTCACTCTATTGAATTCATCCGCGTTTAAGGCTCCAAAGAGAGCATTCATGGCTTGGGCATCTAAATGAGTGTTGCGCCCATCTTGTTCCGTTGGGTTGTCGGGATCAAGTGACATGACGTAACCATCATTTACGATTTTCCAAATATTAGGACTCATGGCCTTTAAATAAATTGACATTCTAATCTTCCAATAAGCATAATTTGAGCCATCAAATAGAGGTGCCTTTCCTACCGCAATCCCCTCACTAGCCATCCTTTTCTCTCTAGACGGTTAAGTCTAAATGTGAGAGACCAAGCTCTGATACCACTTGTAGGATCAAGGATACCGACTAGAGGGGAGGTGAATAGGAGGTTTTTAAATTTTTCTTGTTTACTAGATTAATTCTTCACAATTTTAAGAGACAAAGATGTAAAGCAATTAATCCAATACAATTCTAGTTAACAACTTAGCTCTAAACAAATAAATGATCACAATGAAGCAAATGAACAAGAGCTAAAGAGACAAGAGACACGACCGATGTTTTTACCGTGGTAATCAGAAACTTGCCGGTTTCCCCTAGTCCACGTTGAGGTAAGCCGGACGATCGGACCGGCTCCATGAATTGAGCCAAGCACCTCGATCACTAGTGTAGCTCTTCCCCACTCCGGGTAGGCGAGCTCCAACCTTCACAATATGCCGGGTCTTCTCACAATCTTCTTGAGAAGATCACCGAGCCAACTTCCACCGGATCGTCCAAGTGCCGGCAAGCACTAAGAGTAATAAATCCCGGTGTTCACTTGAATGCAAACCTAGTGACAAATGGATTTGCAATTTAAATCTAGCACTAAATGCTCAACCACCTCACTTTGATGTGCAAAGAAAGAATTGAGGTGTAGTGAATACTCTAGGGCTTAAGAAATGTGCAATGAGTCACTCTCTATTGCCCTTGTGCAGTGGTGGAGGTATTTATAGCCTCCACCAACCAAACTAGCCGTTTGGCACAAGTTTCCCGCAAAAATCAGGATGAGCGGTACTACCGCCCTTCTGGTGCCGGTACTACCGCTCCCAAATCTTGCGTCAGAACGGCTCTGTCAGACGAGCACAGTGACCGTTGGATTTGGCGGCGCGGTACTACCGCCGTTGAACTTTGCGGTACTACCGCTCTCCGGTAGTTCTGCAATGTCGGCGCGGTACTACCGCTATGGCCAAACTCCGAAGGGTCCTCAAAATGCCGCTCTCTGGAAATTACGTACCGCTTGAGCTTCGGATCAACCGGACTCCGGAAGTACCGCCCTGAATGCGGTACTACCGCTTCATTTATGAAGCGGTAGTACCGACGTTGTAAATGCCGGTACTTCCGTTCTGGTTAAAATCCGAGATCAACCGGAGGCACTCTCTGGAAAAAGCATGCCGCTCATCCTCCGGTTCTTCCGGACTCCGGAAGTACCGCTCTAAAATGCGGTACTACCGCTCGCAGCGGTAGCACCGTCGTTGAAACGTCCGGTACTTCCGTTCGTCGAGCTCCAACCGAGTTCGAGAGGTACTCTCTGGAAAAAGCGTTCCGCTCCAAAAACGGAGCTACCGCTCTGCGGTACTACCGCATCTGAGCACGGTACTACCGCTAGCCGGTAGTACCGACGTTGTAATGTGCGGTACTACCGCTTTTCCAGACAGAGCACAAGCTTGATTTTTGAATCGGATTTCCATGAATGCAAGCTTAACAAGATAATCCAAATGGCACTAGATATATGCTATCGAGTTATTAACCAAGATCCCTCTTGATGGTACGATCATTTAACCTAAAATCCGGTCTTCCACCATTCACCTAAGACCGGTAAAATTCAAAAGGTGTCCTATTCTAAGAATACCTTTGTGTTGAGTTAATTTGATCTTCACACATATCCTTTGGCTTGCATCTTGTCGCTCATGTGTGGACTAACCCTTCTTATGCTCATAAAACATGTTAGTCCCATATTCGCATAATTTCATTAATTACCAAAATCATTTTTAGGGGCCTAGATGCTTTCAAGAGGCCAGGTAGAAAAGGATGTGGGAGATGGTAACTGTTGGTGAAAGTGGAGAGAAGGGGTAGTTAGATATGAGAGAGAGGGAGAGGGATGTTTGATATATGGTCAAGATTTCAATATTCAGATCGAACGGTTGAGAAGGGAGGAAGGAGAATGCACCAACCACCAACTCAAACTTATTAAATAGTAAAAATTAAAGGACCTGTAGCTCTCAGTCGCCTAACTTTTCTTTTTGAGAAAATAGTCATTTTTTGCCGATGGATCTAGATCTAATAGCCCGCGTTCCCTCCCAACCAGTACGGAAGCCTTTCACCCCTGATTCCATCACTCCACGCTACCGCCCATCCCGATCCCACCTCAGTGCTGCCTCTCACCTCTTGCGTTCCTGGCCACTGTCATCGCACAATGCCCTGCCGCCTCGCCCACACCAGCGAGGCAAGCCTTCGCCACATTCTGCTTCGTCGCACCTATCATTTTCCCTGTGTCTAGTGGCCTCTTCTGTGGCTCCCTTTTTAGGCTGCGCCTGATGTGTCTTTTAACTATGATTGATAAATTTGATGAATAGTACCAACCGATAGAAGTCTAAGTCAAAAGCTAATAGAAGTCTAAGTCAAAAGCTAACTAAAAAAATAAAAAAAACAAAGCCTACACCTCCTTTTCCTCTTTGCCATCGTTTTTGGTGGCAAGTGGCGGCCCCTTTGGAGCAAAAAGAAAAGGAGGGAGTGAGGCATTCGACGGAGTGTGCGTTCATAGAAGGGGCATGTGGCGGTGGCGAGACGGCTTCACCGGTAGCGGCGCTCATGTGCACTCAGAGGCATGGCCTCTCCGATGGAGGAACTCACTTGCGATCAGGCGTGGTTTTGCTGGTGGCGGTGCTCGCTGCCCCGGAGTACGAATTTTTAAGTATATCTGGATGTCAGAAATTTGATTGATTTAAAAAAAAATTGTTCGATAGTTATTTAGCATTTTTGTTAAACTATACATATTGATTTCAATCGAGATCATATCTCAGTTTGATTATTAGGTACTACATGATCGCCAAAATCCTTATTCCTGCAGCTATCGGCCGGCCACAAGCTTTTTTAAAAAAAAACCGGACACAAGCTGTGAGGCAATCTTAATTCAACACGTAAACCTACATAAACAAAAAACATCACGCCAATGATAAAATTTTTGTTGGCGGAATCATCAGCCAAATGTTCTCTTCGAAATGTACACTTGATTTGTAACCCGTATCTTGATTTTGTAATTGTTCTCCCCAATTCAGAGAGCTAGTTATACATCAAGCCTCTCGGTTGTAACAATTAATACAATCTTTACACCCAAAAACAGCATTAAAAATGTAAAGAAAAAGGTTACCATCAACCATATGTTCGGATTATGAAGACTAGAAGAAATTGATCAAATGCTAGCTCTTCCTTACTTGCATGTGATATCAAGAAGGGTAGGATGCATTCAAGTGCGACGTCAAGCACGGCGAGCCCCTCCAGACCCTGGAGTGCATCTTGAGCATCTCCCTTGCCCTCTCCCTTAGCCGATCGCCGCCGGTGCCAGCCTGCACCAGGAACAGCAGCCTCGCCACCACCCCTACCGCCAGCATCTCCTGCAGCACCGTCGGGGTCGCCGAGTGTCTCGCCACCATGTGTAGCGCGCGTACCGCGCTGTCGGTTCCCGCGGCGGACAGCCGTGTCGCTGCCCTCGCCAACACCGCCAGCCCTGCCGGGTGCGCCACCAGCTCCAAACGCCCTTCTGCGCAACCGCACAGATGGTCCATCGCCACCACCGCGAGCTCGCACGCCCGCTTGCCTCCGCTGCAGCCCTCGTCGAGGAGCAGATCCACGAGCGCCGCCACTGCGCCGGCCTCGACCACCTTGACGCGGTTCCGTCCCCACGGGCAGAGCCGACACAGCACGTGCAGTGCCACCTTGACTGCCTTCGCCGACAACCTGTCCGCCACCCCCCTCACCACGCCCTCGACCAGCTCGGCACTCGCCGAGGTCAGCCGCGCGGGAGGCATCGCCGATACCGCCGCTTTCAGCAGGTGGATGCCGTACGTACGCGAGTGGTAGCTTGGCCGCCGCAGCACGGACGCCAAGGTGTCCAAGAAGTCGTCGCCGCCTTCCAAGACCCTCTTCAAGCTGTCCTCAGAGAGCTTAAGCGAATGCAGAATACTCAAAGCCGCCTCCTCCGGCGAGCTCGCCTCAGGCGAATTCAGCACGCCGCACATCTCTTCTTGGGATACCAAAGGCTTGGACGTGTCCGCGGCGGCGTGCTTCTTCACGACGGACACGAGGAACTCCACCGCGCCGGGCGCGCCCTCGACGCACCGCCGGTTGCGGTCGCTCTCGGCGACGATTTCCGCGAGCTCCCTCAGGGAAGCCACAAGCTGATCCTCCTGCTGACCTCCACCCTGCCTCGCCGCGTCCATGATTCCCACGACGCGCGCCGCGTCGACGGGCGGGCGCGGGGTGGGGAACCGTTCGACGGCGTGCGCCGCGCACCAGCCCTGGATGAGCCGGCGGAGCGTGTGGTTCGGCGTGGGCTCCCGGTCGGCGGCGCCCAGCTGTTGCTTGGTCACCGGGCACTCGCCGTGCGCGTCGGTGAACACCCACCGCTCGATGCTTTCCCGGTCGTAGGTGATCCCCGACGAGAGCGTCACCGGGTCCCGCATGATCTCCAACGAGATCGGGCACACGAAGTACTTGGGCACCTCCACCGGCGCGGGAGACCCCTCCATGAATTCCTCTTGATCCTATCACTGCACGTATCGATCACACTCAGTGTGTCGTCTACGCTTAACTATGTCTGTATCTATGTACACATGAAGCTAGGAGAAGGTAGCATTAGCAAGAGGAAACAAAACGTCTCTGGTCGAAACGGGAAAGCTTCTGGAGCTGAAGGAGACGCGAGGGAGCGTTTATAGCCGGCACAGGGCAGAGAGAGGGAGGCCACGAAGTCCACGGCGAGAGGTGGTAGTCTTCGTCCGGTGGATTCTTTTATGGGATAGACTATTGCATATGTGACTAAATTTTTTTTATCTTTCAGTCACCTAAAGTTGCACTTTGAATCACCTGAAGTTGTACATATTTTTTTGGAGATAGGCTGCAATTTTAGTTGATTGAGAGTGCAATTTCAGGTCACCTGAAGTTACACTTTGAATCACCTACAGTTGCAACTGTTTTTTTAGGGGGTTGCAATTTTAGTTCATTGAGAGTGCAATTTCAAATGACTGAAACATAAAAAAATTTTAGACTCCTATACAATAGCAAAACTGTTCTTTTATACGACTGTCCAATTGTGTTTCATTTATTCGAAACGCAGGTGGTGATTACCTTAAGTTGGTTGGTGTGGATTGTGGAACGTGAGGGGAGAAGAAATGGTGACCATTTCGTCGCGGGGAGGGAGGCGCACGAGGGGAGCTGAGCTGAGGTCGATCGATCGATCGGGTCGTGGTTGCCGGACGGGCCGGGGCGGCCACCCCGCGCGCGCGCGCACTGACCACGAAACGTTCTGCAGCTTTGACCTTGCTGGTTTTATTTATGATCCCGGCCGCTCCTTCCGTCGACTCTTCTCTCGTCCTCTCCTCTCTCCTTGGCTTTGAATATTACACGCTTCAGCGAGCTGCCCGTAGAACTTGAATTCCTGGCTACAGTATTCTACTCCACTTCTACTGTACGTTGTGCTCTGAGCTAGCTGCATCTTCGATCGGATGAGATGAGACCGTGGAATATAGCTTAATGAATAAGAATGCTATCTGTTCGGCAAATTCCGAAGGAACCATTTCTCAATATATAGACTCCTATTACCAATCAATTAATATGAATAAGGATATCATATATTTAGCAATAAATAATTTAGATGCAGAGATAGAATGCTACAAGTCTATAACTAAAGAAACAGAACAAACCAATTAGTCATGTACTAACAAAATGTGAAAGTGATGTGCAATTGGTACCTGCAAAAACCTATCAAATCCCAAAAACAAATCACGAAATCTCCTCAGATCTTTGCAAAATGTGGATGCCAGAGCCCGAATAAGACAAAAGCCTGCAAAACTTCCTCACAACTCGTTACACAACCACACAGCGAGGCCATTACCTGATCAAATTTAGAACAGATGCTGCAAGCAGGCAGGCAACCTACTCCCACCTAGAAACCCCACTAAATCCCAAACAAGCGTGAGATCCCGCGAGCCACCGCACGATCCCGTCAGCCGTGGCACCATCGGCACGGAGAGATCCGTTGATCCACCGTTGCTACAAACCCGTTTCATTCGATCAATGCCAACCAAGAAGCGAAGATCTCAACGCAACATCTGACAACAACAAAATTGACTGAAGCAAAAAAAAATTTGAGATGATTGTGCAATAGCAAACTCATTATTTATAAGGTGATTGATTTCCTCTTAAGTATATGTCGTATTTTTGAACCGTTCTACAACCCATTGCACAGCGCAACGGAGATTGGAATCTTGTTTCTCTGTCTAATGATCGGAGTTCGTTTCTCACCAATTGTGGGTTAGGTGCACTATTTTTGTGGACTTTTCTATGCTATTTCGGGGATTTTTTTTTTTGGAGGGGTAGACTCAAACGCATTTCAAAGTTAATCCAATGGCTAAGAAACTCATTGTATGCTTGACAAACAATCATGCAACTTACAATTGGCAAAATTATATTTTGAAAAGGCTAAATTTGCTCGTGACTGTAGGACCGATGCCAACAATTAGAGGGAGATGAATAATTTTCAAAACTTTTTTCTCCCAAATTAGATATTCAAAATTTTCCCTCAAGTGACTATGCTAGTCATCTAGTTCAGATGGCACCAACTACGCTAAGCAAAATATAGCTAGAGACTTGAGGCAACAAAATCAGTCATCAACAATACAAGGTTGATCAAACTGCCATGGATTAGCTGGTCTAACCACAGTGCCTGGTCCAATTGTAAGTGCAACGGTGGTCTGACCGCAAGTGCAACAGTGGTCTGAACGCTGAGGCTGGTCGGACCACAGGTCTAGGGTTGATCTGACTGGTCCTCTATTGTCAGACCTGAAAGCCTCTCACGACAAAACTCAAATATCAAGAATTTGCTCTATTATTATCCAAACACTTTCAAGTATTGCATGAGACTTGTTCAAGGCAATAGGAACTTGAACCAATTAAGAATCACAAGGTTCTTGGGCTCAGGATTACTGAATTTGAGAGAATCAAATCTAGAGTATAAAAACACCTGTTAAGCCTACCGGGGAACCCGTCATCCCCACTAACATGGGTTTTACACACTTGTACATGCTTCTCAAAGCATTTAAAAGACTCAATCCGCTAACCCTTTAGCGATTGATCCACTTATTAATTCTAACTCTCCTAATCTAAATTACTTCTCTTTTGCGCCTCCACTCGCAATGGTTTTGATCAAGACATCAACCCAGTATTTAACCAACTATCAAAATACTATCGACGAAACTTTCGAGCACCTTTCCTTGACTTCGTTTTTACCTTCACCCCAAAGTAGCTTCATATGTTTTGACACGCAGCCCATAGTGCCCAGTGACTAGCCGCTACGTCTTCACGCATTTGAACTCCCCGAACCATCTCTATGTGTATCAGTCTCATTATTTGGCGCATCATATGCACCAACTCACTTCTTCATGATACGTGTCTTCTTTATGCTTCTTTTTTAGTCACGTAATCTCACTCGGACTTACACGATCGCTCGGACTTTAGCTCCCTAGCCTAGTCCCATCCGTTGTCATTGACCACTAATATTCTCCAAGCCAACTGCACATTCAAAGACCAAGCAACCATATCGAGTATAAGTTTCATGCACTTGACTCACGTTAGTCAAAACCATGCATCATGCAACACAACACAATCAACCAACGGCGCCTATGCTGTGCACACACTCATCCAACTCAAAAACCATTTTACTATTTTCTGGCTACACCCGTCGGTCTAACCGCACTTCCTATGCTGGTCAGACCACTGACCACTGGCTGGTTTGACCTCTTAGTAACACCATAAAATATATTATTTGGAATTTCGATTAAACTCTATCTAATTCAGTTCCACTTTTCAATTCAAGTGGCATCTAGTGCAAACTTATCCCCAAACAAGACTCCTATAAGTGTTTGGTGGTTATTATCCCAAAAGAACATGGCTGGTCTTATCATTCGTCCAATGACAATCAGACCACTAACCATCAGCCAGTCAGACCACTGCCCCTCTGAATCCTTACAACACAATTTGATATCTGAATTTTTTTGAAACTTTTGTAAAATTGAAATTTAACCCAATCAAAATGTTAATTGTTTATCATAAATGTATACTAGATCTTGTGCGTGGATAAAACTCATGCTAAATCAAACTATATATACTTAGAGGACGAACTTTTTTCTTGGATACAGTATAACATTTCTGTGGTTGCGGCCAAGAAATATTTGTTAGGAAACCAGGACTCTATCTGGAGTCCTTATCTGATTGGGCACCCCCACCGTAGACTATAAATAGGGGTCTAGACCCCCCCTCATGATGTACCCGAAGCAATCTAAAGCAATAAAGAAAGACCGGAGTTCTCTCTACCTCTGTATTCAATCTATTCTCTCGTGATTCGTGATTGATTCGTTCTTGTTCTAAGCGAGAGAAATCATTCGGACTAGTCGCGTGACGGTTTCTCAACACGTTATCGCGACGACTTCGCTCGGTGAGCGAGGTAATCATCGAAGCACCGATTGAATTTTCTAGATCGCTTTTGAATCTGTATTTTCTTTTCGCGTTCTAGATTGAAATTCTACGGTGCAAATCCGCCCTAATCTACCGCGAGCAGACTTGAAGTCGCCGGCACAATGCCGATCGGTAGATTGTGAAACGGGGTAGATGTTGATTGCGCTGTAGAACGATGCAAATCCGCCCTAAATCTACCGCGAGCAGATCTGAAATCGCCGGCACAATGTCGATCGGTAGATTACGAAAACGGGGTAGATGTTGATTGCATCATAGATTGGAAACAAAATTTGCATGGTGTTGGCTGATCCTGCATGATCACAAGCACAAGATAATATATGCATTAATTCTCTGTTTAGTTCCTGCACAACATTACAGATTGAATTTTCGCATCTTATTTTGCTCTGCATGGCACTGCATGAAAAAAAACAATTTGGCATGAAGGCCCTGCACGGCCATAGTGAGCAGGTAAATCGCCGCCGGCCGGCCGGCGTAGCCACTGTCGCCGCCACCACGGCCGCCAATAATCTCCCGAGGCGCGCCATAGGCTTGCACCGCCCGCCGCTGCGCGCCGCATCGCATGGCCGATAGCGGCAGAGCCACCGAGCCTCGTAGGCCGCCGCGTCGCGCGCGCCGCATGGCCACCGACGGCGGGCCGGCCGCCTCGGCCCGCCGCCGCGCGCCGAATCTCGCGCCGCCCCGCATGAGCAAGCGCCACCGCCGCGGTGCGCTCGAGGCGCCGCGCAGCCGGACTCCACGCCGCGGCGCGCCGCTTGGCGCCGACCCAACCGCGCTGCATGCGTGCTCGCATGGCTGCGCCAAAGCCGAGCCGCCGGCTTATCCGCCACTTGCGCGTCGCCTTGCTCGGTTCGCCCGATGTCGGCTGCGGCCGTGCGCCATCTCGCCCGACCGAACCACCTCGCCCCACCATCGTCGGCGGCGGCGCGCCGAGCCACCTCCCGCCCCGCCCGTGCGGACCGCACCACCGCTGGTCGCCTGGTCCCATGACCGCACGGCCGCCGGTCCGGAGGGACCTCCCGCCGCCGCCCCTAGAAGGTGAAGGGAGGAAACCCTAATAAAAATCCCCCCTCTAGATATGTTGGCCGGATGGGCCTAATGGGCTTTGGGGAGGGCAAAGGGGCCCTTTTGGGCCATCATGTGATGGGCCGCGTGAAGAAAACGGGCCGAAAAGGCCAGGCCAGGTGGGGGCGGTGAATTTTGCGGAAAAGACCCGAAAGTCATGAATTTTACTGATCGGCCCCTAAAATTTGCATACAAGTCCCAAATTTTGCAGAAAAGGCCTCGTAATTCTGAAAATTGCGAATAAGCCCTCAAATTTACGAGTGGGTCCAAAAAATTTTACAGAAAACCCCTTGGTAAATCAGGAAATTGCGCGAATTTTTCTCTGAACTGAAAATTTGCGTAAAAACCCCCTGGAATTGCAGAATTTGCTGAAATTTCATATTTTAGCATAAAAGGGCCTCGGAAATCCGAATTTTGCATTTGAAGCTTATTTATTTATGCCATTATTATTCTCTGTATTTTCTGTATTTATTTACTATTTTTGGTTAATTGTAATTGTTTTAATTGCTTTTAATCACTGAAATTAGCAGTAAAATTACAGAAAATGCACAAAAATTATGAAACATTATGGGAAACTATTGCACCACTTTATTTACCTGTAGTAAATTTTCCATGCATGTTTACCATGATAAACTTATTTTATTTCGTTCATACACATGTAGATGATGGGATTTGAACCGGAGTTCGAGGAGTCGCCCAAGATGGCGAAACTATCGACATGGGCATCCGATGTCGAGATTGTGCTTGGGGGGGGAAGCTCGGTGCAGCTATTGGGATAAGCGGACGTAAAGACGCTACACCCACACCGAGGAGAATGATCGGGCACTTCATTTTCAGCACCATCTCTCGCTCAACTCTCAAGAATGAGTATATGGCGAGAGAAATGCGCTAGCACTGGACCGCACTCAAGAAGCGGTTTGAGAGGCTCAAGTACACCATTCTTCCTCAAGCGAGCAGGAGTGGATCAGACTGAGGTTTGCCGACTTTAAAACGGTCGGGGAATACAATTCTGCCTTGCACAGGATTTGTACAAACCTTAAACTCTGTGGCAAGGAGATCACAGAGGACCGAAGATCGAAAAGACCCGCCCACTTTCCACCCAGTCTTTGTCACAAAGGTTGCGCAACTATCGTCAAAACGGCTACAAGGAGTACGCCGAATTGATTGATATGATGCAGGTAGCCGAGGCTCAGGACGAACTTCTCCGCAAGAATTACGTCTCGCAGCCACAAGGCAGCTCCGCTAGCCATGAAGCCAACGCTAGCAGCCTCAAGGTGCGGAAGCCCTTGATGAAGAAAAGGGGGAAGAAGGGTAAGATCGTTGCCCAGAAAGGCAAGTCAGATGCTCCAAACGACAAGAAGGCTAAGAAGAGTGGCAAGAACTATGGCCAGCAGAACCAGGGTTGCTACAAGTGTGGCAAGTGGGGACATTGGTCGCGGATATGCAAAGAACCGCAACATGTCATTGATGCCCACCAAGCCCAAAAGAAGAATGGCAAAGGGCAACACGAAGCCCACTTTGCGACCATTGAGGGGAGCGGCTGAGCGACTACTAGGAGATGATGGAGATTGAGTCCATCCCGGCAGCAGCACCTCCTTATGACTTAGAGGCAGCCACTGCTACGATCTCTCTTGAAGAGAATGTCACTGCTGAGAAAATAGCCGAAGAAGTCGATGATTTTCTAGTTGATTCCGTCTGATGCACAGAATGCATAAGACGTTAATTGTCATTTATTTTGTGTTAAATGGACAAGTTTAGAACTTGCATGGTTGGTGCTTTAGGATTTTGCTTTCTCGTAATGGTTGGATGATTTTGGAATAAAGCATTCATTTATTCAGTTTATGATGGCATGTTATGTTCTGATATTTGCGTATTTTATTTATGTGTTGAATGCCTTCTAATACATGTTAATTAAATACGTTATATTAGAACACGTGTGGCGCCCTATGGAGGAAGTATGCCTTGCCGACAGCGGCACAACGAATACCATCTTAAGAGAGACTAAGTATTTCGATCGATCCGTAAGAGCAATGGCGACCTTATGACAATCGTCGCCGAAGCGATGCGTGTATAATCGGTTCCGGAAGAGCCACAATTATACTTCCCATGGGCACAACTTTGGTCATTGAAGAAGCATTATTGTACCCAGAATCGACTAGAACTCTCCTAAGTTTTAAGGATATTCGCGCCAATGGTTTCCACATTGAGACTGACGAAGAGTACGGTAAGGAATACCTGCTCATCACGGCGCGAAGAGAATGGCAAAAGAATATTAGAAAAGCTTCCTTCACTTGAAACAGGCTATATTATACCACAATTAAAGCGCTGCAGCTGCATAATCGCTCGAAAATAGTGTTTAGAAGCTCTGAACTCTTCTGTCTCTGGCATGACAGATTAGGCCACCCAAGTCTTAGGATGATGAGAAATATAATTAATAACTCACATGGGCATAATATTAATGTGAAGAATTTCCCGAATCATGAAGATTTTGTGTGCCTGCATGTGCCACGGAAACTAATTACTAGACCCTCCACTCGAAAGTGAAGGATGAAGTCCTGCATTCTGGAGCGCATCCAGGAGACATTTGCGATCCCATTCAGCCCGTCTCTCGGGCCGTTTAAGTATTTTATAGTGCTCATTGACGCTTCTTCGAAGTGGTCATATGTGGGTTTGTTGTCCACAAGAAACCACGCCTTTGCAAAATTGATCTCGCAAATCATTCGCATCAGAAATGTGTTTCCAGATCATCATATCAAGTCCATTCGAATGGACAACGCCGGAGAATTTACTTCAAAGGCATTTGATGATTATTGCATGGCGATGGGAATTGCAGTTGAGCACTCGGTACCGCATGTCCATACTCAGAATGGTTTGGCAGAGGCTTTAATTAAAAGAATTAAATTTATTGCCCGACCCCTCTTGCATAAAAGTAATTTGCCAGCTACATGTTGGGGACACGCAATCCTTCATGCAGCGAATCTCATCAACCTTAGACCTTCGGCCTACAACATCCATTCACCTATGCAACTAGCGCAAGGGTCACCACCGAAAGTTTCCCACCTTAGGAGGTTTGGATGTAAGGTTTATGTACCGATACCACCTCCGCAGCCAACTGCAATGGGCCCACTCCGCAAGACGGGATATCGTTGGTTATGAGGCGCATCCATAATCGGTATTTGGAACCCATGTCGGAGATTTGCATCTTGCCGCCATTGATTGCATTTTTGATGAGGATAATTTCCGTCATTAGGGGAGAAATCAACCGTTGATGAAAAATGTCGAAATTACGTGGGAAGCCACGGAATTCATGCACATGACCCGCGCACTAGTGAAACTGATAAAGAGGTCGAAGATCATCGATTTGCAAGCATTAGCAAATCAAGCGCCCGATCACTTTAGTGATTTGAAGAGCGTGATTAAGTCGCATGTGCCTACACGCAATGCACGGAGAGGTTGAAATACCAAAGAAAATTGAATGTATCCCTAATCCCGCCCGAGGCCTCGAATAAAAGGGCGAGAACTCCGGTTCCTCGAGTCCAAAGTAGCGGGACGCCCGCGAAAAGGATAAGAGAGATTTATCACACCGATCATTGAAGTCCCTAGAATGAGAAGGAAGCGGTTGAGACTGGCACAAGTATGACACCTTCGAAAAGGGCATACCGGATCTGAATATCCCCATCGGCATGGATGTGTGCGCACACATCGGGCCGAAAAACTAAAGGACTTGCCACCGCAATTGAAAGAAGCGATGCGCAAGGTGAAGCTCCGAAGAAGCAACTCATGAAGAAATAGCTATAAATTATGTGCACACCGGAGAGTCCTGAATAGGACAACGACTAATATCGATATCTACTTCGCAAAGAAAATTGCCACCATCATCGATCTTGATCCCGAGCCGCATCGCTCATTGAATGTAAGAAAAGATCAGATTGGGAAGATTGGGAGAAGGCAATAGCAACTGAATTGCTATATCTGAATAAAAGAGAGGTGTTTGGGCCCGTATGCCGCACACCTCCCCACATACACCCCGTTGGGCACAAGTGGGTATTTGTTCGAAAGAGAAATGAAAGAAATGAAGTAGTGAGATACAAAGCAAGGCTGGTAGCACAAGGTTTCACTCAACGTCCTGGAATTGATTATGAAGAAACCTACTCCCCAGTCATGAGTGGAATTACCTTTAGATACTTGATCTCAATGGCAGTGAACTTGAATTTGGAAATGAAATTGATGGATGTTGTGACTGCATACCTTTACGGTAACTTGGATTCGGAGATTTATATGGAAGTCTCTGAAGGAATCCCTCTCCCGAACCAAGACAGAGCAAATAGAAACCTGTACAGTGTGAAACTCAGAAAGTCACTGTATGGATTGAAACAATCTGGAAGAATGTGGTATAATCGCTTGAGCGATTTTCTCTGCAAGAAAGGCTACACGAACAATGAAGACTGTCCTTGTGTATTTATACGGCGATCCCAGAATGGATTCTGTATAATCTCTGTGTATGTAGATGATCTGAATATCATCGGGACAGCCGAAGACATAAAAGAAGCAAGCTCCTACTTGGAGTCAGAATTTGAAATGAAAGATTTGGGCAAGACCAAGTTTTGCTTAGGCCTGCAGCTTGAGCATGTCCCTGAAGGAGTCTTGGTACATCAGTCGACCTACACCCAGAAGGTGCTTGAAAGGTTTGGCTTCGAGAAGGCATTTCCCTCGAAAGTACCGATGATCGGTAGGTCTTCTGACAAGAAAAGATCCTTTCCGACCTAGGGAAGAGGGGGAGGAAGTCCTGGGACCGGAATTCCCATACTTGAGTGCAGTGGGAGCACTCATGTACTTAGCAAACTGCACTAGACCGGACATTGCATTTGCCGTGAACCTGTTAGCAAGGTGCATCTGCTGAGCCCACCAAAGGCATTGGCGGGGCATAAAGGACATTCTCCGATACCTCCAAGGTAGCAAGGACCTCGGATTGTTCTCTGAAAGAATCAAGATCTGAACTTGATTGGCTATGCGAGATTTGGGTATCTGTCGGACCCGCATACCGCTAAGTCACAAGCAGGCTATGTATTCTGTGTGGTGGAACCGCAATTTCATGAAAATCGTCTAAGCAAAGCACGGTAGCTACTTCGACGAACCACTCGAAATTATAGCATCGTATGAAGCGCGCACGAGTGCGCCAGCTCCGCCGAATGGTTCACCACATCCAGATCATGTGGGGATGAACATTGTGCGAGAACCCCACAATTATCTATGAAGATAATGCCGCTTGCGTTGCACAAGTGCAAACGGGCTATGTGAAGAGTCATCTCACAAAGCATATTAACCCCAAGTTCTTCTATGCACATGAATTGCAAAGGATGGACGAGATTAAAGTACTGCATACTAAGTCATGTGAAAATCTCATGATTTATTCACTAAGTCACTCCCCGCATCTAGCTTTGAAAGGTGCGTGCGTGGAATTGGAATGATGAGACTTAGAGAAGTGCAGAATTCAGGGAGAGAATTCTCACAAACCCGCTAATAAATCTTGATCATGAAGATTAAGTACCCAAAAATAAAGTCCTGTAGACCAAATGAATTTGGGTGAATTGTACTCTTTTTCCCTTGACGAGTTTTCCATGAAGTTTCTCGACCAAGGTTTTTAATGAGGCAATTCGTGCATCGCAGCATCACATGTATCATGTACTCTTTCTCCAAATTTTTCCCACTTGGTTTTTATGGAGTTTTGATGAGGCATGAACATGTTGGGTGAGTGCCCAAGGGGGAGTGTTAGGAAACCAGGACTCTATCTGGAGTCCTTATCTGATTGGGCACCCCCACCGTAGACTATAAATAGGGCCTAGACCCCCTCATGATGTACCCCGAAGCAATCTAAAGCAATAAAGAAAGACCAGGAGTTCTCTCTACCTCTCTGTGTTCAATCTATTCTCTCTGTGATTCTGTGATTGATTCGTTCTTGTTCTAAGCAGAGAAATCGTTCGGACTGGTCGCCAGCGACGGTTTCTCAACAATATTCACGCAAACTGTTACTACAGGCTAACTAACGAGTCACATCCTTTTCTGTAGGCCCACTTGTCGGCAGGGTACGCCTTTAACCCTCCTAACATTTCAACGCCCCCGAGCATTTGCTAGTGGACTTTCGTAGCTTGGTGTGCTGGCTCGTACCCGTCACCTGCCATCTCCTTGATTACCGTTTACCACGTGTTCCAGTACTACGTAGTAGTTCCATTCCAACTTAATTCTGATTTCACCATATAACCTAACCTAACCGGGCTGCGTCACAATTAATTATAATTAATCTGGTCGTCGTACGACTGCAATTATATAATGTCAAAGTTTAGTGTTAACAAATTCGTAGTTAAAACTTACAACAATCAATATCAAAGACCGTGCTTGCATGTACTAATTGGATGTGCAACGTTGAACACGTTGCGCCTAAGATATATGTCTAGCGCGCGTGCAAGTTTCAAAAAGCCCAAAGGCCAATCAATCAAACATCGAGAGTTTCCGCATGAAACTAAAAGGCAGTGTAAAGTGTAAACGTACGGTCCCGCTCGTTTCGATTTCAGCTTCTAGTTTATTTTTTATTATTCATAAATTTCATTTTTTTTCTGAACTTTTGACTTTTTAAAGCTTTTTTGCCAGTTCTTTTTTCCCGTATTCGTTTGCGTTGTCCGTGATGAGCTAGCATATTTTTTCTATTTTAAATTTTTTTAAATTTAATTATGTTAAATAAGCTACCTTCAGTTACAGTGAAATTTCAGCTGCTACAGTACAATTTCAGCCATAAGCTATAGTTTTTCAGCCCAACCGAGCAGGGCTGTAAATTTACACATGAGCCACGTGAACATCAATGGTATATTTTGGCTTCTGCAACGCCGTTCTGCCCAAATGCATGCAATATTGCATTCCCGAGAACTGAGCTCGAGGTCTGGCTCTGCTTCAAAAGTCATTTAGAACACTTTGATGTTTAATTTCAGATTTTTTTTTGCTTTTATTTTTTTTGCTTTGTTTGTAATGACATAATAGTTATTTATTTATTTTTATTTTCTACTTTTTTTAAAAAAAAAACTAATCGTCACTATAGTACAATTTTAATTATAAACTAAAAATTACAGCTATAAACTTATGCTAAACAGATGGAGCGGGGCATTTGCTTGAGAGTGGCATGCAACAAGGCCGAGGATATATATGTAGGTTTACCTCTCCCGATCTTTCTGTGATATCCAAGTCATATCATACGCCGGCGCGAGTCAGCATCAGTCGGATTTGCTAGCTTCGTCCTAGTTTTAGGGCTATATTTAAAAATACGGCGGCTTTTAGTTTTTTTACAAGAGAAGTTACGAAAGTAAAAAAATAAAAGTGTTGAGAAATTACTTTATTTAAAACAACTTCTAAAGTAACTCCTACAAATAACTTATAAAAACTAATTTAAAAAACTACTTTATTTAAAAATCCGTATCTAAAATCTAAAAGATAAAGTGTTTAGAGCCTGGCCTTTGGTGTGAGCTGTGCGTGCTCGATCGATCGCGTGGTGGTCGCGTACTGGCGTCGGTCGGTGATGGGAGGTGGTCTGGATTGACTCCAGCTAGCCCTTGATTAGGCCCTTATTGGTTTGGTTTGAGTTTCTGACTTCTAACTTATTTTTCACTATTTATAAATTTCATCTTTTTCTGAACTTTTGGCTTTTTGTTGAGCTTTTTTGCCAGTTCTTTTTTTCCGTATTCGTTTGTATTATACATATTGGGCTAACATATTTTTTATATTTTTAAAATTTTTAAAATTTAATTATGCTAAATAAGCCTCATCATTCTGATGTTTTTTCACCAATACTGCTTTTTTCAGCCATAAGCTATGAGCTTTTAAGCCCAACTGATCACTAATTCGGCGAGCTGATTTCTTGCGTGCATAGTCAGGCTCTTCTTCTATTCTTTATGTTTTATAGTGATTTTATTTGCATCGATTAAAATCATATATAAATATTTTTTTCTATAAGCTTTTTTGCAAGTGTTACTATTTATAAATCAAAACTAAAAGCCAATATGAATAGACTATTCATCTTCCAATCGTTCATATCATTCGCCGATGCGAGTTAGCAATAGTCGGATTCGCTAGCTCAGTCAAACTCTGCACTAATTAGTTTCAGCATCTTGTTTTTTTTTTTTGGTTATTTAAGTTAGAAGCCACTTGGAACGTATCGATTTTTATTTTTGGCTTATTTTGTTTTTTTTCTTATTTCTTTGCACTTTCCATGATGATATAACGGTCTTTTATTTTTTTCAAAAAAACTAACAGCCGCTTTAATATAATTTTAGTAAAAAATTATAGCTAGAAGATTAAACTAAAAATTAGTTGGAGTACCGTCTTACTAGGGTGGTGTGAGCTCTACGTGCTCAATCGATGGCGTGGTGGTCGCGTACGGGCGTTGGTCGGTGTGGGAGGTGGTTTGGGTTGCCTCCATTGCAGCTAGCCCATGATTAAATCGGCGAGCTGAATTCTTGCGTGTACAGGCCACTCTTCTTCTCCTTCTTCTTATTACTCGGAATCGATTCACAAATCCACATTGCTGACCTGCCATTTAGCTTCATGAATTAGTTTTCCAGCAATCAGTTCGGCATTTCGGCCGGCCCTACCAATAGATATATGGTGTACTCCTGTACACCTGTGTGGTGAATTCATAAAGTAGCTCTCTGCTCTAGCTAGAACAGCTACGATCGAATTTGTCGATCTACACAGCCTACTCGTCAGGTTTGACATTTGCCAGTCCAACGAAGGATAGACCCATGGGAATTAGGAAGCACTAACAAACCTAATTCGCTTCCGAGCGTTTGCTCGGTTGGCAGAGGTTGGCAGAGTGAGGCGGTCGTCAACTCGCCCGTCTGGGTTCGTGCCCAGGCGACGTATTTTTAGGGTGCGCTATTTATATGAAAAATATCCTCTCAGTATATATGTGCATATGATGGTCCCTACGCTCCCAGAGATGTCGAGTCTCCATCTACTCTTAGATATGTGTATTAAACATACCCACATAGGTGTGTAAGTATAGATATGATGTAAGTGTGTATACGGTTTTGTTATACTCACGAACTCAAAAAAAAACCTTAATTCGAGACGCAGCACAGGCAACGGCTGAAAAGGGAATTGGTTTTCTCCAAAAGAGAAAGAAGAAGAAAAGGAAGTTGGTCCAGAAGCCAACCGTGCCATTAGACAATGGAAGCCCAAATTAGAGCACTTCGAGGGAGAGAAAAAAAAAGCCCTCTACAATTTGTCCTTGAAGTTCGAAGTGAACGCCCATTGAACTCGGGCCCAAACTGTTGGGCCTCTGTGCTGATGATCCAACACTCCCAAAAGCAAGATCGTATGCGCAAAAGAAGTTTCAACCGCCCAGAGCGCGGCCGCTGTTGGTATCAACGCCTCAGCTGCGGGCCGTGTATAGTAGTTTTTATCTGTATTTTTTTATATGGTAGTGGATATTAAAGATATCAAGACTGAAGGTACATATAATTTTAAGCTAAAAAATCATTTGAAAATTTTACTTTAAAGAATAGTTATATTTATTTTGATTTTCGAACAAGTTAAAAACTAAAAGCCAAAAATAGAACCTTACATCTAGATTGCTTTGGCCGAGATTTTTCTCCAGGAAAAAGACATCTCTCTTTCCTCACTATCAGTGCAGCTGTGCTCACTGCATTTCTCTTTCGTGTTACACGTGAACTCCGTCATCTACGTGACTCAATACAGTACATTTTTTCAGAGAAATGCATAAAAAACTGTAGTGCCATTCGCCCCCTGATGGGGGGATGTTGACGGGCGGCGGTGGCAAGCGAAGAGGCAACGAGAGGGTGGGTCCACCTGTCAACCAGACAATTAAACAACAAATTACAACTAGACACGTTTGGACATTTGTAGCACTGTGTACCCTAGAAATTCCAAATGTAGCTCCCTAAGTCTAAAAATTTCATTTTTAACCCTCTTTCTGACCGCGGGACTCTGAGACGCCGATACGTGTTAGTCGTGCGGTCCGGGACCGCACAATTAACACTGTAGTTTAATCATACGGTCGGGGACCGCACGATTACACTGTTGGAAGAAATCATGCAATCCAGGACCGTACGATTAAGCCGCACAATATATAGAGCAGCAAAAAAAACAGCTGGCTTAATTGTGCGGTACCCGATTGCACGATTAAGCTACAGTGTTAATCGTGCGGTCCGAGACTGTATGACTAACACGTGTCGGCTTTTCGGAGTCCCACGGTTCGAAAGAAGGCTAAAAATGGTTTTTAGGCTTAGGAGACTATATTTAGAATTTCTAGATTATACAGTGCTATAAATATCCAAAATGATATTGGTTAAAAAGGCCAACGACGTAACAGCCTGTTACTTTTTTTTTTTGAGCTCCGTAAGAGGCTGTTACTAAAAGCACGAAAAGCAGATGTCAATCACCAATCACCGTTCCCTCACGCCCTAGTATCTGCATGTGCAAGTGCGGCGGTGTATCTATGGCTCTCCTTGCATTGGTTCCTGTTAAGAAAAATTAAAAACCAACTAGCATGGTGGCCTACATATCTAGACGGGTATCATTTTTAGAGTATATTTAACTAGTTTAGTTGTACATATGTAATGATAATAAAGAAACTACATTTGAAAAATAAAGAATTACAAATCACATGAAAGAATTAAAATATTAGAATTTTAGAGCGTTATGAATTCGATTTAATTTTTATATTTGCATAATTGATTTCATTTATGATATTAATGTATAGTAGTATATGTTAAACTCTTTCTTTTAATCTAAACTATTATGAGCAAGCCACATGAATTTAGGGCCTGTTTGGTTGGTGCCTAAGTTTGACATGCCTAAGCTTAGGCAATGTGTGGCTGCCACAGAAAGTATGGCTAACAAAATCGAAGTCATACTTGTGGCAAAGTTTGGCAAGAAAAGCGAGTCTATGACGTGTGGGGCGGTGCTAAGAAAGTGTGGCATGCCACGGTCGTCGATGAACCAAACACTACCTAAAAGCGTGGCACGCCTAACTTGTGGCTAGTCAACTTCTGGTCATGAACCAAACAGGCCCTTACTCTTTCCACATATATCGGTACTATGAGTTACAGCTAGGCATAATCAAGATGGACAACAAACTCATTAGAGCAAGTATAATAAGAGGCTGTTAGTAGGCTATATGCTGAGGTGGAGGAGAGAGAGGAGGAGAGAAGAGAGGTGGGCTATAAGTTTAGAGCAACTCCAGCAGGAGCCCTCAAATCAGAGCCCCTACTTTTGATTTGAGGGCTCCCCCTACTTTTGAGGGCCCTGTTTTTTGAGTTAAACTCCAGCAGAAGCCCTCAAACCAGAGCCCTCAAATTCATTCCAACTGAGAATTACATGTAGGGCCCACTCCAGCAGACACCCGGCACCTCCCACCGCATCTTCCCCAGTGCCGACCTCCCGCGGTCCACCTCCTCCGTCGCGCACCTCACCTTGCACGTCGCCAGCGGTCCACGCCTCCCCGAGCTCGGCGCGGTTCTTCTCCTCATGGCGCGGCAGTAGCCTCCGCCGCGCCTCGCGCTCGGCCACTCGGCGGCGCCTCACGTGCGTCTTGCCCGAGGGCGCCTCATGGCGCGGCGGCCTCGTCGGATCCGGGCTCGGCGGCGGCGGCGCGGCGATCCTCCCACTCGCATCTTCCCGGTGCGGCCTCCCGCGGTCCGCCTCCTCGTCGCGCGCCTCACCTTGCGCGTTTGCCGGTCCACACCGCCTCCCGAGCTCGGCGCGGTTCTTCTCCTCCGCGGCGCGGCAAAGAGCTCCGCGCGCCTCGCGCTCGGCCACTCGGCGGCGCCTCAGTGCGTGTTGCCGAGGGCGCCTCATGGCGGCGGCGGCCTCGTCGGATCCGGCTCGGCGGCGGCGGCGGCGGCCGGATCGGCCGGATCTACTCGGGCGATGGCGGCGGCTGCGCCTCCTCGCCGGCTCGACCTCGGCTTTCAGCGCGAGGCCGCTCCTTCCACGGGCGGCGGCGCTTCTGGAGACGGGCAGGGAGGCGAGGCGCGGAAGAAGGCGCGAGAGAGGCGAGGCGGCGGTGGAGGCGGGAGTGGGAGGCGCTGAGGCGAGGCGTCGAGTGCGAGCGGAAGAGGAGGAGGCGGGGGGCAAGCGGAAGTGGGGAGCGGTGAATTTTCACGGAGGCGGGGAAAAACGGAAAATGAGAGTCAGAGTAGGGGCCCCCTGGGAATGAGGGCTTGAAGGCCTCATTTGAGAGGCCTCTTATTTTTGAGAGCCAAGTAGGGGGTCTGCTGGAGTGCAGTTTTTTGCTCTGGCTCTCAAATATGAGGTTTGAGGGTTCAAGTAGGGGGTCTGCTGGAGTTGCTCTTACAGCCAGCTGAAGCACAAGAACCAAGAAACTTTATGAGAGAAAGGGGTGGGTAATACAGCTTTCAGCTGGCTGTAAACTACTATATGAATGGACTGATAAGTGGGCTGTAAGTGTCCATACAGTCAGCTGAATGCTGCATTATTAGCCTTGCTCTTACTCCTTACCAACGCAACAAAAGGGGAAAAAAGTGAAGTAATTGATTTGGTGATGGCAGTAACGCTACGAGCTCACCAGGCTAATGGCAGGTGGATGTGAAGGTGACTACTCGGCCGCTATCGGGCTTGACGTCAAACCCCGGCCGGGCAGGGCCAAGCCGGGCCTTGACGTGATCGGCAATGTCCTGGCCCAGCGGCACGGGACTGAACCCTGCCATGCCGAACTGGGCACGCCACTTGCCGAACACCTCACACCGCTCCACCCGGTCCGAGCCCTCCCGTCCCACTGCATTGTCCACCTTATTGGCCAGGGCCGCCCAACCCAGGCTTGCTCCGTGCTGTCGCGGCCCATTGTCACATCCAGCGACTCCAGCACGGCGTCGTAGTGCGTGCACGCATATGAGAAGCGCGCCACTAGCAGCGCTGTGTTCATGTTCAACTCCTGCTCCACCAGGGTCACGACATGGTGGCACAGAGCGTGCACGTAGTGAAGGAGCTCGCCGCGCGGGTACGTCGGTGACACTCTCGTCGGGCACATGTGAGAGCGCGAAGGCAAGGTTCACGACGAGCACCTCCCCTGGCTCGCATCCTATCCTGGATGCCCTTATCTTTGTTGCTCGGCAGCTCACTGCTTTTAAACGGAAGTCCAATTTGGCTTGCCGGGCGATCTGCTTTGGCCGCTCGCTGGTGGCTGCAAGCACTTGCATCAACGACAGCGTGAATGGTGAGGTTGGGTCCATGATGGCGGTGACCTTGAGGAGGGTGATGGGCACACGCCGGTTAACGAGGGCTTTGATGAGGGCGATGTGCTGTGCAGCGCTGACATTTGGATTGTACTATAAAGGCGATATAACTTGGGTCCACCGAATTAAAAACTACGTGTTTTGCTTTTTTTTATGAGAATTTCTCATATATTTCTTTTTTTTCTTAGCAACTCTAAAAGATATGTCATCGACTTTTAGTAATAAATAGATATGAATACTTGATTTTTCAAAGTGACTTCTTTACTTCTTACAGTGTCGTCTCACTCCAGGGATAAAGTAAGTGGTCATGGGTGCATGAGGTACCTCACTTATCTTGCTCTTGTCACGTGTCGTATCTCTTCCTTATTTTTTGCATCGTTCATCCTTATTTTCTAAAATCTATTTCTTTTCATCACATCTTTATTTTTAACCAAAAACCATGGTAAAGAACGCTCCTAGATAGATTAGATAGAAGGAAGAGAAAAGTAGCTCTCTCATTGTCACAACAACTCTTTCTTGTCTTTCCAGTCGCTGATGCTGATGCTGATGCTACGTCTAATTGGTTCCCTTGTCTTGCAGTGTTGGTACGTCGAGCCAAACCAAACGCAGATATATTGGGCCAGATGCATGCACGGAAGGACTAATGCCTCTTACCATAATGATCGACCCCACGAACTGTCAATCCCTCATTTCATTTCGAGAATATTCCATCGATTTTTTCAATTGCCAGACATTTCTGTGGTAGGAGTAATAGCATGGTTACGAGGACCTTTACACTGTTGCATCGATGTATGTTACAGACATCGGATGGCTGATACACGCCAAAAGTAGTAGTCTAACGAGGATTCTGCAGCGGGCAGTGGGAACTTCCAACCTTCGTATGTAGAGGCCTCTGAATTAGGGCCAAACAACAACGAATTGGCCATCAGACTTCTTTTTTTTTTTTTTTGGTTCGGCCGGCCATGTGTGCATCTGCCCCCGGCCAAAATTACTACCCAAATTCATCACAAAAGTTTAGCAATACATGAACAAATATGGGTGTACTTTACACGACAAGGGGTCCACTAGGTACTCCGCTCTCAGCTTATATTGCAAGCAGAACCAGCAGACGGGACTACTCGACTTCAAAATTGTTACACTGTGGATAGATTATGATAGATTATGAATTTAGTGATGATAAATAATTGATATTTAGGTTGTATTAAAATTTATGTTTGTAAAAGTTTCAGTCGATGCTTTTTTGGAAAATCGGAATTGCAGGATTATTCAAAATAAGTGGTCTAACTGCCTTGTATTGGGTGGTCTGCCCGGCAGGTTTCAACCACGGACAGTAGTATGACCAGCTGGCTTCAACCATGATCGGTAGTCGGTAGTCCCATCGGCCTTGTTAAATGTTGACCACGGCAGAACGACCATGACAAATCGACCACGGTAAGTCGACCATGGCAGGTCGACCGCAGCAGAACGACCACTGCAGAATGATCACGGCAGGTCGAACACAATAGAACGACCACGGCATGTCGAGCATGGTAGAATGACCAAGGCAGGTCGAGCACGGCAGAACGTCCACAGCTGAATGACCGTGGCAGAACAACCAAAGATGATCTAAGTAACAGTGAATCGGCCGTAAACTATAGTAAACCGGTCATAGCTACAGTAAATCGGTCGTAAGCAACAGTGAATTGGTCGTAAGCAATAGTGAACCGGTCGCAACTACATTGAACCAGTAGAAGGTCGTAAGCTCGTCTACTATAATAACTGATCGGTGATCGGTAGTCTATGCTACAGAACCTGGTCAATACTCAGTGATCGGTAGCTGTGGACTTTGTGATCGGTAGTCATAAGCTTCGCGATTTGTTGTCGTAATCATAGGTTTTGCGATATATTGTCGTAGACTTTATGATCGGTAGTCGTAGACTTCGCGATCTGTTGTCGTAGTCATAGAGTTTGTGATCTGTTATCGTTAACTGTGTGATTGATAGCCATAAGCTTCATGATCAGTACTTGTAGGCTTTGAGTGTTTTAATTCTTGTGATCTTCGAGTATCTCGAGTACTTATGTCTAATGGGTTAGCGGTCTGATTGGCCTTTACATGGCGGTCAGACTAGTCTTACTAGATGGTCTGAGGTTGATTTTTGGAGAATGTGAGATGGTCATGGTCAATGATGAGAAGGACCGGGACTAGAAGGGGAAAATCGAGGTCGGGCGGTCGAGAATGTCACAAGGTGATCGGGCTCACACTGGAGCATACGGAGATCAAAGGTGGATGATGTGTGGACAAGCTACGAGAGGTGCAGTCCTAGAGGCTTCGACATGTGATGAGGTGGATGATGCGTTGAGAAGCTACGAGAAGTGCGGTCCTAGAGGCTTTGACACATGATGAGTTCAAAAGGTTATAGAAGGTGTCCATAACTGGAAGGTTTTGGAAAACCCATGTTCGGAAGGATTTCAGGTCCCTTGATTTTTAGAATCGGTTAGGATTTCGTATCCATGTTGATGAGGACATGGTTTGGGGCTCTAGCATATAAAAGTAGGAAGTGGCTAAGTCTTTAGCCACGGCTTTGTTGTTTTTGCAGGGCTCTTGGGAGAAAGTTTTTAGAACTTTTGTGCTAGAGTTTGAATGGTGCCGTGAGGGCACTTTATAGCCACATAACATGTTTTAGAAATAAAAGATCAGATTTGTTCTAGAAAAGTTAGTCGGCGTCGGTGGCATGTCTTCTAAGCGTTGTCTTTGACTTGTTCTCGTTTTGACCAGAGTAGTACAACGCAAGATAGCTTTCCTTCATCGAATATCGTTCGTCGAGTCGTCCACTCAATTACTGCCATCAACATCGGTAAGGAGAGTAGACCAGAGCATGTCTTCTTGAAGGCGCTGTTTTCTTGAAGGCATAGGTGATCAAGAGGTTCTACTGCCGGTGTCGAAGCTTTCGAGTACATGTAAACCAATCGCAGATGAAAGTATGAAGCGGTCATAGTTTATGACTAGTAAGGAGTTTTTGACAACTGAGCGATCGAGTGAGCTATCGAATGTTGAGCAGTCGAAACCATCATCGAGCACTAAGAGATTCCAAAAAGCGGAGGCAATCATTCATCTCTTCTGATTGCAGTATTCGATCCTACAAGTAATATCAGAGTAAGGTTGCTATGGCATTAGAGGAGTACATGAACCATCCCCCATGCTAGATGGTACTGATTTTGCCTTTTGGAAGTGCCACATGCAAGCTTACATTGAAGCTCAAAGTAGTGATGTTTGGAATAAAGTTTCTAGACCATACGAGATTCCTGCTACTGTTACTACTCTAAATAAAATAGATGTTGATTTAAATGCTCAGACTCAAAACTTGATGTTTCAATGGATTTCTCGCAAAGAATTTGATCATGTAGCTCATATTAATTATACCCACTTAATATGGAAAACTCTTTGCGATTATCATGAAAGAACCACTAAAATCAAGAAAATGCATAAAAATCTTTATAAAAAAGGAGTATTTTGATTTTGCTATGACGCTTGGTGAATCTATTGATGATATTCTTGTTTTGATAAAATCTTGAGCAATTTGCATGTGGTGTTAATATTATTTCTGCTGATGAAGATAATGCAAATAAAATTTTGAGATATTTAGGTTCTAAGTGTTAATGGTTGTCACAACTATTAATCAAATTATCGATCTAGATATTTTAACCATGTTTAATCTTTATTCTAGATTAAAAACCTATGAGATAGAAGCTTTGCCATCTAAAATTGATAAATTTTCATATATATCACTTATGACTAACCTCGTGCCGGTTGCTTCATCGAGTTCTTTATCTAGTGTTTCTTTGTCTACTTTGTCTTCTTTTTCAGAAGAATAGTTCAAGCAGCTCACTAAAGAGGATATGATGTTGATCTCCTCACATGCATACAAGTCACTCAACAACGTGAGGATGAGAAAGTGAGGTAGCATGTCAAGTTCGATAAGATGTTATGAGTGTGGCGAGCTATACCACATTAAGATGGATTGGCCCAAGCTCAAGGGGGAAGGTGATCAAGGAAGACAAGAATTATCGTTGTCGGCTATCCAAGAATAACAATGCTATGGGTGGCAATTTCCGTCGTAAGTTTGCTGAAAAAATCATATCGGCTATTGAACGTCTTAATTTGTGTGATGTAGAGTATGAGAGTTGCAATGACGACAAACATGATAATGATGCTAAAGGTTAGAAGAAGAACAACGATGACTTCATGGGTATGTGCTTCATGGTAAAGAGTGACGATGACTACAGTGATCCTGATGAGGTAAGATCGTCGTGTGATGAGCTTGAAGATGGTTTGGTTAAACTTGCTATTGAATTGAAAATGACAAAAAAATTGAAAGAAAATAATTTTGTTGTTAAAAATCTTAATTCAGAAATTGTTAGGTTAAGAGCTTTGGTTCCTGATGATGATTCATGTTCTTCATGCACTAACCTATTAATTGAGCTTAATAATGTTAGATCTATTAATATAAGTTACATGGATAAATTTGACTTCCTTAATACTGAATGTGAGAAATTGCATGCTTGCTTTACACTTGGTATAACTGTCCATAATTATGTTCTTATTGATTTGCTTGTTACCGAGAAGAATTTGAAAAAGATGAAAGTTGCTCTTATTGCTAGTTCGCTAGTTCAATCTTTGTGTGCTAAGAATCTTAAGTCTAGTGAACCCTCTCCATGTGAAAGTGTGAATTGCTAGAAGCTAGACTTAATTCATCTCATAATTCAAATCAACAAATACTTTATCGTGAGACACTTTCTTACTCTAACTGTCTTAAGCTTAACATTGAAAGAGAATCATTGAGTATACAACTCAATGATTTTGCCGAAAAAGAAAGATTGGATCAATATAGTGCTTGCAAGAATCTTATGATAGAACTATTAAGTGCACATCTTGTCCCTCATTGGCTAAAGAGAATGAGTATCTTAAGGAAATTTTAGTGAGATTTTCTTTTTAACAAGAAGAATTTGAATATCATCCTAGATAAATTAAAAACAAGTGTGAAAAATCATGGTTTAGAATTTAATTCTGTTGAGCATACCAAGAATAATCCTCCTAAGCTTATTAAGCTTCTTGAATCTGAAAATTTTCAAGTAAAATCTGAACCAAGACAAATTATCTTTAAATCTATCGGTATTGTGAAGGATTCCTCTACCAAAGTGGGTGCTGTGAAGGCGATAGATATGACTTCTTATTAAGTCAAGTACCAATGCACTCATTGTGATAGAGATGATCATTTAGTTCAATTTTGCTTTTGAAAAGCGAAGAAAGAAAAGAGAGACGAGTTAAGGAAGGGTTCTCGAGTGGAGTATGTACAAGCTCCTATTGTCGCTTTACTCCTTCTAATCAATCTTCTGCAGATTCGGGAGTTTTTTGCAATAGGACCAGTCGAACCGGGTTTTTCCATGCAACCAGACCGGTCGATGATCTAACCAGCGTTTCGACCAACGTTTTCCACTAGATTAGACCGGTCGATGGTTAGACCAGCCTTGCAGAGGTGGTCAGACCGTCTCGTGGTCAGATCAGCATTTTTCACACGATCAGATCGGTTGTAAGATCAAGGAGGCCACTAGAGGGTGAATAGGTGGTTTTAAAATCTTTTCTAGGCTCTGACCAATTCTAACAATGCAGAAGAGTAAGCTATTTGATTTTCATAAGTAGGGCCTAAATTATATAAATTTGACTAAGTGCACCAATAATATAATTCTCAATCAAGATAAGCACAACCGATCCACTATGGCAATGCGATAAGGCCATGTGGATAGGTCATGAAGTTAGTGATGATGAATAATTGACATTTGTACTGCATTGAACTTTGCGTTTGTGAAAGTTTCGGTCGATGCTCTTTTGAAAAATTAGAATTGCAGGATTATTTAGGATAAGCGGTCTGACCACCTTGAATTAGGCGGTATGCTTGGCATGCTTCAACCACGAACGATAGTTTAACCGGCTGGCTTCGATCATGATTAGTAGTCGGTAGTTCGATCGGCCTTGTGATGAATGGTCCGATCATAGATGTCAATCATGACAAAACGACCACGTAGGTCAAGCATGATAGAACGACCACGGCTGAACGATCGTGGTAGAATGACCAAGGATGATCTAAGCAACAGTGAACCAGTCGTAAGCTATAGTGAACCAATCATAAGCAACACTGAACCAGTCATTGCTACAGTGAACCGGTCATAAGCAACAGTAAACCGATTGTAAACAACAGTTAACTGGTCATAGCTATAGTAAACCGATCAGATGTCGTAAACTCATCTGTTACAATAACCATTCAATGATCGGTAGTCTATGCTAGAGAACCTAGTCGATACTCGGTGATTGGTAGCTGTAGACTTTGTGACCAGTAGTCATAAGCTTCGCGATCTGTTGTCATAATCATAGGCTTCACGATCTGTTATCATAAACTTTATGATTAGTAGTCGTAGACTTCGCATTTTGTTGTTGTAGTCGTTGGGTTCGCGATCTATTGTTGTTGATTATGTGATCGGTAGCCGTAGGCTTCACGGTTGGTACTCATAGGTTTCGAGTGCTTCAATTCTTATGATTTTTGGGTACCTGAGTACTTCGTGTCTGATGGGCCAACGGTCTAACCGGCCTGTGCATGGCGGTCAGACTGGTCTTACTGGGTGGTCTAAGGTTGATTTTTAGAGAACATGGAAATTGAGGTCGTTGATGGTTTGGTTCATGTTTATGGATGGACAAGGGTTGTGTTATGCGTGTGTGGACTGATATTGGTCAAGTTAGAGGGACCTTGTGCTAGAAAAAAGTTTTTTGGTCTTTGCATTTGCAGGTTGAGCATGGAGACAGTCATGGTTGGTGACGTAGAGGACTAGGACTAGGAGGGGGAAATCTGAGGTCCAAGCTATCGAGAATGTCACGAGGTGATCAGGCTCACGTTGGAGCATATGGAGATCAAAGGTGGATGATGAATGAAAAAGTTATGGGAGGTGTGGTCCTGGAGGCTTTGGCACATGATGAGTTGAAAGGAGTTATGAAATGTGTCCATAACTGGAAGGTTTTGAAAAACCCGTGTTCAAAACAGTTTCAAGTCTCTTGATTTTCAGAATCGATTAGGATTTCATGTCCGTGTTGATGAGGACACGATTTGGAGCTCTAGCATATAAAAGCGGAGAGAGGCTAAGTGTTTAGCCGTGGCATTGCGGTTTTTGCATGGCTTTTGGTAGAATGCTTTTGGAATTTTTGTGCTAGAGTTTGAGCGGTGCCGTGAGGGCACCTTGCTGCTACAGAACTTGTCTTAAAAATAAAAAATCATATCTATTCCAGAATAGTTAGTCGGCATCAGCAGCGTGTCTTCTAGGCATTATCTTCGACTTGTTCTCGTTCCGAGAAGAGTATTACATGGCAATATAGCTTTCCTCTGTCGACTAGATCACGCGTCAAGTCGTCCACTAGATTGCTGCCATGAACACCGGCAGGGTGAAAAGACCAAAGCACATCTTCTCAAAGGCATCCGGCTTATGTAGCGGTACGTTTTTTCCAGAGAGACACCTGTGTGGAGTCTTCTCGTCCCCGAGGAGATCGGTAGTTTCGCACGAGTTCTATGGTACTTTCGATGATCAGTAGTACCGGACTTTGCACGACGGAATTATCGGATTTGCCTACAATGACTAATTTTCTGACCATTGCTGAGGGGAGCGGAAGTACCAGTTGTTTTCCTGCGGTACTTCCGAAAATCCTATTTTTTTGTCCCAACGGCTAGTTTCGACGTGTTGGGTATATATACCCCCTTGTAGCCAGTTAGAGGACTTTTGGCACTAGATTTCACTCCTTTGAGCTAGTGTGAGGTTCTCCTCTCAATTGTGAATGTGTTACACCTTGTGAGTAAGGAAGAAGGCTCTAGATTGCATGTGTTGTATCTAAAGATGGATTGTGTATTCACTCGAGTTTATGCATTTGTTGCACGTAGTGAGAGTCAAGCGAGGAGTTTGACTTATTACTCTTAGAGTTTGCTGACTCCTAGATGGTGTTTTAGGCGTCGTGTGTAGTAATATTCTCAAATAAATTTGTGAAAGACCTGGTAAAATTGTAAAGGTTGGAACTCACCTACACGGAGTGGAAAAGAGCTACTACTAATGGATTGAGGTGTTTTGGCTTAATTCGTAGAGCCGATCCAATTTGTTTGGACTAACCTCAACATGGACTAGGGGAGACCGGCAAATTTCTAAACACCACAGTAAAAAGCAACCGTGTAAATCGTGGTTTGTTTTCTTGTGCTCAATTTACATTGAAGCAATTTAGTTTCATAGAATTAAATTGATTGCTTGTCATCCTAGAATTGCAAATCTTGACATAGGCTTATCTTGTTGGTGAATTTAGGTGAACTCGGTTATTTTAGGCACCAAGCGGTTAAAACCTTCATCGAACGTTAAGAGATTTGAAAAAATAGAGTCAATAATTTACCTTCTGATTACAGTATTCGATCCTACAATCCTAGCCGAATCAGCCATGGCATACCAATGATGATGCTGTGATTTTGCTCATGCACGAGTGAAACATTTGGCATTCCTAGGAAAAAACGAGTGAAAAATTTACCGAAGCTATCGAAACCACCAAATTCTGGCCAAGTAGCGCCCTGGACTGGACATCAAAGTTTTCCATGCCGTTCTTTGTTCTGCACGGCCACGGCCCACGGACCAGTGGCAGACTCAGGATTTTATCAAAGGGTATGCCGCACCAAAATTTTTATATGCAATTCGATAAAGCCATTTGCCAATTCGGTAAATAATTGTAAAATTTGCACCGTAATTCAGTATACAGTCACTAAATAATATGATAAATCTTAAATTCAAGAATTAAGTTGGATAAGGTCAAAGTAACCCCTCCAAGAAAAAACAACAACAACAATAAATGTGAGGGAAAACCACTTAATCGGGAACCCTACTCCTTCTCGATGAAATGTCTACATCAGCAAAAGAGAGGACTGACACAGTTAACAGCATGCCTCCTTGGTGAATACAGGTATGAAGGGAAATATGCATTGATGTCAACGTAACAGTTCTGAGTTATAGCTTTAACTGACCATAACAGAGGTGAAAGAATAGAAGAGAAGTACATAAGCATCTTAGCAAAAAAAAAAAGGAGCAAAACAAAGAGAGAAAACAAAAATACTGAAATGGAGATCATCAGGTCATTCAAATCAAATTTACCATATAACTTATGAAGAACATTTTATTTGTCAGTGTTTGCTGTCTAAAATCATGCACAATACACACTCCGTTATAAGAATGACCAACATATAGCAAGTATAGATGCTCAACCATGTTTGAAACTGTATACAAGTATGCAACATGTAGCACGTACACACGCTCAATACAACTTGTATCCGGAGGCAAGTGTGGCACTATGATTAGAAGGTTTGAGAATACCTGTGCAGCAATGTAACTGTCTTAACCAATGTAAAGAGGCCAAATTTGCTGAGTCATGTTATTAACGCAACAAATAGACAAAAAAAAATCAAGGTCAAGCCGCAAGACAATAACCAACGAGATGAGAACTAAAATGATCTTGAAGTGAATAGAAAGAGGACAATATCGGGGAAAAACAGTAGCAAAAATTAGAAAACTCAATAGTGGGCTAGCAGAACGAAATACTTGTCTATCATATAAGGGGCACTGGGGCACAGACATCCTAACAATTAGAGAAGTCCGTAAGTACAATACAAAAGCATACGCATTGACATAATTCCTAAACAGATGCGTCTGATTCAAAACTTAGCAGAGAAGAGTGCCACCCTGTGTTGAGAAATGCCATTTTCCTCATTCCATCATTGTCTTTTCTCTCTCAAAAAGGATAAATATACAGAAAACCAACATGAAACACTATGAGGAAAAAAATTACAAGATGATGATAAAGTGGCACTTAACCGTAAAAACACCTCTCTTTCCATTCCTATCAGGCAATCAGAAAATCCACACTGAAAACGTACCAAAGGAAACTCGTAACTCTTTGACAAATTATAGAAAACCTCACACCAGTACTTGTAAACAAACAAGTCCTAAGAGCAAATCGCTAAGAATAAAAATCACATCTGTAACTAATAAACTTCAAAGAGCAAAACACTAATAATAAATACCACATCTGGAACTAACAAACTTCAAAGAGCAGACTGCAGCCCTAAATCTTGGTGACATCCAAATAGAGGCAAGATAACCACATATCACCCAAATCCTAACTGATCCCCAGACCCTTTACGACCTAAATCACCAGCAACGGCAAATCTCAACAAGAAATCAGTCGCTAAACCAGGAATTGAAACTAGCGGTCAAACTGCAGTAGAACTTATCACTTAATCTCGAGAGCTCAGCAGAAAGTAACAAAATAAGGGCTTCTTTTGACTCAAAGATCCAATCTTTATTACGCATATGACATCCGAAACCCTACATAACACCAAATCTCGCTGATAAGCAGCAAGAAAACCACAAAACTAGCACAGATTAACAGCTAAAACCGCCAAATCGGGGTAGGAGGCCATCCAAGAACCTACAGATTTAGCCGAAATATTTCGGCTACGCCGCAGCCCCAAAAGCAGGGCCTTCCCCGCCCCCAACGAAACCCTAAGCAAGCTACCCCAAGAATCCCCTAACCCCAGGCAACCCAAGCCACTACGAGGCCACAGATCAGAAGGAAGAGCAAGCGGCATGTTCCTCCACTCACCATGGCCGGCCACGCTGGGAAGCCCTTCATCTGGAGCCGCTGGGCGTGTGCCGTCTGGTTGGCTGGGCCCAGGGTATGCCGTGGCCCACCCAGCATACCCTGTAGGTCCGCCCCTGCCACGGACCCGTTCAACCCTCCGTCACTGCAAAGTGCAAACTCAGCAGGGTGAACCATTAGTAACAAGGAGAGAAATCATAGCATACCTCTTGTTTTCATCTTCTAAAAAGTTGTTTTTCAGTTTTTCTTCAGTAGTTAGAATTTAAACAGAATATCTTTTTAAAACAGTATCTACAAATTAATTATAGTATATATTATAATATTTTATTTATATCATCCAAAATCATACCTAAACAGAGAACCACCGGCGACGCGGAACCGAAGCGAGCCGAGTCCACTGCCGCTGCCGTCCTGCCGCGAAGAGCCCAAAAAAGAACGATTCCTCCACGTCCGACGCCGCGCGCGGAACCAAATCCAACGGGTTAGAAAAAAAAACAAAAGCAACAACGGAATCGGCCGTAAAAAAAAATCCGCCTCCGTTTTGTAAAACCCGCACGTCTCATTGGCTCTTCCCTCCAACTGTGACTGCCTTGCCGAACTCACACACCCCACACCACACGCGCTCCCCCACTCCGGCTGCCTCTCTCATGTTGAACCCCTCCCACTCCCATTCCCGTCCCGATTCCCTTTCCCCCCTCCTCCACGTCCTCTCCCGCGCCGCCGCCGCCGAGAGCTCGTCGCCGTCTCCGCCCTCGGAGCACCGGACCCGGGTGACGACCCTGCCGCGGATGGACACGCCGTCGCCGTCGGGGCGGCCAACGACGCCGCGGCGGCAGCTGCAGGGCCAGCGCCCCCCGCGGCTCAACGTGCGGATGGAGTCGCACGCCATCAAGAAGCCGTCGGGGGCGCCGGCGCAGGCGCAGGGCCGCCGGGAGCAGCAGCAGCTCGGGACGCCGCCGCGGGAGCCGGTGATCATCTACGACGCGTCGCCGAAGATCATCCACACCAAGCCCAGCGAGTTCCTGGCGCTCGTGCAGCGGCTCACCGGCCCGGGCTCGGGCCCGCCGCCGGCCGAGGCGCAGGCGCAGGCGCAGGACTACCAGATGGATGAGCCCGTGCTGGGGCAGTCGTTCCTGCCGCCGGAGCTGCTGCTCTCGCCGTCCGCGGCGATGTCCCCGGCGGCGAGGCTGGCGACCATCGAGAGGTCCGTCCGGCTGATGCCCGCGACGGCGCCGGAGTACGTGGACGCCGCGGACGGCGGGGCCGACGACGGCGGCCTCGCAGCTGTTCTTGCCTCGATCCGGCCCGGCATCCTGTCCCCGCTGCCTTCGTCGCTGCCGCCGGCCGCGGCCTCCGGGCTGTTCTCCCCTCTCCCGTTCGACCCGAGCTGCATCAGCTGGCTGAACGAGCTGAGCCCCATCCTCCGAGCCGCCTCCACGGGCACCGCCTCGTCCGGCAGCGGCGGCGGCGGCGGCGTCACGAGCAACGGCGGCGCCTCCCGGGCATCCTACTACTCCGACCCCTTCGTCCCAAGCCCCCGCAACCTCCTCGCCACGCCCACCGTGCCGTCGCCGGCGACCTGCGCGGAGCTCTTCAGCAACCTGCCGGATCTCTAGCCCGCCCCCGCCGCGTCCTCTTCTTTCTCTCGTATTCTGTTTTTTCTGGTAGGCGCGCCGCGCGCGCAACGTAAGGTGGTGGACCCCACACTGATGATGATAATTTAATTAGTGCCCCATTTTTATTCTTTGGGTTTTCTTCGTTTCTTGGCAACAACCAGGCAGGGAGGGAGTAGAAAAGAACGGATAAAGGAATGAAAGCAACGCGAAAGTTACCCTGTAGATGACTTGGAAGAAGAATCCGGTTCTTCGGGTTTTCTTACACCTCGTGTGAGCTCGATGAGAAATGATTGTTTAATGGATCATCTGTTTATTCTTTAGTGCTGCCGTGTCCTTGATTAGGTCATGCTGACTCAGTGCATTACAGCAGAAGGGTGCGGCTCTGGTGCTGTGACCCCTGCACGGGCTAAGTGCAGGGGTGCGCTCAGAAGCCGCCATGTGTCCCCAAAAAATCAAAAAACTTCCGAAAAATTCTAAAAAAATACTTACAAAATCCGAAAAATTGTAAAAAGTATTTTCTTACAAAGAAAAAGTATTTTTTTTGTAAGTACTTAAATTTTTTTTGATTTATACTTTTATTAAAAAGTATTTTTTTAAGTACTTAAAAATACTTTTTAATAAAAGTGTTTTTACAAAAAGTACTTTTTACAACTTTTCGGATTTTGTAAGTATTTTTTTAGAATTTTTCGGAAGTTTTTTTATTTTTTGGGGACACGTGGCGGCTTCTGGGCGCACCCCTGCACTTAGCGCGTGCAGGGGTCACAGCACCAGAGCCGCACCCACAGCAGAACTGGTAAATTAATGGTTGCTAAGCAGGCCTGCTCAGGTGGGCTTAATGCAAAGCTTTTTGAGAGTTTTTTTACACTATAGCTGTTGGAAGCCTTTTTAACGTAATTAAATTAAAAAAAGATTATATCATCATAGATAATACAAAAGAATAAAAAAAAGTAAAAGCCAAAAAGATGAAATTAAAAAGTTAGAAACTAAAAGCTTAAGCCCACTGGAGCACCTCCTAAGATTTTACCATATCTCGGGCTAAATTCTAATAGGCTAATATCCTAAAACTAACGCCAGTCTATAACGACACCATGGCATTACAAAAGTAAGCCTCAAATATATCATTGATATGAAACTTTAGTTTAATACTTCAACATAAAACATAATGAAGAAAACATGGCAAATATAAACAATGTAGTATGGTAGAGATGTAATTTGAGTACCTAAATAAAGACATCGGGAACCTGGAGGGGGGGAGAGGCAGGAGGTCGGAGGTGGCGCTGCAGTATAGCCGCGCCCACACGGTGCCGTGATGGAAAGCTGACCGCCATCGCCCATCGCTGAGGGTTGGAATGTGGAGGGGTAGGACCGCAGGAGGGTGGAGGCGACGCTTGGCGAGTGGCAAGATAGGGATTGGGGTAACTAGGCGAGTAGAGAGTAGGGTGGACCAGTGTTGGGCCGGTTGTAGGGGTGATGATGATGGGTTGTGGTCTACTGGTTAGGTAATCTGTAGGGTTAGCCTTGGGTTATAGCCTATCTAGTACGAGACTCAGATCTGCCCTAGACTAAGCACTATTAATGCTGAATTTTTGTTTTCTTGTACTATATTGAATCGGTGATGTTCTCGTGTGATCTGACCATATCAGTGTTGGCAAGGGCAGAGGGAGAGCTGGGCGGCCTAACCCCTCTTGGTATTAAAATTTCTAATGTAGTCTATCGATTTTTAGCGAATTTCATTTGTAACAATACTTTTTTTGTTCCTTTTATCAGATATCATTACATTATACAGCTTATTTGATCCCATAATCTAAATCTCTGGTTCTTGCCCGTTCTTGCCAGTTCTTGCCCGGCAGAAAAGGCGAGAGCGGGAAAGGAAAAACTGTGGCTGAATGTGGATGGCGGATGGGGCCTTCGCGTGTGAACGCAAGGGGTTTGGAGGCTTCGTTTGGTCGCTCGCACGTGCTTTGAGGAAAAGCTTGTAACCAGGGGCGGATCTAGCGGTGGGGCGGGGGCTCGAGCCCCTACCGCTACCGGACCCTTGAAGCCCCCCTGAGCCCCCCCTAAATTTTTAGCCATGGATGTATAATGTAGAAGGGGCTGAGGTCGAGCTGAAGGTATTTCAGCCCCTCCAAAAAAATTTTCTGGATCCGCCACTGGGTGTAACGGCGGCCACAAATGCCCGAAACCGAAAGAGCTCCATCTGGAGTGCTCCTGCTGGAGTATCACGCTCATGGCTCATGACTGTTCGTTGGTCACATTGTTCCTATTCCGGCCAAACACCGAGCTTGATTCGAGCATACACGCTGGAGGTTGTCTAAGCCTTGCCAATTATCTGGTTATAGTGCAACCGAACGTTTCGTGTTGCTCTCCATTTGGCATAAGTTCTAGCTCTTGATAGTCCGGTTTTTTTTAAAAAAGAACTCTTGATCTTTTGCTGTGTTGACCCATTCTCTGCTCTCTTTTTTTTTAACGAACTTGACCCATTCTTGTAGCCAAGCTCGGTCATCGTTTCGGCTTCAGCTTCTACTTCCGGCTTATTTTTCACTATTTATAAATTTCATTTTTTTCTGGACTTTTGACTTTTTGTTGAGTTTTTTTGCCGGTTCTTTTTTCTCGTATTTGTTTGTATTATACGTAATGGGCTAACATATTTTTATATTTTTTAATTTAATTATGCTAAATAAACCTCTGTCAGCTATAGTGTTTTTTCAACCAGCTACAGTGCTTTTCAACTATAAACCACTCAAAAACCCAAATAAGCACCACCTAAATTTTGCCCGTCAGCGTAAACTGAATTGAGCTCAAGGTTGGTTTGACCTCAGAACATAACACCCCTTTTAAGGTAAGAGATCCTCGTGCAGCCGTTCCGATGAGAATGTTCGTCCTGGCCTCCTGCGGTACATTGGTCCACTAAGGGCAGTCCCAATGGAAGATTTCTAGATGTAGTTTCCAAGAGAAAAAGAGAACAATTAAAGTCTAGTAGAAACCATCTCTCCCAACCCATGGTTTCTACAAAGATGTTCATACAAATGATAAATTAAATGCAACATAAACAGGCAATAGATCAACTGTGGCAATGAGCCATGTAGCCCCTCCAGAACAACACAAACACACTTTCATTGCACGACAGCAAATAATGATGCAGACAACGCCTAGCAAGTAGACATTTTTCCAGAACCATATATTACTAAGGGAAATCCAGGAATAAAGATAATAGGTAACACATATAGTTTATAACAAAAGTGCTAAAGTTCATGACATGCATCGTCCAGGAAGCCACATTTGCAACAGGTCATGCAGCGCTCCAGAAGCAAGACCAAAAAGATTTTCTTCTGGAAACCATCATCAGCAGGACAAAACTTGAGGGCACTCGAGAAACCATGAACTCCAGAAGTCATCAGGGCACCGCATGCTAGAAACCATCAACTCCAAAAGTCATCAGGGCACTCCAGAAACCATCATCTGCAGGAGAAAGCAGTAAACAAATTGATTAGTTTATCATAAAAATTTATGTACCTAATTGTCTTGCCTATATGATCAGTTTATCATAAAAAATTAATATTTGCACAAAAATATGAACTAGCATGAGCTACTGTAGATGGCCTAGCAATATTTGCACACTAAACCCATGAATTAGTTTATCATAAAAAGTTATGTACCTAATTGTCTTGCCTATATGAATTTCCAAACTTTTGCCAAATATGATCAATCAAATCAGTTTGAAGTTGTTTGTACGCTTCACGATCATGCAAGGCGGTATTTCTGTTAAGTACATCTTCCATCTCCGGATTTTGACCATGAGAGATTGTAGCCTCTTGAACAAGTACTAGTGGTGGTCGCCTCATTCAAATCAAGTGAATCTCGATGTATATCCTTCTCATCTTCAATTATCATGTTGTGGAGGACTATACAAGCCAGCATTATATTCTCAAGGTCCCCTTGCTCATATAGTCGCGCCGGTCGACGCAAAATACAAAAGCGAGACTGCAAGATGCCAAATGCGCATTCAACATCCTTCCTTGCCCCTTCTTGGTGTTCTGAAAAAGTTTGTGCTCATCACATTGTGGTTGACGTATAGACTTCACAAAAACAGGCCACTCTGGATATATGCCATCTGCCAGGTAATAACCAAGGCTGTATTCTCTTCCATTGATATAAAACTGCACCTTAGGAGATTCTCCTCTCAGCTGCTCGACAAAGAGAGTTGACTGGTTAAGCACGTTGATATCGTTGTTGGATCCAGCTACACCAAAAAAGGCATGCCATATCCAACGATCATGCGAAGCAACTGCCTCTAGAATGATTGTAGGTACACCGTGATCACCGCGGGTATACATCCCTTTCCATGCATAAGGACATTTTTCCCAGTGCCAATGCATGCAATCAATACTCCCTAGCATTCCAGGGAACCCACGACGCTCACCGATCTCTAGTAGGCGTTCACAATCCTGTACTGTTGGCCGCCTCAAATATTCCGGCCCAAATTTTTCAATCACTCCCTTCACAAATAACTTCAAACATTCTACTGCAGTGCTTTCACCGATCTTAATGTACTCATCAAGTTGGTTTGCAGGGCTACCATTTGCTAACTGCCTTATGGTAGCAGTACATTTCTGAATTGGCGATAGCCCAGGGCGATTAACAGCATCGAATCTTAAAGTGAAAAAAGGAGACCACTCACCTAGGGCATCGACAATGCGCATAAACAGAGGCCTCCTCATCCTAAACCGCCTACGAAATATTGTAGAATTGTATACAGGATTCTCACTGAAATAGTCATCCATAAGCCGCTGATTGGCTTCTTCACGAGGCCTTGCCACAAACCTCCTTGGACCACTGTTACGTCTGCTCCCTTCTTCTAGCACTGCAATTTGATCCCTCAATTCTGCAACCACTTCATCTTGAAGGCCTTCTAACAGATCTTGCTCGGCTACAAACTCATCGAGTGTGTACAAATTTTCTGGGTCTATGCTGCCATCCTCACTGTTAGGATCAGCATCATGCGGTGGCTGTTGAGACATTATGGGTAGCTTGAGAGGAGGTCTACATGTGCACACAGAGGGCTGACAGCCGGTGCATACATATATATAAATATACAGCATATAGGCTGTTTCACACTAAGTAGGGCCTTTCACACCAAAAAGGGCCTTTCACACCAAATAGGCCCTTTCACACATAGTTACAGTGGGTATACAGAACATGTCGAGTACAGTGGGTATACAAGTTCACACCACCAGCAATATAAATTAATCAAGAAAGAGTTCACACTAGTTCACACCAGCAGGCAGAGTGCACACAAGTTCACACCAGCAGCCATATAAATTAATCAAATCAGTGGTCACCAGCAGGGATAAATAAACATGGCAGTGGTCAACAGCAGGCATATAAATTAAACATGGCAGTGGTCAACAGCAGGCATTTCTAAAATAAACAAGGAACTTACAGTTCACTATAAGTAAGTAGCAAGTACCTTAATTATCTGTAGCAAATAAGGCCAACCTCATACACTCCAGTGCTTTCTCCCTCTCAGCCAAAGCATTAGCATTCAGATTATTTGTTGGGGCTAATAGCAACTCTCTATAAGTGTCCAACATTTTACACTTAAGTTGTTTTCCTGCAGCCTGATCATTCAACCTAGCAGCTTCAACCTTACTAGCTGCCATAACTTGTTGTGTCTCCGCCATCTTCTCACGGTCCTTCCTAGCCATGGTGCTTACTTCAATGAATTTATCTAATTTCTCACTAATAACAGAAACCGTTTCAGGTGTCTTTTTTTTTCCGTAGCGCTCATCCTTTGCCTTCTTATGCCCAATAGGACGAATGCTAGGATTATCTTCCACAGTCACCACCTCAGCCCTCTTATTAGATACACTCTTATTGTTCTCTTTCTCCTTTTCCATTTTTTTGACATAGGCAGACCACTTTCTTTCATCTTTCACAATCTTCCATATATGCTTCATCCTGAAATCTTTATCTTTATGTTCAGAGGCATACATCTTCTCAGCCATCTCCATCAATTGATCATCACTGTAACCACTCCTATACACATTGTTGGTTTTTATCCAACAACCATGGAAATCACTAACTGGTTTCTTCACACGATCCCAACGGATTTTCAGTTGGTTGCGGTTTCTCTTGCGGCATACCTCTGTGGATTTGTTGTATTCTTCAGTAACATCTGCCCAATACTGATCTGACTTTCTATCAGTTCCATCCACCGGATCCTTTGAATTATGCACCCAAGCAGAAGCCTACATTTTCAAATGGCATATGTCAAAAAAAATGCTACAGGATCATAGGCAAAGTAATTTCAAAGTAATTTGGGATGACAAGCAGCTAGATGTATCCAAAGCAAAGTAATTTGGCATATGACAGTGATGTTGGCTATAATACGCAAGCTAGTGAAAGCTATCCATTTTCTGAATGTCATAGGCTGCATCTACTGCGACTGACCAACTGCTGGTCATGGTTGCTTTGATTTGTACAGAGCTCAACCTACGTAACGCCGCCAATGAGTGAATGAAATGCAAGTAGCAATCTTGGCACTAATAAAGGTTCTACTGACCCAATTATTTTGTTCCTTTGTTTTACTGCACCCAATTATTTTGTTCCTTTGTTTTACCAAAACAATATTTTGATGTGCAAACCTGTTCCTAATTGCATAGAGACAGCCTCCAGTTTTGCTAGCTGCTAACAGAGTACACTTTGCAAATCTCCTTTGTTTATGCAGTTTGAAATATGGTGTGCATGCAAATAAGTAACAAATAATTAAACAAATTGGAACGGCAAATGAAGAATATCATGCTATAAATCATGACAGTCAGTTCACAAAATGCTCACCAATCTAATATCTTCATCTTTCGTCCAATTCAATCGTCTCTCGGTCCTCTCGTCTTCGTTGGTTTCATCTTCCTCTACATTGATTGTTTCATTGACTTGCACATTGCTATCAACTGGTTGGGTTGTATTCAAAATTGGAGCAGTTGGAGAAGTTGTTCTCGCGCTTCTTGTAGTTCCAACTAAATGAAAATTCTCTCGAATTGCAGTTTGATCGAGAAAATGGGTAAACCTACCGGTGGGTTCATCCCGCAAATTCCATTTAACGATTCTTAGTGCTATGTTTCATAATTGGTAATACATGTTAGTTCTACTGATGAAAAACAAAACAAATTGTGGTTGGCTTCGCCACCACCAACAGATTTTAGCAATTATCGATGCAATAATCGTGATTATCGTGAATTATCGGTGATTACGGTGATAATATCCAATGGATAACAATGGTAACACAAATTAGGCACAAGACAACAATCCTTCTAATGATTATCGGATCGCATAATAAAAACTTCGCCACGCAAGAAGATAAACAATACAAACTAACCCTTCACTTGAGCCCAATGGAGACGAACTTGTCCACTATGCCGAAAACCCGCGCTTGGAGACTTGCGAGTTGGAGACGCTGGTGCTGCCACGGCGACGGATTCATCGGCGACCGAACTCGATCCATCAACGGGCGGCGAGCACGGGGACCGGCAAATCGGGCACCACCAGCGACGCGCCTTGCGCGACCTACTCGCCGCTCGCTTTCCTGCCTCACTTGCTCGGACCTTGAGGATGGTGGCGAAGAGGATTCATGGTCGCAGAGATTGGGAAGGATTGGGGATTTGGGGCGGCGACCTAGCGCGGAGCCGCCAGTGAGCGGTGGGGAGGGCCGCCGAGCGCGTCAGCCGAGGAGTACCGCGCGGGAAAGCGGTGGCGGGAAGTAGCGCGCGGGGGAGGGCGAGCTCGCGCGCGCGATCCATCGCGGCGGCGGCGGCGGCGCAGCGGATCGGGAAGGAAACCAGTCGAGTCTCCCCAACGCTGTTTTGGTCGCGTCTACGCGCCTCGGTGCGAGCGTGCACATCGTTTCGTCCAGAAGAAACGATTTCTTCCGCAGTGCTCTCTCTTCATTTATTTCTATGCCACATCAGCAAAAAGCTGAGCTATCACCATAATTAATAGATTTAGAAACTACCATAAATTCACCATTGGGAGTGCCCTAAAGGAAAAGTGCCGGGAATACGGTGGTACTCATTTAGGTTTAAAAGTTTAGAGTTATAGTTTATTTTGCACTGTATTTACTGAAATTGTATTGTATATGCTGGTAGCTTTTCAATATAATTTAATTTAAAAATAAAAAAGTTATATCATTACAGGAAATGCAAAAGAATAAGAGAAAAAAAGGCAAAAAGCAAAACAAAAAAGAAATTAAAAAGTCAGAAACAAAAGCTCGAATGAGAAGGCCTAATTGCTGAACCAAGGACTACGATGAAATGATGAGTTAAGGAGCTTGTCTTAGCTCCCATTCTAAACTGATGTGGTTTTGACTTTTTACTGTAGTTTTTTGTTTTTAGTTGAAATATTTACTATAGTGATTGTTAGTTTTTTTTTCTAAAATATTCAATTAAAAAAATAAGAACAGAAAAAATATTGTTGTATCTTCATAGATAATACAACCGAAAAGAAAACTACCTTAAAAAACCATCGTATTGAAAACGACTTTTGTCATCGAGGTGAGAAGCTCTCGTTGTTTAGAATATATAATCAGCTAAACATAGGTCTAGGAACCGTACTAGAACATCACGGTGTTCTTTTCCGTAGCGTGGCAATGAGCTAAGTTCTCCCTCTAAGTCCAAGGATCAGACCAGAACAGTCTGAACAAAAAGGATGGCTGTCGCTTGGTTGAGCTAAAATAAACTGATTTATGACTAAAATTATACTGCAGTTGATCAAAATTACACTGTAGCTGATGGTGGCTTATTTGGCGTAACTAAATTTTAAAAAATTTAAATAACAAGTTAACCCATCACGGACAATACAAACAAATATAAAAAGAACCATCAGAAAAGCTCAAAAAAAAATCAAACAACCAGAAAAAATGAAATTTATGAATAGTAAAAAAAATAAGTCAGAAGCTCAAGCCGAAATAAGCGGAGTCTAGAACTATTTTCAAGGGTACTTGTGATCTTAATTGCTCAAGAAGTTCAGCCTGGCAGTTTATTCCAACTGTTGGCCTAAAATTATGACAAACATCATCACCACATTTTAAACGCCACTCTTCGGTCTTTTTCCTCATTCAGTCAAACCCAACCTAAATAGACTATGCAAACTTCGTCGGAAGCAACTTTCCGCTTTCCCAATGGAGAATGTCTCTTGTGAGAGAAAAAAAAATCAAGAACAAGGAAGTTGGCCCTTATACTGTAGTGTTACATCACTTGGTTATGGTCGAAGACGTCATGTTCCTTTCTGAAAAATCACATCTCCTTCTGTATTTATCGGGGAAAAAACAAAATGAATTCCAAGTCCAACCATCGCCGGCGAAAGAGACGACAACGCATGAGAATCCACGTGGTGGATGCGAGTGATTGGCTTTACTGCATTGCATTTCGGAACGTGGAGTGCTTGCATTGTGCTTGTCATACTGTTCTCAAGTCTCAGCAACTGAAAAACATCACCACAGGTACTGCAGTGCATCCATATGCGTCCCGCTCGCCACCGTGGACCTTGGTGTGCCGTGTACGTATGGGGCCGATCAAGGTCTGTTCTTTTCATACCGCGCTTATAGTTTTGATCAAACTTTGATTTTTAATTGCTTACTGATGCAGTTACGGAGGGACAGATACTCACTTGCGATTTTGGCTGGTACAGGTGTTGGGCTTTTAACGTGTAGATCGTTTAACTTGTATACCCCGTCTTGAGAAAATACTCCGTTTGAAAGTTAGATACTGTAGCCGAAACCAAAAACCAATTTAAAAAACCCAAAAGAATAGGCCCTCAGCCACATCCTGTCAAGCTCGAGAAGAGCCAGCAGCCCAGCACCATAGCTAACCCCCACACTGTTCGATTGTAACCGCAAGAAAACAGGGGCAAAAATCTCTCTGATATTCTCATACATTCTCTGAGCGTATGGTTTGGCAACATGGAGTGCAGGATCAATCATCAAACAGGGACCGTTATGCGTACAGAACTCTATTCTGAAGGCAGAGGTCTCGAGCAGGCGAACGCAGACCTCGGTGGGATCCTGAGTGCAGGAGGATGATGTCAGAAACTCCGCAAGCTGCCAGGTTTAAAATAGCGGAGCCGAGTGACGGCTGCGAGTGACGCCACCATTAGCTGAGCTTCGAAATGTGCGTCCCGGCTGCGTTCCGTTGGAGCTTTTCCTGCCACCAAGCTAGACGCCGTCCATTCCAACAGTGCATCTCTCCCGGACGGACCTAGCCATCAGAGGAACCGTTTATATCTAAAATCTTAAAATTTTATCAATTCGTGTGGAAGAATACGGAGAAAAAGACAATCACGTTCGGTTTTTAACCAATATAAATGAAGCTAGTACTATGTATGCTACAATAAACTATTAAACTTTTTTTTAAAAATATTTTGTTTAAAAATTAATGACTGTAGTGAAGCTGAAACTGTAAGCCCAAGCTGTAGAAGTCATTTTGCCGAACAGGCCTTAGTACAGTGAAATAAAGGGCATGATCCTGACGATAATTAGTCGAGTCCAGGAAAGCGCCAGTCCCAGGAGCTGATGCAGAAAGGAGTTGTCCTTACTGGCCTGACCCGAAGTAGACTAAAAATGCAGACAAAACATCAAGACTAAATAGTTTGGTCTACATAGAGTGAAGGATGAAAAGTAGACAGGGATAGCAAGACGCTGTCCTGACATCAGCTACACCAATTGCACCAATTGTAAAGCGCCGCGTCTCTACACTAACCATTGTGGCTAGCCTCGCAAGTTTAGCACGAAATTAACCATGTAATTAATAAAGTCATCACAGCCATTCCAATTATTAAAATTTTACAACAAGTCAATCGAAGTAAAAGACATAAAGTAAAGCGATATAATTTATAACATACATCAGAGTTCAATATTATTACATTTCTTTTCATCATCTAAGGAATACAGTAATTACATTTTCAATTGAGCTCATCACGTACACAATTGTAATTAACCAGATATTACAGAACAACCGACAATATTAATTGCGAGAAAAGCAAATAACAAGATACTAAAAAGACCAAACAAAAGAAGAAATTAAAAGCCAGATTGCTGTTTGAACCCTCGTTAGGTTATCAAATTGGGTGTTTCGCTCATTGAGATACCAAACCATCCGGGGCTAGACGGCATTTCTCGTAGCCGTATGATTTCATCATCTAGCGTTTGAAACAAACCTGAATCCATTCCCAATCCCTTTTTCACTAAAAGCCAACAAAGAAAAACCAATTTTTACCGAAGTACCATGACCAACTCCACTATGGAGGAAAAATCCCACAACACAGTGGCAACACAGAGAGAATGGGATAAGGCCGAGGGAGCGACCAAAGGAAGAGAGAGAGAGAGTCCATTTAACCCAAACCACAGCCGACAAGCATATTCCACCAGATCCATTCCATTTCCCCAAAATCCAGCAAGCCAACCGAGAAGGAGCATGGAGTGAAGTTCGGCCACCAAGCTAGATGAGAAGGCACAAGGAGGAGAAGGAGGAGCTAGTGAAGGAGAAGGACAACGACTCTAGGAGGAGGCAAAAAGCAAACCGAGCACCAGTCAATCGAAGGATAGCCGAGCCAAGCACAAGCAACCAAGAAGATAAAACCATGGTTCTACCCAAATCAAGCCAACCACATCTTACAAGGTATCCCCCACAATCCATTTTTGATCTTGCCATCAACATCATAGGACCACACCACATGCATCATCACAATCACAATCATCTCACTAAATCCAAGGCATACATAGAGGTAAGCTAGAGGTAGAAAGGGGAGAAAATAGGGAGGGGAGTAAAGTATACCAGAGGAGAGCCAACCGCGGCAACGGCGTGCCATGATCGGCCATCGTGCGCACTCGATGACCACCCACACTCCCCGGTGTGTGAGAAACCTCGAGCCCCGTCATATCAAACCAACCAAATCCACAGCCATCACCACCTCAACCTCATCTTTATCAATAACAACTCTAGTCAAAGATTAAATCGCATGCAAAAGCCAAGAACTGGAGGTAAATTGAAAAGGGGAAATCGGGAGTAAAGGGAGGAGCTTTGGATCCCATAGTCAGAGTCGAATCCATGACGCTAGGAGCTAGATCCGGCTAGTGATGAGCCGAGGAGGTGCCAGGGCAACCGATGATAGCTGATTCGGGCTAGGACGGTGACTGGGTAGGAGGAGAACTAAGACACAGCAGGAGAGCACGAGGGAAAGGGAACTAATCAGGGAGAGAAGCCAGCGGTGCAACTTCAAGGGCCAGTTGGCCAGGGAATCAGCACAAAGGGGAGTGGTGGCGTTGGCAGGGAGGCGACAGTGTTGATGAGGCATCGACCAGGAGAGATAGAGAGAGACTGAGAGAGGAGCGGAGTGAACGAGAGATAGGAGAGGAACCAGGTTAGTGGGCTAAGGCCCAGTCGGCCGATCGATTAAGTGCGAAGAGAGAGATAGATAAGAGAGTATATATTCACGTATTGTTATATTGAGTACTCTGTTGCATGCTTAATCATTTAAGTAGTATTTAACTTGCAAAACTTAGTTAATAATTGTTCATAGATATTAAACTAAAATAATTATCATTAGTAAACTAACTTCACGTGGTGGTGTAAAATAGGCTTTATTAATAAATTTTGAAATCCGTTAATTTGACCTAGGGAGTCGCACGGGAATGCATCGACATAGCTTATCCTTTATATCCGTAAATTGAATCATAGCGTATGTGTTAAATGCAGGAAAAGAACCGGGTCCGGAGGAAGGGTTTCACCCAAGCGAACTTGAGACTAAGACTTTCGATCAACTCGCAGGCAAGCATACCTTTGAACATGTGATCACATTATCTTGATTAAAAAAATATTTACCTAATAAAATATTATCACCCTGTACAAAATGAAATCGTGTTTTAATCCAGATGAATGCTATGATATAGAAATGAAAGAGGTATAGCAGACGTAACTAATGGAGCAATTGACATGCAGTATAAGTAAATGGTGGGCATTGGGTGCCTTGGGGAGGTTACAATGTGAAAGGTTGGAGCCCTCTGCATAGGGGTAAAAATCGAAGGACTTAAACACTTCACCCGTGTAATAGACCGTATCAATCGTATCAACCATTATTCTGTCAAGGATAGGTAGGGTCGGTAACTCTATCAAAATTATTATTCACTCCACAACTAGGAATGTAGATTTATCTAGGAAGAAAACTGGGCGATGCCTCAACTGGAATTTGGGCCATAAAGGACAGCCCCGACGCATATATTTAGTGATGTGGAGTGTCAGGTGAAGGTACATCCAACCCGATCAACCACTAGCTCATAATCGGGTGGGTGCCAAGTAATAGTGAGAACCACCTCAGGCCAACGATTATGACTAGTCGGGTGGAGATATAATATACTGAGATAGAGGTAAAAGTTCTATGCTTTGATTTAAGCATTGTATATAAGGAAATGTGAATATACATTTGCTATAAAAATCAGGGTGACTATAGATAAAGTGCTACTATGTGAGAACCCTCAAAATTAAGTAACCAACAACGCATGATTAAAAATACCATCAAGGCTAAATAACAATAATCACAGAATAATAAAAATAAAATTTCATTCACATGCACAAGACAAATGGATATAATATATATATATATCAATCTGAATTACAGAAGAGAGTTAATTACACAACAAATTTCATACATGAACTCTTATACACAAATTACAGTCTCAAATACAAGGATGAAAGTTACAACTCAATATTACAAACTTTGAATTTACCTCATACAACAAAAGCGTACATACATCAGACTAAGTATTATCACAGCCCACATAATACCTGCACAAAATTGTTAGCTAAAATGCAGTTGCAAAACTGAAATGGAATAGAAAACAATTGCCGTCAGAAATTGGGTTATCGTTCTTGCCCTTAGCCAAAGCACGCATAGAGATACCAGGATTTGTCAATGACAAACCGGCACCATCTCGCGTTAGTAAGGATCATCATCCGGCAAATTAAAAACTTACCTTCTTACCTGTGAAGCCATAGCAGAAATTACTCCTCCATGATGCTCGAGCAAGCCACCGACCATGCATGACTAACAGAGGACACGAGTCCACCATGCATGCATAACGACAAGGAACCAAGCCACGTCTCACCTCAACGCCACAAGGCGACAGAGACCAAGTCTTTGCCATACCATAAAAGAGAGTGCCGTAGTATAGAAAGCCTTTGCGAACCACACTCCCACAAAGCATTCCACCGCCCATAACACGATAAGCTTTCAATACTCCTCGCCCAAAGCCACTGCAAAGTCCACTTTGCCAAAAGAGAGAAACAAACAGAGGCACACAAGGCACCAATATTTTCAATCAACCCCATACAGCCACTTTCTTGCCCAAGAATTGCACACCCCAACTTAAGCACGGGACGGCGGCGGGAGCGGCACGACGACGGAAGGACAGCACCAAGTACACGGCTAGGAGATACTCCGAGAGCCACCACCCCACCAAGCACAAGGGCAAGGCAACCAAGAAAGCACAACCACCTCATCCTTAAGCCAACGACACAAGTAAGGTAAGGCTTGAAGAGCCCTGTTTTCCATGTAAGTAAGTCACACTAGCTAGCCCTTAGAAATAAAGCATGGAAATAAGACCATCCACTACACTAAATTAGCAAATTAGGGTGGCCATCCGATAAGCCCTTGGGGCGGGATTGGCATCTCCGTGCACATCCAGTCCCAAACCACCACGGTTGCTCACCCCAAACCCACAAAGACAGAGGCTTTAGCGGCCGTCCATGAGCCCTGGACATCGACAATTGCTCCCCGGCGCAATGTCCATGCCCAGCCCCCACATGGTTGCTCACCAAAGACCACACATCTTTACTAGTAATCACCAAGCATGCATAGTATACACAAATCACAGGAATACATAAGAGTAGGGGATGGGAGTAGAGGAGGAGAACCTGGTAAAGAAGGGAGTGCATGGCGTCGGTGGTTCATGGCCACCGTGGCGCACGTGACCGGCGAGTAGCAGGCGGGGCACGGGCCAGCAAAGGCCAAAGCAGAGCCGCTGGCGGCGTGCGCGCACGCCATGGCGCACCGCCGTAGAAGAGGAAGAGGCAACCCCACATGCGTCGGTAAAGCCGGTTCCACCGAGGCGCATGCCCACCGTGGCAGATCCGTGCGCGGCGGCTCAAGGTATGGCGCGCCGCCAAAATCCCCATACATCTCCGGTTCACCACAAATACCCACCAAAAACACAATAGAAAAGGAAACACGGATCCAAGCCCCAAAAGCTCACCACACCAAATCCATGAAGCTAGCACCCATCCCACCAGGGGACTGCGATTTTAGATCGCGGCGGGAACCGGGAGGGAGGCGAGCAGAGGGGAGCCAAAAGGCGAGGAGAGGCGGCGCGGAAGGCCGGCGGACGGCGGCGCCATGGTCGGCGGGGTTGATGCGGCGAGGCGCCGCAAGAGAGAGGAGGGCGGGCCGCAGAGAGAGGGGAGAGGAGGAGCAGCGAGAGAGAGGAGAGAGTGGGGAGCAGCGTCGGTAGGGTCCTTAGACCCCGCGCGATGCCCGGGCCGTTCGAACTGCTCAGCCGAAAGGCCGAGTGGGCGATTTCTTTATATATATATATATAACAAGTGAGTCCAACACAGAGATATGTAAAGAGAAAAAACAGACAAGCTAAAATACATGTATATTATCAATTTAAATCAATAATACAAAAGCTCTGTAAATAATATTCATGAAAATAAGCTGGAAAAATTTAAAAGGACCAAACTCTTAAGTATAAATTCAAGGGTTATTGTTTCATTTGAAATTCTATAATTAGAAATATTTCTATCTTAAAATAATGCAGGAAGGGATTTGGTTCGGGGAAGCAAGCTGTTCGAACAAACACTGAAATAACTACTCCTCGATCGAGCAAGTAAAGCGAGCAAACAAGCTTGCTGTGGTTCATGAAAATGTTTTGTTTTGTGATTATTTCTAACTTTCTGAATGTTGCATTAAAGTAATTTCTAAAGAAAAGGAAAATGGTGGAAGTATGGATAACATGATAAAAATGAAGAGAGAACGGGACCCTTTGGAGGAGCGGTGGATGTAAAGAGATTAATAGAGGATGGTAAAGGGTGCTCTGGATTGAGAGTTCGAGAGGCGGTGAGGCCCTTTACATATGGTTATTATATAAGGACTAGAAAACAATCCTCATTCGAAAATAACCGTAAAGCAAGTATCAACCATACTCCGTCTGAGCAGGCGGAACATGTTACTCTCTTTTATTGCTATTATCTCCATGATGGGTAAGTAATATCTTAGGAAAGGGACTCGGGCGGTAAGAGAACCAGGAGTCCAAGTCGCTTATATTAGCGTATGTGGAGTGTCGAGTATGTAGAACCGCTCGACCAACGGCTTTATAGCCGGATGGAGGTATAGTGATAAGAGTCGAAAACATTCGTATTCTGAATTTGGGGTCGCATCAAAGGAAATGCGAATGACCGGTGTCCATAAAATTGAATAATTATGGGTAAAGTGATACAAGTCTGCATGCAGTACTAAAAATCATGAATTCATGCCGTCTCTTGGATAAGAGTCACTGGGAGAAACACTTGTTTTTCTCTTGTTCCAGAATGAATGGTAGATATTTCATAAGTTAAAACATGACCAACCTTTCAAAACTTAAATTATGTCTTTTGGAAAAGTTGAATCGGGTAAGATACGGTAGAAACACGAACAAGATTGCATCATTATTTATAAACTTGTGAGTACTCTGTACTCACTCTTGCTATTAAATCTCCCCTTCGTAACAATTCTCGCAGGGAATTTTGGGTTTCAAGAGGGCGGGCTTGAGTATGGGGACACCTCGGGATATGAGGTTGCAGAGGATGATTGAGATGGAGGCCGTATCGGCGGTGGGAGGAATAGACAGTCCTTAGATTGTCATAACAGACCGAAGGGTATTGCAGAATAAGTAACCATGTATCTCCCACTAATGTAGTACTTAGTTATGTAGTGGACCGGACTTGTGGTAAGCAGAAGAAAGCGGTTAGGTGACTCGAACTTAAGTCACCTACGGGTTGTAATAAATATTGTGTTTTCAGACTCTAATTATTGTTCTGCGCAACTACTCGATTGGCTTATTACTTGTCAAATGCGGTGTTCTACTGAAATGACGAGTAATAATCCGTTGACTAGTGTTATTACCCCATGGTAATGACACGGTCGCCACAGGTGGTATCAGAGCAATGGTTCGAGGGCCACGCAAATAATTAGAGACTGTTCCTTGACTTAAGGAGGTGATTCTTGCTATATGGCAATACATATTCTTTAATACTTCTCATCTGTACATCCTTTCTTATTTGGTTAGCTCTAGGCTTAGGCATTGTTACTTGAGACCACCATTCCGGAGTTGGATGTAGTCGGGTTAGGAGGAGAGGATATCCACGAGAGAGATGGCACGAGAGAGGAGTGAGGATCCATGAGAGAGCTTGTACTTTACTTTGATGTTGTACCATGAACTTGTTATCATGCAGTTGTACGTCTGTTCTACTTATTGCATTATCATTGTACTAGTTATCGCAACTCCATTTAGTAAGATGTTTTAAAAGTACTTTCCATCATGTTTACTCTGTTAAATTGTTTCGCATGAATTATTGGGGCCAAATTTTCTGTGATCTAAGTAGTAAGAAATAAAATAGAAAGTAAGATACGTGTATATGCATGCAAGTAGTAATCATTCTGTACTTATCTTTTCTATAGCATGATGATGATGATGATGATAATAATAATAATAATAATAATAATAATAATAATAATAATAATAATGACTAATATGAAGCAAAACGCATACAAAGAAAATAAATCTATACACATATGCACAGTTAAAAGTAAATATTCTCATGCAATCTAATATGGGCAATTATTCCAAATCACTGCAGGATGGGTGATCATAATCAAACCGAAGCCGATAGAGCAGCTGCTTCGGGATTAACTGAACAAAACAGACCTGCAGAAGGCCAGAATGTGCCACCAATTCTGCCACCACCCCTACCACTTCCCCATTCCACAAACACAAGTGAAGGAAGCCCCTCTAATCAGGGTAGCTTCAATCAATTATTCCAATTCTTAGAAAACTCTCGAAGGGAGTCTCAGGAAGCACAAAATAAATTTATGGAGGCCTTACTTTCCCGCTTTGCCCCAACAACTACACCTACTCAGCACCAAGGAGTAAGTTTGGGGGAATTTCTCCACACGCGCCCACCCACCTTCTCAAAAGCCATTGACCCTTTAGAGGCGAAGGATTGGTTGTGGGAGGTAGAGAAAAAGTTGGACACCGTAGGGTGTTCAGATGAGGAGAAAGTGCGATATGCTTCGCACCAACTCACGGGTCCAGCTGCGACCTGGTGGCTGAATTTTCAGCAAAATAGGAGTCAAAATCGTCCCATCTCTTGGGATGAGTTTAAACAAAACTTTGTTAATACCCATGTACCCCAAGGGAAAATGGAGCTGAAAAAGAAGGAATTCCGAGAATTGACCCAGAATGATAGCAAGCTAAATGACTATCTGAGTCAATTCAATGAATTATCCCGTTATGCTCATGAGGACATAAACACAGAGGAAAAGAAGATAGAGAAATTTCTAGAAGGGATGAACCCATACATGAAACTCCACCTCAAACTTCACCGTATCACCGAGTTTGGGACTTGGTGAATCGAGCTTTCATATTTGAAAATGAGCATGCTCACTTGCAGGAAGAAAGGAGGAAGAGAGCCAAAATAGCCCCTAGACCTGTCAGATTCAGACAGTCTAGACCCCAAACACCTTATTACAAGTCCCAACACCCTCAGTTCCAGCATTCTTCCATCGCTCCACCAAGGCCAACATTTCCACCACCACCTACCATCACACCTATTGTGTGCGCCAGATGTAATGGCCGCCATCTTACCAAGGATTGCCTCAGGTGGTCTGGTGCATGTTTCAATTGTGGAAAATCAGGCCATCGCAAGAGTGACTGTCCGCATCCCGCCAGAACCCAGGGGATGGTTGCTCCACAAAACTCAGTGCCAAGACTTCCAGCGCCACCACCTCGTGCACCTGCAGGCCGTGGCAAGGATTCTGCCCCGACAAATGCACCAAGGTGGAATGGCAAGGGAGGATCGGCCAAGCTCAACCATGTGGCTGCTGATCAGATAGGAGAGGCGACGGATGTGATAACGGGTACCTTACTTCTCCCACCTTCATTTGGCACTGTCTTATTTGATCCCGGTGCCACTCATTCTTTCATCTCCCATCATTTTATTCATGAAAATGGGTTAGAGTGCATTCCATTAGAAAAACCCATGGGAGTAAGTACCCCAGCAGGAGTTATCACTGTCACTTCACTCCGAAAGAATCAGGAGATAATCATCTGCCATACAAAATTTACTGCTGACCTCCATGTCATAGCCTTGACTAATCTTGAAGTGATTTTAGGCATGGATTGGTTAGCCAAAAATGGAGTAAAAATAGACTGTGAACAGAAAAGTGCTTCCATCCGAAAATCAGACGGCTCCAGATTGTTATATTTCGGAGCCCGAAAACACCCGAAATCAATACACCCAAAACTAACACACCTACAAGAAAGGACAATCCAAGACATACCAGTAGTTCAAGAATTTGAGGATGTATTCCCGGATGAACTACAGCATGCCCCCAGTCGAGAGGTTGAGTTTGCTATCGACTGATCCGGGGCGGCTCCAATATCCAAGAGGCGTGCGGATGAATCCACAAGAGTTGGTAGAACTAAAGAAACAACTAGATGAACTGGAAGAAAAAGGATTTATCCGAGAAAGTACTTCCCCATGGGGAGCCCCAGTGCTCTTTGCGGGAAAGAAAGACGGAGGAGTGCGATTATGCACGGACTACCAAGAGTTAAATAATGTCACCATCAAAAACAAGTACCCATTGCCTCGCATTGATGATCTATTTGATCAACTCAAGGGAGCATGTGTATTTTCAAAGATAGACCTAAGGTCAGGGTATCATCAAATCCGGATGAAAGCTGCGGACATTGAGAAAACTGCATTCGTAACCAGATATGGTCATTATGAATACACAGTGGTACCATTCGGGTTAACCAATGCACCGGCAGTATTCATGAATCTGATGAATAAGATATTCATGAAATATCTGGATAAATTCGTAGTTGTCTTCATAGATGACATTCTCATCTATTCCAAAAATATGGAAGAACATACCCAACATCTTAAAATCGTGCTGGAGACTCTCAGAGCACATCAACTCTATGCCAAGTTCAACAAGTGTGAGTTTTGGATAGATCAAGTAGCATTCCTAGGCCATATTGTATCTGGGCGAGGAATAGAAGTGGACCCAAGAAAAATTGAAGTCAGAACCTCTGGAAGCAACCAACGTTGTTACAGAAATTAGAAGCTTTTTAGGATTTGCGGGATATTACCGCAGATTCATCAAAGGATTCTCTCAAATAACATCACCCCTCACAAAGCTGCTAAGAAAAGATACTCCATACAAATGGACCGAAAACTGTGAGAAAAGCTTCCAAGAATTAAAGAAAAGGTTAACCACCGCACCAGTACTAGCCCTTCCGGAAGAAGGCAGCGAATATATTGTGTATTGCGATGCCTCCAGAAACGGATTGGGTTGTGTGCTCATGCAAAAAGATAGAGTAATATCATATGCATCCAGACAACTAAGACCACATGAAATGAATTACCCAACCCATGATCTAGAACTGGCAGCTGTGATTTTTTCTCTGAAAATATGGAGACACTATCTCTATGGAGCCAAATGTACCCTGTACAGTGACCACAAAAGTCTGAAATACATCTTCACTCAGAAAGAATTAAACTTAAGGCAAAGAAGATGGTTAGAACTCATAAAAGATTATGACTTGACCATAAATTATCACCCAGGAAAGCAAACGTAGTGGTGATGCATTGAGTAGAAAGGTTCATTGCCACAACATATTAATGCCAGTACATATTTGAATTGACACAAGAATTGGCCAAAATGGAAATCGATTTCAAAATCACCCATACAAGCAACAATAGCACCATGACCTTCCACTCGACTCTATTAGATCAAATTAAAGAGGAATGAAAAGCAGACTCTTTTATAATAGAAGAAGTAAAAAGGATTGAAACCAAACAACCATCTGAATTTAATCTCAGTGACAAAGGCATCCTCTACTATCAGAACAGAATCTGTGTACCGGATGATCCCAAAATCAAGGAAATCATATTAAGAGAAGCTCATGACTCTCTCTACACTATCCATCCCGGTAGTACTAAAATGTATCAAGACCTCAAGGATACATTTTGGTGGAGGGGTATGAAAAGGGAAATTGCTGATTATGTTAACAGGTGTGACACCTGCCAGAAAGTAAAGGCTGAACACCAATGTCCAGCTGGCTTACTTGAACCACTCAAAATTCCAGAATGGAAATGGGAGGATATCACAATGGATTTCATTACCGGACTTCCCATGACCCCCACAAAGAAAGATGCCATCTGGGTGATAGTGGATCGACTCACTAAGTCGGCTCACTTCATCGCCACAAACCAAAAATACTCCTTTAACAAATTGGCGAACTATACATCGAGAGAATAGTCACTCTCCATGGAGTCCCAAAACTATCACTTGGATAGAGGATCTGTCTTCACATCAGAGTTCGGAAGAGCCTACAAAATTCATTGGGAACTCAACTAAATTTCAGCACGGCTTATCATCCACTGGCGACGGTCAAACAGAAAGAGTAAATCAGATACTAGAAGATATGCTTAGGGCAAGTGTGCTAAACTTTGGAGAATCTTGGAGTAAGCACCTACCCTTAGCGAGTTTGCCTATAATATGACTACAGTCTAGCATTGAGATGGCTCCATACGAAACCTTTGTATGGGAGAAAATGCAGATCTCCCATTTGCTGGTATGAAGTAGGAGAAAAGCCATTGTTGGGACCAGAAATTGTAAGGGAAAATGATAAGGCAATACAAATCATTAGGGAACGACTTAAGATTGCCCAAAACAGACAAAAGAGTTATGCAGATAATCGTAGAAGAGATCTCAAATTTAGTCCTGGTGATCTGGTGTATCTAAAGGTCTCACCGATGAAGGGGATTCGTCGGTTTGGACTAAAAGGCAAATTGAGTCCTAGATATGTTGGTCCTTTTAAGATTCTTGAACAAAAGGGCACGTCTGCATATCAGCTAGAGCTACCAAATCATCTCTCAAGAATCCACAATGTATTCCATGTATCTCAACTCAGAAAATGCCTCAAAGCACCAGCCGAACAACTGTCAGATACCAACATTCAATTACAAGATGATCTCACCTATGAAGAGCAACCTCTCAAGATACTAGAAACTGAAGAGCGGAAATTAAGAAACCGTACCATTCGCTTTTGCAAAGTGCAATGGAAAAATCATTCTACGCACGAAGCAACTTGGGAAAGAGAAGAAGAACTTCGCGAGCGCTATCCTCACCTCTTCAAGTAAGTGATTTCGGGGGCGAAATCTATTCTAAGGGGGGGAGGATGTGAGAACCCTCAAAATTAAGTAACCAACAACGCATGATTAAAAATACCATCAAGGCTAAATAACAATAATCACAGAATAATAAAAATAAAATTTCATTCACATGCACAAGACAAATGGATATAATATATATATATCAATCTGAATTACAGAAGAGAGTTAATTACACAACAAATTTCATACATGAACTCTTATACACAAATTACAGTCTCAAATACAAGGATGAAAGTTACAACTCAATATTACAAACTTTGAATTTACCTCATACAACAAAAGCGTACATACATCAGACTAAGTATTATCACAGCCCACATAATACCTGCACAAAATTGTTAGCTAAAATGCAGTTGCAAAACTGAAATGGAATAGAAAACAATTGCCGTCAGAAATTGGGTTATCGTTCTTGCCCTTAGCCAAAGCACGCATAGAGATACCAGGATTTGTCAATGACAAACCGGCACCATCTCGCGTTAGTAAGGATCATCATCCGGCAAATTAAAAACTTACCTTCTTACCTGTGAAGCCATAGCAGAAATTACTCCTCCATGATGCCTGAGCAAGCCACCAGCCATGCATGACTAACAGAGGACACGAGTCCACCATGCATGCATAACCAGCAAGGAACCAAGCCACGTCTCACCTCACTGCCACAAGGCAGCAAGAGACCAAGTCTTTGCCATACCATAAAAGAGAGTGCCGTAGTATAGAAAGCACTGCCAGAACCACACTCCCACAGCATTCCACCGCCCATAACACCAGTAAGCTTTCAATACTCACTGCCCAAAGCCACTGCAAAGTCCACTGCCCAAAAGAGAGGAAACAAACAGAGGCAGCACAAGGCACCAATATTTTCAATCAACCCCATACAGCCACTTTACTGCCCAAGAATTGCACACCCCAACTTAAGCACCAGACGGCGGCCAGGGAGCCAGCACGACCAGAAGGACAGCACCAAGTACACCAGCTAGGAGATACTCCCAGGAGCCAGCCACCCCACCAAGCACAAGGGCAAGGCAGCCAAGAAAGCACAACCACCTCATCCCCTTAAGCCAACGACACAAGTAAGGTAAGGCTTCGAAGAGCCCCTGTTTTCCATGTAAGTAAGTCACACTAGCTAGCCCTTAGAAATAAAGCATGGAAATAAGACCATCCACTACACTAAATTAGCAAATTAGGGTGGCCATCCAGTAAGCCCTTGGGGCGTGGATTGGCATCTCCGTGCACATCCCGATCCCAAACCACCCACGGTTGCTCACCCCAAACCCACAGCACAGAGGCTTTAGCGGCCGTCCATGAGCCCCTGGACATCGACAATTGCTCCCCCGGCGCAATGTCCATGCCCAGCCCCCACATGGTTGCTCACCAAAGACCACACATCTTTACTAGTAATCACCAAGCATGCATAGTATACACAAATCACCAGGAATACATAAGAGTAGGGGATGGGAGTAGAGGAGGAGAACCTGGTAAAGAAGGGAGTGCATGGCGTCGGTGGTTCATGGCCACCGTGGCGCACGTGACCGGCGAGTAGCAGGCGGGGCACGGGCCAGCAAAGGCCAGCGAGCCGTCGGCCGCAGCGTGCCGCTGCCATGGCGCACCGCCGTAGAAGAGGAAGAGGCAACCCCACATGCGTCGGTAAAGCCGGTTCCACCGAGGCGCATGCCCACCGTGGCGATCCGGCGGCGGCTCAAGGTATGGCGCCGGCCGGCCAAGAATCCCCATACATCTCCGGTTCACCACAAATACCCCACCAAAAACACAATAGAAAAAGGGGGAAACACCAGATCCAAGCCCCAAAAAGCTCACCACACCAAATCCATGAAGCTAGCACCCCATCCCACCAAGGGGGACCTGCCGATTTTTAGATCGGCGGCGGGGAACCGGGAGGGGAGGCGAGCACCGAGGGGGAGCCGAAACCGGGCAGGAGAGGCGGCGCGGAAAGGCCGGCGGACGGCGGCGCCATGGTCGGCGGGGTTGATGCGGCGGCGGGCGCCGCAAGAGAGAGGAGAGCGGGGCGTCGCAGGAGAGAGGGGAGAGGAGGAGCAGCCGAGAGAGAGAGAGGAGTGGGAGCCAGGCGTCGGCGGGTCCTTAGACCCCGCGCCGACCGGGGCGTTCGGCCTGCTCAGCCGAAGGCCGAGTGGGCGATTTCTTTATATATATATAACAAGTGGAGTCCAACACAGAGATATGTAAAGAGAAAAAAAACAGCAAGCTAAAATACATGTATATTATCAATTTAAATCAATAATACAAAAGCTCTCTGTAAATAATATTCATGAAAATAAGCCTGGAAAAATTTAAAAGGACCAAACTCTTAAGTATAAATTCAAGGGTTATTGTTTCATTTGAAATTCTATAATTAGAAATATTTCTATCTTAAAATAATGCAGGAAGGGATTTGGTTCCAGGGGAAGCAACTGTTCAGACAAACACTGAAATAACTACTCCTCGGTCAGGCAAGTAAAGCAGGCAAACAAGCTTGCTGTGGTTCATGAAAATGTTTTGTTTTGACAGTTATTTCTAACTTTCTGAATGTTGCATTAAAGTAATTTCTAAAGAAAAAGGAAAATGGTCGGAAGTATGGATAACATGATAAAAATGAAGAGAGAACAGGACCACTGGAGGAGCAGTGGACTGTAAAGAGATTAATAGAGGATGGTAAAGGGTGCTCTGGATTGAGAGTTCAGAGGCAGGTGAGGCCCTTTACATATGGTTATTATATAAGGACTAGAAAACAATCCTCATTCTGAAATAAACCGTAAAACAGTATCAACCATACTCCCGTGCTGAACGGGCGGAACATGTTACTCTCTTTTATTGCTATTATCTCCATGATGGGTAAGTAATATCTTAGGAAAGGGACTCGGGCAGTAAGAGAACCCGGAGTCCAAGTCGCTTATATTAGCGTATGTGGAGTGTCGAGTATGTAGAACTGCTCGACCAACGGCTTTATAGCCGGATGGAGATATAGTGATAAGAGTCGAGAAAACATTCTGTATTCTGAATTTGGGGTCGCATCAAAGGAAATGCGAATGACCAGTGTCCATAAGAATTCAGAATAATTATGGGTAAAGTGATACAAGTCTGCATGATACTAAAAATCATGAATTCATGCCGTCTCTTGGATAAGAGTCTACGGGAGAAACACTGGTTTTCTCTTGTTCCGAATGAATGGTAGATATTTCATAAGTTAAAACATGACCAACCTTTCAAAACTTAAATTATGTCTTTTGGAAAAGCTGAATCAGGTAAGATACAGGTAGAAACCTGAACAAGATTGCATCATTATTTATAAACTTGCTGAGTACTCTGTACTCACTCTTGCTATTAAATCTCCCCCCTTTCAGAACAATTCTCAGCAGGGGAATTTTTGGGTTTCGAAGAGGGCGGGCTTGAGTATGGGGACACCTCAGGATATGAGGTTGCAGAGGATGACGAGATGGAGGCCGTATCTGACGGCTGGGAGGAATAGACAGTCCTTAGATTGTCATAACAGGACCGAAGGGTATTGCAGAATAAGTAACCATGTATCTCCCACTAATGTAGTACTTAGTTATGTAGTGGACCAGACTTGTGGTAACTGTAAGAAACGGTTAGGTGACTCGAACTTAAGTCACCTACGGGTTGTAATAAATATTGTGTTTTCAGACTCTAATTATTGTTCTGCTGCAACTACTCTGATTGGCTTATTACTTGTCAAATGCGGTGTTCTACCGAAATGACAGGTAATAATCCGTTGACTAGTGTTATTACCCCATGGTAATGACACGGGTCGCCACATACTAGGTTGTGCAGTGCTATATAAATTACGAATTCATACCTATCTTCTGGATTGGATGCTACGTGAACCAATATAGGTTTTACCTGTTTATACGAGTGTTCAGTAAATTTCTAAATTAATACTATGAAATTCTTTATCAACCTAAAAAATATTTTTTTTGAGATGCTATGAGAATGAGATTTGATTCGAGGAAATGTTGGCTTATAATCATACAAGTGCATTTTTGCTATTAATACTTGTTGAGTACTCTATACTCACCGGTGTTATTATTCTCCTTTGTTTATTGGTTAGTTATCCTGGGATTTCACTCGGTGTGGATGAGGCCTACTTAGAGGAGTTCTATACCTAGTGAGAGAGATGAATTTGAGTGTGACCCATTCTCCTTTGTTTAGAGATTAGTTGGCCTGGAATTTAACTTGGTGTGGATGAGGCCTACCCATAGGAGTTCTATACTGAGTGAGAGCGAGATGATTTTGAGTATGACCTGCATAAGGTGGACACCTTATACGAGATAGCAGATCGAGCATGATCCTTAGGGTATATGTAAATTAATGCGATGTTTTATATTTTTTAGTACTTGTGTAACTGTTAGTTGAACTAGAACGGTTTCTGTTATTATTGTAATATTCAGACTCTGGTGGTTTTGTAAAAGATTTTAGCCCTGCGTGCCTATATTTATGTAATATTATGTTCAGTCTCTAATTATTATTTTACTGCCATACTTTAATGAACTTTTTATTCGTTAAAACAATGTTTCGATGAACAATAATCTATTGACCAGTATTATTACACCTTGGTAATGATATGGGTCGCCACACCAATGCCATTGCATCAGCTGCTAGTTACCTTGCAGGGAGGTAATGCTAGCAGGCAGAGTAACTGGTGCTAACAAATTAAAACGGAATGAGTGTGAATATAAAAGCTTATTTACGAAAGCATTTGGATTGATCATCTCTTGTCCAGAAGTTCAGGATCTGAACCCTTGGGTACAAAAAAAAAACTCTGTCTTGATTTTCACCACCCCTCTTGGCCTCCACACACTCCTAACACTTTCTGACAAAATTTCACGTTGTTAATAGTCTATCACCGAACTTACAATTGGCTTCTTCAGAAGACATACACACATACACGGTCAGACTACCAACCTGATTAATTTGTCTTTGCAACTCATAATCTCAGAGGCAAACCGTAGTTGTGAAACGATCGGATTACTCCATCGCGACTTGCAGTCACTATTACCGTGTTCCATGCAGCCGATATTGCGGAGAGACAATCAGCAAGTTGGGGCTCATTTGCAGACCTTGAAGAACGGAGCTTTTCCTCTGGCCATGTCATAGACCCCCTCGTACAGTCAGGAAGAAACCAATGACCAGGGGAACGGCATTCCCCATGACGGCGCAAAGTGGGAGCACTATCAGATTTCTCAGTCAAGCAGGAAGGCTTGGCGTGCCTGTCTTGATGCACTCCCGGCCATGGTACCGCAGTTGTCACGTCCTTGGAGAAGAACATCTCACAAGAGCAATCTGATTTGGCTTCTCCCTTATGCATGGTGCTGGCTGAAATATCGAAGTTCCAAATATAGACGTTGGAATCCCTGCCGGCAGATATGAGATATCTACCATCTGATGTTAAAGATGGTGATGATAGAGCCTTGGATTTCCAAGGTCCTGCATTGAACGTAGAAAGGGTGAGGTTGTCAGTACTGAGGCTGTGAAATGTAAGAAGGTTAAACAATGACAGATTTCTAAGCAAATGGAAGATAACTTCTACGCAAATATACCTTCGAACTTTTGGATGATATCAACACCATCAGCCATTCGAATTTTAGAATCTGTTGATGAAACTATAATCCTAGGGGAATCACTTGTACATAACTGCAAAGTGACGATCATAAATTAGTGTATTGATTTAACAATTACAAGGACACTATTGCTTCCCTAAATCACTAGTAGAGAAATCTTAAATGAACCAAGGCAGACATCAACCTGCAGGCTGTTGATCCTACTGGCAGCAGACTTTTTCTTCCCTTGCATAAACAATTCTTTGTCTAGTTGGATGTTTTCACCTAAGCATTAAAATGAACTGCTCAGTTGGGAGTACTGAATACTGATACACCAAAAGAGACATCCTAAGTAACGGAAACCACACAGATGATAAAAAATAAAAAATGAGCCCTGTACCTGTTTGATCATAGAAGCGACATACTCCTGCAGCCGTGCCAACAATAAAACCCTGATTTACAAATGCATGAATTAGCATCCAATGATGCAAAATAATCTGTAATAGCATTTTGATCAGATTCAAACCTTTTCGTCGGGTTGGTAACTAACAGCAGTAATGATATTCCGTGTATCAGCCCAGTCGACTACTCGCTTCTCTACAACATCCCAGATGCGGACTGTACCATCTATTGAGCCACTGATGAAGTATTTTTCATCAGCAGGGTTGAATTGAACACACGTCACTGTTGAAAATTTCAAAGGAATGAAAAGCAAAGTCAAGTTCTTATCCAGGAAAATATTGAGACTGTCATGGGTCAAAGTATGGAGAAAATCATAAGACTTTCTCATCATCACAACAAGGCTAGTACAAAAAAAGTTATAAAGCAACACCGAGCAAGTCATTAGGATAGTTCGTTAATAGTATTTATAATTACCATAGTCTTTGTGTTTGAATACTGCAAGACAACCATCATAGCCAACTTTCCACAAGCGTGCTGTCTTATCTTTTGATGAGGTCAAGAGATACTGGAGTCGAACAATTCAAAGCAGGTAAGCAAATGTAACTCCAAAAACAAACTAATATATGTTTATTGTCCATGAAAACATATTAATACATAGTTGCAATTTCAGGTAAGTGAATTGAGTATGAATATGCCACATATACATAATCAAGAGCACAACTTACATCTGACTTTGACCATGTCATATCCAGGATATTACTTCTATGGCCATGGAATTCATGTAAGGGAGTCTCTGAAATACGGAAAGCCTTCTTGGGCATTACTGCAAGGGCATGGTTCTGCCCCTTCGCTAGCTTTGGCTTAAGAACTTTAATTTTCTCCATATATTCATGAGGGTTTTCTCCCCCGTACAACTCATGAGATGCTTCCACTTCTGTAATCTGCCATATTCGTACAACACAGTCCTCACCACCAGTTGCTAAATACCAGCCAGATGGACTGAACTTCATGACTCTAATTAAACCCTTGTGAGCTTGGATTTCTTGACCCATATAGACAGCAGAGAATTCGACAAATTTTTTGTTTCGATGCTGAACTCTTGTTGTTCTGGATGGCATGCCTGTTGTGCAGTTTTTTACATGAACATCATACTTGCAAATTCCACGAAAACTCCTATTTTTCACGAAGCTCTTCCACAAGGTCTTGATATCCTTTTTCTTACCACAAATGGATACTTTTGTCTCTCCTTCAGGACTGGTATACACCCTTCGCAATAACTTTGGAACAGGTCGAGAAAGGCCAAGTAAGCTTTCAAACTCCATAAGAGACATCACCTTATCTGATGCAACCTCCTTAAGCATGCTAGTTAGTCCGCCATGCCCACCGTTGTGAACTGCATATCTCTTTCCACTGTCAAGATCCCTTATGCAACAGGCGCCATCAAATACTGATTCATTCCTGGGAACAAATGAATCGAAGGAAGAAATGCCACTGATAGTTCTCTCCTCCAAGTCAGCGGAAGGGTCAATTGTTGTTATTTCTCCCTGGCGTTGAGAAAGATCCACTCTACTAGCAACCAAGTCATGAAATCCCATTCCCTTATAGAATCTCTGTCGCCTTTCTTGTACACTAATGGGCTCGCTTGCCCAAATCTCATACTCAAGTTTCATTGGTGCTAATCCATCATCACTCGTGCTGCAATCATCTGACGATGATGGCTCCCTTGGTGATCTAATATCATCAAATGCATCGAAGAAAATATCATCCCTATCTGAGTCGGGTCTTGGCATATTCCACTAAATTGCTTCAAGACCAAGAAAAACAATCGACACAGGGCTTCTCACCCCGTGTGAAGGCGCAAGGAGTAGTGTTCAAAATGTCATCTGAAATTGACAACACTAATGTCAGCCTCATGATATTCCTAGAGCACAAAAAATGCCGAGATCATGAGAGAAACATGAAACAGCGTGAAGAAAATGATTTGCACTAAAAAGAAAGCCACATGGACGACATTATACCAAGTGATTTATCTCGAGCTTTGGCAGTCCTGTTCACACCGAAAATCTCATAACATGTTTACGTTACGATTCCACACGCAGAAATTCATCAAAACTAAGTAAAGCAGGAGCAAAGTTGTTTAATTACTCCATGGAACCGGCGATCGTATCACCCATCAATCATCAAAGTATGTGTTAGACAGCTATTGTTTAACCATGCATATCGCTTATCTCTTGCCGTTCTATCCCTTATCTCTCCAAACCTTCCCGATCCTATTTCTATAAATCGGTTGAGTGGTTATGGAAGGGATTCGGATATATATATGTATGCCTCAGCAATCAATAGAATTATTGCGTTGAGCCATCCCCTTGCTTTACGCTTTCATGGTATCAGATTGTTTTAGATCCTAATCTTCCGCTACAATCGCCAGCGGCGCTTCCTCCTCCTCGCGCCATGGCTGATAACTCTAACCCGGCCACCTTGGCTGCTCTCGATGCTGCCGCGGCAGCCGCTAACGCCGCTGCACGCGCCGCTCTTGCGGGCACCCTCACCACTGCATCAGGCGACGACTCCCAGTCTGCGTCTCTTGCGGACGCCGTTGCCACAGCAGCGGCTGATGCAGTTCGCGCCGCCCTTGCCTCTCTTAGCGTCTCGGCGTCCGCTTCCTCGACGCCTGTGCCGCCACCGACGGCCACATCGCCCGGGTCTTCTACCGCCGAACCCAGCGACGTTGATGCCGTGGCGTCTCTTCATGCCCAAGCCGTCGCCGTCCTCCACATCAAGACTCTTGTCCCCGTCACCCTCGACCTCGCCGCGTCCAACTACACCAAGTGGCGTGGCCTCTTCCTCGTCATCCTCGGCAAGTACGCGCTCGCCGATCACGTCCTGACGGATGTTTCTCATGCGGATCGGCCGGATTGGGCTCGCATGGACTGTGTCGTCCTCGCATGGCTTTATGGATCTATCTCCGCCGAGCTGCTTGAGATCGTGATGGCTCCCTCGTCGACGGCCCGCGTCGTATGGCGTAACCTTGAGCACCAGTTTCTGGGTAACCAGGAACAGCGCGCTCTCCAACTCTCTGCTCAGTTCCACTGCTTCGCGCAAGGCGACCTCTCTGTCACCGACTACTGCCGGCGCTTGAAGTCCATGGCCGACGGACTTGCCGATCTGGGCGAGCCCATCACCGACCGCACCCTCGTCCTCACCATCCTCAAAGGTTTGAACGAGAAGTTCCATCACTTGCAAACTATTCTTCCATTGCAGAAGCCGTTCCCAACGTTCCTCGAGACTCGCTCCCAACTGTTGCTCGAAGAAATCACCAAGGGCGGACGCACATCGGGCGCCTCGGCTGCATTCCTTGCCACCGGGGGCGCAGGTCGCGGCTCCATCCCCGGGGGTGCGCCGGCTCCTCCTCAGGCGCATGTCACGGGCTACGGCTCTGGCAACACCGGCGGGTCCGGCAGCAACAACGGAAAGACCTCCCGCAACAACCGCAAACGGCGCGGTAATGGCGGCGGGAACGGCGGAGCGCCTGGAGGCGGAAACGGCGGCGGGAGTGGCAACCCTCAGCCATCGCTCGGTCACGCTTCAGCCTGGCCAAGTCCCTTCAATCCTTGGGCCGGGACCATTCACATGTGGCCCGGACCGATGGGACGGGGTCTTCTCGGGACACGGCCGCTGGATCGCTCGGGCGGCCCACTTCCGATGAAGTTTTTCCCAGCTCGGGCGCACCTTCTGCCTGCGCCTTCCCGGCCTATGGCGCGGGGCCTCAATTGCTGCCGGGCGGCGGCAGTATGGCTTTCCCCACGCCATCAACAGTGCCTTCTACGCCGCACGGTTGGAGCAGTGTCGCCAGCTCGCCGGCTCCAGTGTGGGATCAGCACGCTTTGGCCAATGCTTTCCACACGGTGTCCCTGACGCAGCCACCTTCGCCGGCACATGATTGGTATATGGACACGGGGGCCACATCTCACATGGCTTCGGATGCCGGTACTCTCTCTTTTTCACACCCTCCCACTATTGCCTCTCCCTCTAATATTGTTGTTGGCAATGGTTCCCTTCTTCCTGTCACCGCTGTTGGCTCCACTCTTTTGCGCGGCATTAGTAACTCCTTCTCACTTAATAACATTTTGGTGTCTCCTCACATCATCAAAAACCTCATCTCGGTTCGACGTTTTGTCTCTGATAACAATTGCACCGTTGAATTTGACCCGCTTGGTTTTTTTGTGAAGGATCTTCACTCCAGGAACGTGATCGCCAGGTGCAATAGCTCCGGCGACCTATATCCGTTCGGTCCTTCTCCGCCTGCTGGTGCCTTCCTCACCGACTCCGCCACCCTCTGGCACCGCCGGCTTGGCCACCCTGGCCAGGACGCCCTCGCCCGTCTTGCTCGCTCGTCTGTCATTCCTTCTGGTGTCTCCACCACCACCTGTCACGCTTGTCAGCTTGGTCGTCATATACGCCTGCCGTTTACTAGTTCCTCCACTAGAACAACTTTTGCTTTTGAGTTGATTCATTGTGATCTTTGGACATCTCCTGTCGTGAGCGTTTCGGGCTACAAATATTATCTTGTCATTCTTGATGATTTCTCTCATTATGTCTGGGTTTTTCCGCTGCGGCTTAAGTCTGACACGTTCACCACTTTGGCACATTTCTTTGCATATGTCCAAACTCAATTTTCCACCATCATACGCAGCGTTCAGTGTGATAACGGCCGCAAGTTCGATAACTCGTCCGCCCGCACTTTCTTTCTTACCAAAGGAGTTACTATGCGCATGTCTTGCCCGCACACCTCTCCCCAGAACGGGAAGGCCGAACGCATGCTTCGTTCTTTGAACAACATCGTTCGCACTCTTCTTTTCCATGCCAGCCTTCTGTTTTTTTGGGTTGAGGCGCTACACACTGCCGCCCATCTCATAAATCGCCAACCCACTAAAGCACTCTATCATGAGACTCCCTACTTTGCTCTTTATGGTGTTGCTCCATCCTACACTCATCTCCGTGTTTTTGGCTGCACTTGTTAGCCCAACCTCTCCGCTACCGCCCCGCACAAGCTCTCTCCTCGTTCCGTGTGCTGCATTTTTCTTGGCTATCCCCTTGAGCACAAAGGGTACCGGTGTTTTGACCCCGTGTCCAATAGGGTCATCATTTCACGCCATGTGATTTTTGATGAATCCACTTTTCCCTATGCCGAGCTAACCTCTGGTGCAATAGGTGCTGCTGATTTCGATTTCTTGGATGATTTTTCAGGCAACTCCTAGCTGCCGATTAGTCGGCACCCTTCCCGGCGGGCTGTGCACGGTGCCATCACCGGCTCTGCTCGTCTCACCGAGCCTTACGAACCACTGTGTCTCACGGGCCGCCAACATCTGCTGACGCGCCTGCTGCCGTGGAGAAGGTTGCTGGGCCTCCGGGGGCGCCGTCTTTCCCGACTAACACGCCGACCGCTTCACGGGCGCCTGGGCCTGCTAGCCCCACGCCAGCTGCTGAGCCTTCGGCGGCGTCGGCCCCTCCGACTGCTGGGCCACCAACGGCCCCGTCACAGTGCCGCGAGCCTGCTGGGCCTACGGGGACTCCGCCCGCTGGCTCTCGCGCGGTGGTCGCTCGGCTGCCCCTGGGCTTGCCTCCCCAGACCGTCCCCACTCGCGCCCGGAGCGCGCGTCAACCTGGTGTCCCTCGGCCGCCCGCCTCCCTCGGTGTGTCTCCAGTTCCTCCTGTGATGAATGCACACCCCATGGTGACCCGTGCCAAAGATAGCATTCGGCAGCCGAAGTACAGAGAGAGTCTTCATGTTGCTACACTTTCTCCAATTCCACGCAGCTATCGTGCAGCTCTAGCAGATCCACATTGGCGTGCTGCTATGGAAGAAGAATTCAAAGCTCTTCAGTCCAATAACACATGGGATCTTGTCACTCGCCCTCATGGTGCTAATGTTGTTACCGGCAAATGGATTTTTCGTCACAAATTCAATGCTGACGGCTCTCTTGACAGATACAAGGCTCGATGGGTGCTTCGAGGTTTCACTCAACGTCCCGGCATTGATTTTGATGAGACTTTCAGTCCTGTTGTGAAACCAGCTACTGTTCGCACTGTTCTCAGTTTGGCTGTGACTCGAGATTGGCCTATTCATCAGTTGGATGTCAAGAATGCCTTCCTTCATGACACTCTTGATGAGACCGTTTTTTGCATCCAGCCGTCTGGGTTTGCTGATCCTTCTCATCCGGATATGGTCTGCCGTCTCAACAAGTCACTTTATGGTCTCAAACAGGCCCCTCGTGCCTGGTACAGCACTTTTGCCAGCTTCCTAATGTCCATTGGATTTCATGAGGCTAAGTCAGATACATCTCTCTTCATCTATCACCGAGGTGTGGACAGTGTCTACCTACTGCTTTATGTTGATGATATAGTATTGACAGCCTCCACTACTGCGCTGCTGCACTGGACTATCTCCGCTCTTCAGTCTCAGTTTTCTATGAAGGACATGGGTGCACTTCATCACTTTCTTGGCATTGGTGTGACTCGCCAGTCTACAGGACTCTTCCTGAGCCAACGTCAGTACTGTCTTGAGATTCTTGCCCGTGCTGGTATGAGTGATTGCAAGCCTTGCAGCACACCAGTGGACACTGCCTCCAAGCTCTCCTCCTCTGCTGGGTCCCCTGTCTCTGATCCCACGGATTATAGGAGCTTGGCCGGAGCACTTCAGTATCTCACCTTCACCAGACCGGACATTGCCTATGCAGTTCAGCAGGTGTGCCTTCACATGCATGATCCTCGAGAGCCTCATCTCGCCGCTCTCAAGCGGATTCTTCGCTATGTCCGTGGTACTTTAGACATGGGCCTGGTTATTCAGCGCTCCTCCACACATGACCTGGTTGCTTACTCCGATGCCGACTGGGCAGGTTGTCCTGACACACGCAAATCCACTTCAGGTTATGCGGTCTTTCTCGGTACCAACTTGATTTCCTGGTCATCGAAGCGGCAGGTCACAGTGTCCCGCTCCAGCACCGAGGCAGAGTACAGGGCGGTCGCCAATGCCGTGGCAGAGACTTGTTGGCTACGACAACTCCTTCATGAGCTCCATGCTCCCCCTACTAGCGCTACTCTTGTCTACTGTGACAATGTGAGTGCAGTGTATCTTTCGACAAATCCAGTGCAGCACCAGCGTACCAAGCACATTGAGATTGATCTCCACTTTGTGCGGGAAAAGGTCGCCCTTGGCACAGTCCGGGTTCTCCATGTTCCGACGACATCGCAGTACGCCGACATCTTCACCAAGGGCCTTCCTGCAGCTGTGTTCACTGAATTTCGGGCCAGTCTCAACGTTCGTTCACCGGACGCTGCGACTGCGGGGGCGTGTTAGACAGCTATTGTTTAACCATGCATATCGCTTATCTCTTGCCGTTCTATCCCTTATCTCTCCAAACCTTCCCGATCCTATTTCTATAAATCGGTTGAGTGGTTATGGAAGGGATTCGGATATATATATGTATGCCTCAGCAATCAACAGAATTATTGCGTTGAGCCATCCCCTTGCTTTACGCTTTCAGTATGTGCAAATAAAGAAATATACATCAAAATGGCAGTGTCAAAAAAACAATGAAACTTGACAGGGTGAATTTAATGATCAGGCGTGCACCGTACGAATCAAACCTAAAGGAAAGAAAAGACAGAGTAAATCCGAATCTCATCACCTTCTGCGTGAGGACTCGCGGCGAGGCAGAAAGAATCTTCACGGCTTCGCCGCCGCCGCCGCCGCCCGTCTCCAGCGGTCCAGCCACGACGCCATTGCGAGCACGCGCGCGCGAGCGACAGGATCCCGATTCCCAGCCAGGTGGAGGGTTCGAGGGGAATGAGGGCTCGTCCCGGTGCGCGCTTGGGATTGTGTTCTACTGTTCTTGGACGCTTCCGCCTCGTTTCGTTCCTTCCGGTCTTCGTTCCCAAGGCGTTGCTACTTGCTGTTTCGTTCTAATCGAGCTCTAACGCTAATCCTAACGCAGCCTTAGAAGACTTCAAAATCGCTCTCATAGCATTCTCCGGGCCGGTCTTTGGACTGTTAATTTGTTAGTATTATAAGGAAACTCTTGGTCATGTTTGGAAAACGAGTACTTTTGCGGAAAATCCTATGAATTTTCAGTGAAATTCTCACCTTCCAAATTAGCTCTGTAGATGTCGTGTTCCGTAAGTACAGGAATTTGTAACAAGATTTTCCATTTTGTCTTTGCTCCATTTAAGAAAGAGCTCGAGACTTACCTGGTTGGACCTATTCTTTTTAGTTTATAAATTATAATTTTTCTTAAATAAATAAATAAAATAATTTTTTTATTATTTTTTGAAACGACTTATCAGGATATATTTTTAAAGCGAATTATCCATATTCGGTATATTCATGCAAACACTCATGCTAGAACTAAAATCCATCAGCTGTGATCATAAACAATCAGCTGTAACTAAAAAGAAATCAGTCACTTGTACGTAAAACATATCCAAATTGTCGCACGCATCTATTCTTTTTTTTTTACCATTGACTAGTTCTTTGTAAGTGCAATATAAATGGATAAAGGCTCTGCTCGTTTCAGTTTGAGTTTCTGACTTTCTGGTTTATTTTTTATTATTTATAAATTTCGTTTTTTTCTGACTTTTTGGCTTTTTTGAGTTTTTTTCAGTTATTTTTTCCCGTATTCGTTTGCATTATCCGTGATGGGCTAACCTGTTTTTTCTATTTTTATTTTTTTTAAAAAAATTAGTTAGGCTAAAAAAATTCAATCAATTACAATAAAATTTCAGTCATAAATCACTTTTTTTTAATCCAACCAAACGGCACCAAAGAGATAGTAGAACATAGATGCATGGGAAGGAGCTAGTGGCCTGGATTAATTTAGCCCCCATCTCCTCCTGCAGGCTGCAATTGGTTGCTTTTCGATCCTCTCGATAAACCCAGTACACTACACTTGGCTCTACGTCTTAAAGGATGATTCGACTTTTAGACCTTCTGATCACGGAACAATATCCACTATGTAGATTGTTCTTCGTACCATTTTGCCTGCGTTCGCATGTTGAGAACCACGTACCACTTCACAGGAGAATGGTCCATGCCTCTATAGCATTTTCAGATGCTATGATGTAGTAGTTTCCTTTTTTTAGAAAATAACTGTGCTAGTATGCTGTAGTAGTAGAGCATATACTCCAGAACTAAAGCTCTGAACCGGGCGGCTCAAACGGACCGGAGGGTCCGGTTAACACACTTTCCTTGGTTATACGATGCTTTCGCAGAGCAAATATTCCAGGCTACACATTAGCAGATCTCTAATCTGGCTCAGTTAGCTCGCATAATATATATAGTTGTGTATTGTTGACAACTTATGGTGGTGATCGGTTCGGCTGAAAGCCTCATGGCTTATGGCTGAAAACACTGTAGCTGGCTGAAAAAAGCACTGTAGCTGACAGAGGCTTATTTACCATAATTAAATTAAAAAAAATTTAAAAATAGAAAAAACATATTAGCCCATCACGTATAATGTAAACAAATACGAGGAAAAAAAGAACCGGTAAAAAAACTCAAAAAAAAGTCAAAAGTTCAGAAAAAAACGAAATTTATGAATAGTACAAAAATAAGCTGAAGTCAGAAACTGAAGCTATATTGATTAGGGTACAGTTTCTACATGTTGGTATTTACCTTTTGAAGAGGGTACAGTTTGCCATATAGCTGTACCATTTTGGGTTTTGTTTACAAGCATATACTCCTACAACTTAATTATTTTTTACTTGAAAAGCGCTAGAGGAATAATGACTATTTCAGGCCTCTGACTCCTGAGCCGCGACAAAGATATGCTGCCAAACTCCTCACACAGATAAACGCGCCTCAAATCAGTGTCAGTTCCTTCAAAAAAAAAACAGTGTCAGAATGCAGATAGTTAAAAAGAAATTCAGAAACCAAACTGCAATGAAGGCAGCTCTGAACGCTGCAAACCTAACTAGTTTGAGACAGCGGATAAAAAAAAAGCAGACTAGCTACCAGGCTGGGAAGACAGAGAACAAGTAAATTCACCGTTCACAGGATGATGATAGTTAAACAAACAAGTAAAGCACATTGGTTAGGAGCACAAGTATGCACTTAATCTTTCGCAGACGAGCAATTCGCCACCAAAGAACTGCAAGAACAGAAGCAAGATGCTGTGGCCAGGAGCCAGGAGGCAGAGGCACTGCTTAGTTGTGCAGTTGCAAAAACAGAAGCAAGTTGCAGTGGCCAGGAAAGGATTCGAAGGCAGAAGCGACACTTCAGCTATGCAGTTCGTCTTACAGAAAGAAGCAAACCCTATTGTCGCCATTTACAGGCAGTGTAAGACTAAAGCCCTGTTCTTTTCAGCTTTTAAAAGCTGCTTTTCGGCTTTTCTACGGTAACTAGTTTTTAAACGGAGTATTTTTTCAAGATAAGGTCTACTAGTTAATTGTAGTACATACTTTACTGACTTCATTTATATCGACAAAAATCGCACGTGAGTTTCTGTTACTTGAAAATCTCTAGTACAAACAGTCCAAAAGCCAAAAGCCACAAGTCGCAGCAAAAAAGAACAGGCCCTAAAGACGACAAATAAATTAACAAAAGTACCAGTGATCAGCTGCAAATGGCAAAGCTTTTAGCACTGCGTACTAGTTCAGCTCGGCTGTGGAGTCAAAAGCTCTCCTCTGCAGATATTGGCGAAGCTAGGAATAAAATCGAGGGTAGACTGGATCATTTATAGGATTAAATTAAGTTGACATAATATAGTCTTTTACTTTTATAGAATTTCAAATTCGTACAAAAGTTGCACAATTAGAGACGAACAATGAAAACAGAGAAATATAAACTAGGTATCTCGATAATAGAAAGCGTATACCTTAAAATATATAATTATTCTGCCAGGAATGCGAAGTAGCGATAAGTCACCTGTGTATGAAACATATCAAAATTAGTGATGTAATAGAAAATTATGAATAGCAAGAGATCATATGAAACATACCACAATAAGCTGATTTGAATCATGGGGCAAATGCATTCTACGGGACTTCATGCCTTGGAAGCGGTTTATGATGTTATTATCATCGATGCTCTAAAGATCTCTCGCTCGGTTCTACTTGAATTGCTTGTGAAATAGTTACATAAAATTCATTTCTTCATTATAGTAAAATCTATAAATAAATTATTAATTTTTTTGTCAATACAAAGCTATAAATCTATAAATAAATTATAAGGACTAAACTATCTATATATATTGAAAGTCTAAATTTTAAAGTCTAAAATACTAAATTGAGGAGGAAGTAAGGAACTAAGAAAGAATACCTCAGTCAGTTAGTCCAGTCCAAGTTCGGACTCACTGGCTCAGCTCTCCTCTCCTAAATCCTAATATCCTCACTTCAAGTGTCTGGGAGTTCACTCTCAAGTCACTCTCTCACTTAAGTCTCAAACTCCACTAGTCCACTTCACAGTCTTCGCCTCCTCATTCCTCTTTTCGACTTCTCCAGTGCAGGCCGCGGCCGCGCAGCTTTAGCAAGGGCGCACGGTGGCACGGTGCTCCTACCGTAATGCCGCCCACCCTTGCCGGCAGTAGCTTGGTCCTCACTGCCCTAGCTCAGTTCCCCCTCGCCACCCCAATCTGGCTCCCCCGCCCGTGGATGCGCATCCCCTCTGCCGGCGACTCAGCCCTCGTTGCCAGATCCAGCTCTCCCAGTCCCGATACCCCCTTGCTCACCGCCTCGCCCCGACTCAACTCCCCTTGCCACCCCGCCCCTCCCCCCCCCAGCCGCCTGCGAATGAGCCTACCCTCGACTGCCAGCTCGGCCCTCGCCGCTAGATCCAGCTCCCCCGGCCTCGATCCCCCCTTCTGCTCACTGCCTCACCCTGTCGCCCCCTACTCCCTCTGTGTTGTGCGCAAATAAAAAAAATCCAATAGATTTAGCAATGCTGACAAACTAGTGGTGCACCTACACGTGGCAAGTATGGCGATTGCTTACAGTAGTTGGTGGTGACTGAGTCAAGAAGGGTATTTTGGTACGTTGACCAAAATACCGGAAACCATCATAGATCAAAATCGCGATGCATGGGCGATACATTGGAGAGCGATTTAGGTCAAGGTAGAGCTAGTTTGATTAGGACGGATCAAGTATAAGGATTTAGCATATACACATTTATGCACTTTGAAAAGCATGCAAAAGTTAACTTGTGTGAGCAAAACCTATGTGTGTTGGGTTATTGGGTTTCTTCCATTGTAATAGTGGATAATATCCACTAAAGTGAATAGGTGGATGGTTGCCCACTTATAAAAAGGGGTTGGGATGAGGACATATAGGGTTAACCATCTAACTCATCTCTTGGGCTCTCTTCTCTAAGTTTAGGGTTAGGATTTGAGAGTGAGTACCTTGGGTACTCTTTGTCTTCCAAGGTGGAGTGACTGTAAAAGCTACATTCACAAATAAACAACATATCAATCTTTATGCAACTCTTGAGTCCCTCTTGTTTTTGATTGATGTGCTTAACTTTTGGTTGGTTTTGATTTCTCTTCTTTCCTTCTTGTGATCTTGCTGTGTCAAAGATGTGTAAGTGAAGGTAATCATTAGGAATACATCTTCACCCATCTAGATATTTTGATAGCAAGATTCATAAGAAATTTGGTTTTGCTTGACTTTGGCTTCTTTGGTCCATTTCTTGATCCGAGAGTTTTTGGCTTGGTTTCTATGGTGATTTAACTTGTTATGACGTATGAGAAAACATCTAGACCCTTCTTGGCCATCATCTATCCACGAGCAAGTTATATTCATCGTTTGGGGTTTTGGCTCGATTTTAGTACACCTCTATTTCAAACTGAAAAATATCTTAACTTTGGTCATGTTTTTCATGATCGTTTGTTAGAATAGATTCACAATCCCCTAGAGAAAATTCCTGCAAAAATTTATATCATTTGGATCTACGGATCAAAAGTTTTCTCAATTTTGATTTTTGAAATCGGGTTGAAAATACTATTTATTTGCCTGATTTTATTGTAGCAGCGGTCTGACCACCATTGAAGTAGCGGTCAAATCATGCGGGACCAATCAGACTGTCATTTATATGCCGGTTAGACCGTCGGGAAGTGGTTAATTAAAGGTTTTGTGTTCTTGAGCCATTTGTCTTGAGTTTTTGTATGAAAACTCTATTTTCTGCAACTTTATAGTTGTAAAAGAATAGAATCTTGAATATTTAGAGAAAAATTCAAGTTGGAATTATTTACCCCTCTCTGTTGCCATCCAGTCCAACACTATCTATCAATGCATTTACCCTTTTTTAGGCCTAATCCCCTTTTCTATTCTTGTAAAGTGATTTTGCTACAAAGTTACTGTGCCGTTATGAACAGCTGAGGCCAATCATCACTATATTAGAGCCAGGGACTCTCTGGTCCGTGAGGCGTGCCACATCACCCTTTTTGCAAAAAAATCCCTACGTTTTGCAAAATCGTGTAAAGGTCCTCGGTTCTCGCAAAAAGGTCCCTGCCAGGTTTTTTCGGAAAAGTACCCTCCACTTCACCGAAATTGCGTATTCTTTGTTGGGTAGCGCCCCGCGGTTTTACAAAATTACGTACGGGTCCTCGTTTAGTTATGTACAGGTCCTTACAGGTCTTCAGTTTTTTTGCGAAAAAGTCCTTCGGTTTTCTCGAAATTACGCACGTGTCCTCGATTTTTTTTAGAAACTCCTCGCGAATTACCGTCTCTTTTACTTCGGTCCACACGGTAGCTAGCGCGGCGTGTTGCTAGTTGTAATGGGGGGGGGCCTCTGTCAGAGGTTTGCCTGATTATTTTCCGATCTGAAGATACAAACAAACAAAACATAATTCATTAGGTGCGTAGACGCCAACACGCTAAGTACTAATATAACTAAACAAACTAGTTGATACTATCATTTAAGAAAGAATAATTAGAACCAAGCAATTTTCTGATGCTGACAAAAGTATGAAGCAGACCTCTGACTGGTTGCACAAGGAAAAGGTGCCAAGTACCACCTTCTCCCCGCATGCATGCATACGTTCCATTTCGTTCTAGTTCTTTTTTTTTCTTTCTGAGCTAGTCAAATCATGTGTGTTGGTTTAGATGTACCAATCGCTGCACCAACCAACACGTCAGGATTTGCATACGATGAGTCCTCTCCGAGGAAAAAAGCAGCATGCCATGTCACACCTTCAGCCTTCTCGTCCACACCCGGCCTGCATTTCCATCCATCTCTACACCAAATATCACAGGCAAAAGGGAGCAAGGGACCAACTGTTTTCACCACGATGACATGACATCTTAACACCAATAATTGATTAGCATGTCTTGATAGGAGCTAACGATAACATCACTTTGCACACATCAGGGCACATATATATGCAGCAGCATTTGAGCTTGCGAAGATATATATGATTCGGTTGCAATCCGCTGTTACCGACATTAGTGATAGTATATATCTGCATGGAGTACTTGATTTATTTAGAAGCGAAAACTGGCTTCGAAAGTGACTTACATCATGCATGATTTCTCTACAGGTTATTCTAAGAAAATAAATAACAGTATGTACTCCATAAAAAGAAGGTTCTCTAGAAATAGAGAAGGTAGTCAAAGAAGTGCATCATCTGTTGGCCAAGGGCGGCTCCGAACTTCAACATTTTGTCGAAGTTGGCCCTGCATCTCTGCCCCCACCAGGTGTGGCTCCGAAGTCATTAGCAGCCGGCTTTCAGTTATCCTAGCGAGCGCGAAAGAGAATGTCATGGGCTGTGTGTGTGTATATATGTGTATGTGTCAGTTAAATTGAGCACTATGATGTCTGAGCACCAAGTCTTCCTGTCTTTAGATTGCTTTTAGATGTGTGCAAGTACAATCATATATAATATATTAGGATGAAAGTCTCAATCATGAATGAAAAATCTTAATTATGGAGCTTGGACATCATGATGCCCCGTTATATATATAGGACGCTGAAATAGGGCACTATGGTATCTGGGCACCAAGCCTCTTTGTCTTTGGATTGTTTTTAGATGTGTGTAAGTGCAATGATATATAATATATCAGGATAGAAAGTCTTAATTATGGATGAAAAGTCTCAATCATAGATAGAAAGTCTTAATTATGGATGGAAAGTCAGCCTGGACACCGTGGTGTTCTTATTATTTATACATACATACATACATACATACATACATACATACATACATACATACATACATACATACATACATACATACATACATACATACATCCTTTAACTTTACTAAAGAAATTAAAAAGAGATGGAGTTTAGAAAAGAAAGAAGCATAAACATCTCTGCACCAAAGGTAAGAAACGAAAGAACTCTCCGAGAAAAGTTGTTACGGTCAGGCTTTCAAAACCGGTTTCAATTTTTTTAACGGGTCCAATAAAACCAATATCATTGATAATTAGAAAATTTAGATCGACATTTTCAAATCAGAATTTGAGTTTTAAAAAAGGTTTCCCAAATTAGCTACGAATTGGCTTCAATTCAAATTTGTTCAAAATTATTTAATCGGTACCCATTTTTTACCAGGATCCACCGATAAAACCGATACCGCTGAAAATTGGCCGATCACAACCCTGGTTACAGTTACCCACCAACCTAGTGCTCTCTCTCTCTCTAAAATATGCAACCACTTCTACATGCTACAGGCTACAATAAACCATATCACACAGTATGTACCTATGAATATGATATATCCTATTCTATGCCCTTCCTTTCTCTGTCCATGCACATCTCTATTCTTCATGGCTTCTGCAGTTGGCTCTCAAGGTCGACGGAGTTGTGCTGCCGCGACGGGCCGGACGGCGGCACCGGGCCCCTCGGCAAGAACCCGAAGAAATGGTTGGATCCCCCCCTCACCAATGGCCTGCCCTTGAAGGGCTGCATGCCTCTCGAAGCATGGCAGCTTGACACCAGCACAAGGAGGAGGACAAGCAAGAACCACCAGAGATGTAGAAGAACCCTCCTACTTCTTGTCTGCCAACAGCACCCCATGAGAGAGAGAGAGAGAGAGAGAGAGAGAGAGAGGATGAAGAGAGAGTCGATGGCAAGTGTGTGAAGGTTTGAGAAACGATGAAGGTTTGGTGAGTGCAAATGGGGGAGTGGAGAAAGAGGCAACGCCTGATATATATATACACCTATATATACACACACACACCTATTTTGTACTTCCAGAAGTACATACTCACAATTCTAATATACTACTACTTAAACGAATATTTTATACCATTTTATCACTTTGATATATTTAGATACTAATTTTAAGATACTCCAATAGAAACTCTTTATTTTTGCGATACTAGCTAAATGCCCGTGTGTTGCTACGGATTTTTAAATTTTATCATACTACATATTTTAAAACTCACGGGTGGTAAAAATTTTTAGAATATGCATAAAAACATATTCTAAAAGCTTTTAAATCCATCAAGTAAGTCGAAAGCCGTCGATCACACCTCGTGGTCATAAGTCGGAAGATATCGACCACACCTCGTAGTCGTAGGTCAGGAGTCCTCAAGCACACCTCGTCGTCATAAGTTAGAACCATCACACGTGATCGTAGGTCGAGAGCGGTCAACCATCGCTGGTGGTCATAGTTGGCAGCGGTCGACGACCGATTGTGATCCTAAATTAGGAGCCTTCGACAATGGCTCATGGTCGTACATCGAAAGCCGACGACCATCGTTCGTGGTTGTAAGTCGAAAGCCATCGAGGATACCTCGTGGTCGTAAATTGGAACATATCGACCAGCGCTCGTAGTCGTAAGTTGAAAGACATCGACCACACCTCTTGGTCATAAGTCGAAACACATCAACCAGTGCTCATGGTAATAAATTAGAAGCCGTCGATCACACCTCGTGGTCGTAAGTTAGAAGCCATCAACCATCGCGCGTGATCGTAGGTCGGGAGTGGTCGACCATTACTGGTAGTCCTACATTGGCAGGCCTCCGGTGTGCTTGTGCCCTGTCGCCCGACTGCGGCGCCAGCCTACTCGGCCTCGACTTCGACCACGACCCTAACTAAAACCACTGCTCCCTTCGACTTCGACCACTGCCCCCTTCGACTTTAACCACTGCCCCCTTCGACTTCGACCACTTCCCCTTCGAACACGACCCTTCGATGTCGACCACTTCCCTCTTCGACCACGGCCCCCTTCGACCTTGGCTTCAACTTCGACTACCTTGTGGGTCTTGCCATCGAGGGTGGGGAGCTCGATCTCGGGGGTGACCTGGGGGTAGGCGACGAGGATGTCCAACTAGAGGGGGAACTCGTAGCGGTGGAGGTTGTGGACAAACCAGCATGTGCCCTCCGGGTTGGCGCTACGACTACGACCATGACCGCAACTTCGAGCACTATCCCCTTCGACTTCGACCACTGCACCCTTCAACCATTGTCCCCTTCGACCACGGCCCTTCGAAGTCGACCACTTCCCTCTTTGACCACGGCCCCCTTTGATCACTGCCCCCTCGACCACTATCCCCTTCGACCACAGCCCTTCGACGACCACATCCTTTCGACGCCGACCACTTCCCCCATCGACCACGGCCCCTTTGATCACGGCTTCGACTTCGACCAAGGATCTTCGACTTTGACCACGTATCTTCAACTTCAACCGCTATCCCCTTCGACCACGGCCCTTCGACGTCGACCACTTCCCCCTTCGACCACAGATCTTCGACGTCAACCGCGGATCTGCAACTTCGACCACTATCCCCTTCGACCATGACCCTTCGATGACCACAGCCCTTCGACGTCGACCACTTCCCCTTTCGACCACTGTCCCCTTCGACCATGACCTTTCAATGTTGACCACTTTCCCTTTTGACCACAGCCCTTTTCGACTACGTCTTCGACTTTAACCACGGATCTTCGACTTTGACCACGGATCTTCAACTTTGACCACTGCTCCCCTTTGACCACTGTCCCTTTCGACTACAGCCCTTCGACGACCATGGCCCTTCGACGTCGATCACTTCCCCCGTTGACCACAGTCCCCTTCGACCATGGCCCTTCGACGTCGACCACTGTCCCCTTCGACCACGGCCCTTCAACGTCGACCACAGGTTCAACTTCGACTACTGTCCCCTTCGATGACCATGGCCCTTTGACATTGACCACTTCCTCCTTTGACCACCGCCCCTTCGACCACAACATCGACTTCGACCATGGATCTTCAACTTTGGCCATGGCCCCTCAACCACGGCCCCCTTTGACCACAGCTCCAACGTCGACCACGAGCCCCTTCGACCACGGCCCTTTGACTTCGACCGCAGACCGACTTCATCCATGGTCCTTTGACTTCGACCATTGCCCCTTCAACCACTGTTTGCTTCGACCATGGCTAGGACTTCGACCATGACACTTCGACTTCGACTACGACCCTTCAACTTCGACCGAGGACCGACTTCCTCCATGGCCCTTCGACTTGGACCGCTGCCCCTTCGACCACTGTCCCCTTTGACCACGGTTTGGACTTCGACCATGACCCTTCGACTTCGACCACAGCCTGACTTCAACCACAGCCCTTCGACTTCAACCGCAGACTGACTTCATCCATGGCCCTTCGACTTCGACCACTGCTTTCTTTGACCACTATCCCTTTTGACCATGGCTTGGACTTTGACCATGACCCTTCGACTTCGACCACGACCTGACTTCGACCACCGCCCCTTTGACCACGACTTCGACTTCGACCACGGATCTTTGACTTTGGCCACAGCCCCCTTCAACCACGGCTTGGACTTCGGCCATGACCCCTCGACTTCGGCCATGCCCCCTCGACTTCAACCACGGCCCCTCGACTTCGATCACGACGCCATTCAACCACGGCACCGACTTCGATGACCAGCTTGTGAGACCAAAATTGCCAGACAACGCGACGAGCTACGAGCGAAGAGCAGGAGGAGGTAGAGAGGTTCACCGGGCAAGCGACCGCTGAGTGGTGGTGGCGGGGGAGAGCCACATGGGCGGGCATAGTAAGAGGAAGCCGCCGCCATTGCTGAGTGCCCTTCTCTCTAATCCACTGGCCGCTGCCGCCGAGCACCATTCTCTCCAATCCACCTGCCATTGTCGCCGAGCGTCGTGCCGCTGGTTGGAGTGGCGATGGGGGTGGAATTGGTGGCGACGCCCTGGGGAAAGTTGGGGGACTGCGACCAGACGCTGCCGCGTGGAGAAGGAATCGGTGGCGATGCCGAGGAGGAGGAAGAGGCATGACACAAGGGTTTGAGGGAGAAGGAGGCGGCGATTGCGGGAGGTGGAGGTGGGGAGGCGGCGGCGGGGCCATATATTGAATGTTATAGTCAATATATGGCCCTCTAATTACCATCTGCCATCTACTAACCAATCCCCAATTTTAGATATGCTATTTCAGATATTCCCAAAGCTCGAGGATGTTGCTATTTGCATCTTCTCTTCAAAAAATCAATAGCTCAGCAGGGTTTAGTATTTTCTCAAGAAACACAACATTACACCATTTATCACCATCTTCCATCTACTAACCAATCCCCAATTTTGGATCTGACTCCATCACGCTGATTTCAGAAATTAGCAAATACATTATTGACTGGGAAGAATCGAATCGGACTTGGTCACATACCTTCAATTCTGGCGAGAGGAGTCAAAACCCAATCGGAGCGCTTGGGGACGCCGAAGACTGGGACGGACGAGGGAGTCAGCGGCGGCCTCGGAGGATTGGACGAGGAGGGGGTGTTGGCGGCAGGCGCAGAGACGGTCCACGGTGGCGTAGAGGGCGGAGGCGGAGGGAGGTGGCCCAGGGTGGAGGACGACAGTGGCGACGTCGCTCGGAAGCAAAGGGAGGTGGGCCGGGCTAGAGACTGAGGTAGCGGCATCGCTCGGAGGCGGAGTGAGGCAGTCCAGGTCGGAGGCGGAGCCGCGGCGTCAGTGGAGACTTGGCTGGAGGCGGTGGAGGCCGAAGAGGGGGTGACGGACGGCGGGAGGCGTAGGGATCGGAGCGAGGCGGTGGCACGCAAACCCTAGAAGGCGATGACAGAACTGAGGTCGGGAAGGGGATGAGCAAGCGGGAGACTCGGGGGAGTTGAGGCAAAAGCGAGAGGTTCAACGGGGGGTTATGTGAAAAATTGCATAAGTGGATTGGGTGCTTCCACTCTCAAGGATCCAGGTCGTAGGAGGCAGATCTAACGATTCTGAGCGGTATTAGCATGTTAGCACCCAAATGGGCATTAATACTAGATATGTTCTCATATATGTGTGTGTGTGATATGCGCTAGCGCTTAGAGAGAATGCATATATGTATGGACAATGAGGAGCCGTCATTAAATTTATGTAGGTGCAAGGACTCGTTAGTCGTTCACAGCCAAGAGTGGGAAGAAGGTAAACGTAACCCACATGCATGACGTCATTGTATTGCTGGACCTGTTTGCCGTAAATTCCTGGCTGTTGTGTTGCAAAGCACTCCTACAGTAGCATGATAATTAACCATATGATCAAAGAAGGTAATAAATCAAATTATTATGTACTGCCACTGTTTCTAAATAGATTCTGTTTCCGCATCGATGTAGCCTCCGATACACATCTTTAACTATTGCTTTTTCTAATTATATGTTAGAATAAATATGAAAATATAATGTTATGGAAGTTTTTTAAAGATTAATCTGTTAAAACAATTTCCATGAGACAAATCTAAGTATATCTATGTATATTAGTGATGAAAGTTTTAAAATTTTGACTGCATACATTCTAACACGACATCTATTTAGAAATATCGAGAATAATTTTCTTCTAGCAAATATTCATTTTTGATATACTCTTTCACTGATTAATTTATTTTTGAGTTTAATTTTGCTAACAGATAAAGTGACCTGTCTCTACCTAATCTTTTTAAGTATCTTACCAGATTATTAAGGCCAAAGTGCATGGGGTCTAAACAACGATGTACTGATTGATCCCAAAAGTAAATAAACCAGTTCTGTGCCTACTTCAAACATCTAAATTCCACATAAATTTTTATAGAAAAATAACATCTCATGTTCTAAATGGGATCTAAAGAAGCTCTATTAATTACTCCTAGATTTAGGGTGGTACATGAGGATAATTACGTGTGGCTGCAGCTATAGATCCACCGAGTTGGTGCAGTGGTTGGAAATAAATGTGCTCATCAGCCTCATCTACCTCTAAACATGGCCTAAGATGATATAGTTCGAGCCTAGCTTGATGAAGTACTACTACACTGCATTAATAAGCTAGAGAGGTGCTCCTATCAGTGTACTGAGAAAAGAAAATGGAAGGAAGAGAAGAGATGCAAAAGAAAAGGCGAAGGCAGGAGCAGAGAAGGCTCATGGCCGTAAGGAAGAAAAGGAGGGCTCTTGTCTCTTGTCTCCTGTCAGTAGGTGATGAGAGCGCTGCCCCACATGGAATTCAATGGCCGGCTGGGCATTGCATAACCGTTTGCATTGTACCTACAACCACGAGCAAGCGAGCTGGAGTACTGGCTGTATCTTGGGTTCGTGCTGCCCTGTCTCCAATTGCTCCTTGCGCTTTGTGCCCACACATATGCATTGATGCTAAACACATAGTAAATAGTAAGTGCAAATAAAACTAGGGTTCACGTTGAGACATCATGACCAGAAGAAGAAAAAAGAAGACAAAGTACTGTGATCTAAATGTTTACCTGAGTGCAGTTAATAATCATGGTCAGTGGCTAACACCAGTATATCAGTCACCGAATAATATATGCATGCATCTGCATGTTAAAAGAGAAACGAGGAATGGGATCATATCAAACAGAATATAGCCGAAACGAATGCAGATTAGGCCAGTCTTGCGTAGAGAATGAATCAATACATGACGCTTGTTGTGGCTACAGGCCAAACAGTAGAGAAGAGACTAATAGAAGAGGAAGAGAAGAGCCAGATCTGTATGGGAGATTTGGGTAAGAATGAGAGGATCCCCTTTGCCCCTCCTGGGGGTTTATATATATATGAGTGGGGTGAATGGGAAATCTCCATTCTACCCCTTAGTACTTACAAAGGATGATGGTACATTGGTATATTTACACTGGTATATTCCTCTACACTATTGGGCCTATTACATGTTGGACTAGTTGCACGGGCCAGTCGCGGGGGGTTGGACCACCTCCACAACAGGTACTCCCTCAACAGCAAGCGCTGAGGTCCCGATGGGCGAGCTGACGCGATAAACTATCCCAGCCCCCGTTCCCCGACAGCAAGCGCGAGGGTGCCGACTAGTGAGCCGATGCAACTAGCAGTTTCTAGACCGCAGAGGCGATGCCAACGAAGAAATCAGTAAACTCCTGCGCTGAACCCGTGCCGTTCCGCCGAGGCGATGCCTACAAGGCGGACAGCGTAGTCGAGCGCCGAAGACGTGTCGTCGAGCGCCGAAGACGTGCCGTCCCGCCGAGGCGATGCCTACGAGGCGATCGGCGAAGTCGAGTGCCTAAGACGTGTCATCGAGCGCCGAAGACGTGCCGTCCCGCCGAGGCGATGCCTACGAGGCGGACGGCGAAGTCGAGCGCCGAAGACGTGTCGTCGAGCGCCGAAAACGTGCCGTCCAGCCGAGGCGATGCCTACGAGGCGGACAACGTAGTAGAACGCCGAAGGCGTGTCGTCGAGCGACGAAGACGTGCCGTCCCGCCGAGGCGATGCCTACCAGACGATCGGTGAAGTCGGGCGCCGAAGACGTGTCGTCGAGCGCCGAAGACGTGCCGTCCCGCCGAGGCGATGCCTACGAGGCGGACGGCGAAGTCGGGCGCTGAAGACGTGTCGTGGAGCGTCGAAGACGTGTCGTGGAGCGTCGAAGACGTGTCGTCCCGTCGAGGCGACGCCTACGAGGCGGACGGCGAAGTCGGGCGCCGAAGACGTGCCGTCGAGCGCCGAAGACGTGCCGTCCAGCCGAGGCGATGCCTACGAGGCGATCGGCGAAGTCGGGCACTGAAGACGTGTCGTCGAGCGCCGAAGACGTGCCGTCCCGCCGAGGCGATGCCTACGAGCCAGACGGCGAAGTCGAGCTCCGAAGACGTGTCGTTGAGCGCCCAAGACGTGTCGTCCCGCCGAGGCGATGCCTACGAGACGGACGGCGAAGTCGAGTGCCGAAGACGTGGCGTCGAGCGCCGAAGACGTGCCGTCCAGCCGAGGCGATGCCTACAAGGCGGACATCATAGTTGAGCGCCGAAGATGTGCCGTCGAGCGCCGAAGACGTGCCGTCCAGCCGAGGCGATGCCTACGAGGCGGACAGCGTAGTCAAGTGCCGAAGACGTGTCGTCGAGCGCCGAAGGCGTGCCGTCCCGCCGAGGTGATGCCTATGAGGCGGACGGCGAAGTCGAGCGCCGAAGACGTGTCGTCGAGCACCGAAGACGTGGCATCGAGCGCCGAAGACGTGTCGTCCAGCCGAGGCGATGCCTACGAGGCGGACAGCGTAGTCGAGCGACAAAGATGTGCCGTCGAGCGCCGAAGACGTGCCGTCCAACCGAGGCGATGCCTACGAGGCGGACAGCGTAGTCGAGCGCCGAAGACGTGCCGTCCCGCCGAGGCGATGCCTACGAGGCGGACAACGTAGTCGTGCGCCGATGACGTGTCGTCGAGTGCCGAAGACGTGCCGTCCCGCCGAGGCGATGCCTACGAGGCGGACGACGAAGTCGAGCGCCGAAGACGTGGCGTCGAGGGCCGAAGACGTGCCGTCCAGCCGAGGCGATGCCTACGAGGCAGACAGCGTAGTCGAGCGCCGAAGACGTGTCGTCGAGCGCCGAAGACATGTCGTCGAGCGCCGAAGACGTGCCGTCCCGTTGAGGCGATGCCTACGAGGCGGACAGCGTAGTCGAGCGCCGAAGACGTGTCGTCGAGCGCCGAAGACGTGCCGTCCCGCCGAGGCTATGCCTACGAGGCGGACGGCGAAATCGAGCGCCGAAGACGTGTCGTCGAGCGCCGAAGCCGTGTCGTCCCGCCGAGGCGATGCCTACGAGGCGGACGGCGAAGTCGAGCGCGGAGGTCGGGAGGCGGAGCCGCCGTTCCCCTGCCTTCCAAAACAGTGCCCGCGGGGCGCGGGCGCTTGCTGCGTAGGCTGAGGGCACTACGCGCGCCGAGGTAAGGAGGCGGAGCCGCCGTTCTCCTACCTTCAAAAACAGTGCCCGCGGGGCGCGGGCGCTTGCTGCGTAGGCTGAGGGCACTACGCGCACCGAGGTAAGGAGGCGGAGCTGCCGTTCCCCTACCTTCAAAAACAGTGCCCGCGGAGCACGGGCGCTTGCGGCGTAGGCTGAGGGCACTACGCGCGCCGAGGTAAGGAGGCGGAGCCGCCGCTCCCCTACCTTTAAAAACAGTGCCCGCGGAGAGCGGGCGCTTGCGGCGTAGGCTGTGCACTCCCTGGTGCAACACACGCAAAGGCACGATATCCTGGTGGTGCGCCGTAAAGCGAGGCACTCCCTGGTGTCTCGGCCATTGCGCAAGTTTTATACTCCGTAGAGTGCGTGAGTTCAACACCCACGTCTTATTTATACTCCGGAGAGTACGTGCAGGAGCGACGCCCACACGTGCGCGGGACATCCGCGTCTTGTTTATACTCAGTAGAGTGCGCAGGGACAACATCCGCGTCTTATTTATACTCATACTCGCGGTTTTGCCCAGAGTGGTTTTGCCGACGACGAGTGCGCGCGCGAACGCATGTCTTTGTTTATACTCATACCCGTGGTTTTGCCCACAAAGCGGTTTTACCCACGGAGAGTGCGCGCGCGGACGCGTGTCTTTGTTTAGACTCATACCCGTGGTTTTGCCCACAAAGCGGTTTTACCCACGGAGAGTGCGCGTGCGGACACGCGTCTTTGTTTACACTCATACCCGTGGTTTTGCCCACAAAGCGGTTTTACCCACGGAGAGTGCACGCGCAGACGTGTATCTTTGTTTATACTCATACCCGTGGTTTTGCCCACAAAGCGGTTTTACCCACAGAAAGTGCGCGCGCGGACGCGTGTCTTTGTTGCCATGCGTGCAAGAAATGCAACGGCGATTATTAAAGCATCATAAGTAATCACATACAGTGCGTACCGGGCGAGATGGCGGCGACGCGGGTTAGACTCCGTGCGTGCGGAGACCTTGGCTGCGCGACGCAGCGGAGACCTCGTTGCGAGGTGCGGAGCTGACATCGTGAGTGAAACGCTCTGGTTGCGGCCGCCCTTGCATGCATTGCAGTATAGTTTGCTTGGTCTCTGCATGTCCTTATGCATGCCTCAGAGCCGCATCACTGGCGTGGAAGATAATGCCGCCGCCATCGGTGTTGTTGTCGCGGAGGGTCACCGCGAGCGCCCATTCGAACTCGTCGTCGCCAAGCTTGCCAGCGAACGCCGCCCCGCCAAGGAGTCGCACGACCACGATGGCGACGTTGGCCGAGGCGCCACGGGCGCCTTGGTGCTTACGTAGCTGCTCCATGCTTGCGTGCGGAGGCTGGTCAAAATGCGTGGTGATGCCCGAGGATCCTCCGCCACACGGGGACGAGTAGTGTCGGAGCTGATCTTCGGCAGCACCGAGACGAGCAGAGCCAAAGCTGGTCTTCGGTGAGCGCTAAGGCCTTGGGGGCTTCGTACGTACATGCGTAGTCGGCATGGCGGAGGCCGAAGCGAAGCGCCGTGTGGAGGCCCGATGGTGTGCCACGGAGTCCGGGGCTTCGCTGGACGTGCGGAGGCAGCGCGCGGAGTCCGGGGCCTCGCTGGACGTGCGGAGGCAGCGCAGCATACAGGGCCTCGCTCAACATGCGGAGACGCGGCCCACTTGGAGGTCTCGCCGAGGAGCGTGGCATACTGCGAAGACCTCGCCGGGACTTCGCCGATGCGGAGCGTGGTGGGGAGGCGCAGACTGCTTCGAAGAATGCCCGGATGGACACTTGAGTGCTTCGTCAGCGCGGAAGCGGAGGCTATCACCTGGACGGACCTCGCCGGCGCGGACTTCACCTGAGGTCTTCAACGGAGCAGAGCCCACGGCTGAGCGGAGACGAGCGGCAAGGCACGGAGGCACGTGGATTGGTTTGGTACGCGGGTGCGGAGGCCGGAGTCACGGAGTATACTTCGCCGGTACCAGTAGGCGCTCGTCGGGGAGCGTGGTGTGGGGGCTGGAGCCGGTCTTCGCTGACAGGCGCGCCGCAGCGCCACCACTCGCGGTCACTTGCTCACGCCGCGTGTCTGCTGGGCGGAGATGAGATGCGGCGAGAACCAGCCTCCGCAGGGCGTCTGACGAGGGCTCCGTTCGTTGTCCGCGCCACTGCACTCATACTTCGTCGGCTCATGTCCACGCCACTGCTACTCGGCGTTGGCGAGCACCTTGCAGCGGTCAGCGTTGAGGCCAATGTTGCAGTAGGTGTCGCGGACAATCTTCCCGTTGTCGACGGCAGCTTGGTGGTGATTTCGCCGAAGAACGGCGACGTGGCCCTCGAGCTGGGCGAAGATGGCCGCCAGGCCTGTCGAGGCTGCAATTCCTGCATGCATGGTTTCCTGCGCTATCTTCCTGCTGCGGCGCGGACGCGCCTCGCCACAACGGCGTTCCGCGTCTCCGACTGCCTCGGCGGGGAATTTAATGGCGGCGGAGACCCTGGTGATGCTTCGCGGAGACTCGACGCGGGGACCAAGAATGGATACGCGACTTCGCCCGATACGCGAGTGCATGCGCGGATGTCCCAGCGCGCGGTCACGCAGCCCAGCTTCGACGCGTAGGGCTTGTTGCCGCGCAGCATCGCTCGAGGCGGAGACGAGCGGAGACTCGAGGAGCCAAAGACGAAGCCACTGCAAGACTCGGCGCAGAGGTCGACGCTGTCGCTCGGCGTAGATTGCGGCGCGGGCAGCACCCTCTTGGACGGACTTCGCCGGCGCGCTTCGTCTGCAGGGGGTCCGCGACCGAGGTCTTCGATGGGGCAGAGCCAATGCGTGCACCGAGGTCTTCGACGGGGCGGATCCAACGCGTGCGCCGAGGTGTTCGACGGGACGGAGCCAACTTGTGCGCCGAGGTCTTCGACGGGGCGGAGCCAACTTGCGCGCCGAGGTCTTCGACGGGGCGGGGCCAACACGTGCGCCGAGGTCTTCGACGGGGCGGAGCCAACTTGCATGCCGAGGTCTTCGACGGGGCGGAGCCAACTTGCGCGCCGTCAGAAGAAAAACGAGACAAAAATGGAGGCCGGGCGGGCTAAAGATGCATGCGTGTAGTACAAGGCATGCAGAGTCAGGCCCTGTTTGGCAGGGCTCCTCTTCACAAGTGGAGCTGTTTTTTTTGGCTTCACAAGTGGAGCCAAGTGAAGCTACTTTTTTCAGCTCCTTGGGTGGAGTTATTTTTGTCTCAGCAGATTTTAAGGAGCTCCTTGGGTGAACCTATTTTGCTTTACCCCGTTTGGCACAAAAACACTTCAAACAGCTCCAAAGAGTTAATGGTAGAGCTGTGCCAAATGGAGCCTTAATGACCCCATGCATGCATGGGCTGCTAGCTCACGCAGAATGCATGAACGTAGACTTCGTGCTTGCGCTGATGGGTACTTGCGTGGATGGATGGGAAATTTGGACATTATTGGACCCTAAAATACCCAAAATTCCGTTTTGGCCCCTATACAAAAAAATTCCACTTTGGACCCCTTCCCACCGCGGATCGCCCGTGCCGCCACGTGGCCCGGCCGTGCGGTCGGGACCGCACGACCGCCTCGCGCCGCTCCCGACCGCGCCATTGCCTCCCCGACCGCGCGACCGCTGCTAACGCGCCGACCGCGCGACCGCCTCTCCCCAGTAGCGATCAAGCTCGCCCCAGCCGACCGGCTCGCCCAATAGCGCGGCCCCGGCCCCGCCGGTCGCACGAAGCGCTTGCTCCCGACCGCATGTCCCGACCGCAATACTCGTGAATATTTGTATGGTTTCGCAATTTTGTAGTTATAAACGAGAAAAAATAGATAAAATTGCAATAATAATTTATGTTCATTGTTAGTTGCAGATGTAAAAAAATTGGATAAATATTTTTTAAAAGGATTAATCATAGAACGATCGCTTCGTAAAGTGGTAAGTGATATTTAGGGTTTCGTATGGTTTTTAGGTTTGCAATCACCATGTTATTTGTATGTTTTGTCAATTTTGTAAATGTAAACTCGGAAAGAATCACCAAGTAGTAATAAAAGTTTATATTCATTATAACTTGTAGATGCCAATAAAATTTTGGTAAATTTTTTTAGGAACAATTGACCGTAGAATGATCGATACAAATAGTGGTAAGTGACTTTTAAGGTTTGCTGTATTTTAGGGGTTGCAATCTCCGTGATTGTTTTCAGTTTTGGCAATTTTGTAGTTATAAACTGGATAAAAATCAGATAAAGTTGTAATAAAAGATTATGTTCATTGTAAGTTGTAGATGCATAAAAAATTTTGGTAAATTTTTTGTAGGAAAGATTGACCGTAGAACGGTCGATACATAAAGTGGTAAGTGATATTGTGAAGGTGAGTAACATGGAATGCGATACATAAATTTTGGTACATTTAATATTGTTAAATGAGGTGCTACGTGAATCATGGAATGCGAAAATACTAGATATTAAATTTCATAATACAGTTGGGAGTAACATGCGCGTAGATTTTTATTACATGCATAACATATAGCATGATATGCGACTAACCCACCCAATCGCTCAGACGACCCATTGTGTGGACCGGGCCACTTTCCTTCCTTGCCCGCTCGGCGTTGAACTCCTCCGCGCCTCTTTTGCCTTAGCCGCATTTCCCTCTTTCTCTCGCGCCCATCTCGCGAGCCTCCCGATCCCTACGCTGCACGCTTCAAGATGAGCTTGCGTCTCGCGCCAGTATACGCAGGTGTGCTCGTGCTTGCGACGCTCCTCCTCCAGCAACTCCTTCTCCTTTGTGACATTCCACTCCTCGAAGTCGAGGTCCATTGGTCCGCAGGTGGATCTCAAGATTGATCCATTTGCGGTAGGCACATAGGGGCTCCGAGACCGTAAATAAAGGAGAGATATTGTTAGTGCGTCTTGTGAAGGACAAAAGATAGGGAAAATTGTGCATGTGGTTGTTACCGGCCGCCGATAGGTTGCGGTGTCAAACGGCGGTTGGGGTAGTCATCGAGTAGTTTGCGCAACCCAGCATCGCATACCTAGACCGATGCGGTGCTTAGACTTGAAGAACTTGCACACGCCCCCGCACCAACAAAGGGAGGTGTCTCCCCTCAGGTGGTAGTTGTGGCGAACGCTCGGTGGGGACGTTCGGGATGGGGTTGTTGCTACGCGGGCGCTCTGGGGGGGGACCTTTCATCGTAGCACGATGGGCTTGTTCTACCCGGGCCTGTATCGCCCTGATTTTCTCATCGCGGCGGCATCGCTGGCTGCGGTGACCGTGCTATGTCACGGTCTCCTCCCAATCCTTCACCATCTTGTCCCATTGCTTCTTCTTGCCTTTGTCCATCCCGGTTGGGTGAGGAAGCGCGATGGAGTATGGGGTTTGGATGTGCAATGTTCGCTGGGAAATGGAATGCATACCAATTTATAGGGGCCGTTTGTCTCTACTCATACGTGTAAAGATGGTCCGCGTGGTCGAGCAAATGAGTAAAGATGGGAGTGCTGCGATATCATGAAAAAGGCCCCGCTTTGTCATGTCATCGCCCAACCGCATCTTTTGTCATCCCACCGAGCAAAGTGACCTCTTGTTGTCTTGTCACCGAGCACACTGCCCTCTTTAGTACTCGTCCCCGCCCAAAGTGGCATCTTTGTCATCCCACCGAGCAAAGCTGACCTCTTTTGTCATATCACCGAGCAAAGCTGCCCGCTTTGTCATGTCATCGCGCAGTGGCATCGTTGTCATCTCACCGAGCAAAGCCGCCTCGCTTTGTCATGTCTCGAGGAAAGCTGCACCGCTTTATCATGTCATCGCGCAAAGCCGGCATGTGTTGTCATCTCACCGAGCAAAGCTGCCCGCTTTGTCATGTCTCGAGCACACCGCCATGTTTTGTCATCTCACCGAGCAAAGTCGCCTGTTTTGTCATTTGACCGAGGACAATCGCTCTCTTTAGTAATGTCACCGCCAAAGCTGGCATCTTTTGGCATCCCACTGAGGACAACTGCTCTCTTTAGTAATCACGAATTGGCTATACTCATGCCTTTTGGCATTGTTTAGGTGTTTAGCTCTCGCCAATGGCCTCTTATCTCTAAATACAGAGCATCAGTGCACACTCAGTCACCCAAGCTAGAAATGATGTCCTCCTTATTCAAGCCACGGGGAACCGAAGATGATGGATAGATTTTTGCATGCATGGATAGCTACGCTGGGTGATGCCTGCGTGAATACATGTGGCTGGATACTTCGTACCATGCGTGGATGGATGAGGTTACGTACGTATGCATGACTACACATTTAATGGCTACACGGATGGATATTGGGATGCACAGACCTCGTTGCCTGGACTCGGGCGGACTGAAACACACGCGCAGCCAGGTGCGTGAAATCTTCGACGGCGTGCGAAGCCCGCTCCTGATGCATAGGGTGGCGCGGAGACGGAGACGTGGGCACGGATGTGAGCATACTGCCGAGTCATCCCTGTTGGAAATCTAGTCAATTTTTAGTATATTTTAATCCAGAAATTCAGCATATAAAACATGATATAAACATGCATGAGTGATCTATCAACGATGTATTCATATTCGCTAACGAACAAGCTAACAGAAACATCTATTAACATATTCATAGCGCACAGAAACAAATACACCAGAAAATTTTTAGATTTATACCCTCGGCGGGGCGCGGTCGAGACACCGGAGGCGCCGTTACCATCAGTCGACATGATGGCCTATTCGATGTAGTCGATCAAGGTGTGATGCAGGATGAAACTTGATGCAGGAAGATGTTCGCAGTGCAGTTCCGCGAACGGTTCACCACCAGGAAGTAGACGTCGCAGATTGAGTAGTCGCGCTAATGCGCTCCCCAAAAACTTGATCGCCCGCCTACCCGTGCAGGTACACAAACGGACGAAGTTCGCAGAGAGCAGCAACAAAAACAGAGGGAGAGAAAACTGTTCTTTCGTATGAAGAGGAGAACCTTCTTATGCTCTGTTCTCTTGTAACAGAAAAATTGAAGAGACCAGTAACTGCCGCCATTAGTCACTAGTAACTGCACCCTTTACTCGAAAGTATTTGCAGCCATAATCCACTAGTAACTGAACCGTTACTGCCAGCGAGTCAGTGCGTTTCGATTTTCGAATAGATAAAGAAAAACGCGCCCGCACCCGACACGCCTGCGCGCGTACGTACACGCACGGCTCGGCTCGGCTCGGCGTGGCGTGGCGAGGCAAGCGAGCGAGCGCGCGCGCGTGTTGGTTCTCTTCAATTTCACAAGGGGTTACCTCGTTCCACCTTTTAAAGTGATATAACTCCCATTGAATTCTCCATATGAGACTAAACAGTTTTTGCACATAGCACTAATAGTGGGCCTAGGAATTTCATTTGATTAATTGCTAAATTAAAATGGACCAAGTCCAATTAATCCAACAATCCCAAGAACCGTTTTCCTGCATGAATGCCCCCAGCGCGGAGGTGATAGCAACATAGAGATAGGCGCTTCGATTAGATCTACTCAATCCAGTATCTGAGTGATTCGACCAGATCTCAGATTTATTCCATACAGCATGTAGAGCGAAGTACTTATCTGTCGATAATGATGCTCCCAAGAACAGCCTTTGGCTCCTTAAGCGACTTTTCATCCAGTCCCCACGGACGGCGCCATCTGTTGTGGCTACAGGCCAAACAGTAGAGAATGGGACTAGTAGAAGAGGAAGAGAGGAGCTAGATCTGTGTGGGAGATTTGGGTAAGAATGAGAGGATCCCCCTTTGCCCCTCCTGGGGGTTTATATATATGAGTGGGGTGAATGGGAAATCCCCATTCTACCCCTTAGTACTTACAAAGGATGAGGGTACATTAATATATTTACACTGGTATATTCCTCTACACTATTGGGCCTATTACATGTTGGACTAGTTGCACGGCATAGTCGCGGGGGGTTGGACCACCCCCACAACAACGCTCTTTACAGGCTGTCGATCATCCATACATAATAATTTGCTTCAGTGAGAAGGCTCAGATAAACAGCCTAAAGCAACAACCATCGAGAGATATCAAACGAAAGTAAGTGACAAGGCATCTCGTATCTAGAGATGGCAACGGGTAAATACCCATCGGGTATTGCCATTCCATACCCGTACCCGCTAGGTGTAAATTTACCCGTCGGGTTACCCGTATCCGCACGCGGGTAGGAAAATTTACCCATACCCGTACCCGCGCGGGTATTACTACCCGACGGGTAACCCGTACCCGCAAGCATACCCGGTTCAACACATAAGAATATCATCAATTTAGACATTCATTAATCATACATGCCAAGCACAAAAGCGTCTAATGATCAAAATTAGTACATCACATAAACATACTTGACATGACCATATCAACATATGACAAACAAATAAACAATCAACAACAAGTAGATAATAAAATTAACATTTGAGTGGGATGTCTAGTTGTCTAATGCGGGTATTCATTACCCGCGGGTAGGCGGGTATAGGTAGTATATACCCACACCCGCACCCGCCTACCCGGCGGGTAGAGGATTTCGCCCAATAACGTACCCATGGGTACATAAAATTTTCCATACCCGTCTCTTTATCAGGTAAAACCCGTTGGGTATTCGGGTATCGGGTACCCATTGCCATCTCTACTCGTATCTGAACTAAACGGTGGCCACCAATCAAAACGAGCACACAACTAGCATAAACGTAAATCCAGGATACAAAACGAAAGGGTTGCTCCCTGGATGGGTATCGACGCAGTTGCTTATGCCTGAAATCATGGCTTATGGTCTCCTAAATGCTCCTACATTGGCCCACCGTAAGCCTGTTTATGTCTACAGGCTTTTGGGAGTGCATGTGTGGTGTATCCAACACTCAATACATTCCCCAAACCATGTGTAATTAAACTATGTAGCTTCACTTGGGCACATTGTCGTCAACAACCATGCATGCATACAAAAGTATGAACGTAACGTAACATCAGACTCAACGATCTGCCAACCGTAAACAAATCTAGTTCACCTTCTTCCCTACGAAACTACGTTCCCATTTTTAGTAGCTCTATACAGTTGCGTCATGTTCATACTAGTACAATGCCCATACGTTGCAACGGATTCTCAAAAAAGGCCATATATAATATTAGTATGATTCTAAAATTTACACTATATGAACTTCAGCTATACCGGTCAAAATCACATACGACTATCGCTCTCTTCATACTCTCTTCACAAACAGCCAGAATTTAAAAACTATAAGCCACAGTCCAAAAAATTCACCACACGCAGCTCAATACAACAGCATACTATTGGCGCCACTGCACACAGGAAGCTTTATGTCGAACACAAGCACCCTGGTACAGGCAAACTATTTGCTACAACACGAATGTCAAGTAACAGATTCACAGGGAGTAGTGTTTATGCTGATTCACCATCAAGGCATCACCAAGCCCCCATGTAGCCACCAACGTTGAACAATGGCCAGAAAATGCAGACAACAATGGCCAGAAAATAGTACCATATGACTACCTCACTTCTCAGTTCCTGACATCCCATGCCAGCAAGTGCAAGTTGCTAACTGTACAGGGAATGATATATCTGAAGAACATCTATACACAACAAGAAGCAGTTCATTGTACAAGGTTCAACTCAACTAAATTGTCAAACCCTGAATATCACAATGTGCAAAGGTATGTCTTTCAAATTGCTCAATTGGTTATCCAGTTCATACACACTATCACCAATTCATGGTGTTTCTACTGCAGATGAGTTGCATTGAAATCAGAACATCTCTAGCACAGAGAAATTAAGACATTGATTCCCTTCAAAAAAAGAATTTAGCATGTGGAGCAAAACCTGATCATAGAAATAATAACGCTCGTAGTGTGATGAAACCAAACCAGAGCTTTCACTCTCCCATGGGCTCCTATCTGATGACTTGCGCCTCCAGAGCCAACTCCGGCCATCCATCTCACAGCTGCCATAAAATTGAAAGCATCACCAATTTTTGTTCCCTTGGTTTATTGGCCACCATCCAAAGTAGAGTTCAGATATCAACACTGAAACAGAAAGCAATGGAGAGAATCTCCTCAATACACACCACATTGCGGATTACCAAAGTAAGCTGAACACCAGGCAGTAAAACTAATCACTCTAGATCAAGAACAACAAAATTCTCAGGATGTGATTACCAGGATCTTTACAAAGCAACTTGCTTACCAAAGCAAAATATGCTTACTGCAAAACAAAGAAATATCCACGCCAGTAAACCAGATTGCAGCACAATCAAAACCCTGGAACAGTTTTAACCTTTACGGATGGAGGCCATGGAACAAAAATTTGGATCAATTTTAACATTTACAAATGGAAATAAAATTTAGAGGCCATGGAACAATTTTAACATTTACAAATGGACATAAAAATTTGGACCTGATTTCAGCATAAGTAAACATATAAATTTTCCAGTAATCAATGAGTGATTCAATTTTAGATAGACTTAATTATTTCTATTATACAATAAATGTTCTATAAGTAGAAGAACACTCCTGATCTTTACTTCACACAAGACACACTCAGGTGAAGCAACACTTGCATATTTAGATCTAGCTCCACGACATAGATCAGGAATTCCACCTTTTACCCTCAAGTCCTACAAAACATAATTTGATGATAAGCTGATAGAGTTGTTGGTTAAATATCAATGATATATCAAACAGTTAAGGTTAAGGTTACATGTAATACTCTATTCTTGTGCTCTATAGAAATCATGATAAAGAGCTGCAAACCTTCAGTATGTATGCATGCTTCACTACAAATGCTTAAAAGGGCATGATTAGAGTGAAGAGCTTGGTACTAAACTGCTCAACAGAAGCAATGATACATAGGTGGCTGATAAAAAAATATTGTCTTTTCGTCAATATGCATGCTTCACAAAAATAATGTTTAAATTGGTCTACAGATGCAACAATACACAAGTGGCTAATAATAATCTTATATTCACAAAAGGAATCATCCACTGGATTCTTCATAGCTCACAGATAAAGATTAGATTTAGATGATTTCATCATAGCATACAACTGGCAGTATGGTAGTAACTCATATTTTCTGCCACTGTGCCACATGATTACAAGTCTAGCACATACTACTAACTAAAAGTTAATTCACCATCTAATACTACAAGGTATACTTGTTAAGCAGGAAAGCTGAAAGATTTCAGCTGCAGAATAGAATCGAGTCAATTAGGTTACCTAACTTCCCAAGTCAACGCCAGCTCAAGGTCCAACCTAGCACCAACCCCAAGCTAACCAAGTAGCCAACACCATGTTCAGATAACACTTAACCTACATTCCCTTATTCCCCACGCAGCACGCCATGCACGCAACATTTTGCATGCAACGGTGACGGGCCTAGCGTGCGGAGCTACCGTCGTCTGGGAAGACACTGTCCACTTCTCGCCTATGCCTGCGTGCATTGGATGGGAAGGTTAGATGTCTAGATGTGTTAATCTCACTGTGCTCGCATGCAAATAGAGTAACTCTTGGTGTATGTATGCTGTATGCAGTATGTCCGACACAGTCACGGCAATAGGTGAGGTTGTCCACTCATCGTCTCATCCTGGTTCCTTGCTTTCAAAGTTTAAATGTTCAATGATTTTCATAGCTAATGAAGTAACGATCAACCAACCAAAATAGGTACTAAATTTTGTGATTTAAATTTTAGAATTTCAATTCTATGATCTTTGAAATATTTGTGGGCTAGGGTTTTAATATTAGAATGCATTGTTTCGATTTTTGCAATAGTTTAATTAGGGAATTTTTGGACCTGTTCTTTTCGGCTGCGGCTTATGGCTTTTGGCTGAAATTTTTGAAATTTGGCTGTTTACGGTATAGATTACGTAGAGAAAAATACTCACTTGCGATTTGGTTGGTACAGATGTTGGGCTTTTAACGTGTAGTTCATTTAACGTGTAGACCCTGTCTTGAGAAAATACTCTATTTGAAAGTTAGGTACTGTAGCAAAAGTCAAAAGCTGCCAGCTTTTGACTTAAAAGACTAGGCCCTTTAATATGTTTCAATATTTAATTCAGTTTGTTCTAACTTTCAATAATTGTTATCTCCTTATGGCAGGTAATCCGTAGTCCTAGAGCTATTTCTAAAAAGAAAGGTACCAGGTTTAAGTGCAAATGCTATAAATACAGAAAGTCCAGAAATCAATTGGGAAGAAGAAATTCAGTTTGATCTAGGGAAAAGTAAAAAAAACAAATGTCTATCTCTCAAATCAGAAAGATGTGGTAAGAAGAAAGTACTTCGATAACGAGTTTTGTTAACCTCGAACATATGATTTTTCATAGATAATATTTAGGGAAAAATAAAGAAGATTTAACCTTGCACGATTTAATTAGTATGGTAGTTGGCTTGAATATAACAAGTCTAAAGATATAAAATTTAGAACGTATTATTATCTACTATATTATTAATAGATATATTGATAAGTATACATATAAAGTATAATATCCCTGCGTTTATTTTGTTCTAGGTCTGCCGCTACTGTTCAGCTGCAGCCATCCAGTCATCGAGAGCTTTACGGGCTCTGAAAGAACAAGAACGGAAGAGAAGCACATCTCGAGGGGATTGAGGCCCAAGTGCCCAACCTACTGGAAGATATCACATACCAATGAGAAAGATTGGATTAATTTATTATTACTCATCATCAGTGGCGGACCCAGAATTCTACCAAAGGGTATGCCACACGAAAATTTTCATATGCAATTCGGTAAAACCGTTTGCCAATTTGGTAAATAATTGTAAAATTTGCACCGTAATTCAGTATACATACACTAAATAATATGATAAGTCTTAAATTTAAGGATTAAATTGGAAACTTGCACAAATTACAATATAAATAGTTCAAACACTATACTAATAGTCTCAAATATACATAAAAAAGACTTACAATACTATTTGTCTGACTTTTTTGGCCTACACTTTCTAAAGGACATGAAAGTCTCGATTATATCATCTTTATCCACTTCAAAGAAAATATCCCGCTCAATGAATGTGACTAGACAATCATCCAAAAGACTATCACCCATCTTATTTCTTAACTTTGTTTTCACTAAAATCATTGCAGAAAATACCCTTTCAACATTTGTTGTTGCCACTGGTAGAAGCAAAACCAATTTGAGAAGCATGTAAACCATATTATACACTTTATGCCTCTTTGTTTCAACAAGCTTAACTGAGAGATCAACAAGATTGTCTAGATCTTTGAAGCTATCAGCTTGTCTCATGTCATCAATATAATTACCAAGTTGTAATTCAAGTTTTAGCAAATAATTGCTCGAGAACTCTTTAGGGTAGAACTCAGCTAATCTATGTACCTTCTGTGCATCGAAAGAAGCAAATGAGTTGGAAGGATTGAAGGCCGACATACAAGAGATGCAATATCTCCGCTTCTGTGCATTTAGGGTAGAACTCAGCTAATCTACGTACCTTCTGTGCATTTAAAGCAGCAGCCGCCGCCTTCTTGGCTACATGTTTCTGAAAAAGAGATGCAATATCTCCGCTTCTCTTCATAACTAAATAATTCCAAAAAAGCAATGGCTCCGCGTACGATCGAGGATTCGAGCCTGTCCAAACTGATCACTTATCAATTTTTTCCTGATGAGCACTTGTTATCTCTCTCTAAAATCAATTTTTAATCTCTAATTAAATAAAAATAAAAGCAACATAGAAGACACAGTTATGCAAAAATTAGAAATATACCGAAGTCCAAACAGATCTACACGCAATGACGCCGGCGACACGAAGACGCGAACGTGGTGAAGTCGGGTAGTTGGCGAGTCGCCAGTCGCGATGACGCGATCGCTTGCGGAGTTTCGGGTGACGGCGTGAAGACGATTCACGTGCGGGCGTGCGGCACACGGCGTGACGGGCTGATGGCGACGCGAAGTCGGCGAGACACGGAGTCCTGGCGCTGCTGTGAAGATTTTAGATTCGTCCGTCGGTCTTTACACGCACGGGAGTAGCGATCCTTCACGGCTTCACGCTTGCATGTTGCATCCGGATTCGTCTTTACACGGCGTGACGCAGGCCCAGGATTCGCGTGCGGCAGGCCCACGGATCGACGGAGAATCTTCACAGCAGCGCCAGGCGGGAATCGGGGAGACGCTGGACGCGAGACGGGAAATTTTCGATTCTAACTCTACTGGCGCGGCCGGGATACTACACACTGCAGCTGGGCCCCAGGGTATGCCGGGGCCCACCCGGCATACCCTGTGGGTCCGCCCCTGCTCATCATCCTGTTGAGTGTTGCGCACTTGAACTTGTTGATTATTTTGTGAATGATGCAGATTAAGCTAGGAAAATACTAACAGCAGCTCAGCTGCTGAGCTACTGCATCTCAGTTGTCACATCAGAATCAGGCTGCCAGACTTTCGCTGCGTCCTGTCGACATAGAGCCTGTTTGGCAGAGTTCTATCACTGAAAAAATGAATCTGGAGCAGCAGATCCACCAAAAACAGCTCCACCGTGAATCTAGGATCCCACCATGGAGCTGGACAAAACTGTTTGGCTTGCACAGCAGCTCCAGATCCACGAAATTGAGATTTTGGTGGGAATGACCTGTTTTGCCCATGGGTTTTATGGTGGTATGGGATGGGGTGTGTAACCAGTGGTAAAAGGTGGGTAATTACCACCCAACTCCACGAGTAGATACAAAACAAGGTTTCGTGGAGCACCACTTGATGTGCTCCATGGATTTCATGAATCTGGAGCTAGATTCAGTATTTTGGTGGATCCAGATTTCGTGGAGCTGGAGCGTTTGGGTAAAAATTCGTGGAGTAGAGCTATTTTTGATGGATCTGGAGTTGGTGGAGCTCTACCAAACAGACCCATAGTAATAGGGAAAGCTTGGTCCTATATGTTTGTACAGCAGCCCAATTAAGGCCCAACGATAAGCCCGTCAAGTTTCAAGAGGCATTCAGACTGAAGAATGCACAATCAAATGACTCAGACTCCAACTTGTAGTCTTCAGGTACCATGGCAGACTCAGACTCCAACTTGTAGTCTTCAGGTACCATGGCAAGAATCTCCACAAAACTTTTCTCTCGATCGATCGATCGAGAGAAGCTGAACACAACTGAAAGTCCTTTGCTAATTTCGAGCAATTATGGAATTCTGTGTGCAAAGATGTGAGTTTCCGGGACACGGCCAAACAAGTAGTCCTAACTAGGCCGTTCAAGGGGGTTCCATCTAAGACTCAGCTCGATCTGTTCTACCTCAGGATCTGCAACGTACACCTTTCATAACAAACGCGATAGACCATTCAAAAGCTCTGATTATGCTTGGATTTCAATCATCTTAGGGAAAAGATGAAACATTAAAGATTACCTGCTTGCATGCTACACAGAAGAAAATCGAGTAGCACGACTAGCACGTACAAGTGTGGAAAGAAATTCGCGCGGACGGATCAACCGATCAATGATATAACCGATCAAGAGAGAATAGAGTGCATTCCTCCTTATTAGGGATGCAAACCGATCAAATACGGACGGATAATATCTCTACCATATTTATTTTTATATTTTTTTCTCGGATGCGGATACGAATACGGATATCTCGGATACGAATACAGATACGGAGCGAATACGAATCGAAACGGATACGGTCACGAATATTTATCGGAACATGAAAAACTCCTTAAACTATACATCCAAAATCAATAAAAATACATAAATAATTTATCTTGTCAAAACATTCATAAAATCTAAACAAACATAAGTATTTTTATCCACAATAGTCATACCGTTGTACAGATTTTAAATTTTCAAGTGGCAGTTAATTTTTTCTAAAGTCCTAAATAATTCTTAATGGATTTCTACCATTTACATGTGACTAATAAATTAGTTAAGCATTTTAATTTGCATCAAAATGAGTTAAACAAGAGTACATCAATTTAATCGGTACAAATTTAATCCACCGACAATATTAAATTTATTTTTTAATAAACATAAATATTTGCTAGTGGTGTTTGTAATTTAATATGACTAGAGCAACTCCAACCGGTTCTTTATCCTGCTCTTTATTGTATATTTACCTAATATGACTCAAGAAATGGACTCCAACCGGTTCTTTATCCTCCTCTTCATTTTTATCGAGTCGCTATTTTCTCCCGGCCGCTAGCTAGATTTGGCGAGCGCCTCCTCACTCGCTTCTCAAATAGGTAGGCCATTGGAATGCTAACTCAAATAGAGAGCTGAAAATAATAGCTAGCCTCTTCATCCTAGAAAATAGAGAGGGAGAAATGACTAATGGGATGGAGTTGCTCTAAGGAACCTAATGCCTAATGGTAATAGAGGCTTATGGCTTGGTTGGGCTAGTGGGCTAGTGGCAGGGGAGATGAGAAAGGCTGACTTGGGCTGGGCAATGTTGGGCTGAAATCCCAGATATCCGTTTTCGTATTATCCGGATAATCCGTATTCGTCGAATATCAGGCCTATTGTATTATTATCCGTATTCGTATCCGATCCAAGAATTATCCGAAGAAAATCCGATCCGACACAATCCGTATCCGTTTTCATCCGGATCGGTCGGAAACTATCCGATCCATTTTCACCCCTACTCCTTACGGTGCTCGTGTGTCCCACATATAAAAGTTTTGAAAGTTTTCTTTAAAAAAATTGTAGATATAGGGGATTGTATGTTCTATAGCTATGCAAATTTTCAAAAAGAAACTAGTTCACATTTAGAAGACGTGAAAAAGAGAAATGTTGCATGAATTCATAGCAGCCGTTTGTCAATTTCATACCTTCCAAATACAATCGAGTTTTATCTTGAAATACTGCAAGGCTATGGTGTAACGCTATAGGGTCTAAACTGGCTCAGACCTAACCACATTCTGGATAGGTCACGCACACGTAGCAACCCGCTTGCATTTTCGTCCTCGCTTCGCGCAAAACGGTTAACCAGGGGAGCTACCATTGAAACTCCTAGGCTTATATGTAAGTGCTTCTCAAGATAAACTAGTAAGGTAGGACTAATCCAGAAATTCATATGTATACACATATGGGCCAACATGGGCTGAGGTGTCACATATGGCATGTTCTTTTAGGCTGTGGCTTATGTTTTTTGGCCTTAGTACAAGCATTCGTGCGAATAAACCGAAAGCAGATAAGTCCTTTCTAAAAAGTTATCCCGATAAGCCGCTTCAAAACGGCAGCGAAGAAACCGTCCCGTTTATTCATGCGAGAAAAGTTATAAGCTATAATCCATAAGTTGAAAAGAATCTACTCATAGAATGTATCATCCCCTATATCTACAATTTTTTTGATACTTTTTTGAAACTTATATGAGATGCACGAAAGATGCCCGGTAAGGAAAGACGCAATGGATATTTTTCCCATAACCGAGCGATACCTTTGTAGACATGCGTGCCTACGTGGTTAGCAATACTGCCGGGAAAACTCGACAACTAGGACTTACCAGGTATAGCATTACGGCATAATAACATGTAATACACTCCACCGAGATACGGAATGCATCAGTCACACCGGGAAGCTACACCTCCCTTAAACACGAAGAGCGAACTAACACGTTATACCTCTTAAATACATAAGCTCTCTCCCTTAAACACGTTATACACCTCTTAAACTAGTCACCTATTCGTGTGTTGCTACGAAATTTATTGGATATATAGAGAATTATGCTATGGAAGAGGACTATTCTGATCAATTGAAAAGTGGAGAGTGGTGAGAAGTTAAGAATGAGACAGTTAGAGAAGAAGGGCATACAACCACCAACTCATTTTTTTATAATAGTAATGATAATCTAAAAGAATTTCAAAGGAAGACATACAAGATCCCTACAGAAATTTTCCTAAAACCCCCCGTTTCGAACACGGCCCTAATGTCTACGAACTTCGTACGAGGTTGCCCTGGCCGTCGACCGGCCGGGCCATCAGGCTGCAGTTCACAGCTTCACACGGATCCCACCAGTTAATCGCTCGTACCACGTTCGTTTCGTAGCCATGCAACAGAATGACTTCGGCACATTGCACGCACGGACCACTGGCTCTTCGCCGTCGCCATGCATGGTGCTTTACACCGGTCTCCACTGCTAATATAATCCCTCTCCTCTCCGTTAGACCGGGTTACGTCCATCAACTCGCGGCCTCTAGGCTCGCCGCACGTACGTACGTCGCCGGCTGGCCGGTGCGTGCGCGCAAAAGGCGTCACGTTCTTTCACTTCACGGGTAGGGCTGTAAACGAGCTGAGCTCGAGCGAGCTTGGCCTTCTAGACTTGAGCTCAGTAGAAACTCGAGCCGAGCTTGAGTTGGGGTCCGAGCCTGGACCTGGGCTCGAGCTCGGCTCGGCCTAAGCTCGAGTAGGCTCAAGCTCGGCTCGTTGAAGCTCGATAACAATTAAAATAATTTATTATGTACTATTTTTCAATAATAAGAAAATTTTAAGCTTGAGCTTGGCTCTAGTAAACTCGATAACAATCAAAATAATTCAAATACACACTAATTTTCAATAATAAAACAAGCTCGAGCTCGAGTTCGGCTCGAGTAAGTTCGGTAAAAATTAATATGTATTACTATTTAAGCTTGAATCGGGGCTCGCGAACTATTCGAGCTCGGCTCGGTGAAGCTCGCGAGCTCGAGTTCGGCTCGTTTAAAGTTCGAACCGAGCTAGAATTGAGCCTAGAACGAACCGAACTCGAGTAGCTCGCGAGCTTTGAGCTTTTTTACAGCCCTATTCACGGGTCGTGCCGCGGGCGCCGCGCTGCGCTCGCTCAAGGCGGCATGGCACGTCTCACCGATAAGGTGTGGGCGCGTCGGTTTCGTTCCCTTCACTCCAACACCATTACCATTAGGGAATGTATACATAATGATACATACAAGCTATCTGTAAGTCTATATCATATAAAATTTTAGATGATGTAGAGGATAGAGTGTAGGACTGAAGATGTTAATAGAGAGAGTGGATGATGGCTTAAAATTTCCTCTAAGTATTTACTTATCCCTACTCTGATAGTTATAAAGCTATGAAGATCGGGATATCAATCTCACTGGAAAACCAGAGACTCTCAGAGCTAAGCAAAACCAGTCAGAAAACAACGTGGTCGAACTTCAACTACGTGGTCGGAAGTCCCACAAAGCTGAGCGCAACCTGATCAGAAATCAACGTGTTCGGATTTTGACTATGGTGGTTGACGACCAGACAACAGTCTAGAACCAACGTGATCGAAAACCAACGTGATTGAGTGGTTAACGACCAGAGAGTGGTTGAAAACCAATGTGATCGAAAACCAGCATGGTTGAAAACCGACGTGGTTCATGTCCAGTGTGCGATCGAAAGACCAGCGTGATCGAGGACCAATGAGTGGTCGAAAACCAACGCGGTCAAGACCGATGTAATCGTAACCTTCGCGGGTGATGACCAAGAGCCACAGTCAGAAAACCAATTGTGTAGACGATGACCAAAGTAGTCGTAGCCGTTCGGAATATAACCCGAGTGGTCTACGACCAATAAGTGATCGAAACCAAGGTGCTCGAACTAAACCAAACCTCGACCAGTGAAGTCGAAAACCAAAGTGGCCGAAGAACATGAGTTGCGGTACTACCGCTACACAGCTTGCGATACTACCATATCTCTCATACGAACAGGGTTTTCAGCCAACTGCGAGAACCAAAATCGATAGAATTTTCGATCGACTAAACCAAAAGGCTTAGCCAACCTTCTTAGACCCTAGCTCTTGCCTCCCCTCACCTTTTATAGGCTCGCAATCTAAACCAAAATCTAAGAAATCCACCCATTAGGCCAAACCAAAGATAACTCGTTAACCCCACCTAACACCAGGTTTTACTCTCTTACGCACACTTCTCAAAACGGCTTAGAACCATTAACCCATTAGTAAATCAACACTTGATCTACTTCATATTTTCAGCACATACAAGATCTAAACCACTTAGACCAACGCTGCGGTTTCACACACCACCATTTTTCCGTTATTGGGATATTTACTAAAATACCCCCTCTAACGCCCTCCACGAAGCTTCCCGCAACATCACCCATGCTTCGCCATTTTCCATGTGGCCCCAATGACTTGCCGCCAAGCCTCACATGCGTTCAGATCCCACTGAACCATCCTCGCTCGCAAACAACCCAAGTCACTTAGCGCACCATATGCCTCTTCTCGCGCATGACGGCACCCCGTTTCCTTGATTGTCTGGACCTCGACTCTTCCCTGAGTCTAGTCCCGGTTCACCTTGTCGTTGCCTGTCATATCCACCACTGGTAGCCCTCGCTCTGGTTCCTCATCATCCTAGCTTGCAACCACTCCGCAAGCCTCGATCATCTTCAGCATCTCCCTGACCGTTCTGGATCTCAGCACCACTCTATGCCTAGTCCCGGTCCTCCTACGCCTCACCATGACCTAGCTCTAAAGTCTTGCAACCAACACCAACAAGGAAAACATCACGTAGCACCGCATGATACACAAAGACATCAATTTACACAATTCATCCGTACAATGCATAATGCAAAATGTATGCATCCAAATTACTGATCCTAAACCTAAGACCAAATAATAAACCATGTACACACAAGCAACAATACCCATGTCAATCCATGACCCAAATTCCAAGATTTCTAAACAACAGTTTCAGACCACCGAGCGAAGCCAGTCTAATCGCCAAGCACATGCTGGTCAGACCGCTAGTTGGTCTGACACGAATACTCGAGACACTCAGAGATCACAAAACTTGAAATACTTAAAGCCTATGAGTACCGACCATGAAGTCTACGACCTGCACAACAAATCGCTACGACCATCACAACAGGTTGCTACGACCACCGATCACAAAGGCTTGCGACTACCAAACATCAACCAGACAGTAAGCTACAACCATTGAGAACCGAGACCTCACGACTACTAGGTACGGAGTCCTCTCGACTACAGAGTACCTTCGGACTAGCTCTTCGATGTACTCAACAAAAGACCATTCGAACCGCCCAACTACAAAGTTGAGGACCACACATCTGACTACTGTTAGTGGTCAAAGTTTGCCGGTCAGACCGCCAAAACAAAGCGGTTAGACCACTTAACCTAAAGATTCCAGCAGACAACCCAACCAGAATGCAATCTTTTGCAAACCCTCAAAAACCAAACTTAACCTCCACAGAAACTATAATCTAAAAGTTAATTACTCATCACAACCATGAGGTGACCTCCACATGGTCTTACACAGAGAAAGATGTCATCTACCATTTAACAGATGGTTTTATAAACAGATTTCTACTATTTATAACATTGTATAGAGAATTATATAGATAACTCATTAATTATGTAAGGTCATTATATACAACACATTATATAAGTTGTCTTTAATCCTATCTATAGATGATGTAGATGTGTATTATAGATAATCGTCATCTATATTTTGTTCGTGCCTTTAAGGTCCTGCTTTCAGCTTCTGGCTCGAAATGAACACGTCGACTTCTTAATTTTAGATTTTTTTTTTGTGTTTTGCCTTTTTCAGTTTTTTATTATTCCTTTGCATTGTTGGTGGAGATATAACGTTGTTTTTTTTTATTTTTAATTAAATGAGTCAGAAAAAGCTAACAAATGTTGTAGTATAATTTCAGCTAAAAACCAATAACTCAAAATCCACATCCACTTAGAGTAGGACCTAGATCGTGTATGTACATCTTAGAGGCCGCTCAGTTGGGCTGGAATAAAATGGCTTATGGTATGGCTAAAATTGCACTGTAGCTGGCTGAAATTACACTATAGATAATAGTGGCTTATTTGGCGTAACTAAATTTTAAAAAATAAAAATAAAAAAATAGATTACCCCATCACGGACAATACAAACGAATACGGGAGAAAAAGAACCGACAAAAAGACTTAAAAAACCAAAATTTTAGAAGAAGACGAAATTTATGAATAATAAAAAATATGCCAGAAATCATAAGCTGCGAGCCCTTAATCTGTTTCTTTTCTTCTTCTCCTGCCACCGCCACTACTACTCAACTGTACTTACGTGGGGAATGGAATGGATTGTTGCTCTGGTGGTCTGACTGGACTAGACTGTGTTAGTGGTAGGCATTGTGCAATTGTGGGTGCTGATTAGTCTTAGCGGCGATATTTTTTTCTTTATTTTCGCTCTTTTTACGGGCGCACACACGCACACTACCCGCATGCCCTGGTCAATAATTGCACTCACCGCCATAATCCAAAGCCATTTATAATGGTCAGCTATGGGGCCGGTTCATGTGGACAGCACCCGGCTCAATTGCTTTTTACTACAATCTGGTTTTAGATGCACAGTAGGAAATGCGATTTCAGGGTACTCTTTTTGTGGTTCGTGTGTGCAAGGACATATATTAGGACAGGAACAGGCCTTGCATTACGGGATACTGGGTAATCGGTATGGTTATTATAGTTTAACTACTCTTAATGCTCCGCTTGGTTGGGCTGAAAAGCTGTAGCTTATGGCTGAAATTGCACTGTAGCGACTGAAATTTTGCTGTAGTTGAAGGTGATTTATTTAGTGTAATTAAATTTAAAGTTTTTAAAAAATAGAAAAAAAAATATATTAGCTCATTACAGACAATACGAACGAATGCGGGAAAAAAGAATCGATAAAAAACTCAAAAAACCAAAAGTTCAGAAAAAGACGAAATTTATAAATAGTGAAAAATAAGCTAGAAATTAGAAGTTAAAGTTGAAATGTGCGGGACCTTAAACCAACCTTGGCTAGTTATTAAATCCGGATCGACCGGCCCGCGGAGTGTTTCTCACGTAATGTCAGAGGATGGCATGTACGTAATGACAGAGGATAACTTGTGAGACCCGGGTTTCATGGATGCGAATATGCGATATAAAACTCAAAAAGACTGTGTGGCATATTTGATGGATTACATTAGCTAACTTATATATCAACCTATACAAGTCTAAACTCACATATCAAAATTCAAATCTATCCAGACCAATATTTAACGAACATCTGAGAGAAGAAGGGAAAAAACTGACGACACATTCAAGGACAAGTTGAATTGGGAGTTTTAAGAGCGGTTTTATACACAAGTACTGGCTACAAGTGGTTTTCTGAATATTTCACCGATGTGCTACTAGCAAAAAAACGCTTCTTTTTTAGCTAAGGCCATATATAAAGCTATGCATGAACTTTAAAAACTAAAGGCACTTTAGTGCTGACTGGGGTTGTGTTGGATGATCTTTTGAACTTTCTGGTCAAAGTGCCCGTCAGAAGAGATTAGTATGACATTGAGGTAGCTAGCCGCGTTGTTTGCTTGGGAGACAAAAAATGGATGGACCAAACTACTGGGCGCAGCTCCTCAACCAAAAGTGCACTAAGTCACCAACACTGTCTCCATTTTTTTTACTTTGAAATATTCGTATTGCTCATTTTACTCAAAGAAACATCAAGATAATGGTGCTTATGTTGGTTAGCTAGCATGGGCCTTATTTGTAGCACCACTAGGAGACGGAGAGCATCTTCTGCATGATGAAAAAGATCAATGTTTTTTATTAACACAATTATGGTTTTTTGGATATTTTGTGCTGCCATATATATAGGCAAAGTCCTTTTCAGTCTTAGCAGTGGACCTACATCGTAAAGTACGACGAGATTTATCGTTTCACGAACTAATATATCATTTTCAACCCTAGAATTATTGAGGTACTGAAGGAGTAATAAAAAAATGAATCTTCTGATAATAACTATTCATTTTAGAGTGTGGATAATTAGCCAGTGCAGTAATCTTAAGACTACTCCATATTGAACACAAGTTTAAATCACGAAATCCACACAAATAACCTATACAACATGTGATTGGTGAGAATTTAACTGCAGTCATCAACTAGAGATCAAAGATGGCACAGTGGCAGATCCAAGACTAGATTTTAGCTAGAGCAGAATCACGTCTAATTAGCCAATAAGCAAGATGTGATCTCTTGCATATCCAGTAAGCAAATAGTGCACAACATGCGTTATGGTAGTTAAAAACACCCGACACAATACTGGCAACATCCCTAAAAATGCTCACCATAATACCCAAAAGAGATAGAAACATCTAATATCAGTATGTAACATGAGCTATACGGCTTTAATACTTTACCATCAAGTATCAACAATGCATCATAAGGGTGGTGCGAGAAAGATGATGTCTCATGTTGGGTGCTTGCTCTGCGTTAGATGGTAGGGTGGGAGACCTCCTCTTACCTTAGCGTCTGGCTGCTACTCTGTCATAGGCCATGGACAACACAAACAATCCCAAGTAAACTAGCCTCCCATGGATTGGACCATGAGTGACTCCATAGCCCACTTAACCTTTTTTTTTCAACCTCTAGCCGTGCATCATTACTTCAACGCCTGCCGCAGGTACTCACCTCTAGACACTACTCTCAACTCTGCGCTGCTTCTCTAGACACTACTCAACTCTGCGCTGCTTCTATAAGTGTTTCCGCCCAATGGGGTACCTCACTATTGATACGCAACATATGGCGAAACATGACTATTGATGTATAGATAGATAAATTCCCTTGGTCACTAGTAGATGTGGTTTCCTGTGTCAGTGTACTACACAATAGGAATGCTCGCTGGCCACTAGCACGCACATGCGCCCATTCTAATATCTTCGTCCTACTATCGTAACCTAGGCAACTGGGGCATTGAAACACCCCAAAATTTTGAACTTTTATTGAATTTTGATTAAATTCGCATTTCTTTCCCTTTTTGGCAAATTCTAGTGAAAAGACGCCTTCCCTTTTTGGCAAATGCGCTTTCTTCCTCCCTTTGGTGCTGTCTCTCGCGTGCGCTGCTTCTTCCCCTGATTCCCGAAACCACCACCGCACGCGTCCTCTCCTCCTTGCTCCAAATCGCAGCGCCGCTCCCGGTTCAATCTCATCCCTCGGCGTGAGCAGCCCCACAAGTCAGTCGCACCTCCTTTCCTTCCTTGCCCCGCGCGTCACTTCTCCCTCTCGCGCTTGCTCCCTCTGCCGCAGCAAATCTCTCTCCCTCTCTCACAACTCAAGGACAGGTTCAAAGAACCTGTCACATCTCACAGGGGAGACGCACCCTCTCCCGCCACCTCCCTTTCACACAATCTCTATGAAGATTCGGTTCATTTCCCCTCTCCATTAGCGTGAGAAAAATGTGACCGAGGATGCCTCACTGTAGAAACAGCCCTACACCCCATATAAACCCAATTGGTCACAGTGAAACATCTCCAGGCACTTCCCCGCACCTCCTTCCCCAGCCGATTGAGCTCACATCACCTGAGTCGCCGGCAATCGAAGCCCCTGAGCCCGGTGAGCCCTAGAAGCCATCTTTTGATTTCGTCAATTATTTTTCGATTCAACGCTTTTACACGGTCTCCATTGTCTATGGATCATGTTGGTGCAACCGCTGGACCTTGAACGCCGGCCCTGAGTTGTGGCAGCGGAGGTCGTCGTCGGTCCTAAGGACCTCATCGTGGCTAGGCCACCCGAGCCACTCCCGAGCTAAAGCGCCGCTTCCAACATGTTCCCTAGGTCTCGTAGATGGTGAAAAACCCACTCATTTAGTCGGAGAGCTTCTAAGTGTTCATGGCGCCACCGTGAGAACCATCATCATCTCGAGTGTCCCCTGGTGTCTCCGGTGGTCCGCATGTCCTTCAAAAATTCAAAATGGAAACCCAAACCCTAACCGCATCTTTTGGTGGAAACCCAACTCCTCTGGTATCTTGTCGTCGCCGCGCCACCGTAGCCAACCCTCTCTGTTTCTCGCCGAGAGGGCCGTCTGGAGGTTGAAGACGACCTCCCGGGGGCGATGTGGCCGTATCGAGCCCGTTCAAGCCAAGTCCATCTAACCGTTCGCGTTCGTTTAAATCTTGGTCGTTGATCCACCACCGTCTCTCCATCCGAGCGCCCACGCTCGCTCCATCCTCTCCGTCCGTAGCTGCCGCGCGTCGTCCATCAAGCGGGCATGCGCGTATGTGCGATGGGCTGCGCCCGTGGGCTCGCGTGGGCCGCGGACCGAACGGCCTGCTCACCGCGCGCGGTTCGGCCGCGAGTCAACCGACCCGTTTGGCCGTACGGGAACCTGATCGGGCCGCACTATTCCCATCGGGCTAGCCCAACACTGTAGCGCACTGTTCATTTCATTTTAGAAAATCCAGAAAAATCCCGAAAATCCCAGAAAAATCCAAAAATCCCAAAAATACCAAAACACACCATTTTGACCAGTTTAATATCCCAAATTTAAATTTGGCAGCCATTCTCCCAAATTTAAATTCTAAAAATTTAAACTTCACCATTTCACAAACTTAACTCTTTAAATTCCATTTCCACTGTTTCCCCCAGTTCAAATATTATAAATTCAAACTTTATAAATGTAAATGTCATTAATTCAAATTAACCCTTATGTCATAATCAGCTACAAATAAATTCAAATCCTTCCATTATTCAAATTAAATCCTAATAAAACTTCAAATTCATCCAAATCAAAATGCAACCATCCATTTCTAAATATTCATCTCTTGTTCCCAAAATTTGTCCAACACCTATCACCCTTGATTGTCTTGAACCCAACAAATCCAATCCTCACCTTGTTAGTCAACTAAGCCCTACTAAACCTCGACCTCCCAACCCAGCCCATTTCTTTTTATGTTATTTCTTGTTTTTAATTGCATTTTGTTCCCAGCTTGCATCTCGCAAAGCAGGAACTTAATTGACCTCGTTTTATACGCTAGTGATCGGACCAAGCGAGTTGGTCAGCGGAAGGCCAGCAAAGGTAGATGAAGTAAGTGTGAAGCTGGTCAAGAAGATCAAGAGCAACAAAAAGAAGGCAAGTCACATGTTTTTCATCATATTGAATCCCATGAAATTTACATTATTTACTTATGTATTTTCATTATTGATAGTTGCGAAATGATAGTTTGCGTAAAATAAATGTTTAGAATGACATGCTAAATAGATAAATCCTACCACTGATAAAAGCCCTGTTTACTTTGATGGCCACATTCACCTTGACAACCTTAGTAAGAATTAAAATATTGTACAAGCATATATATATATATATAAGACCATCTCATTCGACATTTTACACTACTAAGTGACCTTGGCCGTTGGCCTATAGGTTTGAAAAACCCGAAGAGGGTAGGGTGGAATGGGACGCCGTACCCTAGACCGGTGATGTCCGCTGTGTAGAGTGGGGTAAAGGTGTTGCGCGAAACCGTGCTGCAGATTTCGCCCATCGCTTTACCCTTCAACATGTACACTATTAAGGTTTGAACCGTGGGCTAGTAGATTTGCAAAAACCCGATCTAGGGTGAGCGTGCCCTAGAGCGGAGGTGCCGGTGTGCACAGTTAGGGTAAAGGTGTTGTGGGAGACCGCTAGACGGCCTTCGCCCACCGCTTTACCCTAGGATGGAGGTTGCGGACCTCATGAAAAATATAAGGGCAAGAACCTTGTGCTAAGTAAAAGACACAGTGATCGCTCAACCACAAGTATTGATACGTCAACCCTGGTCTAGTAGCTGCTCAAATTCGATTGAACCTCTACAAAAGCAGTTTGGAGGCAAGGTGCGAGTCCATACGGAAGGGGTAAGAAGGGCCGTATGGAAGTTGGTGATTTTTATTTTGAACAATCTAACCGATCGATCTGAACCTCGATCATGTGTTATGTGTGCCGAGGCTAAGGTAAGTCAGTCTTTGCTGAGCTTCGGGAGGCCTACTAGGTAGAGGCTATATAAAGAATTGAGCAGCGAAAAGCTTTGTTTTCTTAATATCAGACGTGGAATTAAGAAATCTTGTGGGTAAAGTAGGGCAGCTCTGCATAGTGATATAAATGGTATTCGAATACGCCGTGCTTCCGGTTAATGAAACTGTGTTAATTGGGTGATTCCAACAACGAGGCATAAGTAGTGTTTCTGATGTTGTTAAATTGAGTAATGATGAGATTTTATCTCATAACAGAAAACCCCCTGATCTTAAGGAGCAATGGTTTTAAAATTTCATTTGTTTGTAAATAAAATGCATCCACCCACTGTAATAAAACCAATATATTCCCACCCTTGATTGTTCCTTGCGAGTAGTTATATAGTATCTTCCACATGTGATTTGCTGAGTACGGGGTTGGAGTACTCAGGCTTGCAAAATTTTCTCCCACAAATACTAGAAGAAAAGAAGATGTTGCAAGTGTTCGTGTTAGGGTTACATCTGCACTCAAGTGTTCCTGTGGAGTTTTCTTCGGTTCTTCTGTATGTAAGTTAAGTTTTGGGGTTGAACGCTCGTATTATCATTAAAGTTGACCATTAGGTCTTATTTCAAATTAAATGAACTTGTTTTAATTGTTCGTGAGCAGACATGATACACTGTTCAACCGTAACTGAACTCCTGGACTGTTGCGGGCTGTACGACGTCCCTGTTTCCAAAAATGGGGCGTTACAGGCATGCCTTGACTAGAACAATGGGACGCAATGTATGGACGGAACTAGAGTCCTTCCTTCCGGTTGGAGATCTGACTGGAAACCCCGAGGAACACGTTTGTGTTGGGAGGAACTGATACGAACGTAGCAATAAAAATATTTGACTATGGCTCCTTGCCATTCACGTTTTCATTAAACTTTTCTGTCTTCAATTTGATTCAGCTATTAGGACCAACAGATCGGCGTGTACTAATGATATTTGACTATAGATCCTTGCCGCTCACATTTCATTAAACTTTCTTGTCTTCATTTTTTTTTCTTTTGAAGGCAACCTGTTTTTTATACGATGCAGCAAATCCTATAATACTCTCTCCATTCTATGTATCGTTTTGGGATGCAATTGGTTCCCATTGACTGCAATTAGTGTTTTCGGAGTGTAATGCACAACCCGTCTAGAAAATGGACCTCTATATTACAGGTCCAAAACGCAGAGGTGCTACAGTGTTGCGCTTTAGGAGCGTGCCTTGAGCATTCAATCAAAATCCAACGCTACAGATCAAAGTGATGCGGTATCAATGCTACGAAACTTGAAATAGTGTCGGTGTGATGGAGAATGTCAAGAGATAATGTTTTTTTAGATAAAGGATATAAAATCCGGGCTCTATATCCACGAGGGATATATATAGCCAAAAGTTACACAAGCTCTTAGGCTCAAATCCTCAATAACTGAGGAGCACAAACAACAAGACAAAAAGCTTAAGGACTATGAAAAAAGCTAGAAAGACTAAGCTTTAGAACTTCTTCTCCGTCCTTGCTTTCAACCAATTCTCTATCCTCATCCGACCGTGCCATCCAACCTTCGGTCTACTTTGCATGAAGAAGGATCTCCGAGGCGACGCCTCCAAGGAAGCGACGAGAGTCGCCGACGCCGCCCGCCTCACCGAGGCAAGGTTTTCACCTGGAGATCAGTAAACATGAGGGCTATGGAGCACCATAACAACACCTCCAGGAAGGAAAATAGCGTCCGAAGGCGTCATTGTTGTCGAGACCGGTAAAATCACCGGTATGGCTTTCGCCAGCACCTCCATAGTCCCCATGCACTACCCACTCACAGAATAGACCGCCACCAACACACCGGGGATCTGCACGCCTCAAGGTCATGGCATAGCCACCCTTGAACTCCACAACGAGAACGCCGCGGAGTTGGCCCCCTTGTGATCAGCCGCCCCTTTCGTTGTCGCTAGCCAAAACTGACGGCCAGCACCACGACCACCAACAGCCCCCGCAGAACCACGACCTCCAGCAGCACCCACAGGACCACGGCCACCACCCGAAGGAATGGAGCCCGAAAATCCTTCTATGCTGCATCCCCCACGGTCCTTAGATACCGGGCGACACAAAACGTCGAGCACAAACCGAGCACCTCACCAGCAAGACCTCTCCTCTACCCCCGACAAGCTGAAGCCCGGCCACCAAACTCCCGCCGCCTCGCCACGCCAAAGCCGACTCGCGCCAGCCCGCGGAAGTCGCACTAGCGCGACGGCGACCCCGCCTCACGCAACCAGACGCGATCTGGGAGGCACACCTGACGAGGAAGCCACCGCAGGACCAGGTCGAGGGACTGCCGCCGCGCAGCCTCCACCCCGCTGCTGTCGACGCGACGAAGGGCGCCACCACCACACCTCACGGAGCCAAAACCGCAGCACGGACGCCCATCAGGGCGCCAACGACCTGGCCCTGGCCGCTGTTCATGCCTCGCTGCCTCTGCCGGCGACCTCAAGGGATCGCGGTCGAGTCGGAGGCGGGGAGAGAAGGGTCGCCGCTCGCCTCGGCCGCCGCGCTCACGCCTCGAAGCCTCGCGGCGATCTCCACAGAACCCGGCGCCTCAACCCGCCGCCGGATCGAAGCCACCGCGAGATCCGGCGAGAGCCTGCGCCGCCTTCCTAGCACCCGCACTGGCGACACGCTCCGCCGGCGGCAAGGCGAAGGGGGGTGGTAAGGGAGGGGAGTCGGCGAATGTTGTCTTCTGAATTTCTGATCCAATGCTACATAGCAGTTTCATCGTGTATTGCAATGCCGAGGAGGATCTAGTTCGATTGCGCACCCCGCTCGTTTCGGCTTCAGCTTCTAGCTTATTTTTCACTATTCATAAATTTCATCTTTTTCTAAAATTTTGGTTTTTTTGAGCTTTTTTGCCAATTCTTTTTCCCTGTATTTGTTTGCATTATACGTGATGGGCTAATATATTTTTCCTATTTTTACATTTTTAAATTTAATTATGCTAAATAAGTCTCTGTCAGCTACAGTATTTTTTTAGCCAACTATAATAATTTTTAGTCATAAATCACTAAAAAAGCCATATTGAACACAGCGGCATCTGAACTCTCAAGCCTTTCTACTACGAGCTTGTGCTGCCGGTAAGGGTGAAAACGGGTCGGATTCGGACGGATATTTCTGTTACCATATCCTAACCCATATTTTTTTCTCCGGATTCGGTATCAATCGGATTCGGTACCAATCGGATTCGGTGTCGGATCGGTCGAGGTTAACCCATTTTGTTTGCACCCTACTTGTTTGTAAGGAATGCATACGATGCGATAAATGGAGTAGGGACGACCGACTTGATGTTACTATTTAATAGCTGATATGGAAGATTTTATTTTACCATTGCAGAAGAAAATGAAACGTCAAATAGTAGCACTAACCTAAAATCAAACTTGAAGATGTATCGGATTCGGACGGATATTCGGATTCGGACGGATATTGCTGTTACCATATCCTAACCCATATTTTTTCCTCCAAATTCGGTACTAGTTGGATTCGGTACCAATCGGATTCGGTGCCGGATCGGTCGGGATTAACCCGACCCATTTTCACCCCTAGCTGCCGGTGCAAATGACTGAATCAGGTGTACACTGTCAAATAACAGGCTGACACTACGGGAGATTTTGGGAGTAACGCAGAGAGGAACACGGTGTTGACAGGATTGGATTTTCTCGCGGCGAGGACCCAGCGTATCTGCATGTGGGCTCCAACCACCGAAATCCATTTATTTTCTAAAGGGAAAAGACCAAACGCAGGTCCCCAACATTACATTACGGGTCTGTTCTTAACGGCTTCTAAAAACAACTTTTAGTTTTTGCTACAATATCTAACTTTTAAATAGAGTATTTTTCAAAATAGGATCTACAAGTTAATTATAGTACATGTTAAAAGCTCAATATCTGTATCAACCAAAATCGCAAGCGAGTATCTCTCTCCGTAATCTTTGTCGCAAACAGCTAAAATTCAAAAATTTCAGTCAAAAGCTATAAGTCGTAGCCATATCAAACAGCCCCAATGCTTCCTCGCAGAAACACACACTCTATATTATGGTAATACACCCAAGCTCTCTATTATTTAATTTCTTACACCTTATTTCTTCTTTTATTTGTTATCCATGTGCATAATGTATAGTTGCTAGAAATCTTTAGAATTTCTGAAAGTGTTACTATGGCTCTGTTCTTTTAGATTATGGCTGATGGCTTTTCGCTGTGCTTTTGAGATGGTATGCGGACAGTGGAGATATTGACGTGGATGTCACACGTGCCGGCTAGCTCAGAGAAGCCAAAACCAAAAGCCAAAACGGATACAGCTAGTGCTATCTCAAGTGCTTGTCTGTAAGATGAAGAAATTAAAAGGCTTGTTTTAGGCCGTGGAATTATGATCAATCTAGGATCAATTCCTTCCCCCTAACAAAGTATAAAATATAATATTGCACCAGCAGGGGGAAAGGGTACTGTCTGATCAGTCAAACAAGCAAGCTAGATGCAGATGATTTGGTGCTAGTATCATCATCCAGCTAATTTGGAGGTTAGAAATTATTAGCATCACTAAATGCCGCCCCAACCTCCGCGGACCAAAGAAGCGATATATGGAATATAATCTTGGGTGTCATGTTCTTTGTAGCATGATCCCGTTATATGCCCTGCAAACAAGAGAATCATGATGTGAATTTTATTGTTATTGTTGTTGCTGCTGTTATTGTTAACCAGTGGCTATGGAGCATAGAACACCTACTAATGAAAAGCATGGTACTTTTTTATGTTATACCTTGCTTTTTTGAAGAACCATTTATGAGAATATCATCGGTTTATGTGTGTTGAACAATTAGTAATTGTATCGAGTTGAGATTTGAGTTTACAAAAGTGTACAAGTTTTTAATTCTTACTATCAGTTCTCAGGTGGTAGTACCGGCTTGGTGTTGCCCGTAGTAGCAACATGGGTGCCAAGGTACTACCACACATGTGGTGCGATCGGGAGATAGTTGATGGTAGCTATTTTTCAAAGATGATCGTTTGGGCTGTGTCCATGGCAGTAGTTCTGTGTACCGCTTCGACATGGGTGCCATGGTACCACCGAATAGAGCGATTGATCGGGTTTAAACGGCGATACTACCGGAGAGGTAGTACCGGCTTGGTGCGAGTGGTCATACCGTTCCCCTGTTACCAGGGTTTGACCAACGCGGTTCGATCGACTAGTACATAGCGGTCAAATCGACTATGTCTAGAATTATCCGATGGGTTTTGATAATTGTGGGATTTGGTTATGGGTTGAGTTGTATAGCCTAAGTCATTACATTCATGGTGCATGAATCATATTTGGATTAACGTAGGTCAAGTTGTGAAGAACTTATGTCTAAAAATAATTATTTGGTCTTTAATATACAGGGTGCTTAGAGACAGCCATGGTCGACGGCGTGGACCAAGACTAGGCTCGGGGATGAGCTGAGGTGCGATCAAGAAAGTCGAGCAAAATGGTTGAGCTCAAGTGGAGCATAAGAGAAGACAAGGGATATCGAAGGGGTGATTCAAGCAATCGTTCATTGAATGGTGTCGGTACAAGCGAGACGTGGTCGGAGCGAACCAACACAAAGAGACTTATCGATATGTGAGCCATTGGTGGACCTATAGGTTGCAAGCATGGGGATTGCTTTCATAGGAAGAGATGACCATGGACTCGGCTCAGGGAAGAGGTGGGGTCCATGGTCAAGGTAAAGACATTTTAGTGAGAAAGCCAAAATACCGGAAGCGACAAAGGGACCAAAATTGTGGCGCTTGGAAGACATTTAGAGAGCGATTTAGGTCAAGGAATCGCTGAGGAGGCTAAATAGATGGAAGCTTGCTCCTTAGCAGGTTTAGACTTATATGCTTTAAAAATGTGCATAAGTCATGTGTTGAGTGTTAAACCCAGTGTGTAGAGTTAACGGGTTTCTCCAGTTGTGCTAATGGATAGTATCCATTAGAGTTAGATGTGGGCTGGTTGTCTCATTTATTTGTAGTGGGTGTGCTTGGCTAAATATAGTGAGGTGTGAGAGGAAAGCAACCAACACACCTTATAGGGTTTGTGTGAGTGCTCTTGGAAGAGAGAGTTATGTCCTCCATAGTGGGAGGCTATAAAATATTCATTTATAAGTTGCAATCATCTTTATCATTCATTGTATGTTCTTACTGGTTTTACACTTGTTTTGGTTGGAGTTTTTGCTTTCTCCTCTTTTCTCTTTATCTTGCTAGTTCTATGGACATGTAAGAGATGATGATGCCTCTTGAGTATTGTATGCCATTCAACTAGGAACTTAATGTAGCAAGATTTATTAGCTTGCCTGGTTTGACTTGATTTGGTGCACTTTTTGTGAGATCGTGATCTAAGGGTTTTGGCATAGAGTCTTTGGGTGATCTAGCTTATTGTCACATGTGGAAACATATATAAAGTTATCTTAGCCATCCTTAACCCACGAGCAAATCATAAGCCAAGTTCTTGAGTTTTGCCCAATTTGGTGCAACCATACTTATTTTAAGGAAATGTTGGAACTTTAACAAAAATCCATGCGATCTTTGGATTTTTTGGGTTTTGGCACAAGCTATTTTCTATCATGTGAACATAGATGTGATCATATACCGCATAGCCTGTCGTACTACTGTTCGCCAGTCATACCGGACTTGGACCTGTGGTACTACCGCTCCAATCATACCGACATGTACTCTATAGTAGTACCAGCTCTAAAGTTTGAACTTAGTTTTGCTTCCACTCTTGTGTGAGTTCTTTGGTGATGGCCTAAAATGATCTTTCTAGGTTTCAATAGCTAGTGGAGTGAAAGTTTTAGAATATGATCTGGGGAGCTTGAAATTGAAGGCATCATTCACCTTTCCCCCCTTTGATTGCCATATTGGGTCCTACAATTGGTGTCAGAGCCCAGTTAACTCTTCTTGATAGATCTTAACCGGTCTAAGAGCAATGACATCGGATTGTTATTCTACCAAGATACCGATATTTGAGGGTATGGATTTTCTTTATTGGAAGGCTCGTATAATAACCTATATTCAGGCCAAAGGGCAACCCGTTTGGAAGAAAATCAAAAGGCCTTATGTTGTGCCTGCCGATGACCGATCACTTCGGCAAATACTATGGTTGTGGAGGCAAACAATAAGGCATGTAACTTCTTGATTCAGTGGCTTGGTAGATCTGAATTTGATCGAGTGGCTCACTTGACTTCTGCTTACAAGAGCTGGAGGACCCTAGCTGATTATTATGAGGGCTCCACCGCGATTAAGAAAGTAAGACAAAACCAATTCAAGAAAAAGTACTTCAAGTTTGAGCAAAAGCCTAATGAATTTTTAGATGAGTTATTTTCTAAGTCCACTAAAATTCTCAGCAATCTTCGTGTAGTTGGTTTGACCTATTCTGAGTCTAAGAATGCACGCCATGTGCTTGGTGCTCTAGATGTAAAGTTTAGGGAGTAAGATTACATGCATCAATGACAACACTGTCACAGTAAGCTTACCTTAGATAAACTCTACTCGAGGTTAAAGCGCATGAGATTAACTTCATCTCGTGTCTCCCAAGAGCAAAGTCAATGGCACTTGTGGTCGACCCCGTGAAGAATATTTCTTTTCAATCTTTGGATTTTGGCTCTTTTGAATTTTCCTTCTTCACTTTGCATGAAGTGAACTATGAGCAACTTGAGAAGCTATCTGGGGAAGACTTAGCACTTCTACTCAAAATTAACAAAAGTCTATTACAATATGAGGAATATGAAGATAGGAAGTCTCTTCTTCTGCTATGAGTGTGGTGAGTCAAACCATATTCGAGCAAAATGCTCTAAGTTGAAGGACAAGAGAATATCAAATGATTTTACTTGCAAAAATGCCAAATCACATTCTTTCTACTACAGCATCAACTTAATTTAACATAACAAGGGTAAATGTTAAACACTCCATCTATTCTTTTTAAAATGATTTTATTGGCGTACTTTGACCATTACCTTTATATCTTTGTATTAATATGAATTAAACCGTAATATTATAAATTATAAAAGTACTTTTTAATACAAACCATAGTGTCATAGTGTCCATATGATCAATATAAATAAATTGATGGTAAAATTTTAGAAAGTTTGACTGCCATCAAAGGACCAAGGACCAAGGAAGCTTAAAATGGGATTATATAAATAAGCTATCATTTAAAAGGACCAAGGAAGTATGATTTATGCCTAAGTGTAATCCCATTAAACATTTTTTCAATTTATGGAACTCGATCACTTAACAATTTAATTAGGTCTCTTATCCTCTGAACTTTGATACACAAGTAATAAATTTTGACAATCTAGGGTATGTGAACACACCACAACAAAAAAATAGTTCAAGGTCAAAACACGTGCAATGGATAAAAGTCAATTTTCCAACTCATATACATCCAAACAGATGTATTCACATACCGGGGAAACATTGTACAAGGAAGAAAGCAGCGACTTCTGCGCCTTTATCCCCATCACTGTTAAAACTTTTACCGACTTGTCAGAATAGCTTTCACGTGCCTTGTCAACAGCCACCATTCACCTGAACCTTTTTACATGGTAAAATTTTTTAAGGGAAAGTCTAAAAAAGCCCTAGAGGTCGATGTCTTTGTAATTTACCTTTTATAAGTTATTTAAAATTTTAAATAATTAATTTTTTATTTTAAATTACAGTACCTCTTTTTTTTTTATTTTTTACAGTTTTAACCATATATCATTATATAATTAGACTAATCGTCTAACCGTTAAGTAACACATAAACAAATCATCTACCTATTGAGTGACTAAAACCTATCACTCAACTGTTATGATAAAATCTTAGTCACCCAACATATCTACACCATGAATGTTTGACCGCAACGTCAGTCTACTTTGATCGTGCTGCCACGTGGAATTTGGACCATACATTTTATCAGAGGAGCAGAGATGTGAGCTGTTCTCTCCCACCTATACAGGCTTCCCAACTGTCGTAAGGTCTGTTCTTTTTTATTAAGGTTTATGTTTTTTGATTATGACTTGTGACTTTTGAGTTGTTCGTATAAGAGATTACAGAGTAACAGAAACTCACATGCGGTTTTTGCTGATATAAATGAAGTCGGTACAGTATGTACCACAATTAACTAGTAGATTCTATCTTAAAAAGACAGCTTATTTAAAAAACTAATTACTATAATGATGTCAAAAACAGAAGCCAAAATCTAAAAAAGAACGTATCATCCCACTAGCTAGCTTTGTAGCAATGCAATAGAATGTAGGTTCCGTACAGGGGTAGACCATGCATCATGGATGGCCATTAATGTGTTGCTTATTTTAGCTGAAAAAATAGTTTATAATTAAAATTTTATTGTAGCTAATTAAAATTGCATTGTAGTTGATGATAACTTATTTGGTATAATTAAATTTAAAAATTTTAAAAATAGAAAAAATATGTTAGTCCATCACGGACAATGCAAACAAATACGAAAAAGAACAGGCAAAAAATCTCTAAAACCAAAAACTAGAAAAAACGAAATTTAGGAATAACGAAAAATAAGACGGAACCCAGAAGCTCAACTAACATGAGCGGGGCCCAAAACTCTTTGAGCTACCTGTACTACTGGTAAAAAACATTGGAGTACTGCTTAGGGATGATGAAGTCATAGGATGGAAAGAACCATTGGATCCATTGTGACCAAGGCGGGAGAGGGTATACCTTTTGTCGCCTAACGGTTGGGCGATTAGGGACGTGTCGTCTAAGCGTTGGGTGACTAGGGGTATTATCGTCCACGGTTGGACGATTTGATCACGTATCATCTAACGGTTGGATAACTAGCTCAAGTCGTCTAACTGTATAGCGACATACGGTCAAAGCTGTAAACAAACATATATATATATATAATACTATAGTTCAAAATAAAAATAGATTGTTTTAAAAAAAATCTAAGTTATTTTGGTACATTGGCATCCCTGCAAGTCATTTTACCGTCCAGATACACCCCTGTAAGTCCATTTTGCCCATATTATCACCAATTTCTTGCGAATTTTTCATCAAATTACGACACATCAGCGACCATCGTGTTCATGGCTACTAACGTGTAATGATCTCATAAGAAATCCAAGACAAATTAGTGAAAACACGGGAAAAATATAGAAATGCTTTGTGAGGGTGTCAACGAACCAAAACGACTCATAAGAGGCAAGCGGCAAAGACCTCAACTTAGTTTCTATACGAGTTTTTGGATTTACCCCCAATTTTTTACGGGAAGTCCAACTTCACACGAAGCGCTTCGTAAACGGCGACAAGAGAAGGGAGACGTCCACGGAGGCAGCGATCGACGCCAGCCTGCCTCAACCTGAAGCGTGGGTTTTCGGTTTGCTGTGGAGACCACGACATCGATCCATATCACGACGCCTTTGACCATTGACCGGAGAACGTAATCCGGCAGCCTAGCCAGAATAATTCCAAAGGAGAAGCGCTTGCATTTTCCACTGGAATCAGAGAAAAAGAGGGGGAGAAAAGGAGAGGAAAGCAAGCACCCAAAGCAGTAGGGAAAGCGACCCCTCACCCCGCCCCATACGTCACCTCGTTTCTTCCTTTGACTCCTCCCACTTTTGCTTCTTCGAATACCCTCCGTTTCTTGTATTCCACACCCTCTTTGCGATGCAGATACGCACCCAACGAAAGTAAAATTTGCATGTGAACGAGGTAGAGTGTGGGAGGCAATCAGAGTTTTGGGAGGCCGCCGGCTATGGAACTTACCCAGTAATTTGACATAGTTCGATTTAAAATTATTTTATTTATCGTGTAAGTGACTATTTTAAAATTAAGTTAACGAGCAACTATCGAGATGAGCCTCATCAACTTTTTTTCATTCAAAGTGAACTCATTTTAATTTTAAACTAATTAAATAATATAATCAAAGTAATTTTGATTCGAGCCTAATTAAAGAGTTTTTTTTGTCAGCGCTGGTTGATGTACACAACAGGCGCTGATGAATCATATATGGTATGGTAGGGTTACCGTGTACCAATTAAACTCCTACAAACGATGATAAATTTGTGCAGTAATGCAAATTCAAGAAGACAACCGATATGTGTCAATAGATGTATGTAAAAATATCAGTAGAGCAACGTGAACTCTATACACAATTTCGGTTTACCAACTTTTTTTTTTTTTGCGTCCTGAAGAGTAAAGAAGATAATCATGCATCTAGAAGGATATAACAATTATGTCAAAAGCGTGGAAGGACAGACCGAAAGCTAGCGGTGTTTGACAGGTTTTGGGTGCCATTGAGCTATGTAACCACATAACATTGATGTCTACGAAAGAAGTTCAAGAACAACTACTAGTGATAGGTAGCTCAAATTTCCAAGGTACTAGGATCCAAGAAGACTTGTCAATGACTGATCGCAAAGGTTTGGTGAAGTCTTTGCAATAATCCAAACCAGAATTATAAGACCTGTTTAAAATACGAGTATTTTTCTCATTTAATTTCTGCAAGAATCAGGAAAATCCTTACATTTCAGATGGACCTAATCATGTATATGCTATCGGCAAACTTATCAGGTGCATTCTTTTCAGCTAAGGTTGTGACTATGGTGTGGCTAATGACTTTTAGGCCTAGAGCGATCGCTTGTGCAAACGAATTGGATGTCGATAAGTCGATAAGCTGCTTCGAAAATGCTATTATAATAAACCGCTTCGAAATGATGACGGAGAAGCCATCCCATTTGTTTGTTCGGGAAAATTATAAGCCATAAATTGGACCTGTTCTTTTGGGCTTTTAGCGTTTGGATTCTGACTTCTCCAAAAGTCGAGACAAACGGATGGTTTTTTGAAGCGGATTATCTAAACGGCTTCGCGAGCCTAAAATCATGTCAATGTCCACGTCAGCATATCCCCTGTCCACTGGTGTCTCAAAAAAAGCATACAAAAGCTATCAATAGTAACCGAAAGACATCAACCGCTGACTAGAAGAACATAGCCAAAAAGGAATAGCCATCTTTGCACGATACTAAGGGTTATAAAACCCTTGCAAATGAAATATTTTTTAGGGATGCAGACAAAATTTTCTCGTGAAAAATTTGTAACGGTAGGGGGCATTTCACACGAGCTCGGTAGACCAGGGCGCCCGGCGCAAAAGACCACTCCACTTCTCTTCCATATACCACCACCCCAGCTCCTCCACCCTCTCCCTCCTTTCCGCTGCGTTCCCTTCTCCTCAGGCATTGCCAAGAACGGAGCAGCTAGCCATGGTCAGGAAGGAGACGACCACGAGCATGAGGCTCCCGCCGCAGCACCAGGGGCTGGAGGTCAAGATCCCCAGCTTCTTCCTCTGCCCCATCTCGCTGGACGTCATGCGGTCGCCGGTCAGCCTCTGCACCGGCGTCACGTACGACCGCGCCTCTATACAGAGGTGGCTCGACTCCGGCAACACCACCTGCCCGGCCACCATGCTCCCGCTCCCGTCGACAGACCTCGTCCCCAACCTCACCCTTCGCAGCCTCATCGCTCATTGGTCCACCTCCGCCGCCTCCTGCTCGCCCGCCGCCGGCTCCGCGACGTCTTCCGCGGGACCGTCCCCCGCAGGGCTCGTTCGACAGGTTGCGTCCTCCGACGCCGACCCCTCCTCCGCTCTCCGCGAGCTGGCGGCGTATCTCTCGGACGATGACGCCGACGAGTTCGAAAAGAACGCGCTCGTGGGCGCCGGACGCGCCGCAGAGACCGTCGCGTCGGTTCTTAGAACGAAGGGTGAGAAAATCAGCGTCGAGGGTTTGGAGGCCGCCGTAAGAGTGCTCGCAACGATCGTCGCGTCCGATGGCATCGATGACACGAACAAGAAGCGGGTAGCCTCCGGCCTCGCCGTGGACGCGGCGGCCTCGGCCGCGTCACTAGCGCGCGTGCTGCGTGGCGGGAGCGGCCTGGAGGCAAGGATCGACGCAGCGAGGCTGGTGGAGTCCTTGCTCGCCAATGCTGCCGGCGAGGCGAAGGCGGCGGTGGCCGAGTCGTCCGAGCTTGTGGCCGAGCTGATACGGCTCATCGGCCCCGTCGACGAGAAGGGCAGCCTGGACAAGAAGGCCGTGGGCACCGGCCTCTCCTGCCTGGCCAGCATCTCCGGGTCGCGGCGCGCGGCGCGCGCTGACATGGTGCGCCTTGGCGCCGTCCCGGCCGCGGTGCGCGCGCTCCACGCCACGACGGAGCCGGGCGAGTCCGCCAAAGCCCTCCGGATCCTCGAATCCGCCGTCGGCTGCGCCGAGGGCCGCGCCGCTCTATGCGAGGACGCGGAGGAGGCCATCCCGGCGGTGGTGGGCAAGATGATGAAGGCCGGCCGCGACGGCGCTGAGGCCGCGGTGGCCGTGCTCTGGGCGGTGTGCCGCAAGGACCGCAGAGCCGCGGACGCGGCGGCGGCGTCCGAGGGCGGGCTGACGAGGCTGCTGCTGCTGCTGCAGAGCGGCTGCTCGCCGGCGGCGAGGCAGATGGCGCTGGAGCTGCTCAAGATATACAAGGTGAACGCCAAGAGCTGCCTCGCCGGCTACGACTCCAAGACCACACACATCATGCCGTTCTGATTCTGAGCAAACAACAAATGAATATGGCTTGCAAGCTTGGAGCAGTGGTGATCAAACGGAGTCGAGTGGCATGGAACAGGGGATCAAGTTCTTGCTCCTTGTTCTTTCATGTGTTTCTTTCTTGTTTTTAATGTAAGTTGATAGAGATACAGAAGGATTGATTCGTGGAGAGAAGATCAAAATAATTTGTACATGGGTAGAGAGTTTTGACAGGAAAAGAAATGCAAGGGGAAATTAACCAAGGAATTGTTGATTTGTGAGCCAAAAAATTGCAACTGAATGCTCAGGATGATGAACGACAGGGGAACCTGGAATGACAACCTTCCAACTCCATCTGCATGGAATAAGCACACATACCATGATGCTCTGATCAAATTTTACCCGAACTTGAACACGAACACACGAAACGATTCCATTTTTTCTTTTGGGAATTCTTATAGATTTCCCAGCGATGAACTTGATAATTTGTTGAATAGTACTACTAGAACTTTATGAAAAAAAAATTGCATCCCCTCATGGCTTATCAGGGGCAAGTTCTATCATGCTTACAAATACTCCAATTCAGTGTGTCGTAGCCTGGAATATAGATTACACATCCGATAGTTTGAAAGCAACATGCGTGCTTATTTTAGAGGATAAGCCCAATGTAACATCTCCACGTTGGCGCTAGATTAGGGAAGGGAATTCTATGGACACGAGGCCACTTGATTCAAGGCTGGCCTAGACCAGAGCACCTGTTCGATTTGACCATCGAGAATCATGTCTAGTGTTCGCACCACCCACATGCTAGGAGGGGAGACGTCTCATTAGGTAACCATGGCATCATGTCTGAACGGACCGAACACTGGTCTCTCGACCGTAGAGGAACAATGGGCTTGTTTTTTAAGTCGGTTTATAATTTTTAGCTACGACTTATATTTTTTAACTGTCTATAAGAGAATATAAAATAATATAAATTTAAATAACAGAACAGTTGCCTTTCGAGTTACCGTGAGATTTATGAACCAACTAACTCACTTAAAAAATTAAACTAATACGGAAAGATATGTGATATATTTCAATGTATTGGACCTCCACCGACCACAGTCGATACTTGTACTCCGGTTAGGCCTCCAAAGTTCATCGAGGTCTAACCCTAGCTAGATTTGTGTACGGTTGGGATTGTTTCCCGGCAATGGGGTGGGGGGAGGGGGGTAGCCATCAACGGGAACGTGTATATATTAGGGTTTCCAAAAAACTTAGGCGTAATCCAAAAGCTAAAAAGCGCGACTAAATTTTGCTAAACAATACGATCTCTAATGTAAAACATCTATTGCATTGTTCCGCGCTGTAGTGTACTCAAATCCGAGCCGTCTATCCCTCCGGTGTAGTTGTTTCCACAGCCGCAGCAAAACCTAATCCAAAGCAGGCTCATGCCCACATAAAACTGGTTTTGCACAAACTTTTCACATGAAGTGGGATCCATGACCTTGTAAAAGATCTCCAAGTAAGAAAGCGGGTGCGTTCTTTTCAGTCGCGGCTAATGACTTTTGGCTCTAACACGAGCGTTTGTACGAATAAATTAAATACTGATAAATCTTTTCGAAAAGACTATCTCGATAAACCGTTTCAAAATAATGATAAAAATTATTTTATTTATTTATTTTAAAAATTATAAACTATAAGCTATAAACCAAAAAAAGTGGATTTATAGCCAATTCTACAGGTCCTCCCACGAGGCTGGTCGCCCACCGCATGTAAATATGCTGCAAATCACACAAGAAAGCGCACACATATTATCTTTTGCCTTTCTTCCTTGGCTTTTTTTGTTTAATTGATCAGACGCGCGTGTAGGCAGATGGCCGGGCAAAGTTTCCGGCGAGGTTTAACCAGAGCCATCAGGAACCAATCCTGCGTTAATTGTTTAATAGCAGGTACGGGCGGTGGTGATATATAGATGACTCACGAGGACGTATCACCCTTTTTGGGCTTTGAATCAAAGCGGAGAGGAGCGAAGGGGAGGCCGAGCCGCCAAGGAAGGTGCGAGAAGTGGTGGCATGCATGGTGGGTGTTAAATGCTCTTTTGACTGCCCCGATCCCTACGCAAAAGTTGGCCGCTGTTTATTGCATCAACTCCCCACCTTTCTACCTGCAAGAAAAAAAGAAGAAGAAGAAGACTAGTATTTCAGCCTTGTTTAAGTCCCCATCATTTCAAGCAACGGGCTGAGTACTTAGCAAATGCTACTGTCACCTCCGGTTTTCCGTAGCGTTGTTTTAGGTGTTGTCGGTTTATTTTTACTATTTAATACTCGAACTGGTTTATTTTACACTGTAACTATTATTAGATTTTTAACATAAACAAATTTAAAAAATTAAAATAGAAAAGACATGTTAATACATCATGGACAATGCAAAGAAATACGAGAAAAAAGGCAAAAAAAAACCCCCCAAAAATCTAAAAAGCTAGAAAAAAAACTAAATTAAGAAACTAAAAACCAAAAACCAAAATCTAATACCCAAACGAGTGATGCCTTAGAACAGGTGCGGTTGCCTTTTTAAAACTTTAACAAGTAATATACATAAAAGTGGAAATGCTATTACTAAATTTATAGAGTAATAGAAATACTTTCATCTTATTATATTTTCATTCTTTCAATAATTTCTGTTAGCGTATGTTAATGTTGAAAGGTGTGTATGGTAAACTTTCCATGTCTAAAACAACACACGTAGAAAAGAACAAATACTACGGTAACCGATGCACAACAGTGGGCAGTGGCAAACTGGCGAGGGAAGATAAGAGTATACATGGCACAAGAGGATGAAAAAAAGTAACGTCTCATTTGGGCTGTGACTTATAATTTATGATTAAAAATTTTAAATTTTAGATTTTTTGTGAGAGGTAGTATATAGAGAAAAGTAATCTCATACGATTTTGGCCAGTATAGCTGAACTCGATACAGTTTATACTACAATCTACCTATAGACCCTGCCTTAAAAGAATATACCGTTTAAAACTAGCTACTGTAGCAAACATAAACCAAAGCCACAGCGAAGTCTTGCAAACCCATCCATTCTTTTCGTTTATAATTTATAGCTTAGGATTTTTTGGAATAAACAAATAAAATGATTTTTATTATCTTTTTTAAAATGATTTATTTAGATAATCTTTTTAAATTAACTTATCAGCTATTAATATTCAGTTTATTTATATAAATACTTACTCTATAAATAAAAAAACAATTATAGTTATAAATTATCAGCAGCCACAAGAGAGAGTAACGTCTCGCGTGTCGCCGAGGAAGTGGGATAGGTAGCTAAGCTTATGTGATTTTGTGGACGCGGTTATGGTTATGTTCTGGGCACGCGCTTGGACGCGCGTGCGTTCACAGCGGGGAAGAAGCCCAACCATCGTCCAGAAGCAGCAGCTCGTCTCTTTCACAAGTGGCTCTGTAATCCAACAGGCAAGGACGGCTGGAGGAGGTGACCTCGCTCTCTGGCCACGTAACCCGCACTACAAGCAAAACTAAGGGGTTTTTTGGTTTATGCTATGGTGAATAGGATGATCTTATTCACGATAATATGGTTCGATTTAGTTGAACAAACTGATCCAGCATCTATATAGAATATTCTATATCAAACTTTATGAGTAGAATCATTTTGTCTAGAGTTTATTCTTTCCATTTATTTAACTAAATATAGAAATAAGATATCATCCAAAATAGAATGGATCATCTACCAAACCAAACACCCTGTGAGACCACGAAGAGGGCTCTAGGTGTGGGAGTCGTCGTAGTCACAGTCACTACCGTGGCGTAGGCTGGTAGGTGCAGTACAGTTGTACGTACAGAGTTTACTTTTACCTCCTCGTTATCAGCTCTGGCCACTCGTTTCACCGACGTACGGCTCCAGCATTTGGCGTACGAATTCAAAAGAAAAAAAGACGACGTGGACTTTGGCTCAGTTTTCATTTACGCTCTCACTGGTCAACTGCATTTCGACAGCAATTACCGTGCCTTGATTTCTCCTCCACCTCAGCAAACACTTGGGATGTGTTTGGTTGTCTGAATCTTCTTCGTCCTGGATGGGTGGATCCGTATAATCTGAGAAAGAGCCTGTTTGGTTGCCTGTATAAGCGGATACAGCCTGTATGAGCGGATGCAAAAATACGCTCTCATCCTGGATGGGTGGATACGCTCAAAATGAGCTTCACTAGCCATCCTGGATGAGTGGATGCAGTGTATCTTATGCGGTCCCACGTGTCGACCTCTCGGGTTTGGTAGATCGCATCCGCTCATACAGCAACCAAACAACATCTCGCTTTTTGTATCCGCTCATACAGCCTCACCAAACATCTTCTTTTTCTGAAATACGATTCCACTCAGCCTGCATCCACTCATCCAGGATATACGATGCAACCTTCATCCACGAACCAAACACACCCTTGGGTATCGACGCAGATGGTACAGTGGAGTACTGGGCTCCATAGGAGCTAACAAATCTTGGAAGCCTGGACAGATCAGCTGGCTGACTGACCGGTTGGGTGACCTAAAGCGGTTTACCTGGCAATCGCTGGTCGAACAACGACAAAAATACACAAAGGGTCAACAACTGCTCACTGGCGAGCTAGGGCAGGGATAGCCGTCTAGAGTCGTCGGATGGTGGCTCCGCCTCTGGTTGGACTGTCAGTCTATGAGAAGGACATTAGCATTAGGGCTGTAAAAAAAGCTTAAGACTCGTGAGCTACTCGGGTTCGGTTCGTTTTAGACTTGACTCGAGTTCGGCTCGAATTATAAACGAGCCAAGCTCAAGCTTGAGCTGAAGCTCGCAAGCTTATCGAGCTCGAGCTCGAAAAGCTCGAGTAGGCTCGTTCATTATTGCTAAGCATGACTCTTTAAAGTGTATACACATGTATTTCAATTTTTTTATCAATTGTATTGTCTAAATCACACCGGGCTTATAAAATTAGATAATGGTTTAAACCTAAGAACAAGATAGACTGCAATTGGCTAAGCTTATGGTAGATAAAAAGCTAAAGACTCGTGAATTGCTCGTGTTTCGCTCGTCTCAAGTTCGACTCGAGATCGGCTCGAAAGATAAATGAGCCAAGCTTGAGCCTAACTCTAGGCTCGGGTGATTCTGAGGCTCGGTTCGAGTTCGGTTCGATTATCTAACAAACTCAAGCTTGAGGCAGTGAGCTCGCTCGAGCTCGGCTCATTTACAGCCCTAATTGGCACCATATGTGGAAGTATAGGGGTCGTTCTTTTTTATTTTTAACTTATAATTTATACTATAGTATCTAGTTTTCAAACGGAATGTATTTTTAAATTGAAGTTTACAAGTTAATTGTACTGTACTGACTTTAACTATATTGGCTAAATCACACATGGGTGTCTTCATACTCTCTCACGAATAAACAAAATTAAAAAAAATCAGTCATTAAACATAGCAAGCTATAACCCAAAATAACCACTTAGAGCATCTCCAAGAGATACTCTATATAGCTCTTAATATTTAAATTTTAGAGTTGAAGGGTAAAAAGTAGCTTCAACAGATTCTCAAATAGACTCCCAAAAATAGAACACATCCAAAACATGGGCTCTCGCTCTCTACTTATAGAGGATGATCCAGGCTCCCAATACTGTTTTTCTGGTTTAGGGTATCTGTTGGAGGGAATAATTATTTTGGGATCTTATATCGTGGTTAGGATCTGTAAAAAAGATTTAGGGTGTGAATTTATTAGACATGTCTTGGAGATGCTCTTATTAGCTACTGGCCCCTTGCGGATTAGACCGTAGCCCCACATCTGGGCCGATTTATGTCGGCCTTCCGGCTGCAAGGATGGCGACCATATTGCCAACCAACTCCGTTCAATTTTGCGTGCCTCGGTTGGCTATGGGCCGAAACTCTCAAGGGCTAGCTGCGTTGGCGGTGAGGCTGTACGTAGAGATGGGCCAGATATTGAGCGCTGGAGTAGTAAGGTTGGAAAACATCACATCAGACACTGGTGCAAATGCAATGGTGCTTATTGCTCAAGACTCGGGAGCTCGTGGGTACAGAAATCTCACATGTTCCAGGTGAGTTTGAAAAACAGTACTACTACGGTTGCTTGTCAAGATGAGTAGTAGCACCGTAAGATTCTCCAGTACAGGCACCCCGTCCGTCCAGCTGCTCGGCGCGGCCATTTTTGTCCCACCACTACTGCTGCATCCCATGTCGCCGTGTCAGCGCGTAGCTGCAGGGAATACATTTTCGAACCGAAAATCACGAATTTCAGTGAAAATTGGTTTTTTTGGGGGTCATCTCGAAAAGTCCATATCGGCCAGATTATTCAGCCCGTTTTGTAATTTTTTCGGCCCAACAGATAAGACATAGCCCCCCGAGTCCAACACTACCCAACTCCTTTGGTCCGTCCCAATCCCCCAGTCAGTGACAGGCTAACAGCGGCTCAATCTTCCTCTCTTCGTCAACTCAATTCCCCTCCAATCAGGCACGGACCTATAGTAGTCCATGGGTGTTCAGCTAAACACCTAAAATTCTTGGCAAAAAACCCACTATATACAAGATATAATATATATGTATATACTTAATTGGACCAAATTAGCTATATTTATACCCGTCTGGCCTCACGGCGTGGGCCTAGCCCATTTGCAACGTTTTGGGCCGATCAGTCCGACCGTGGCTGTGTGGTCCTATGGTAGTGTGGTTGATTCCCCAATTCCTTTTGTGGCTGGCTAACCCTAACTAACAGCTCCACCTCCACTCCACGCCTCCACCGCCGTCACGCCGAGCTCCATTTAAATTGGTTTTAGTGATAATGACAAATATCATTATAAGATTTTGTTGATAATGACAAATGCGTTTGAGAGACTAACTTTATTTATTTATTGTAATATTACTTAGTCTCACGTGGTTAAAAAGGTGAAATCATTAAGGTATGCACTCAAAAGCATATTCTCATATATATTAATGCATTCATTGGATCCAAAATATAGATTAAGCTCCATAAATAGTCCAAATTGAATATGTGTATATGTCTTAATTATACACACATGTATGCACACATTTAGGGGAAGCTCTCTCTATATTTTGGGATTTCATAAGTATTGATCCATACTTCCTTTAATATGCATATTTAGGATCTGTACTTTGAAATACTTTCTTGAGTATATATATAGCTTGTGTACTTTATATATATTTATGTGCAATTAGGTTGTCATTTAACCTCTCCATTATGTGTTAATGATTGGATGATTAATGACAACCGGATAAATAAGTTTTGCTTAAAAAGCTTACCTTAGAGTATACATTTGTTGTGTACATATTGTATACTCAAAAATCAATCTTTATCTCATTGTTTGTTGAGGTTGTTATGAATTACCAAAAAGGGAAGATTGTTGAATCTAGTCCCTGTATTATGTGTTAATGGTGAAGTTTGGTAATTGATGATAATTGTTTTGTGGACTAACATTTTTCATGAGTTGGATGAATAGGTTAGGTTCCACAAAAAAGATGACTTGAGATAACTTCATGTGTTGAAGATCATTAAGTATAGATGGAAGATGATTTCATGTGTTGAAGGCCATTAAGAAAAAATGCATCATGAGTTGATGCATGTCCAAAAGGAGATGATCATGTGTTGATCATCAAGTCAAGTGAAGACCATCATATGTTGATAGAGTTGAAGAAAAAGGATGCATCATGAGTTGATGTATATCAAGACGATGACCTAAGGTAAAGGTATGACTAGCTAAGGCTAAAGATATGTTCCTAGGCTTTTACCGATTTTGGTATTTGGTTGGAGGATTGGATTGCTAGTGTAGGTTGCCGTACTATTAAGACGGTCATGTCTAGTAGTTTGAGTCTTATCATGTATTGATAGCTCAACCTTACCTCGTATAGCTCATTTGGGCATGAGGTTTGCATTTGTGAATATGTTTTACAAATAATTGAAGCTCATGTGTTGAATCCTTGTAACCTGGGACTATGCATTGCAAATATGTTTTGCAAGTGCTTAAAGTCCATGTTTCCATTCTTTGTGATATGAGGTTTATATTTGTAAATGTGTTTTGCAAATAGTTGAAGTTTATACATAATCCTTGTAGTATGTGACTTAGGTTTCCGAATGTGCTTTACAAATGTGAGAAGTCTATGCACCTAATCTTTGTGTCATGATTCCAAAAATGTGCAAATGTGTTTTGCAACTTGTTGGGAATAATGTTTGATCCTTATGTGCATGATACTATAGTTTGCAAATGTGTTTTGCAAAATCTGTTGAGATATCTGCACCTGTCAGGAAAATCGGAACTACCGTTGTTTGTGTAGCGGTACTACCAGAGGTCGGAAGTATCGGCTCTATGTGAGTGGTACTACCAGACATCGGAAGTACCGACATGTATTGCGTGGTATTACCGGATGCGAGTGGTCTAAGCGGCTCTGCGTGAGCGGTTTGTCCGGCCGTCGAAAGTACCTACTCTGTGTGAGCGGTATTACCAGAAGGCGGAAATACCAGCATGTATTGCGTGGTACTACTGGACGTCGGAAGCTCTGGATTTTCCTACAGAACATTTTTCCAGAGAGCGCCCACTTCTGGCCTCGACTCAAATGGAAATACCGCACCGACTTTGCAGAACTTCTAAACATCGGAACTACCAGATTTATAACGGCGGTAGTTCCGCGCCGACTTCAACGGCTAGTTCAGAAGCTCTAAAATAGCCATTACTGTTGTGTCAGAATAGATGCAGAAGTACCGGCCTTTGCATTGCGGTACTTCCGCTCGCCCTGATTTTTTAGGGATTTGGCTCCAACGGCTAGTTTTTCGTGTGGAGTATAAATACCCCCTTGTGGCTGGTTGGAGTGTATGTTGTTGAACCCATTCTATTCTCTTGAGCTAGTGTGAGGCTCTATACCCAATTGTGCATGTGTTGCACTTTGTGAGAAGAGAGAAGAGATCTAGATTGCATGTGTTGCATTTAGAGGTAGACTTAGTGTCCATTTGAGTTTGTGCAATCGTTGCACGTGGTGAGAGTTAAGCGAGGAGCTTGACTTGGTACTCTTGGAGTTTGCCGACTCCTAGACGGCGTTAGAGGCATCGTGCACAATGATCTTTTTAAAGAAGGTTGTGAGAAGACCCGGCAAAGTTGTGAAGGTTGGAGCTCACTTACCCGGAGCGGGAAAGAGTTACCACTAGTGGATTTGGTGTGGAAGGCTTAATTCGTGGAGCCAGTCCAATTTGTTTGGGTTAACCTCAATGTGGACTAGAGGAGACCGGCAAGTCTCCGAACACTACGGTAAAAAGAGACAATGTCAATTGTGGTTTGTTTCATTGTACTCAATTTATATTCAACCATTTACATATATAGAATTATATTGATTACTAGATTGTAAACCTTGACATAGCTTTAATGTGTTGGTACACTTAAGTGAACTTATTTGATTTAGGCGCTATTTGTGCTAAACCAAATTGATTTAAGTTTTCTTATTGTATATTTGGTTTATAGAAATAAAATAGGTCTTTAAATTGATATTAATTAAAAGAAGAATTTTTAGAACCGCCTATTCACCCCCTCTAGTCGGCCTCCTCGATTCTACAAGTGGTATCAGAACTTAGTCTCTTATCTATTATGCTTCACCACCTAGAGAGTATAAAGGATGGCAACTAGTGGTATAGTGCACATAGATGATACACCTCTATTTGATGGTACCAATTATGATAATCGGAAAATCCACAGGACATGCTATTTTAACGCTATGAGCCCAAAAATATGGCGGATTGTAGATATTGACTTTTCTCCTCCGTTGGATCCTCTTGCTCCAACAATTGAGGAGGAGAAATACTTACATCTTGACGCTCAAGTTACTAACGTTTTATTTAGCACCTTGAGTGTAGATGTGTTCAATACAATATGCAATCTTGAGAGCACTCATGAGGTGTGGCATTGGAAAGAGAGGGGGAGGTAGTGTCGGCAAGGGAGGCGGCTATGGCGCGGATACGGCTGCTGGTAGGGTACAGGCACGTGGCATTGATGTTGATTCTGGAATTTTCAAATTTAACTGAATTTCTTGAATTCAAGCTGTGTTTGAATTTTTCGGACGAAATTTTTCAAAAAACAAAAAATTCAAAAATTCCGAATTTTGGATATTTTGGAGGGTCCGATTTTTTTCTGTACCGAAAATGTTTTCCCCTGTGTATACTATCTCAACATGCAGATCCAACTTGGGAGTTAATTTGTCCGATCTCAATCGTCAAATCCACCACGTGGAAGCGCAATCCCTCGTACCGGCTTGCGAAGATGGTATTTCACCCGGTGAGGCGGCTGCAGCTACATTCTTCTAACTTCTAAGCGCCTCTCGCAAACCCAGGCTATGGATCGTAATTAATAGTAACACCATTTGAACGTTGCAGAGAAAAGATGGGAACGATTTATACATAGTTCACAGGCTCACAGCGACATCCTTTTGAGTCTGGGTCCTCGTAGGTCAGCACATACAGGCACATCATGAACACGAAGATATTAGCGAGATCACAATTGAGTGAAGTATGTAGGGAGCAAGATTAGGAAGCTCTCTTCTTCTTCTTCCCTTGCTTGAAAGATTACACATGCACAGCACGGAGTGAAGTCGTTCCCGTGAGCTCCTTCTAACTGTACTAAGGTTCCACTTCTCGCTGATTTCCACTTATTTGGAGTTTTTAAGTGCATCTGCGTGCGAGTTTCGACAGTAGGACAAGAACTTCTCGTCCTCGATCCTGTGTGGAAACTAACACGGAAGCACTCGAATCATTACTTAAGAGGGCAGAACACATACATTGGATTCCTGCCATGCGTGGTTCCTGAAAAGCATTCAACAAATCATGGCGTTAGTGCTTTGCAAAAGAGGAGATTCTTTCCATGTCCTATCATCTGATGCACCTAGCCATCAAGCATCAACCATGCATGCAAGAGTAGTATGAAGAATACCTAACATGATAGTAGCCATGCCTACGCACCTTGCTAGTTGCAACCATAAAATACGTTTTTTTTACAGATGGAGTTAGAAAAATACCCTCTCAGGAGCTTTATAGAAGTACGTGAGAATCTCATCTACCCGAACGAAGAATTACACCACTGCCAAGAAGCAACAGGGAGCGTGCATACCGGGATGGGCCAAAAAATTTTACAAGCATGCATGCATGCCACACAAACTCAATATATGGTAAAGGAGTACTAGATTTGAAGCTACAAATCCAAAATCTCATCACGCACTTGAGTCTAGTATCCCTTTAATCGATCTGAAAGAAGAACTTTAATCTCATTCGTTGCTGCAAGATATGTCAGATAGTCAACATTTTGCTGTTTATACAGTCTAATATGCTAGCACATCGTGATGGCCAGGTAATGTATGAGACCTCAAGAATTGCAAAAGGGAAAATGCAGTAGTATTGGAGAGTGTTTGCTATATAAGTACAAACACTTGCACTGAGAAAGTGAATGCTATTTTCATGATCATGTGCGTCGGGAGCATCCTTTGATCAGTACCACCAACTCTTGTCAAAGCATCTGCTACTCCCCAGTAGCACGCCAGGGCCTAGGGGACACTATTTTACATGTCATTTCAGCACACCAATGAGCTGATGAACAAATGATGAAACATAATGAAAGCGAGCTAGATCAGTGGTGAATTGCTGAAAGTGTAGGTGCGGTACATGGGTTATCATAGCAATTATTGCGCGCTGGTGATGGTGTCCATTACAATATTACTACAAGCTAGCATGAACAATACTATGAGCTTATCAGATTTTCCTGAATTTGATTGAATAACTAGTTGATGCTAAGTTTTAATGCTGTGATCATTTTGGCTTCAGCTTTTAGTTTCCGACTTATTTTTTACTATTTATAAATTTTATCTTTTTCCGAACTTTTGGCTTTTTATTGAGCTTTTTTACCGGTTCTTTTTTTCCCGTATGTGTTTGTATTATACGTAATAGGCTAACATATTTTTTATATTTTTTAATTTTTTAAATTTAATTATGCTAAATAAGCCTATGTCAACTACATTGTTTTTTTAACCAGCTACAGTGTTTTTCCACCATAAGCCAAAAAAAAAACTCAAATGATCACCACGTAAGACAGCCACCCCGCGTCTTTCTGAAAAACATGGACTATTCACTTTTATGTAATAGCAACAAACGATCGCTGATACGACGACTCCACCGACAGATACAGTTCATCTGGACAGACTTACTTATCCTCCAATACTTGTAACTAGCCTCATGGCGCGCGCCGCCGCACCACCGTGTACCAAAATAAAGAGGATAATCCGTGAGGAGTTTGTAAAAATTAAAAATCGAGGGCACATATGTATTTTGAAAAGGCAAAGGTTTTTGTAAAAACCGAGGGCTGTACGTAATAAATGAGTAAGGTAAAGGGTTTTTTCAAAAATCGAGGGCACATATGTATTTTCGAAAAGGCAAAGGTCTTTTCGTGAAAAACCGAGGGCTGTGACGTAATAAATGAGAAAGGTAAAGGGTTTTTGGAAAATCGAGGCTGTGACGTAATAAATGAGGATCCGTGCGTAATTTAGAAAACAGCGGGCGCTATCACGCAAAAATTCGGTGATAAAACGGCGGACTTTTTGCGAGGAAAAAGGACCTCGTAATTATTGAAAACCGAGGAAATCACCTCGGCGGCCGTCGCAAAACCCGTCGCCACGCGCGCCGCCGCCGAGCGCGAGGTGACGTGGGGGGCTCTCCGCGCGGAGAGTCCCCCGGAAATATGGTCGGTATGATGTTTCTGAAAGTATTGTTCGTATGCCGAGCAATTCCAATGTCGACTGACTATCGAGTGCTTTATTTTTCTAGGGCTGTTCGGTGGTCACGTCATTAAAGACGAGAATAGTTAGCATCTCGATCCAATTGTGTCAGCTTTTTCAGGGATGTTCATCCCTTAGATATGAATAAGGTAAAGCAATTTAATCAGATGGGTGCACATGTTTTATCAGTCACTTGTGGGCAACGTCGTCTCTGTTTCAATCGGTAGGCCCATGAATAGTTAGTGTATTCCATATCTCTATGCAGCGAAATCAAATTATTATATTGAGCATAACAGAGAAATCAAATTTCATGGGCATCATTTCATACATATACAAATACATCCAAAACAATAGAGTATGAATTACATATAGATTATCTCATACATTTTGCAATTACTCAAGAGATAAAGAAAAAAATAAGTTACATGCATAGCATCTCATACATCAATCACCGATTCCGAATCACCACCGCACTGCAGCTTCATTTGTGAATAGAACGACTTTAAAGACGCCAAAAAAGACCGAACAAAAAAAGAATTAAAAGAAAGAATTATCGTCAGAACTCTAGAGTTTAATTTTGAGTTGGGCATTCCATTCATCGAGATACCAGACCATCCAGGGGCTAGTCAGCACCTCTCACGGCCGTAGATCATCATCTGGCATTAGGAACAAACCTGAATTCATTTTCAATTCTTTTTTTTTTTTTGTAGAAGCCAGCCCCAAAAAACTAATTTTTACTAGAGTAACCGAACCCCCTTCACTATGGAGATAAAAATCTCCAACACAATCATAGCACCGAAAGGATAAGGCCGAGAGGGTGTCCAGTGAGGAGGAAGAGAGAGATCATTTCACCCAAACCATTGCCAGCCATCACCATAGCCAAACCACGGCACCACCACTACCATCTCCATTCTCTCAATCTCTCACCATTCTCATTCCAATCCATCAAGACAATTGAGGAGAACAGGAGGAAGAGGAGCTCAGCAACCAAATCAGAAGGGAGAGCCACCCCAGTTTTTCTTCCATTTTCCCAGATCCACTCTAGATCCATCTTCCATAAGCCACATTGCTTCAGCCGGCTTAAGGAGAGCTCACGGCCAGCTGACAAGGAGCAAGGGACCAAAGCATAGGAGGAGGAGGGCACAAGCAACCACAAGCAAGAACCTGCACGGCCGACAAAGAGGAAAGCGACACTACGACTACTTCCTTAGCAAGCCCCAAATCAACCCGACAGCCAACCGACCAAGGTAGGCTATGCCACACTTTTCCCCACGATTTCATTGCCTTCTAGGACCACACAAGGAGCACAAGTACCCACTAAACCAACTCCAACATGATAAAACCTAGCAATCACCAATGAGTATCATCTAACACCACAAGCTACCAGAGCACCCAACTATCACCATGAACAAGCTAGAGTAGAGTTGTAAGAACATAGATAGAAGAAGTTACCGAGGGACAAATGCTATAGTGCCGGGCCACCACTCGTACCCGATAGTCAAGTCACACTCCTCCGGCATGTGGAATAACTCAAGCCTTGTTGTAGCAGCCACACAGCACTATGCTCAATAGGATTCAAATCCACAAAAAATGCAATACAAAGTATCAAGAGAGGCATAAGTAAATCAAATAACTGGATAAGTAAAGGCAGATGAGGGAGTACGGAAGAGTTAAAAGGGGAGGAGTGTTAGCCATGGAGGTGATGACGCATGGAGGGACGATGCTAGGGGAGCAACAACCAAGACCTAGGTCGGTGTCAAGAGTGACCGTAGAGGGATCCGAGGGAGGTGACGAGGGAGATGGTGCCTAGGCATAATAGGAGGCGGCGATGGAGAGACCTAATGGGACCGGCAAGGAGAGGGCATAGGATCTTGAGCCTAGGAGGTGGCGGGGCTACGGCTGAAGATAGGGATGGCATAAGGCGCAGAGATCGGCAGCGCGAGAGGGAGGAGGCGCCAGATCCAGATCGGGAGAGGGAGGAGCGGCCAAGAGAAATGAAAGAGGGAAGAAGATAAGGCAAAATGGCTAGCGTCCAGCCGAAGAAAAAGAAAAGGGAGGAAGAAAAGAAGAGGGAGAAAAAGAGAAGAGGGAAGAAAGAAAAGAAAAGAAAAGAAAAAGAAAGAGAGAGGTCTAGTGCTTGCGATAAGAATTCATCATCGCAAACCGTAAACCCTAAGCCTTCCAGACTACATGTTCTCGCTATAAAATCTTGTTGATTATATCTCATTGTAAAACAACATTCATAAGTGTGTAGGACTATTAAATTTGGCCGCAAGTAGATCACCAACCAGTGGGTACCGATTGAATTGATAGAACATTACTTAGATCATTCTAAAGCATACCCAGATCCTGAATTAATTTGTTGGTCAGATATAAAATAGTAGAAACTCATTAAGAATTATTTAGATTTTTAACCATTGTTTAGCGAATTAAAGTCTATACGCAATTCAATAAAATTATGCATGACAATTAAAGTTTAATGCAATAGTTAAAATAGCAATTGGGCCATAAAAATCTACAGATAGCTAAAATAAAATCTAGGAATCACACCAAGATGCTCTAGTGTAATGTGCTCAATTATTTACTACATGTTAATTTCTTCGACGTCAGTAAAATAAATTATAGCACGTCGACTAATTGCAGGAGAGGAACCGAGGTTTGAGGGTGGATTTTTTCAAAGTGACCTTGGGCCTAGAGCTTCCATCTAAACTCAGGCAAGCATACCTTGAACATTTGAGCAAAGCATCTTTCGTAAAATAAGTATTTCTCTACTAAATTACTATCACCCTGCATAAAAATTTAAAACCATATTTAAATCAGATAAAATGGCATAAGAAAGGAAGAGAAATGTTGGAGTTGACAAGTAAGGTTAAATAAAAGGGTGGGAGAGGTTGCCTTGGCAGGTGACAAAAAGGCAGAATTGGGACCTCTGTATAAGAATAGAATATAAGGACTTACAAACTTCATTTATGTAATAGACCGTATTACCCGTATTAACCATTGTTTCGTCTAGAGATGGAAAAAATCAGTAACTCTATTGAGGTTATTATATTCTCCACATGGACAACTATATAATTAGGGGAGGAACCCGTAGCCAGATAGAGAAGCCAGGAATGGGGGATCCATAACAGTCATAACTCAGAACTGGTACATAGCTAGAAGTGGGGGGACGCGGACTGCAGGAACCCAGGATGGTGCAGAGGCTAGAGGCGGGGTACGCAGAGGCGATATATTACACAGTGGAGTGTTGAGTGATGATTAGACCACCCCAATCAACAATTATGTCAAGATCGGTGGGCGTCGGGTGAAGGTAAGAGACCTCCTCGGGCTGACAGTTGAGAGTAATTGGATGGAGATATAATATACTGAGATAGATATAAAAGTTATGTACTCTAATTTGGGCATCATATCTAAGAAAATGTGAAGATCCATTCACTACAAGAATCATAGTGGCAACGGGAAAAATGGTACAAGTTTGTGCAATACTATACAAATCATGAATTCATGCCTATTTCCTAGATTGGAGGCTACGAAAACAAATGAAGGTTTTTAGCTATTTATACAAGTTTTCAATAGTTTTCTAATGTTAATAAATCCAAAATCTTTTACAACCTAACAACATTTATTTTCTATATAGTCTGAGAAAGAGAATGAGCATGAGAACGAGATGTATCAAAAGAAGTAGAGTAGGAGCATACAGTGCATAATTGCTATATAAGCTTACTGAGTACTCTGTACTCACCCTTACTATTATTTCCTTTGTTTAGAGGATAACCAGTTGGGATCCACACTTGGGGTGGATGAGGCCTATGCGGACGAGCCCTACCCTGAATGGAAGAAAGATGGTACTGAGACTAAGTTGTATGAGGGTGACGCCTTATACGAGACTTGGGACTGCTAGGGCTCTTGGAGCAGCACAGTCTCGACCCTCAAGGTATCTGTGATATTATAGTATTGTAATTATATTAAGCTCTTCTTGTATAATTAGATTCTGGACTAGCCTTTACTTCTGGTATTGTAATAAACTAGTTAGAATGGTTGTATGGAACTTTAGCCCTGTATGGCTATTTGGATGCAACGGTATGTACTGTCTCTAATTTTTGTTCTGCTGCAATATTCTGATGGACTTATTATTCATTAGAACGATGTTCTATTAGCTAAAACGAATAATAATCCATTGACTAGCGTTTTTATCCCACGATAAAAATACGGGTCATCACAATTAGGTGCTTATATCGCCCGGCTTCCGCTTAATGCTTGAAGTTACATCTAAAGGCTAAGGTATAGAGATGCCACGGATTGAAGTTTCATGGTTGGATTAAGTGGCAAAGTGGAAAAACCGCAGTTGTGGGACAACCGGGTGGAAGTGTGCGATACATCAAGCTAGCTAGGAGCCAGCCCAGTCAGCTAGGGAGCTCTAGACTTGTCGCTTTTCAGGCATTGATGTATCGTGTATCATTCTTAAGCCGGAGGTGTGGTGTGGATAAGCCTTTCTTCTTGTGCTAGTGTCCTAGTATGATTTGGGTACCATCACTGCGAAAAACTGCCATGATAGATCACCACAAGGATCTAAAACTTTCCTGGCCAGCTATCAAGCTCTTTTGGTGTCTCATATTTGAATGATCTTTAGCAACTATTACACCATGTTTGGTTTGTGAAATTAGGCCTGGAAATGGAGAGTTGGAATTGGATCTTTCGAATATCCGCCTTTTGGATGTCTCTGGAATTGGATTTGAGCCCCCATTTTCATCTGAATTGGGAGCCTAACTAAAGGGGGACTCCCACAATTCAGAGCCATCTCCATCTAAATCGGGCAAAATTAGATCATGTTTGTATTAACTTCTAAAAGTTACTTTTCTACAATAAATAACTTTTTTTACAGTATCCAGCTTTCAAATAGAGTATCTTTTTAAAGTGGGGTCTGATTGTAGTACACACTCCACCGCTACAAGCTGGTCCCCGACGACCGCCACCGCCATTGCTTCCTCTTCTCCAGTGCAACCCGGTCAACCTCTAACTTTTTGGCCCCGTTGAGATCCACCAACGCTGCCCTGTTGACCTTCACCCATGACCGGCGACATCGAGATTGCCGCTGCCACTGTCAGGTTCCGACCACCACCGCATCCATCGCCGTAGGTATTCTGGTGATGTTTGGATTTCTCAAATTGTGCAACCAAACATCAATAGGGATTGGTTTGCATCCAATATCCATTCAGCAATCTCCTTGCAAACCAAACAAAAGAATTGGAATTGTAGCCCCATTCTATTTTCACCTGAAATTGAATTGGGACTCCATTCCACGAGTCCAACTCAATTTCGCAAAGCAAACAGACCCTTACGGTATTTCAGCTCACATGAGACCGCACTTCCCCAAAGAGACGACATGCATTTTAGCTTTTCACAGCTGTAAAAGTACCACTGCAAGCTAATACAAAATATCAATATTCTGAAGCACTTATAAACTATATAAGAAGTGACACTGCTGAAGCACTTATCCCCTTACCATTCCCTCTGCTACTCCACGTCGTATGGTCTCGATCACCGACACGCACAAGCTCCACAGTCACATGGCTAGCTCTACTATACTACACAAAGATTACTGCGAGATGCCTGCATAATAATGAAGTACACATAGCGAGGCCGTAAATACCACCTGCTCCAGCGAGGGCCCTCCCTGGTAACCAGCTTAGCGCGAGTGCCTCGATCCCCTTCACGTCAACAAGGATTCTCTACTTACCAGCTGGAACTAGATCACGAGAAAAGGGAATACATACATAAGTGAGTGTGTTCATGCTCCCCTTTCGGCTTCGGCTTCTGGCTTATTTTTTACTATTCCTAAATTTCGACTTTTTCTGATTTTTTTAAATTTTTTGAGTTTTTTTACCGGTTCTTTTTTCCTGTATTCTTTTGGATTACACGTGATGGGCTAACCTATTTTTTCTATTTTTAAATTTTTTTAAATTTAATTATACCAAATAAACCACCTTTCAGCTACAGTGCAATTTCAACCAGCTACAGTGAAATAAGCCATAAGCCACAGCCCAACCGATCACTGACTTTTGCTTATGTGCTAATGGATCTTGTAAGAATTAAGAGAGCGTATGTGCATGAATGCATGTGTGCGTCCAACCTATCCTCTCGACCAAAAACAAAGGTTCAGACCACGCGCAGGACCAGTGAAACCCCGAGTGACCAACGGGGAACCTCCCCGGATGCACCCGGTGCCGCCCCGGTCACATGCGCCACGAAAGCATCCAAGACGCCCATGCATATAAGCGGGGGTATGGTAGAGCCTTCTTCGCAGAACAACACCCTGAACCCCAAGCTTGCCGAGGAGCTTGTAGCGAGCGAGTGGTGAGAATGGGTGGCAAAGCCGCTCTCCTGGTGGCCCTCGTGGCCATGAGCCTGGCGTTCGAGACCCAGGCGGACAACGGCTACGGCGGCGGGTACACCCCCACGCCCACGCCGACCACCCCGTCCCCGAAGCCCGAGAAGCCGCCCAAGGAGCACAAACCGCCGCGCCACCACGACAAGCCGGAGCCGTCTTACAAGCCCCCGGGCTCCCACAAGCCTCCCACCCCTAAACCCACTCCTCCAACGTACACTCCCACCCCTAAGCCCACGCCGCCTGTGTACAAGCCGCCGACGCCAACTCCCAAGCCTCCGACGTACACCCCGACCCCGAAGCCAACACCTCCCACCTACACTCCGACTCCGAAGCCAACGCCGCCTACTTACACGCCGACACCGCCAACGTACACCCCACCCCAAGCCCACGCCGCCAACCTACACGCCGACGCCCAAGCCCACGCCGCCCACGTACACCCCCACCCCCAAACCCACGCCGCCGACGCCCAAGCCCACGCCGCCCACGTACACCCCCACCCCCAAACCCACGCCGCCAACCTACACTCCCACCCCCAAGCCAACTCCGCCAACCTACACGCCGACGCCCAAACCCACGCCTCCGACGTACAAGTCCCCCACTCCGCCGACGTACAAGCCCCCCACCCCGACCCACAAGCCGCCGTCCTACAACCCCAGCCCGCCGCCGCCATATTACCACTAAGATCCGCTACTCTATAAGTTCGGAGCATAGGTACGCACAAGCAAACGTTAACTTGCTTACACAGTTACACTTTGCATGAATGAGCATATGTACGTTTTACGTTTTACTAATATAAATCGTGTCTTTGTGTGTGTGTTTGCAGAAGGTGATCGAGATTAAGAGTTGTGCGAGCTGGCCAAGATGAGGCCAAGGCTTTGATCCTCCTGTGTTTTGCTGCCGAGCCATGCCAATCTCGCGAGGAGAAATAATGCAGATTGCTCGCTCCCTCCTTTTAGTTATCTTCCGCTTATAATTTGTGTTCGTCCAGTCCAGCGTATTTGTGTGGTGGCTATTGCTAGTATTGTTGTGTTACTGTAAAATCATAATAACTACGGAAATAGAAGTACAAGCTATTTTCCACTACTGTCTGTGAAGTGATCGCAGTCTTTCCTCTTCTCTCTTTCACGGTGGGTGACGAGATGTGATACTTGCATGTCAGATATGCTTGACGACGAAAGAGCCACAGAGGCATGACCAGAGGTGCCGATCTGAAAAATCCAAAGCTCTGATCACGCAGGCGCAGTACGCATCCCTGCAAGCCTGCGACAACCGTGAGCTGTCACGCGTTGCTACAGTCTCTGGCGCCGCGACCACACCCCAGTTCTGCAGGATGCCCATGCTGCATTGACATCAGAACTGCCCCAAAACCACCTTCAAAAAACGAAAAAGAACTGCTCCAAAACTTCAGAGAAACAAGAGAATAGAGAACACTAGGATTCCAAAGCTCAGAATATGATATTTTTTTCCCGTCCAAAGATATCATGCGCGAAAAGAGAAGGAAGCGATGAACATAGAGATACACCGTGTAGGGCAGGATGCTTAGGGTGTGTTTGGTTGAGCTGTGACTTCTGAAAAAACTGCTGTGAGCTGTGGGCTGTGGAGAAGCTGCTGTAGGTTGTGGGCTGTGGAAAAGTTGTAAACTGTTTGGTTCGAACAAGTATAAAACTTACCTCCTATCTCTATTTTTCTTGAAACAACTGTGAAACAGCTATCTATTTCCACTATTTCAAAAAGCAGAAAGCTAAAAGCAGGGTCCAAGGTACTTTCAAAACTGTACTACCCAAAAGTAGCTGCTTTTGAAAAGCAGCTTCTGGTTTCTACCTCTTTGGTTGGTTTTTTAGAAGTAAAAACAGCTCCTAAAAACTTAACCAAATGCACCCTTAGTATGCTTGTCCAATCTAATGCACATGCGGTGAGTTGATCTGTTCTGGGAGCTAGCTTGCAACGCTTGCGGTAAAAACAACGGATCATTGCAACCTCGGTGAAGATTGTAGTGTGAAACCTGTGCTGCTGTGCACATCTTGATGAGTGCATGATGCCGACAAGTTTATAATAAATTGGAGGAGCCAAGAGAAAGCAAACAAGGACAGCAGTCAGTAGAATAAATTTGCCATACTGACGCTGGTGCACGAGATGTTTTTTTTCAATTATATTTTGTCGGAGGCTTTGAGCCGTATACGTACAATGTGTTTTTGAGGTGGTGAAACCGTGAAAGTATGGCACGTCTTTTGTAGTTTTGTTCCAGCTACCTGTGTTAAAAAGGATTAGAGTCGTCAGATCGTGAACGAAGATCACGTGATGATGCATGGGACTATGAGACAACAGGGATAGATAACTGAAAGGCAGTAAAACATGTCGTGCTCTTTTAAAAAGGGGGAATTCCCTGTTTACCACCAAGTTTTGATCCGATCTTTGAAGTGTGGTTCATTCTATGCCATCCATGGAGTTTCTACTTTATGCTTTTACATGTCACTTTTGTCAACAATCCATAAGAGTGATGTTGAGTAAACTGTAAAAGGATTCTTTTGCCTTCTTCATCCCCTCCTTTTGCGTTACAAGATGGATCATCGGCAATGCTGAAGAGCTCGTCATGTTCAGCGACATTGACGCCGATAGCTTCCACTCATACCCATGGTGGTAGCTGCCACCATCGTTGTCATTGTTGTGCTCCTCGGATGTGGGAGTTCTTGATGCGTGTTTCTTCAAGAAATTGAGTCCTTGATGAATGTGTAGCTTTAGCATCTGATTTTGTGATTGGAGATTGGATTCAAGATTTGTTGCTCTTGTGGTGGTACTCTACTTCATCTGTTGTGCTATGCTCTCTGCCATGCAGTCTGCTCACCTCCCTCCTACCCTTGCTCGATGCGATCACCAACTCCAGTGTGGATCCAGCTTATTGATCGCATGGAGATTGGAGAGAGAGATAGCAGAGAAGAGGAAGAGTGTGGAGATTGGGGAAGGCACTGACATGTGGGCCTTGATTTGAGAGGGTAAGATGGGTATTTATCAAAAAATATGACAAGTTTTCAGGTACTAACAACCGATTGCCCTAACGGAGCTAACGGCAGTGGCATGGAAGAGATGTGGAAAATTTTTCAGTGGTACAGGAGGAAGTGCACTGTCGTGGCTACAGACCAAATAGAGAGAGAGAGTATGGTAGTGGAGAGTTAAGTGAGTGATGGCTTAGGGCTTCTCCCCATGGCCTATGTTGTATATATATCTGTTGGGTTGATCTCGGCTAACTAACCCCGAGATTTCAGGGAGGCAACTCCACCACTCGCGCCATGATCGGAGCGCCACTAACCCCTCTTGGTTTGGTCCGGTCACCAGCGCCATATAAAAGGACTAGGGTTTTTGTGAGCTTAAGACACAAGTTGCTAAAGGCCTTACTAACCTAACAAGCCCGATCCTAACGATGCTGTTGTGGTGAGCGAAGGCGAAGCCCTTCTCCGACCACGACATCGGCTTTCTGCGCGCCACGACCACCTCTACACCGTCGGCGCCTAAGCATCACCGACCCTCCTCTGCTGCGTCGGCCGACCACCGACCACCTCTCTTGGCATCTTCAAGTTCGGGTATGCAAATTACGCTTCCGCTATAAGGATCTATTGTAGGTGTTCATGCCTTGATCTAGGGTTAATGTTAATGATTCATGATTAGACTTAAATCAGCTCTTACAGGTATCAGAGCATCACCTAGGATCACATGAACCCTAATTGAACCCTAACCGAACTTGGAATCATGTTTAAAGGATTGGATCTAAGTTTAATGGGTCGGCAAAGAATTTTAGAAGGAGGTGAATCCAACTTTCGCAAGAACCCTAATGGAATCCCCAAAATCAGCCCACGAATCCCTAAAACCGAATGAATATCAGTTGGCGGAAACCGAATGAAAATTTTAGATCGGCAAAAATTAGGGGACTTACGGGCGCCGCTGCTCCACGGGTGATGCCGCAGCCGCCTTACGGCGCCTTGCTCCCCGGCGCCGCCGCCGCCTGCCGTCGGCGAAGAGGCACCGCCCGCCGCCGCCGTCGCGCGGCCGACGCCGTCGCGCTCCGCTCCGTTGCGCGCGAGTGCCGCCACCGCTGCAGCATGGCGCCGCCGTCGCGTCGCGCCGTGCAGCCGCGCTTTGTGCCTCGCCATCGCCGGTGCCGCTCCTTGCCCGAGCGCCGCCGCCATCGCGAGCGCGCGCCGTTGCTCTGCTGCGCCGCGTCTGTCGCCGCCGCATGGGGCTCCGCTTTCGGGTGGAAGGAGCAGAGTGATTAGGGTTAGGGTTTCGGGGTGTTATCCCGCGCTGCTGCAGCGTCTCGGCCGTCCGATCAGATCGGACGGCCACCGTTCTGCGGGCTGAGGAATTGATGGGCCAGTGCGTTTTCCAGCCGCTTGATGAGGATCCGACGGCGTGCGCCCAAGTGCGGGATTTTGTGGGCTCCGCGCGTCGACTGGGTCGGCCGCGTGTGGGCATTTTGGGCCGCGCCTGCGTGCGCATTTTAGGGCCCCGTGCGCAGGTGTTTTGCTGGGCCGCGTGCGACATTTCTTTAATGGGCTGCGCGCGGGTGCTGGATAGTTAGGCCAAATGAGTTTTTGGGCTGCATGTGGAAAATTTTGGATCGTGCGCAATTTTGGACTGCGCATAATTTCGGCCGTGTGCAATTTTTGTGGGCCGAATGCATATGTTATGGGCCGGTTTCCTTTTGGGACCGGCTGAAGTGATGTTTTTCCCCTTTTTTACAGTGCATTTCTTATGATTTACGTCTCCATTTTTGTGCACTGTTATTAATTTTTTTCAGTGGCCCAAAATTTAATGTATATCATTATGTATAATCTCTGATTAAAATTGAACCAACGGGATATTTTAATTTTGAGATTTTATGATTAATTTTGGCATTATGTATACATATGGTTATATTCTGACCAACATTGTTTATAATCATATGTAGCCATATTATTATGTTTTTGTCTCTAATTAAAATTGAACCAACGAGATATTTTAATTGGAGATCTTTTATGTTTTTGGCATTATGTATGCATATGATTACATTCTGACCAACGTTGTTTGTAATCATGTGTCGACATATAAAATTATTAAGTTCTTTTTCATTTCTGCCCAACGGTGATATGAATTAGAACTGTAGTTTGCATGTTATTAATCAGACCAACGTAGGGTTAATTACATGCAATATATATTTATGATATTTCTAATGGGTGCCCTGTATTTTAGAAATTCAGCACTTAATGCATCATACGTTGCCGCCACAATTGACTATGCCTTAAGAGTAGCCGTTCCCATTCCTCCCACCAAAGGTGTGGAGAATTATGATGAGAAAAAGAAAATTTATTAGGCTTATGTTGAAAAATGGGAGCGGTCTAACCGCTACCACTAATGATTATGAAGACCTCTATTTGATCGGGATTAGGGAGCAATCCCGATTCGAAAATGCTAAGTACTTGGCTTCAATTGAGGATAAATTTAAAGGCTCCACTAAAGTTTATGCGAGTACTTTGATTTGAGGCTCTTAACCACTAAATGTGATGGGTCCGGAAGCATAAGAGAGCATATCATGATGATGACCGATATGGCGAAAAAACTCAAGATCATGGACATGGCAATACACGATGGTTTCCTTGTCCATTTCATTATGCCTCTCTTCTTTCTCGAGAAGAAAAATGAAGCATGAGCGATTTGATCGCCATGTGTGTCCAGGAGGAAGAGAGAATAAGAAGAAGAGAAGGATTTTTGCTCTTCATGTTGGTGGCTCTAACAAAGGAAGTTTCAAGAGGACTTCAAATCTAAGAAAAAGCTGCAATTCTCCCAATTCGGACAAGTTGGGGCCTAAAGTGCACAATGCACCTATGCCTCATATTGCTCTCTTGGAGCATCTAAAGGGAGAATGTCTTTTCTACAAGCAGACTAGGGCATTTCGGAAAGATTATGTGTGATGCTGAGACTTCTTCGAAACTGTGGCACTGTCGTTTAGGCCACATTTCGAGGGGGAGAATGGAGCGTCTCATTAAAGAAGAAATTCTCCACCCATTAGATTTCTCTGACTCAGACCACTGCATTGATTGCATTAAAGGAAATTATGTTAAGCAAACAAAGAAGGGAGCTACTCGCAGCACAGGACTATTAGAATTAATCTATACTGATATTTGTGGTCCTTTCCCTATGATATCAGTGGATAGTTTTGATACATTCATTATATTCACTGATGATTTCTCCCGTTATGGTTATATCTTTCCCATTAAAGACCGATCTGAATCACTTGATAAATTTAAGATATTTAAGGCTGAAGTTGAAAATCAGCACAACCTAAGAATTAAAGTAGTAAGATCGGATTGTGGGGGAGAATATTATGGAAGTCATTCCTCGTATGGGCAAATACCTAGCCCTTTCGCTAAGTTCCTTCAGGAAAATGGCATCGTTGCCTAGTATTCTATGCCGGGCGAACTTCAGCAGCATGGTGTAGCTGAAAGATGCAACCGTACACTTATGGATATTGTACGGAATATGCTTAGTCGTTCTAGTTTACCAATTGGCTTGTGGATGGAAGCACTAAAGACAACCGCACATATTCTTAATCGGGTTCCCGTAAATCAGCACCTAAAACACCTTATGAATTATGGTGGGAGGAAACCGAGTATGAAATTTTTACGAGTGTGGGGTTGTCGTCTTTGAAGCTAAGTTTTTAATCCACACATTGGGGAATTAGACCCTAAGACGATAAGTTGCCATTTTATTGGGTACTGAGAGATCTAAAGGGTATCGCTTTTATTGTCTGATAGGATAACTAAGTTTGTTAAAACAAGGACATTTGTGAAAATAATGAGGACTGGAGCCCGGAAAATAGATCTTGAGGAGAAGCGGGTTTATGTTCCTTCACCGCTCATCTCGAGACCTTTATTCTGTGCCTAAAGCGGTTGCACCTCCAGTGAATATCTTGTTGTTGCACCCATGTTGAGGTTTCTGAAATTCTGATGTTATACCTAATGAAGAACCTCATCGGTCTCTGAAATAACTAATGAACCTCTTAGAAGATTACGATGGGAGAGAAGATCTCGCCATCCCAAATGATTATGTTGTTTATATGAATGAGGATATTAATGATATAGGGAAGGTAGGCGATCCCACCTCTTATAAAGAGGCCATAATGAGTGAACATTCTTCTAAATGGCTTGAAGCCATGGAGGATGAACTAAAGTCTATGAGCACTAATGATGTATGAGACTTAGTAGAAAGTCTGTGAGTCAAAGCATTATCTTTGTAAATGGGTCTACAAAACTAAGCGTGACTCTAAGGGAAATGTCGAAGGTTCAAAGCAAGGCTCGTAGCAAAGGCTTCTCACAAAGAGAGAGGATTGACTATAATGACACTTTTTCTCCTGTCTCAACTAAAGATTCATTCAGAATTGTTATGGCACTTGTAGCTCATTATGATTTAGAGCTGCATCAGATGGATGTTATGATGTAATTTCTTAATGGCGACTTGCAAAAGAATGTTTACATGGCTCAACCGGAAGGTTTTGTCGTGGAAGGCAAGGAGCATATGGGATGTCGACTTAAGAAATCAATTTATGGCTTAAATCAAGCATCGAGGCAGTGGTACCTCAAATTCGATAAGATAATGAGTTTTGGATTTAAGGAAAATGAAGTTGATAACTGCATATATGTTAAGTTCAAGGGGAGTAAATCCACCATCTTAAGTACTTTGTGTGGATGATATCTTATTGACCAGCAGCGATAAGGATATGCTGTTTGAGACCAAGAGATTTCTTTCATCTAATTTTGATATGAAGGATCTCGGTGATGCCTCTTATATTCTTGGCATTGAAATTCACCGAGATAGGTCCAAAGGAATATTATGTTTATCTCAGAAGGCATACATTGACAGAGTACTGAAGAAATACAATATGCATAAGTGCTCTGGCTCGCCTGCTCCTATTGTTAAGGGCAATAAGTTTGGGACATTTCAATGTTGAAGGAACCAATATGAAACTGATCAGATTAAGTCGGTTCCTTATGCTTTAGCTGTCGGAAGCATTATGTATGCTCATGTATGTACGCGCCCTGATTTAGCTTTTGTAACCGGGATGCTTGGCAGATATCAGTCAATTCCAGGACCGGACCACTGGAAAGCCGTTAAGAAAGCTTTGCGCTATATGCAAGCTACCAAGCATTTCTTGCTCATATTTAAGTTTTCTGATAACCTTGAAGTTATTGGTTATTCAGATTCAGATTTTGCGGGATGTGTTGATACTAAGGAATCCACGTCAAGTTATATCTTCACACTCGCGGGAGGAGCTTTCGTGGAAAAGCTCCAAACAAACCCTACGGCATCTTCAATGATGCAAACTAAGTTTGTGGCATGTTATGAGGCTACGGCAGTTTGTATGGCTTAAGAACTTTATCCGGGACTTAGAGTGGTAGACGGCATCTCTAAACCACTCACCTTATCTTTGCGATAATGAACTCGCAGTCTTTTATGCAAATAACAATAAGTCAAGTGGTGCTGCCAAACACATTGACATTAAGTATCATGTTGTGAAAGATAGAATCGAGGATCAAACCATAAGTATCAAGCATATTAGTATTAAGTTTATGCTTGCGGATCCGCTCACAAAAGGCTTACCACCCAATTTTACGTGATCATGTTGCGGCATGGGTTTATTGGAAAGCCTCGATTACGGATAAAGGACCTTAAAGCAAACCAACTCCCATAAAGTTAATGTATATCCATTTCGAGATAGGATAGTACACTATAGGTCTCGGGTTGTACGACACTTAATTGGCCATGCAACACATTGCCTTGGTATGCTGTTTTATCGAGAATGGACTTATGATGTTAGCCTTACGATCAAAGGGGAGAATATTGGGTTGATCTCGCTAACTAACCCCGAGATTTCAGGAGGCAACTCCACCACTCGCGCCATGATCTAAGCGCCACTAACCCTCTTGGTTTGGTCCCGTCACGGCGCCATATAAAAGGACTAGGGTTTTGTGAGCTTAAGACACAAGTTGCTAAAGGCCTTACTAACCCTAACAAGCCCGATCCCTAGCAGTGCATTGTGGTGAGCGAAGGCAAGCCCTTCTCCGACCACGACATCGGCTTTCTGCGCCGCCGACCACCTCTACACCATCGGCCGCCTAAGCATCACCGACCCTCCTCTGCTGCGTCGACCGACCACCGACCACCTCTCTTGGCATCTTCAAGTTCGGGTATGCAAATTACGCTTCCGCTATAAGGATCTATTGTAGGTGTTCATGCCTTGATCTAGGGTTAATGTTGGGGTGGCCCCCACCTAAACTCAACAGGCCTGGTAGGAGGTTATAAGGCCCAGAATAGGCCACGTGTAAAGACATAAGTGCCCCTGGAGGGGATGACCAGATGTAAGGATATAACTGTAAAAGCACTCCTCATGTGTACATATATATGGATACAGGCCATGGGGGAGAGGCCAGGCCATCTTGATTCATCTCCCTCACTCTCCACTACCATCTCTCTCTCTGTTTGGTCTGTAACCACAACAGTTGGCGCCATCCGTGGGGAGGACAGGAGTAAGCCCGAAACCTGAAAAAGGATGGCACCGGAAAAAGCTTCGTCAACGGCGACGAAGGAAGAAAGCGGCGGGTCGGGCGTCGCATGGGCACCGTGCCGGCATCGGCGCGGCGAAGCGCGGTGGCAACGCAGCGCGGTGGCGAAGACGTCGGCGTTCGCGGCGACGACCAACCCGTCACCGCACCGCGACGATCAACCCGTCACCGGCACGCGACGACCAACCCGTCACCGCGCTGCGACAGCGAACCCCGTGGTCGAAGACGCCGACGGCGGCGCGGCGACGACCGACCCGCCGACGCTGACGGCAGCCGACCTCGCCGCCCTCGCGCAACCCTCACCGTAGCGCGGACCGGCGGTTCGAGGTAGCCACAACGGCGACCGGCTCGGGAGCTCGCGACGCGATCGTGCCGCGCCGATCCGTCATGGCGTGCGGCGACCCCCGCGCCGCACAGCGGTGGAGCGCCTGGCGGCGGCCTCAAAGTGTTCAGCAACAGAGCGGGGATCTTCGCGGGCTGTCCGAGGCATACAAGAGGCTCGGAGCCAACAGGCCGCGCCGGTGGTCGTGCCAGAGCCCACGCCGGAAAAGGGCAGACAGCCGCGACGCCCCCACATCTAGCCACGTCCCGCTACGGCGCGTCGATCTAGAGTCCCCGCTTTCGGCAGGACTACAGCAAGCGGCGTGGCCAGAAGACTTCAAATACCCCAGTGTCATCGAGCCCTACAAAGGTGACACGGACCCCCGCGAGTTCGTGCGCATGTACGAAATCGCACCGAGGCCGCGGAGATGACACCACAAAGGCGAAGGGACTCCCCCTCGCGTTGCAAGGAGTGGCGCTCTCCTGGTTTTTTACCATAGAGCCGAACTCCATCTACGCGTGGAGCAGATCCGCGAGCGCCTTCACAACAACTTTCAAGGAAATTATGTCGAGCGGGTCGACCCGGACCAGCTCTTCGCCGTGAAGCAGGAACCTTCGGAGAAGCTCCGGGACTACTTCAAACGCTTCGCGAAGATACGTTGTCAAGTCGAAGACGTCAATGAAACCACCGTTATCAATGCGGCCATACAGGGCCTTCGCCCGGGCCCGATGGCCGAGTACAACGCACGCAAGCCTATCAAGACGGTCGCCCAGCTCTTCGACACAATGGAAGGGTATGCGCGGGCCGAGGAAGACGCGCGAAGATGCAACACCCCCGCCCCTGACCTCGCCCTAGCGAAGCGCTCACCATGCGAGGAGGAGGATGGTGATTCCCCGTAGCAGGACCGCAGTCGACAATCCCGGGAGGCCATTCCCGGAAGCAACGGCCCTGGGGAGCAGGAAGGCTCGCCAGGACAGAGCGCAAGCCGGCGTCTGGCGCAGACCACACAAGGTCCGCCATGTCCTTGGTATCGGGAATGCCCTTCAAGGACCGGCCCCCATGTTGTGGGAAGGGGGCCGAGGACGCGGGGGCGGACCAGGTCGTGGCGAGCAACCCCGCGCAGAGCAAGAGCTTCGGGACTGCGGCAAGTGGTGCGAGGTGCGTGGTTACGGCGATCACTACACGAAGTCATGTACCGTAGTCACGGAGCTGCGGCGGGTGATGGCCGAGTCTCGGGCCTCGTCCCCTCGGCCCCTTGCCGAAGTCCATGAGCGGCATCCAAAAGGTGGTCCCCTGCAAGCCTCCGGCAGGGAAGACACGCAGCACCGCATGGTCAGCGTCACCTGCAAGCCTCCGGCAAGGGCCCCCGTGGAGCGGTCGCCACCATGGGTGCCGCCCTGCAACATCACCTTCACCCTGAATGACGCCAGGGGCGTGGCGCTCCCTCACCAAGACCCTCTAGTCGTTCAGGCTCACATCGCAGGCCATGACGTCAGGCGCGTCCTCGTCGACGGGGGAAGCTCTGCGAATATTCTGTTCGTAGGGGCCCTTGAGCGTATGGGAATCCCCCGAAGCCACCTGGAGCAGTCCGGGGCTCCACTTCAAGGTTTCGGAGGCCAGCAGCTGGAGGCCATGGGACACGTGTCCCTTCCAGTTACGTTCCGCCAGGGGAGGAACAGCCGAAGCGCGCATGTCATCTTCGACGTCGTAGACATCCCGCACTCCTACAACGTCATATTGGGACGACCTGTCATCAATTCCCTCGAAGCGATCCCGCACCACGCCTTCCTATGCATGAAGCTCCCAGGCCCGGAGGGCGTGATCACTGTCTTCGGCGACCAGGACCTCGCCAGGCACATCGAACTCAACAGCCGGAGTTCGCACCGCCTGGTGCACGCCTCTATCAGTGCGCTCGTGACACCCTCTCGCTCTCCGGTGGACTTCTAAGCCTCGGCCCGAAGGTGGGGTAAAAAAGGTGCCACTCCAGACGGAGGGGCAGTTTGTGTCCATCGGCGAGGGCTCCGCGAGGTGGAGCGGATCTCGCCCAAGTACTCGAGACAACGCCGACATCTTTGCATGGTCGCCGGAAGACATCAAGGGCGTAGATCGCGCCATAATCGAGCACCGCTTGGCGGTCCGCCCTGACGCCAAGCCGGTCAGGCAGAAGCTCCGCCGTATGTCCATGGATCGGCAGCAGGCGGCCAAGGCGGAGGTAGCAAAGCTTCTCCGGGCCGGGGTCATTCGTGAGGTCCACCACCCAGAGTGGCTTGCCAACCCCGTGCTAGTCAAAAAGGCGGCGGGCACGGCGATGTGCATCGACTTCACGGCACTCAACAAGGCGTGCCCAAAGGACAACTACCCCCTGCCACGCATCGACCAATTGGTCGATGCAACTGCCGGATGCGAGCTAATGAGTTTCCTGGATGCTTACTCCGGCTATCATCAGGTCTATATGGCCAGCGACGATTCATCAGGAGGGCCCTTCTGTTTCGTCAGAATGCCCTTCGGCTTGAAGAACGCGGGTGCTACATTTACCCGCCTCGTCGCGCTCGTCCTCGCCGCCCAGCTCGGGAGGAATGTGGAGGCCTACGTCGACGACGTGGTGGTCAAAACCCGGCAGCTCGCTCTGCACGGCCGGGACCTCTAGGAGAACTTCGACAACCTCAGGAGGGCCGACATCAAGCTCAACCCCGACAAATGCGTCTTCGGCGTCCAGGCGGGCAAACTGCTAGGCTTCCTCGTCTCCGGACGAGGCATCCAGGCGAATCCCGAGAAGGTTGAGGCCATCTCGGGCATGGAGCCGCCAAGACGACGAGGAGGTCCAGAGTGGCGGGCCGCATGGCGGCCCTAAGCCGCTCTGCCTAGGGCGGCGAGCGGGTGCCGTTCTTCAAAACACCGCATGGTGCGACGGATTTGGTGGAATAGCGATATGCGGAGGCCTTGCGAGCTCAAGAAACACTGGCGAGCCTTCCTACTGGTCGCCCAGCACGAGGCTCCCTCTTGCTCTATCTAGCCGCATCGCCATTCACGGCGGGCCGCAAATCCTCGTCTCGGAGGAAGGCGCCATCTACAATGCCGCGCACTTTGTCTGAAGCCCTCCAAGGCGCCAAGACAAGATATACAGAGCTAGAAAAGCTAGCTTACGCATTGATCATGGCCTCCAGGAAGCTTCGACATTATTTTTTGGCCCACCCGATCACAGTGTCTTCCTCATTTCCCCTGGCGGAGATGTTACACAACAAGGAGTCCACGGGGCGCATCGGCAAGTGGGCCGCCGAGCTCGCCCCGTTCTCCCTAACATACGTCTCGCGGACGGCAATCAAGTCTCAAGTCCTCGCCGACTTCCTCGCAGAATGGACTCCGCCGGCTCAGCTTGCCGCGAAGCACGACGACCCGGTCTGGACCCTCACCATAGATGGGGCTTACGGCATCGCGGGCGCAGGTGTAGGTGTAGTAATTGTCACACCCGAGGGGCAGCGCTTATTGTACTCGGCGCGCCTTGCGTTTCCGGCCACCAACAACACAGCTGAGTATGAGGTGCTACTCTTTGGCCTGACCAAGCTCAAGGCAGTCGGTGCGCGGCGAGTGCTCGTCCGCACGGATTCGCGTTTGGTGGCCGGTCACGTAGACAAGTCATACCAAGCCAAGGACCCCGAGCTGGCTAAATACCTCGCCAGACGAGCAAGGGAAAGGCACTTTAAGGCGTCACGATCAAGGCCATCCTCGCGCGAAAACGAGCAGACCGACGCTCGCGGCGGCTAGCCAAGCCATGCCACTCGACGGGCGCGTTTACGGCATTGCCACAAGCGCCATCGCGCAGACAACCGGACGCGGCTCGCTCACCACGCCGCCCAAAGAAGGCGTGGCGAGCCCATCTTCAATTTCTGCGAGCATCGCCGAGCCGAGGACCACGCCGAGCTCGGCGCCCGCAACACCGCCGATCCTTCCGGTGTTTGAAGGGACGCTATACAAGCGGGGGGGTATGTGCACCGCTCCTGCGCTGCCTCTCCCGCGAAGAAGGAAAGAAGCTCCTCGCGGAGATCCACGCGGGGGCATGCGGGTCTCACTCGCGCGAGGTCATTGGTCGCAAGGCGTTTCTGCAAGGCTTGTATCGCCGGCCGCACATCGACGCCAGACCTCGTGCGTCGGTGCCGTGGGTGCCGATGGATGGGGCGCATCATGCGCAGCCCCGACGAGCCTCAACCCTATACCCCGTATGGCGTTGCTGGCGCTGGGTGTCGATATAGTGGGACCGCTCCCGAGCCCCAGGAGACCTGCGGTTTGTGGTAGTCGTGCTGGAATACTTTTCCAGATGGCCGGAGGCGGTAGCCATAGCCAAGATAACCTCGGTGGCCATGCTGCGCTTCCTCTGGCAGAACATCATATGCCGCTTCGGTGTGCCCAGGGAACTCACCATTGACAACGGCCTGTAGTTTGACGCCGCCCCGTTCAAGGAGTTCTGTGGCGACATGGGCATCACGATTCGGTTCGCCTCGGTGGGGCACCTCACCCAACGGCGATCGAAAGGGCTTAACGGTGCCATCTCCATTGCCATCAAAAAACGCCTGGTCGGGTTGCCGAAGGGCAAGTGGCCGAGTGAGCTTCACAGCGTCCTCTGGTCCCTTCGCACAACGGTAACACGCCCGACGGGGTTTACGCCCTTCAAGCTTCTTTTTGGTGATGAGGCGGTGACGCCTGAAGAAATCAGGGCTGGATAGCGAAGGGTCCTCGTCCAAGCGCCCGACGAAGAGCGTCGCGTGTCCTTGGACCTCCTCGACGGGGCGCGAGCGACCGCAGCCCAACATGCCGAAAAGCACACGCGGCAGACGGTGCGTACTCGAGACCGGTCCGTGTACCCGCGAAGGTTCAAGGCCGGGGATCTTGTCCTCAGAACGGCACTCCATGCGGAGACCGTTGGCAAACTGGAGTCCAAGTGGGAAGGTCCATACATTGTGACTGAAGCATTGCAGAAGGGAGCCTACCGCCTCGCCACACTCGAGGGACAAACTCTCCGCCACACATGGAACGCAGACAAATTGCGGCGATATTACGCCTAGAAGCAGGATGAAAATTTTAACGGCATCAGCCCCTTCTTGTACGATGCTCGCCCGCGCAAACGGGAGTTCAATAAAGCTCGCTGTTTTCACAAATAACATTGTCTGGCCGCAATGTGCAAAGCATTACCCCCGCGCGCAGGTCCGCACGCACCAGTCTACGGACTTTAAATAAGTCGTAGCGTCGGGGTCCGCCTCCGCACACGACAGTCTACGGACTATAAATAAGACGTAGCGTCAGGGTCCGCCCCTGCACGCACCAGTCTACGAACTTTAAATAAGACGTAGCGTCGAGGTCCGCCTCCGCACGCGACAGTCTACGGACTATAAATTAAGGCGTAGCGTCGAGGTCCGCCTCCGCGCGCGAGAGTCCACGGACTATAAATTAAGACGTGGCGTCGAAGTTCGCCTCTGCACGCACGCGACAGTCTACGGACTATGAATAAGGCGCCGTCGGCCCAAAACACAGTTTACAACAGTCAGAATAAATGGTGCATCGTCCCATTGCAAAAATATGAGGTCAAATGATTATAGGTATGATCACCACCTCAGTCTTCGCGCGGCACCGAGGGGCCCGTGCTGCCGCCATGGCCTCGGGAAACTTCTTCGAGCCAACGGAGGAAGTCCCCTCCCCCGCGCAGCGTTTGTTGTACTGCAACCCTCGCCGCATCCTCCCCGACACGACTCCAGATCCGCCGGTGGAAGTTCCGGAGACTAGGCTCGATGGAGCGAATAGCGCCCGCAGCGCCCCGCCGCCAGAAGATCCGGTGAGGGTTTGCGGCTCTGCATGTGCCTACACCCACGGGTGTGAAGCATGCCGAGGCAAGGCACGCCGCCAAGATAGCCGCAGATGCTCCCGAAGGTCTTGGCGCGCGGCGCGACGCCCGCCCCCTCCTCGATCAGCCCAAGCGTCTCCATCAGGTCCTCCGGCCCGTGGGTGGCGTCGGGCACGTCAACGAACAGATCACGGAGGGCCCAGTTCAGAGATTCCATGGCCACCCAGGCTGACGTGGACGCGTCGTCCAAGGCGCGGGTCTTCCCTGCAAGAGCCTCGGCCAGCTGGGTCTTCTCCCCCTCCAAGGCCGCAATCTGCTGCAGGAAGGAGGCGCGTTCCTCTACAGCGGCGCGCCCGGCTTCCTCGGCCTCGACTTGTACGGATGACAAGGCACCCTCCAGCGTGCGGAGCTCTTCGTCCTTTGTCGCGTGAGCGTCATCCGCTTCACGAAGCCTGGCTTCTAGGGCCCTCCGCTCCCAGATACGGGCTTCGTCTTGCGCGTCGCTGATGACAAGCGTCTGAAAGCAGCAATGCAAGTCACCAGGCGCCCGGTAGCACCATACAAACACACACAGCGCATGTACTCACCCTTATTTCTGAGGCCCGCAGCGCCAGCGCTAGGTGGTCTCCCTCGCATGATGACAACATCCGCCGGTCAAGGCCACCGCTGGCGCGTTCTGCGGCCATGGTTAGAGCACGGAGTATCTCCAGACGCGGGAGGTAGTCGGACAAGACGGGTTCGACCCCACCGCGCCGAGGGTGTGGAGGCTTCGGCCGCCGGCGATGCGAATATACGCGCGACACCTGCACAGAGTTTTGGACTTCGCAGACTCCCGCTGCTCGATCCTTCACCACGCCCGGGAGACCTCGTCTCGCCTGATGTTGACGGAATGAGCGAGCAGATCGGAGAGAGTTTCGCGAAGTCGAGCGGAGAGAGGGAGCCACGCTTACCTCCTGCACCCCTCACCACAGTAGGAGGTGGTGTCTGTTCGGCCACCGATCGGGGCGTGAGCGCCCCGGTGGTCGGGTGCGAGGCCCTCTCGGTGACATCGGGCGCCACAATTCCAAGCATGGGGCCTGCAACGTTGTAGCGACCCTTCGAAGGCAGGGGAGACTGCATCCGAGGACGTTTCGGATGAGGAACCAACGGCGATTCCTCCGTGATGTTAGCGGCCGCAGCTCCTACTCCACCTTTGGTCTCCGCCGCGCCGGACGTGTCCCTGGTAGCAGCAGCACCATCGGCCGCGGCCCTCTCGTCAGCGTAACGTTCTGTCGGGTTGGCGGGCTCCGCCTAGTGAAGGCCGTGCCGTCACGCTCAACAGCGTCGGCGGATAGTGCGGCCGGGAATCGAGGCGCGCGCTTCGCCGAATCGTCCGGCCGGCGCGTCACCGGCCGGCGCCCCGCCCGCCGACGCCGGTGCCAAGGTGGGTGGTAGGGCTGGTATGGCGCCTGAGCGAGCGGCGCGCCAAGACGAGGCGTCCGCACGATCGCCACCGCCATGATGACCCGAAACGCCCGCGGGAGTCTCCGCTGGTATCGGGTGTTCCAGCACAGCAATACCCAAAACTTCGCATGTGCGGTTCACCCGCCCTTGTTTCGCCGTTTGGGTCGCGGCCTCGCATAGCTTGTGCTCCTCAAGGGTGTATGGGCCAAGGAACGCCTCGATTGCGCCCGCGTTTTCTAGCCGAAGCCATCGCACAAGAGACAAGCAGGCGATCACGTGAGAACAAGTGCGGATACGCCAAGAGATGCTCGCTGCGCTCTAAACGGCTTACAAGGGGGCGAGGGCGGCGGGACATCGCGCGATCCCGCCCGCTCGGCCATCGCCCGGCCGTATATTTCACCGGGAGGACAGGGCGCCACCGCACATCGTGAACTCTTCGCCGGTCGCGCATACTTAGCCGTGGCGGCGATGAGCAAGCCTCAGAGTCTCTGCGCGTCGCCGGCCTCCGGCCACGCTGGCGGTATTGAACGAGATGGGCCCGCCGGCATAGCAGCCACTCGGGCGGCCACGTGATAATAAAACCACCACCACGCCCACGGACTCCACTTCCCGGGGCGGCCGCGCGAAACGGCGTCGTGCGCAGACGATCGCAAAGATGAAGTCCACGCTGCCAAAGTTGGAGATAGCCCTATCTCCAGCCTTCTTGGGGCGCAGCAGGCATCGTGCAGGGTGGCGAACAGGCTCGTGTTGGGATGCCGGCCTTCTGTCCGCGTCGCCCATGTGAAGACGGCCAGGCGGACTATCGCGCTCGGCGTCAGCTGCGCTAACTCCAACCCATAGGTCCGCAAGACTTCGCCCACAAACATCCTTGAGGGCATGCGGCGGCGGCGTCAAAGAACGCGACAAAACGATCGCCTCGTCTCTCGGGCTTCGGCCCGTTTCGTTGCGACGGTAGGCGAGCCCTATCCCGATCCTCGATCTTCCGTCACGCACAAGCCGCTGCGGCGTCTGGCCACGCCGACTCTTTCCCAACACGCGGGAGCAGCGGCCCCCCGAGTATTCCATGGCATCCCATCGCCCGTCGGCACGCGAGCGCCCCCGCAGCACCAACTTGTAATCCCCAGAAGGGAAGGACAGCTTGTCCCAACTAGATGAGGAGCCGCCGCTGGAAGAACGAGGCGCGTCGCCATGGCTGGCCATTGTCTTCTGAAGGTAGGGCAAAAGAAACCGAGGCAGGAATGCGCGCTACTACCGGCACGGAATAAGCCAGAACTAAGCGGCAAGCAGGACAAAGTGCCCCATCGCGGTGAGGGCACCTTATAAAGCCCGCTCGCCTCCCCCACAGCCAGAAAGCGCGGTTAGGTCAGAACCCCAGCGGTTCGACTACACACGATCTGGAAAGAAGAACCGCTTGCACCGAGGCGCGCTGGTAGGTGGCTAGGCGGCGACAAACCTAGCGCGCTTGACACGCGCCCCGCTCCTCGGGAAGCAAATAACAGCCGCGAGCACGCAATCGCCCACATCCCACGACGCACGATTGCAAGCCGCGCGTCCCACCCACGCAAAACAGATCGCATACGCGACACCGCCTCCGACAGCAAAGCGTCGGCATGATTCCAGCCGTTATTTAAAGCGCACTACCAAGCCGCGAGGCCGTGGGCACCGCGAACGCGGAAAGCGGCGGCATAGCACCCGCCGCCACTTCATCGCCCACGATTCCGGCCCCGCCCCAACATAAGGGTAGGGAAACGGAGCGCGCGCGTCTACCGGCCGGCGTCGGCTCGCGCCACCCGCTCAAGGGTAGGGGACGAGCGCGCGCGTCTACGCCAGCGCGCCCGGCGCCGCCACCTGCTCGTAGGGTAGGGGACGAGCGCGCGCGTCTATCTTCGCCAGCGCCACCGTCAAGTTCGGAAAAGTTCACATGTCGCAGGACGGAGGGCCAAAGGACTCGACAACATGGCTTCGCCCTATGAAGCCCTTTACCATGAGAGGCTCTGTTGTAGGGGTGGCCCTCACTAAACCCAAAGAGCCTAGTAGGAGGTTATAAGACCGAGAATAGGCCACGTAAAGACATAAGTGCCCTGGAGGATGACCAGATGTAAGGGTATAAGCGTAAAAGCACTCCTCATGTGTACATATATATGGATACGAGGCCATGGGAGAGGCCGTGCCATCTTGACTCATCTCCTCACTCTCCACTACCATTTCTCTCTGTGTTTGGTCTGTAACCACAACATTAATGATCCATGATTAGACTTAAATCAGCTCTTACAATATCCACATGGGAAGTACTTTTAAAATTATATCCTTACATCCAAGTGTTCCCCTCAAGGGCACTCATGTCATTACACATGCCCCACTTTGGGCCTTATACTCCTCTAACAGGCCTGCTGGGCTTAGGTGGGGGCCACCCCTACAACAGGAGCCTCTCATGGTGAAGGGCTTCACGGGCCGAAGCCATGTCATCGAGTCCTTTGGCCCCCTCCGTCCCTGCGGTCTATGAGCTCCCTAGATGGTTGGCGGAGCCTTATTTGCTTGTATTTTACTAGACCCGCGGCGGGGGTGCGATGACGGGTGTGTTGGCAAAGCTGCCTCCCTCGCAGGGCCTGCCAATGGCAGGGTCGAAGCCGAAGCTGGAATTGGAATCAGAAATGCTGGCGGAGTTGAACGCGTCGGCAGAGATAGGCGAAGCGAGCCCCGAAGTCATCGCGCGAGCGCCAAGTGGTAGCGGACCCCGACGTCGAGCGCCCTCGATTGGTGAATGACCGTCGGCCTGCATGGCAAGACCTGGTTGGCGCGGCGCGAGACTTGAGGTGACGGCGCGGCTATACTATGTTGCGACATTCCTTGTTCCGCCGGTCCACGTGGCGAAACATGGTTGGCGCTGTGCGGGGCTTGAAGCGCGGCGGCCGTGCGACGCTGCGACGCTCCTCCGCCGATTGAGCTTCTTTCGGTTGGGCTCCTCCGCTGATCGGGTATATATATTGTGCTGGCGTTGCGCTGTTCCTGTATTGTACGGTCGGATGGATGGCCTCCTGCTCGCGCACCGTGCTTCCGTATGGAAATGGCAAGGTTTGACCTGTTCTCGTAGACAGATATGCTTGAGTTCATCTGCGTCCGCTGATTGTGCCGACTGGCGCTAACATCAGGGAATGTTGATGTACTAAGCTTATCTGTCTATGAGAACTCGTCAAAACCTGCCGTAAATCGGCCCTTGCATCCCCAAAGTACGGGAAACCCAGGCGGCTGGGTCCCCGCCGGTTTAGGCTTATGAGGTTGTCGCGTGAATTCTGAAGCGGAAGCGGCCGGCTGTGCTGCTCCCACAGCTTGAGGACGGCGGTTGGGTGCATTGTAGGTAGACCGGCGCTCACTCGCCTTCACCCCCTGTTTCGCCTGGAACGTGTATCGAAGGGACGCCAAACTCCTAACGCGCGGGGCTGAACCGGGGGCCCGGCTGGGTCCCAGAGATGTAGACCAAACTGGGCGTTCTCGCGGAAGCACCGGGGGTGGGGTGAGCTTGGGCCTTGTTGCGCAAATCCGTGGCGTCGGGGCAAGGTACTCCCCCGCGAAGTGGGGCCGGGAGCGACACCGGTCTTACTGCCGAGGCAGAGCTTCCGTCGAGGCTGCCGCCGAGGTTGTTTGGCCCGTGGCGGCTTGCTGTTACACCCCGGCGCAGGGCCGAGGCACGGGGCCGGGCCGAGGTGGAGGGCGGAGTTTCTCCGCTAAAGTGGAGACTGGCCCGTCTTAAGGTGTCGAAGTCGACGCGGCCCTGATGGAGACAGACCTCGCGCCCCAGACTCCCCTGGGTGCAAGGTGGCTGCGGCTTCACGGTCTCCCTGCTAGGCCGGGGGCTTGCTTGTCTGGAGTCGCGCAGGCCCGAGAAGGCGTGCCGGTTGGCGGTCCCGATGGAACAGAGCACGTCGAGGTCTCCGTTTGCTATCCTTAACCCCGCGGGCGTGAACGTGTGGCGAGGTGGCCTTTCGTGGAGTCCGTGTAGCTTCCGACACCCTCACCGCAGTGTCCCTTCGCGTGGGTGCAGCCAAAGTCGGGGTCAGGGCCTCGCCGCTGGAGCAGGGGCTCTTGTTGAACTGTTGCGGTTGATTGACCTCAAAAGTTGGTTGACACGCGTCGGAGGCTATATGTAACATCCTGATTTTCAGAGCCTTTTTGAAGCTTTTAAAATAAAATTCACCATTTGGATTTTTCTGGAATTAATTAAATCTTAATTGGAATTTTTATTAATTAAAAAGATTTAATATGATTAAATTAAAGATTAATATTTGTCAAAAATATTTTATTTGTGTTCCTTGTATCACAAAAAATTTTCCTGTATTTTCTGGAATTTTTCGGAGTTTGTTTGAGCTCAATTTGAAATTTCAAAAAAAAAGATAGAGGAGAGAGAATGAACAGTACCCACGCGGTACTGTTCATCGTCAACCTCCAGCAGCCTCGATCGATCTCTCTGTACATATTTCCTTCCGTTTTTCTCTCTCTTCATAACTTCCAATCCGGACATTATTTGAATGTCTTCCCAAAAGGAAAGTTGTGCCAAATTACGTAAAGAATCCATCCCAACTGGTCTCCTTCCGTTTCGTTCATTCGTTTGCCTTTTATCTCCAATTTTCTGAAACGGACTCTAAACCGAAATCCGCGAATTGGAGTCGGTTTCGCCCTTCCAAGCCTATAAATAGGACCCTTGGCTCCCTAAACCCATCCCAAGCCGTGGCAAGTCCCATCAAAGATCAGACGCCGCGGCATCGAGGCTCTTCGGTCTCGAATTTGCTCGCCATGTCTCGAGCTATTCGGTGAGTTTTTCCGTGATCCTTTCGCGTCACATTGTGCCATCATGTGCCATCTACCTTCTTGCCAAGTTAATTTGGTTTTGGTGCAGCCAATCTCCGAATCGAGTTTTCCCAATCTAGATCAAGAGCGCTTCCCGACGCCGATTCGTCATCTCCGTAAGCTTTAGCCCTTGTTGTAATTTTTCTTAGACTTGCCTCGCCGCGTTCTACGCCGTGCTCACTCCTTTTTCCCAGAAAGCCTCCACAAATTTTCGCCCGAACCTCGCCATGGCCATCAATGGCATCTCGTGTCCTCATCTACCCGGTGATGTTTCCACCAATCCGTTCGCGTCACTTTGTGCCAAACCATCCCAGGTAGCTACCCTTCAAGTGGTTTTAGATTTCGTTCACCGAGCATCAAGATATTAAGTTTTTCCTTTTTCCTTCCCGACGCCGCTCAAACGCCGCTTGCGACATCTCCGTGGGTCTTTGGCCGAGCCAACAATTTTCCTAGCTTCGCCAAGCCACGTTCTAGCCCGTGCTCACCCTACTTCCATGTTCCATGCCCGGATTTTATTCCTCTCTTCTACCCATGTCGTTAGTAGCGCGCGTGCCGCCACCGCACTCCGCTTGGCGTGCCGCCGCTTCCTATGTGTGCCTTGGGTCCCTAGCAACCCATTTTACTAGTTAGATTCACCTCCCATGCCTCCTCTCGCCGGCGCTAGCCTTCTCGCCAAAAGTACTGTTCTCGGATGAACAGTAGCATCTGTGAATTTCCAGCATTTTCTCACCCCAAGAAACTTTAGATCGCTCGTTCTCCTTCGTCCAAACTCCGATCGACCCAATTCTTCTTCCTAAATTCATCTAAAATTGAGCTCTATCTTTTGGTTCTGGTTTTCCAGTTTTTGGAGTTCATTTGAATTTTATTTGAATTTGTTTTGTTTGTTTTGTCGCTTTGCGTAGAACCCAAGTTGCCAAGAGTTTGTCGAACCACAGCAAGAGGGACCAACCAGTGCGCAAGAAGGCAAGTCTCCTTTGATCATCTTGAACCCATGATTTGAAATGTTTTCAAATTATTTTAAATTATGTGCATTGCTATTTACATAAAATATTAGTTCAAATCTTTAGGAACTAGTTATTCCAACTTGCTATGCCCTCCATTGACATTGAATGCCATGTACTCTTGTCACCATAGAATTTCCTTTGTCTCATTAATGAGAGTATTATACTTATTTCTTGATGTTAGTATAGTAGTATAATGCTTAGTCATGCTATCTAATAACTTTGGAAAATCTTGAAAATGGGAAATTATGAATTATTATTGAACCTTGTGATGGTAAATGAGGTGGCAATTGAGTTGTCACTGTGATTTTAAAATAAAATAAAATGTGAAAGTTGGTTTAGATTAGGTGGATGGTTGGTTTGGTTTGGTGCATTAGCACGAGATCTTGTTAAGTGTATGTTCCACCCTAGTCAATTAAGGACCGACGCTTGTGTTTGTCCAGATCGAGCATTAACCGTACAACCACAAGTCTATATGGGTACGACCTAGTCGACTAACTTATGATAGTCTAGTTTAGGTGCCACCAAAGTGGAAAGTGGGTGCGAGGATGGACCGGTTATTCACAAAGTGAGGGACAGTGGATTTATCACACTCATATGGCGCAAGAGGGGCTTCGGTTGTCGGGCAGTTAGCCTACTCGCGGTGAAACCTCAGTGGTGGTATCTAGCTAGATTAGAGTAAGGTAAAGGCTTTGTGGTATTTTATCCGGTCTCATGCCAAAGGAAGCGTGTTGACTTTTAGGATAATTTATCTCTTGTGGGTAAAGTTGTACAACCTCTGCAGAGTGTAAAACTATTCGAATAGCCGTGCCCACGGTCAAGGGCGGGCAAGGAATGCATTCACATGGTAGATTTCTTGTTTTGTTTTAAAATCAAAGTTTTGTATTCCGAGGTGGAGGGAACTCTCTAAGGGTATCCTGGCGGTTGGAGCAGAGAGGGTGGATGTAACCTGCAGATTAAACTTGTTCAAGTTGTTGAAGCTAGTGTTGGTAGATGGAACCTTCACTAGTGAGTTAATGTTAGTTCTGTTAAAACCATTATTTTAATAAATGGATGCCTTTGAAAATAGTTATTGGTAATTGAATTTAAAACATTGCTTTGTGCAAAAGAACCATATAGTCTTCCTTTGTCAAGCCTTGCATCTATGCATTTTTCCCAAGACTTGCGAGTACTTTATGTACTCACATGCTACACTCAAAAATAAATCTCGTAAGAATACGAAGCTCAAGAAGGTGACTCACGACTACTTCGCGGTGGCTTCGATGAAGGATTCCAGAGTTCTAGGTCGCGCTTCCCACCAATTGCCCGTGGCGTATTGATGGGTCTTCACCGAAGTTTATCTTTTGCTTCATTGTGTTTCGTGTGTGCGAGGTCTTGAAACCTCAATTGTAATAATGAGACCTTTGATGCCTGCACTGTAATATTGTAATAAAGCGTTGCTGGTTATGTATTCATTTCATTTAATCGTGTGCACTAGCTTTGATCCGGGACTAGTGCGCAATAATACGTAGGGTCCGGTTCGAAATCCGGGTCCCGACACTATAATGGATTGTCCCGACACTATATTCGCGCTGGCCGGATGCGGCGGATGCGATCGCGCCGTGCGATGTCAGGCCCCTGTACGACCGCAGTTGCAAGTGGCATACGTGCGCCATCGCGACGCTTCGGCTTCGCTTATGTGGAGATGAGCGGTTATCTGCCGGTTGTGCTTACCGGTGGTGGGGAGGCGAGGGGTCTTTAAATACCCCTTGGGCCATACACCACCAGAGAGCACGAGCAACGCACGACCGTGACTGCGGAAGCGGGATTAGGGCGGATAAACCGCGTGTGCGAGGTCCTGAGTCTTCCCGTGCCAGATCGCGCTCCTCCAGCCCCGCAACACCAAGACGACGATCTCGCAAGGACGAAAGCGTCGTCCCGCAAGAGGACCCGGACTGCTGCGACCATGCCCTGCACAACGGCCGTCGGCGCGACAAGCGCAGAGTCGGATTCGGCGAAGTACGCTGACTCAGACTTGGAGGAGGGCGCGGGTACTGTGGCGAAGGTGCCAGGGGTAGGGAACGCGCCGTGGGTTACCGAGAGAGGGGAGTCTCGCCGCTCACGACGGTCGCCGAGGCGGAGCTGGTGTTGGTTGGCGGCACCGGGGCGAAGTCCTTGTCCGTGGCCACAATCGTGCCGGGGTTGCCCTCCACAAAGGTAGGTGGGGCGCGGTCTTCGCCAATATTGGCAGCCGAGACAGAGGTGTCCCCCATGGAAGTTACAAGGGTGGGGTCCCCGCCTACCGAAGTTGTGGCTGCGGAGGCCTCCTCTGCGGGTGCTGCTACTGCGGAGGCCCCTTCGGCAATGACTACCAAGGCGGGGCCCTCACCTCTGGCGAAGCGGCCACGTCTGCCGTCCTCCCTTCACCGGACTTTGAGGGGGTTCGCCGTAGCGACCGGCATTGGGAGCTTATGGGACTTCGCCAGACATCGAGGTTCCTCATCACGCGCCTTCCGCTCCTCGCACCGCATGGTCGTGGGCAGGGAACGGTGTCGCTGGGTCCCATCCCGACGGTCCCTCAGCCCTACGGGCCGGCGCCGTCTGCCGGGGCCGGTGTCGTCGCTTCCCCGCCCGAGGTTAGGGAGGCGTCTCAGCAAAGTCCTCCACCCGCCATTGAGGGTAGGCTAGTGTGGCATTCCTCCTCCTGAAGTGGCACTCATCCCAGAAGAAGAGGTGCCCCTGAACATGGGGGTCTTGGCGCTGATGACGCGGACACCGTGCGCCCGAGCCCAGCAGACTTCGTCCCTCCGTCGGATGTGCTAAGGGCATGGCGCGGGATTGCGGATGACGCGGCCGCCGGCATTGGCCAGCAAGCGCTGCAGACCTATGGGACGGGGCGCCTTGGGGATGCGTTAGAAGTGTCGGGAATGAGGGTAAGCACCTGTCCTTAGGACCACCCCTGGCCATGCAACACTTGATAACTTCTTTGCCGCGCAGACACTCGTGTTGGCCCAAGCCCTGCAGGCGGCTTATGCCCGCGAGTGAGGGGTACTGCAGGGCAGGCTGCAGGCCGCCGAAAGGGAGCTTCGTGAAGGTGCAGGGGCGCGCTCCGCCCAGGATGCCCGTATCCGTCGCTTAGAGGCGGAGTGCGCGGGGACGAAGGCGCACACCGAGGAGTGCGTCGCTGTAGCGCGGGAGTCAGCCGCTGAAGCGACGTGGCAGGAAGCTGCGCAGAGCGGGACGGCCTACTGCAGCAAATCGCTGCGCTGGAGAAGGAGAAAGGCGAGCTTGCCTTATCCCTGGCCGAGCGGGACCGGGTGCTGGGCGACGCTTCGGTGGCTGCATGGGATGCCATGTTTGCCCTGAAGGAAACTCTCCGAGGGCACATCGCCGAGGTGCCAGACCACTCCTTTGGGCCGGAGGAGCTATCACATACGCTCCTATGGATCGGAGACACAGCCAACATTGCGCGCGACACCGCAACGACCTTCGGCAACCATTGTTCGTACGTGACTTGCGCGCTCGACCGCGCTCTCGCGACACCGAGGCCGCCAAAGACGCACGGCCGGGTGATCCACAACTGGAGATGCCACCCGGGGCCAGGGTGATGTCCGGCGCCGTCCGCACCGTTCGCCATCCGGTGCGGTTTTTCCACGAAAGGATTTGGGAATACATCGGGCGACGCGGTGAGGGTCGAGCTTCGAAACAACCTGTACGGCGAGGGTAACCTCGGCCAATGGCTAGACGAAGTCCCGCGGCGCGAAGGAGGCGGCCCCGCGAGCTCGGGGGGCGACGCGAATCCACAGGTCTAAAGGCGTGGCCTTCGCGCGTTGGTGTGCGTTGTAACATGAGCCCTTCTGCCTTATTAATAAAGTACAAGTTGCCTCGCCCATATTCTGACTTGCGTGCCCCCGTGTCTCGAGCAGTTATCCGACCGGCTGCTAGTTTCCGACCTTGTGACCCGACGACGCCTGCGACGCTGCGGAGGGCCGAGGAATCGCTAGACTTCTGGGCCAGCCGGACTTCTTCGGGTGAAGCCATGGCGCGAACACAAGTGAAAGAGGAGCCTGCCGAGTAGCGGCCCCTGACACCCAAAAAATGCCTATACCCTTACATTATTTCCTTGTAAACATCTTTTGATGAATATGAACGGAATAAAATGGTGTTGTTCACGCTTCCGTCCTCGTTTGCGATTATGCGGTCCCCCTGTAGATTGGCGATGCTACAGCACGCCCACCGCAGCAGACACTTTACCCGAAGTAGATATACGGGCGCGGGGCTAGCGCGGCGAGCGCTCCGTGGGGGCCAGCCTCTAGTGCGCCTCATCAAGACTCACGGCGCAGATCCACGGTTTATCTATACTCCGTAGAGTACGCGTAAAGATAACACTCATGCGCGTGCGGGGGCATCTGCATCTTGTTTATACTCCGGGGAGTGCGTGTGGAGGCGAACCTCGACGCTGCGTCGTATTTATACTCCGTGGAGTGCGTGCGGAGGCGAACCTCAACGTTACGGCTTGTTTAGAGTCCGTGGACTGCGCGCGGAGGCGAGCCTCCATGCGTTGCGGGTGGTGAGGTTGCGTGCGAAGGCGGACCTCGACGCTACGTCTTATTTATACTCCGTGGAGTGCGTGCGGAGGCGAACCTCGACGCTACGGCTTGTTTAGAGTCCGTGGACTGCGCGCGGAGGCGGCCTCCGCGCGTTGCGGGCGGTGAGGTTGCGTGCGGAGGCGGATCTCGACGCTACGTCTTATTTATGCTCCGTAGAGTGCACGCGGAGGCGAACCTCGACGCTACGGCTTGTTTAGAGTCCGTGGACTGCGCGCGGAGGCGAGCCTCCGCGCGTTGCGGGCGGTGAGGTTGCGTGTGGAGGCGGATCTCGACGCTACGTCTTATTTATACTCCATGGAGTGCGTGCGGAGGCGAATCTCGACGCTACAGCTTGTTTAGAGTCCGTGGACTACGCGCGGAGGCGAGCCTCCGCGCGTTGCGGGCGGTGAGGTTGCGTGCGGAGGCGGACCTCGACGCTATGTCTTATTTATACTCTGTGGAGTGCGCGCAGAGGCGAACCTCGACGCTACGGCTTGTTTAGAGTCCGTGGACTGCGCGCGAAAGCGAGCCTCCGCCCGTTGCGGGCGGTGAGGTTGCGTGTGGAGGCGAATCTCGACGCTACGTTTTATTTATACTCCGTGGAGTGCGCGCGAAGGCGTCCCCCACGCGTCTTTATTTATACTCATGCCCGTGTTTTTCACAGAGAGTGCGCGCGCGAACGCGTGTCTTTGTTTATACTCATGCCCGTGTTTTTCACGGAGAGTGCGCGCGCGAACACGTGTCTTTGTTTATACTCATGCCCGTGTTTTCACGGAGAGTGCGCGCACGAACGCGTGTCTTTGTTTATACTCATGCTCGTGTTTTTCACTGAGAGTGCGCGCGCGAACACGTGTCTTTGTTTATACTCATGCCCGTGTTTTTCACGGAGAGTGCGCGCGCGAACGCGTGTCTTTGTTGATACTCATGCCCGTGTTTTCACAAAGAGTGCACGCGCGAACGCGTGTCTTTGTTTATACTTGCGAGAAGCAAGGAATGTTGTGCAAACTGTGAACTTTATTAAATTCCCGTTTACGCGGGTGAGCGGTTACAAAAGGCGGGATATCGACCACTGACCACTTAAGGACGGGAACAGCCGCCGCTGTCGTCGCCCGGTGATGATGTGGGGCACAGCGAGAGCCTCTGCTACCGGGACAACTTGTCCTCGGGGAGTGCCAGGCACTCTCGGTGCCCGCCTGGGGCCTCCGCACTCGCACGCCCGACCTAGGTGCATTGGCGATCCTTACCGCACGGACCCCTGGTGCCGAGCTCGATGCGCCGAGCCATATCCTGGTCACCATGGACGGTGTTGATGGCTCGCGGTCCAGGGAGCTACATGCATAGGAAGCCGTGGTGCAGAACTGCCCCGAAAGAGTTCAAGGTTGGCCGCCCCAATATGGCGTTGTAAGGGTACAGAATGTCGACGACGTCAAAGGTGGCGTCCTCACTCCTCACGTTGTCGTGCTGGCCGAAGGAGACTTGGAGGCATATCTGGCCCAATGCCTGCAGGGGTTGCCCTCCGAAGCCCTGCAACGGGATGCTTGAAGGGCCCAACCGACTTCGGGGGATCCCCATCTGGTCGAAGGCCGCGGCGAACAAGATATTTGCGGAGCTTTCTCCATCAACTAGGACACGCCTGACTTCGCATCCTGCCATGAGGACCCGGACGACCAGGGGGTCTTGGTGGGGAACACCACGCCTTCCGCATCAACGGGCGTGAACGTGATTTCGTGTTGCGCCCATTCCGGTGGCGCTTGTGCTGGGCATAGGCCTTCCGGAAATGACGTTTATGACCCTACGTTGGGCTCCTTCCGGGGCTTGCAGCTGCAGGAGGCCCTCCCGAGGTTGCTGCACATGGGCCTGGATCCGCAGGGGGCCTTCCTGGGGCTGTATTGCTTGATCCTGGGGCTGTTGGACGTGAGCCACAACAGGCGCGCGTGCCTCCGGGTTTTTATCTCTGGCGACGCTCTGTCGGAGCGCTGCGATAGTGGCGCAAACCCGTGTGTCGTGGTTGCCCCGGCCATGGACTTCGCACCACTGCCCGTGGTGCTGGTCGTTGTACTCTTCGCGGGCTCTGTCGTCGCGACCGCGCCCCCGCCCCCGGCCACGGCGCCCTCTGCCGCCCCGACCAACGGAGGCGTTGTCTTCAGAGCCGCCCTCGATGTCGAAGACGTAACGAGGCTTCCTAGACTTGCGTTGGTCGCGCTTGGACCTATCGCCCGACGAGTCTTTGTGTTGGGTATCCTTGCGCTCGAGGGCGTCCTTCGATTGCCTCGCCACGCTTGCCTTCGAGGAGCCCCCGCGGCGAGCCGTCGTTCTTTGCCGAGCCCTCCGCCTGGTTGGTGTTGGAGTCGTCACTGTGTCGCCGTCGCGCGTCCTCTTCCGCTCTGGAGTATTCTTCCATCTTGTCGAAGAGCTTCGCGACCGTCTTGATTGGTTTGCGCACGTTGTATTCGGCCATCGGTCACGGGCGAAGGCCTTGTATCACTACATTGATGACGGTTGGTTCGTTGACGTCCTTGACCTGGTAACGCACTTTTGCGAAGCGTTTGAAGTAATCCTGGAGCCTTTCCTCAGGTTTTTGCTTGACTGCGAAGAGCTGGTCCGCATCGACGCGTTCGACGTAGTTTCCCTAAAAGTTGTTATAGAGTCGATCGCGGACCTGCTCCCACGCTTAGATGGACTGCGGCTCGATGGTGAAGAACCAAGAGAGTGCCACCCCTTGTAATGCGAGGGGGGGTCCTTTTGCCTTCGTGGTGTCGCTCTCCGGCCAAGCCGATGGCGGTTTCGACACGCCGCATTTAATTCTCGCGGGTCTGTGTCACCTTTATACGCCTCGATGACACTCGGGAACTTGAAGTCCTCAGTCCATGCCGCCTGCTGCAAGCCCGAGGAGAGCGGGGACTCCGGGTCCACGCATCGCAGTAGGGCGCGACTGGACGTAAGAACGTCGCGGCTATCCGCCCTCTCCGAAGTGGGCTCAGATGCAACCACCGGTGGGGCGTGTTGGCTGCGAGCCTCTTGTATGTCACGCACGGCCCCGCGGAGGTCCCTCCTACTTTTGAGGGCCTGAGTAGGGGCCCTGCTGGACCTGTGTTTTTGTCCTCAGCCCTCAAATTTTGGTTTAGGGGCTTGTTTGAGGGCCCTGCTGGAGTTGCTCTAAGATCGGATCGAGCCGAGTATTGTCTGCGATGCAAAATTGCGAATCCCTCAACCTCTCCCCACCCACCCCTTCTAAACCCTAGCACCATCGGCATCCTCTCGTACGCCACCGCTTCGCCAGCCCCGGCGAAGCTCGCTGGTCCTCCACCGTGGCCCCCTTAGGCCACCTCTCTTCCTCCTGCGGAGCCTATCCATCCACACCACCCTTGTGACGCCGCTCGCCACTAACGTCGCCTCCCACTCCGACGTCCTCCCATGGACCTCCACCTCCGAAGATGGTACATGACGCCTTCGGCACATCAGCTTAATACAACAAAAAGAAGAGGGGCATACGACGAAGCCGCAACTCATCGGACGGGACAAGTGGCGAGGGCGCATTCGACAACGACAGCAGCAAGCCAACTTCGTCGATAGCCGCAGTGGTACTCGACGCGGGCACGGCCATGGCGCTCGGGCGCGGTTCGCTTCACCAAAGTTGAAGGAGAAGAGAGGTGACCACACGAATCTAGGAGCATATCTTAAGGTGGAAAATTCGACTGGTTTTTTAAAAGAAAAATCAGTTGACAGATGTATAGCGAATCCAAAAAAAGCACGCGAGAACGAATGTTTACACATATTCAGTGAAATGGTTAATACGTAAACTTGGTACTAGATTCAGAAATCACGTATATAGTTCTTTGTGAAGCCTAGACGTTAGAAAAAGTGTTAGATTTAATTTTAATTAACTCGAGTGTTATGTGAGATGGCTAATCCATCAAAATTACTCAACCTAATCATACACCCTGTGGATCTCCAAAAAAGTCCAACCGAAATATGTCACCGAACGAGACATACAACGGCGCAAGCCAATATGCACATGATCATGAAAGCGTCATAAAAAGAGAATGGCTAGCTCCATGTAGATCGCTCGGCCGATCTGAAACTATTCAGATTCTTAAGCAGTGGTACACTACGCTACATTTCTGTCAATTTGTTCCGTTCATGCTAGTCTCGAGTTCACACGCATCGGGTATCTTTTTATATGGCCACATGGGTATGTCGATAGATGTCAGGCACATCTGGAAGGCTGGAATTAACTTGAGAAAAGTAATCTTCCTCCCATACCTCTCACTGACATGAAAAGGCACGAACATGCAAAAGAAGTTGGGAGGAGAGAAGGCAAGCACGTATGCCAAAAAAAAAACAAAATTATTTAATCGAAATTATTCTGTTCACTATGAAAGTGGTTTCACATTTGGAAATATATTGCATGATCCAAAGGTAAATGATCCTCCATCAAGCAATCTTTGCATATTTTTATCCTTTCGATATCTTGTTTACAGTGGAAATGTAAAAACAATTTGATGATTAATGAGTTTTTTTGAGACCACGATTAGTGAGTTACTGTTGTGGAAAACATCTTAGATAGAAGACAAGCGTTATTAGCAGTAACATAACATGGCTTGCATCGTGACCATTGGCCAAGGAGAGAGAAAAAGGACCGTGTGCGTGCAAACATGAGGATAACGTATACGGTTGGTTTCACTAATGCTGAGGTCTTATCATGCCCGAAAGCTCATCCCTGTCGTCTCGTGGTAGGACGGGTTACGACTTAACGACCTGATGCAGCGTAGAATCATCAGGCCTTACTGGCTAGCAGTCTAGCACAAGTAAATTATTAGTCCCTAAGTTGACAAACAGGATGTACTAGCACGCCAAACTTAACTAGCCTTCTGAATTTCTGATTTTGTTTTACTCCGCCAAATAGTCTTATAGCATTCTAAAGGAGGCTTCCATACTTTCATTCATCGAGGTCGTGTTTCACGTTGGTTCCTAAAAGATTTTTTCTATAGTAAATAGTTTTTCTGTATTATCTAACTTTTAAATAGAGTGTTTTTAATTTTTAAGGCAAGATCTACTAGTCGATTATAGTACACACTGCAGTGACTTTATTTATATCAACTAAAATCGCACGCAGGCATCTCTTTCTTTGCAAGCTTCTCTACAATCTATTACTATTCATAAAACAAAAGTTAAAAGCCAAGCCCAAAAGTCTATATGCAAACTTCTCTTTCTTTGCATGATGCATGATTTTGACTAATGTGATTCAAGTGCATAAAACTTGTGCTTGCTTGGTCTTTGAATGTGCAGGTGACTTGGAGAACATTAACAGTCAACAATAATTATAGGGATTAGGGCGGAAAAGCTGAGACTGTGCAGTCGGGTAAGTCCCGATGAGTTTACGTGGCTCAAGTGGGAAGCACGGAAAAAACAAGGATCGTGAAGAAACAAATTAGTGTATATGATGTGCCAAGTCACTTGGGTCAGTATATGACGTCCCGCAAAGTTTCAAAAAATTGCATGAAAAATTTTCTTTCGAGTTGCTTTCAAGTTGTTCATCGTGTTTCACTGAGTTTATTGTGCTGAAAATCATATAACTCCTCTCCAAACGTCCCTAAATTCTCATAAGAACCCTCTCCTTCTCGGGCTTAATCCAGCCCATCTCATTTTTTCCTTCTCTTTTTCCTTCCTTTTCTTCCAACCTAGCCCGCAGCCTTCCCTCTCCCTTCTTTCCCTTGGGCCACTCCAGACCATCTTGGCCTACCTTCGAGTTCGCCAGCCCAGCCCACCCCGCGCCAGGTTGTCCCTGCTCTAGCTCATCTTGCCTGCATACCCATCGTGTGCTCTATACACTGTCACCGCCCTGTACTTCGTCCCCACGCTTGCTACGGATGCAATGCTGAGCCACATGACACCGCCTCGTTCCCTTGCAGCTCAAGCTGACCGCACTATCGCTCTGCATGGTTCCCACCTTATCCCAAACCGCGTCCCCCTTGCCAGCTCATGCCCATGTGTGTCACACGGAGGATAAGACCAAGGACCACATTGCCGCTCACCTCCTCCCTCACCACCCTCGCTGCCCACGGCTATAAAGCTGCAGTAGCAGCACACATGTCTCCTTTTCCCTCTCCCTTCCATCCCAAGATCGTCTGTGCCACCGTGGAGCCACAAACATCGTTCCCAAGCCCGATAGACCACCATTGCCGTCTACGACCACCTTGGCAATTTGCTCAAATCCGCGCACGTCCTCATCTTTCTCCTCAAATTGTTTGTGACGTCTTGTTCATGTCTTCATTGCAGTTCTATTAGTGTCCTAGCTGTGCCATGAGATCAGCGGAATCATCTCGCCATCCGTCACGCCGCAAGCCTCATCACTGCCAGGGAACTGTCGCCTCCATCATCTTCTCGATAATCCAGTCACGTCATGAGGTGCACGTTGTCACATCGATGCTCTCCCCACTTCCTTTGACCATCCCCTTTGTCAAGCACTACTACCATCGCCTTGCCGTGTGCCTAGCTTCTAACTGAGTTACGACGATGTGGTAGGCGACATGTGTCACTTGTCACACCTTCTGAGTTTGGGGAGGGGTCCAATCTTGTAAAAACAAGTGATCAGGAGTCATTTTTGAAAAAAAAAATGTTGCTACACGTCTAAATATGTGAACAGTTCGACAGAATGTGCCCATGTCCTTTACAGGAGATATAGGTCAGGAGAAATGTCTCTTCACTCTGCACAGGAAGTGAACTTGTTGGGATGTGCTCTCTTGTTCATCCATGTAACAACCTAATTTTGGCTTCACCATAAACACATGCATGATTTTTATAGTTTTTTAAATTTTTTGGTGTTTTTTTAAATTTTTTCCTAAAGCTTTGTTGAAATTTAAGCTTTTTAAAATAATTTCCTTGGCCCAATAATATGAATTAAAAATTTTCTAAAAGTAATTGGATGTTAAGGAGTTTTTTCTAGAAATTTTGTGTGCAAATATCTCTTGAAATTCAAATTAGAAATTCAAACTCAAATTGAAACCAGAAATTAAGTTTAAACTTAACAATTTTCCCTCCTTGCCATCAAGCTAAAATTAGCTCACAAGCCCAGCTCGTTTTCCCTTTTCTTTCCCCACCATGGCCCAACTCGAGCCAGCATAGTGCCCATCCCGCTCGCTTGCTCGCCTTAGCCTAGTAGCGTCCTCTCTCTCGGCGTCACCGACATGTGGGTCTCGTTCTGACCTATCAGTGCATTATTGTACTTTCTCCTCTCTTCTCTTGCATGCATGACAGAGCTCTCATCCCATCACATGTATCCGCACGCAGCAGCGCATTAAAGACCTCTGCGCCTTAAGACTTGTGCACCATGACCTCATCTCGTCATTACGACCTGGTCTAGATAGCTCTTTGCCCATGCATCCCATTTTGGCCCTTAGCTGAGCATCCTGACCTCTCCCTCGCCACTGGTGAGCTCGCCAAGGAGCTCTGCCCTTGAGCCGCTTTGTAACTCTATTTGGTCTCACCTAACAATGGACTCTACTCATCAGATGATTAATTAAGTCAAGGATTAAGTTAGTTGTTAAATATATGCTTAGCATTGGTATGACATGTAGGCCCTGTATGGTTAAGAATTCTAATTAACCCCGGTTTAAGCCCATAACTCACTGACATGTGGACCCTGCACTCTTGAAACCGTCACATAACCAGTCCATGGACCACTCTCTCTAACATGTGGGTCCCGCTCTTTGTAGACAGCCATGTGGACTAAGTCCATTTGAACCGTGACCCCACCTGTCAGCCCCTCCAAATTCCCAAATGAAAATAATTAGAAAAGAAATAAAAAAACATTGGACCCCACCTATCAGCCATTGGATGTTTTCTGAAAAAATAATTGAAAAAGAAAAGAAAATCTCAGCCGACTACACTTATCAGAAAATTTTGATTTTCTAGGATTTCATCTTGGTTCAACCTTTGAAAGGCCATAGCTTCTTCATTTTAAATCTAAATCTAGTGATTTTTATTTCTAAATTAATCTAAATTCAAATTCTTTCTGGCAGAACCAAAATCATTTTTTTATGTTTAGTTGATTTTTATTTGAATGTTATGTTGAATGTCGATAATTTTGCGTGTATAGACTTTAACTCTTCAGGCGCTCCCGTCGTCAATGAACAAGATACCACCCTAACTACATTTGATCAAAGCAAGTCCCTATAATTGATCATGTTGAACCTAGTTTTCAAATATAAATAATTTTCTTTTAAATACAAATGCATGCTTATTATGGTTATTTTCTTAAATGCTATGTTAAAAGTTGATTGCCTAGTTACACCATGCACTTGATGTCTAATATTCCCCATCCTTGATTTGTTGATAATTTCTTACCATATTGCCTTAGGATACTTACAATGATAATAACTCCACTATTCGTTAAACTTTACTAAATTATGGTTATGCTTAGAAATGTCTTAGTGGTGAAATAAAATACAACACAAATATTGCTAACTGAACTTGAAAACATAGTAATGGAATGGTAACATAGGTTACCACTGGAAATAGAAAGATATTTTCTAAAAATGATGAAGACTCAGGCAAGTAGTTGGTAAGAGACCGATGCAGGGATTGCACGTATTATTGAATTGGCCGTGTAGGGATTACATGTGTCATTTCTAGATTGGCCATGTAGGGATTGCATGTGTCATTCGTTGGATTGGCTGTGCAGGAATTTCACGTGTCATTTCTTGAATAGTTGTGCAGGGATTGCATGAGCTCTGGATTTGTGTTGGACTCACCTGAGTTGATGAAGGACCAAATTCTTGTGCTTCTCTTTTCTACACACGAATCGTGCAACCACGAGTCAAGCAATCAAATCCACTCATCAAAAGAAAAAGGTGTACGAGAGAATTAGAAGTTTTGATATTCTTTAGCACTAGATTCTTGTATAGAGTAAGAATCCGAAGGTCCTAAGAGACACGAGAGGATTGTGAGTGTGCGATAATCCCTTATACTCTTTTGAAACTGTGCTTAAAGAATTTGCGATATGCTTCGCTAAATCATTTTTCTATCATCGTGGTTGCTTCAACGTCGTTATTTTGGTCCTCTCCATGAGATCATCTTCTTCGTTCTTGATACCGTGCACGTTTATACCATATCTTATAAACTCCTATCCGATCCGATGGCTGCTGTACATAAAAAGGGTATCACAATGTAACAAGATCAGATTCCAAATCATCTCATGCGGGTCCCACTGTCGATGCCCTTATATGTACTGCATCAGCACACTTACATCCATCAGTGATCTAGTGTGATGCGCGGTTTCGTTTTTCCAAAGGTTAAAGACATGATGCATGATGTACACGACATGTTTTTATTACTCCATATGTTTTTGCTTATGATCCGGCAACAACAGCACACTTCTACAAAAGTAAGAAGACGCTATGTTGAGGAATCAATCTAAATCTAGCTAGGACACACCCCAAAGCAAGGCTTAGAAAAAGTTTCAGATCTCACTGTCGTGAGAAGACCAGATCCACCTAAAGCACTAAGCGTACCTTTTCGGTTTACCTTAGCAGTAGAAATGCCGTTCATGCCGGGTCTGTCCCTCGAGTTCGGCCTAACCTTAACTAGACATCTAGTGCATCTCACATGCCTTGAATCGTAGCCACTAACAATGCAGAAGTATCTTTTTGACATGAACAGCAACGCAACAGTAAGAAACGTTGATTTGTAAAGAAACTGACCTCGGTAAATTTGGACGGCTTCGAAGTACGAACTTATGGTCTTAAAATTGTCTCTAATCAGAATTGCAGGTGCTTCCTCTGGAAAAGAGCTAGCAAGATCTTGCAGTTATCGAGACAATAATCAGATCCTGCAATTCAGGATGGACTTGCCATAGTAAAAAAAAGAGAAGAGTGAGCCACCCATAGAAAATAAATTCACAAAATAATTTCAACTGCCAAAATTCAGATGGTGTGTGTAACAGTGTAACTTCGTAAGTCTGTAATGTAACAAGGCTGAGCAAGAACCAACAATTGAAGTATGGTTTAAACCGTTCTGATCATATTCCAAAATGACAGAATTACAGAAGTCAAATGCAGACTTGTGTTCAACGCCTAACTCTCAATTCACCCGTCCAAACTCCTTTAACTAGATTGATTTCTGCCAGACTGCCGACGCTGGAATTCTTATCAGCCCTCATCCGTCAAGAAAATTATTCAGTTCGAAGACCTAGGAAGTCGAAGCCCACTCTATGTAGTTTGGTCCAAGCACACCCGCGGCCGCAAAGACCAATAAGTCCTTAAGGTCCAAGCCCATGAGAATGTCAGTGTAACTGATTCACTTGAGGAGGATAGGACACATCAGATCGAACAGATCAGTCAAGATATCCCATGATATCTGGGTACAGACATACAACTGAAGGAGAAAGAAGCATACTGATCCTGGTATTTTTCAGACCAAAGGTTCTAATGCAATGTTCAAAGGTCCGAGTTGAGGTGTCTGCTAATCTATAGGCTATAGTAGGCACGCTACTGCACTCCTAAAATGACAGTCATGTTAGTGGTGCTTATTTGGGCTTTTTTTTGAGTGGCTTATGGCTGAAAAGAACTGTAGCTGGCTGAAAAAATACTGTAGCTGACAGAGTCTTATTTAGCATAATTAAATTAAAAATATAAAAAAATATGTTAGCTCATTACGTATAATACAAACAAATACGGAAAAAACCGGCAAAAAAGCTCAACAAAAAGCCAAAAGCTCAGAAAAAAAACGAAATTTATGAATAGTAAAAAATAAACCGGAAGACAGAAGCTGAAACCCAAATGAGCACATCCTAAGTACCTGCCAGCCAGTGAAATTTGAATAGTACAGACTGAGCCTACAGAGTATCTAGGTCAGGCTGGGTGTCCATTTAGCCATTGAGAAGAGACAAACCTTGCTAATTGCAGTGCAATCAAGTGTGAAAAGTACCTGCCTCGAAGTCCGACAACGTGGAAATCGGGCCCCGTGCAACGCGGCCCAGCCGGCGCTCCAACGTTCCCCGGACGGCCATTTCCAGGTATCCAAAGTTCCGAGATAATGGGTTTGGTAACATCCAACAGACCAGTACACTATATAAGGCGCCAAATGGTGGAGTACTGGAGGCAAACCGAGCAGCGAAGGGAGCAGAGGATGGGCGTCGCAAATACGCAGGCCATTGCCCTTCTCGTCGCTCTTGCGGCAGCGCTCCCGTCCTACTGCGGTGCCTCCTTCCGGTCGGCAGCTGGACCAGCTCAGGCTCCCTATGCTGCGGCGCCACTGACGGCGCGCCATGGACACGAGGATGGGAAGCATCACCACCATGCGTTGTCGCCGGTCGAGCCACCAGCCTACAACAACTCACCGGAGCACAAATACCATGGCCACCACCACCGCCGCCACCATCGCCACCACCACGAAACACCACCGGCGCCACCCCCAGCTCAATACTCACCGCCACCCCCTGCTCACACCTCACCGCCACCCCCAGCTCACTACTCACCGCCACCCCCTGCTCACTACTCACCGCCACCCCCTGCTCACACCTCACCGCCACCCCCAGCTCACCACTTGCCACCCCCACCGCCATCCCGTTATCCACCGCATATTCCGCCACCTCCGGCGTACATGTATCCACCACCACCCCATGCTCCTCATGGCAAAACGCCACCGCCGCCGCGGGCCCACAGAAAATTCCCGCCGCCACCTCGATCAGTGTATGCGGCAATGGCGCCGTCACCATCTTACAGCGGTGCCGATCCATCATCTAATTAAGCAAGGCCCCGAGCCTCGGTATCACGGAGTTCCTCAGCGGGCGCCTGCGCCACGTCAAAATGGAGCATCGCCACCGTGGTATCTCTAATGGCAGGGTCAAGATAATCACTTCCCTAAGTAATCTCGAGGTTAAACTTTTGTGCAAGAGATTAAAATAGCAGCATTTGGAGGATGCCATTGCTTTTCGTTTTTATCTTCCAGGTTCCAAAGAGAACTACTGAATAAATTGTGTTCCTCCTTTGAAATCATGTTGTTGTTGAATGTTGATTGTTTCTTTGTGGTGCTCATTTGGGTTTTTTTTTTGCTTATGGCTAAAAAACACTGTAGCTGACTGAAAAAACACTATAGCTGACAGAGGCTTATTTAGCATAATTAAATTTAAAAAAAATAAAAAATATGTTAGTCCATTACATATAATACAAACAAATACGGAAAAAAAAGAACCGGCAAAAAAGCTCAACAAAAAGCCAAAAATTCAGAAAAAGATGAAATTTATGAATAGTGAAAAATAAGCCGGAAGCTAAAAGTTAAAGCCAAAACGATCACAGTATGATGTTTGTTCTAACAACTGGTGGCTGCGTTTGGCACAGGAATCATACTGAATACTGATATGACATTTATCACAACAATGAAACGCAACCTTCAGTGACTCCAGTGCAATACAATTGCTACATACCATGCCTGCCCATTTCGATTTGACCTTCTGGTTTGTGATTTATTTTTCGCTATTTATAAATTCATCTTTTTCTAGCTTTTTTGTTTTTCTAGCTTTTTATCGGTTTTTTCCGTATTCGTTTGTATTGTCCGTGATTAGCTAACCTGTTTTTTATTTTAATTTTTTTTAAAATTTAGTTACGCTAAATAAGCCACCATCAGCTACAGTACAATTTCAATTATAAGCTAGCTTATTTCAATTCAACCGAGCGGCACCTTAACGTCAAACTACAGCCCTGTCTTTATTCAATTTAGGACAAGCGCTGATAAACCTCGAGTATTTAGGGTGTGTTTGGTTTGCTCAATATGGACGGCCGGATCCCAGCTCCACCGTATATTGCGAAAAATTCAGATGTTTGGTTGGACGAATTTACTGTGGAAGCCTGGATCCGCTCGTCCCCGCATACGGTCTCATCCGGGACCAGGAGTGAAGGCCATTTCGACCGAATCGCCGGCCCAGACCGAGGAGTCGAGCAAGACCTTCATACAGCCTCATATACAGCCTACCAATCACATACTCATTCAGTATGTATCCACAGATACATCGAACCAAACACTCTTCTTTTTCAAAATACGGCCCTCCTCATCCAGCTTCCCCTCATCCAGGATATACGATCCCACTACCCAAAAGCAACCAAACACACCCTTAGAAAACTATAGTTTCTTGCTAGGAAGAGGTTTTTTATTTTAAAGTAGAGAGAGAGAATAGATCATTTACCTTTTATCGCTATGGTTAAACATGGCAGAAAACTTACTGCTTTTATTTTTTAAAAAAATAGAACTAAACATTTCTCATGAAAATAATCTTAACTGTGTTGAATAAATCAAACGAAATTTGTGTAGACTATAGAAATTAGAAAGGCATCTTACAAATAGATCTCCTAAAGCTATTAGCATGCAGTCTTGCACGCACCCCTCCATAGGAGTCTAGATACCAACTCGGCAACTCTCAGCCTGTCTCTGTGGAATAACGTAGTAATCTGCTCTATTTGAGTATCTTAGTGTATATAGCACAGTAGCACACTTAAGAGCTATATATTCATGTTCAAATAACACACTGATTGTACTGATGTTTGGATCATGAGTAATAATGATCAATAGGTTAGTTCAGCAAATAACATAATTTCCTCAAATACACAGGAAAAATGTTAACTTCTAGTGAGAAATGAAGTGAAAAATAAGCACCATAAGTTCAGACAACAAATTAAACCAGGCATGTATCTGATGATAGTGAATTGGAGACGCAACTGAACTCAACGTTTTTTAAAGAAAAAATTTCACAGCTCATAATTTCATCCTTTGAAATCGCATGTAATAAGGGCTACAAAACTTGGAGCAAATTACAAAAGCTGTACTGAAATTAACAAATTATTTATAACTTACAATAACACTAGTAGCAACCTCACCAGTCATTTACATAGAAATTAAAAATTTAAAATTCCATGGAAGTGCAGACTTGTTAATTGGAACTAGCTCTGGTTAAAGACATTTACAAAGTTATCCATGTCAAAACCACATAACTTGGAACGATCTCTAATCAGTGATCGCATCACAGAAGGTAAATAAAATAGCTAGGAAAAGGAATATCAGTGAACCCACCAAGTGGCAGATTGCATCAACTGATAATCCACAGGGCTCACAAGATCTGTGACAGAAATTTGCTCAAGTCATCAGTCAAAAAGCAGATGAAAGCCCCGAAAGGCAGAATCTTATGAACTCAAATAATGTCATATAGGCCAATCTTTAGTATAAAGGTTGTTGCAAATACAACCTCCCTGATACCAAGCATAGAGAGCAGAAAGTGGCTTAATTGCATGACCAGAATAACTGAATAAGGTAAAATATTGTGAACTGAACTCAACCAGCCATCGGCTCCTATATTTTAATAACCACATTTGATGTACATGCATGGTGTGTATGTTGTGAGCTTGTCATCTGTGAATTATGAACCAGGAACTATCTTGTTGCATAATGCTGTTGTGCTATTTTGCACCCATTTTAGACAAGCACGGGTTACTACAGTAAAAAAATCCATCGTCACAGGAATGAATGAACATTGACACAGTGACACTTGATCCCCGTGAGAAACCGATGGAAAAACCATACATATCACGGTTTTATCAACCTATCCCATCCCAAACGAAATCACTAATCCACAAGTCCTCGCAAAAACCATACATATCACGGTTTTATCAACCTATCCCATCCCAAACGAAATCATTAATCCACACGTCCTCACAACCAAATTCATCTGCAAAATTGACCTTTGACAACAGAAATTAAACAACGTGACTCATGCGCTGAACTTGCAACTGCATCTAAATCCACTAGCCAGAAGCGCCTTAGAAACAAATTTACTTGAGAAATTTTACCATCCTTGAGGGGGAAGAGGTATCAAATTTGAACCGTTGATCACACTGATCGAACAGCTGAGATTTGGCAGTACCTAGTGGTACCGGACGCGAGGTACCAAGAGGTACAAGGTACCAAGAGGTACCAAATTTTGAGCCGTTGATCACACTGATTGAACGGCTGGATCTAATTTGGTACCTCTTGGTATCTTATACCTCTTGGTACCTCCTCAAGGATAGGAAAACTGCTCAATTTACTTAGACTAAACATTCAAAAGCAAAAAAAAAGAATCCAACTCTCCCACGGTGAGCCCAACTTATTACAGCCCCATTCGTATTGGCTTCTAGTTCTAGCTACTGCTTAGAGAAGCCAAAAGCTGATATAAATACCTAGCTTCTCCACTCCTCTCGCTCCTGTCTCGCTCCAGAGATAAGACAGTGGAACATAGGAGCATAACACACTCTACTCCTTTCGCTTTCATCTCGCACACGCATCTATCGTTTACTTTCCCCACCACTCATGCACTCCTTCTAAAAGCCACTTTATTTAACTGCTACTATTTATTTTCAGCTAAAAACCATCAATCACAACCAAAAGCCATCAGTCTCTGCCAATATGAACGCCCCTACAGGCTCACATATCAGCAAATCTACAATGCCGTCATATCTAATTCTAAATACCTGGTCAGAGACGTAAATAACACAAATTCACAGAACCTCAACGATTCTTAGAAGGATGAACCTCTCAAGGATAAACTCCCAATTCCCCAGAACAAGCACTAGAGATCAAGGAATTGCTCGCTTCAACAATCCTCACAAGGTCGTGTACACAGTTGTACTTGGACCAATTGGGCATGAATCGCATACGAAAAACAGAACAAAGAACACGACAATCGTATGATTCCGCGCCCAATTTGGTGGCCAAAACCCCAAAACCCAGAGATTTCACCAAATCCTGTCATTCAGACTGAGTCTCTACGGACAATCACAAGGAGCGATCAAACCATCGAGAAATCCCAACTTTACCTGGCGATCACGCGAATTAGGGGAAGCCGGAAGTGAGATCCGCGCCATCTGCTTCGACTAAAACCGAATACATAGGGTTCTGTTCCGGAGATTTCTGGAGCTTTCTAGAAGGTACTCGAGTCCGAGAGGTGGGAGGCGATCAGGCGAAGCGAGGAAACGAGGGTTCGGGGGAATCGGGCAGCTTGTTGAGGAAGCCGCCTACTATCTCTGGGCAATCTGCGGCGCAGAAACAGGCGCGCTGCTTTTCGCATCTCGTGGGTTTATTGGGCTCTGTCGATCTGGCCCAAGATCTGCCACGGCTCGGCTCGGCCCGGCCCATGACCAGAGCCGAGTCAACCAACCAAACCATCGATGTTTCTTGCCCGCCTTAGCCGCCTCCAACTGCAATCTCCGCCTCTGCCTCCACCTCCAGCCTCCTCAAATCTACAATCCCACACTCAAAGACAGAGTCACACCTCAGGCAGAATAGATTTCAGTCCAAGATGTAGAAAAATATTTAGTGTACAATCCGAGTAAATTCAGTCCAGCCTAGGTAACATTTTTATGGTCCAGTTCAGATAGCTTAAATCATTTCACCACTGATCTCGGGACGTAATCAAATCCTGGCTCCGTTACTGCCCATGCTCCCATTTCTATCGCCCTGCATGGATTTCGCCGAGGGCGACACGGTTCAGATGCCATGGTGGGCAGTGTCGGCAATGGCCCGGCGGAGCTCGGGAAGCAGTCGGGGCTCCCCGAGGAGCCGGAGCCGGAGGTGGTGGAGGAGAGGAGGGAGATCATGCTGCGATGGAACTTGCACATGTCGTGCTTTGCGGTGAAGAGGCCCGATGCCGACGACGAGCTCACCGGAGAGCGCGAGGCCGCCAGCATGGCGGCCTCGCGCGGAACCGCCGCTGCCCCGTCGAGCGCATGCACCAAGCACCACCTCGGTAAGCGGGCGCCTGCCTCCCTTCGCTTCCTCCTTCCTCTCCATTCCCGTGAGATTGCTGCTGCTGGTGTCGCAACTGCGCGGTTTCCGTGGAATGTCTTATGCATGGCCTCTGGTTGTCTATTTCGTTTTTGAAATGTGTTATTGTGGAGTGCAGAATGCTTGAGTTAGTGTAGAGAGAGTGCGATCCCAGTGCGGATGTGTGATCTTAATTTCTGGTTCCAGCCATGAATTAACCTTTTGTGATTATTAACATAGCAGCACTAAATTATCTGGTGCCAATTTGCACGAGCAAAAGTATCGAGGGAGAGGGAGAAACAGAGAACAAGATACTGGTTCATTTTGTCATCCATTTTCATGATGGCACCTAAAACTTCCCAGGATTAACGGGCACATGTGTATTTGCACACTCGTGTTGGGCATGCGACCTGAACTAATGTTGCTAGCATCAGCACCGCAGGTTCTGTTACTTTGGATATCTGCACACATGTCCTATGATTTTGTTAATTTGTAGTATTGTCTAGCCGTGATTATTGTGGTAAGTTGGTAATGGTTGCTGACAAAGTTCTCCCCTCTTGTAACAAAGGAACGGATATCCGCCTCTGATCGATGGTTTGAGCACAGTGAGATCCTTTCGAATTTTATCCAACAATCATTAAACATCAAGAGGGAAAATGCGCCCTACATGACAGCTATGATGCCCTCGTGTGGTAAAGTTGATCATGAAACACTGATAGACCTGTGTTGTGAGATACTGATCAGCAGCGGAACTAGAAAGTGATATCTTCTGTGTCACCATGCAAATTGCAAAGTCCTATTAAACTTATTGAAAAGATATATCTTTTAGGTGATCATGCAAAGTCAGGTTAAACTTACTTGTAGTTTCTATATTGGACAACTGTAGTTCTATTGTATTGTAGGACCAACCACGACGACTAGAGTGAGGAGGTGAATAGAAACCCAAATTAAATTCAAGGTTTTCAATATCTTTTCCTTTGAACGGAAGCAAAACTTCTCACTCTAGTAGCAACCCCGGCAGTTTGACCTCCATAAAGGGAGCAGATTGACCTCCAGACCAGTCAGACATCTGTTTCAATGGTGGTCAGACCACTATAAACAGTAAAATCAGATGACGAATAGTAATTTCAGTGCTATTTCAAATCTAAAAATCCATGTAACTTTTGATCATTGATCCCAATGACTTAAAACTTTGCATGCATCTTCTCTAGGATAACAAAAAGCTCAGCCACAAGAGTCTCTCATATCTCTCACAATGTTCTCTCCATAAACTCTAACTATCATCTCAAAGGCTTGACTAAATTCCTCCAAAAACTTAACCTAGCCACCCCTCTCTCCTTATATCTAGATGCTCATAAGGGAAACCCTAACTAGCATATCTAGCTAGGTTTCATCCACTTATATGGGTAACCCGTTAACCAACACCATATCGGGTTTTACACTTACACATGCACATTTCTGACACATTTAATCCACTTGGCATTTTCAACACATATAAAACATAAAGCACTTAGACCAACGTTGCATTTTTACACACTGTCACTTTTCTGGTATTAAGTAATTTACCAAAATACCCCTCTACCACCTTCCATGATGTTTTCCACTTCCTTTGCCATGAAGCATCACCATCTTCCATGTGGCCTCAATGACTTGCCGCTAGATCTCTCATGTGTCTAGATCTCACCAAACTGTCATTGTTACAAACGACCCAAGTCACTTAGTGCACTATATGCTTCTGCTCGAGCATGACAGCACCCGGCTTCCTTTACCATTCTGGACCTCAACTCCTCTCTAAGCTTAGTCCCGATACAACTTATCGTTTCCTATCATGCCCACTGCCGATAGCTCTCGCTCCAGTTTCTCGTTAACCCGGCTTACAACTACTCTGTTGGCCTCGGTCATCTTTGGCGGCTCTTTAATTGTCTGAACCTCGGCTCCTCCTGAGAGTAGTCCCGGTCCCTTAACCGCTTTGAACCTAAACTTTCCTAGCTTAGTCCCGATCTCGTCCGTCTCACCATGACATAACTTTGGAGTCCTGCAACCAACACAAATAAGTAAGTCATCATGTAGAACTGCACAATACACAAAATCATCAATTGACACAATCAATCCATACAAATATACCATGCAAAATGTATATAACCAAACCACGGATGCTAAACTTAGGATCAAACAATAAACCTATATACACATAAGCAATGACCTAGGTCAAATCAAACACATCACACACCTCATATTTACAAAATACCAAAAACTGATCGAAGCAATGTGCATCCCAGTTGGTCCGACCGGATGCCCACACCGGTCAGACTGGTTTCCAAATCCAATTGGACCAACACATCCATGCGATTGAACCGCCAGGTCAATCATCATAGCGACCAACGCTGCTACTGGCACTCACCGAAGCTAACAAGGCTACCTACGTACTGACCTCATTACAACTCAGTAGCAAGCATACTGCCTCACCAATTTTGTAGTAGAGCTAACCTCGTTAATGTGTTGACTAACTATAAGCATGGTTATCCTTTTTGTTACAGTATGACAATACATTCATTCAAGGACAGAAGAGTGCATTCATGCATGGCAATTACTCTGAAATCGCACAGCAAGGCTTCCCTCATCAAGCAACTCAATTGCTGCTTTCAAATCACATGCCACATCGATAGATCCAAGTACCAACTTAACAATAGCTAGGTACTTGTTTTAACAGTATACAACATGGCTACATGAGCAGTTCAAAACAAGAGATTAGTGGCTACCAGAGGATCAGAATTTTGATAAATTGCAAACTTTGATTTCTAACCTTCTCAAATACCAAACTCAACTCCACAAACTCTTTAAACTAAAAGTCAATTATTCATCATAACCACGTGGTGACCTCCATATGGTCTCATCATCATCATCCGCTAATGCCACCAAAGCACGTTTCAATTTGGGACGAGGTACATTTTCAGCTAGTACTAATTCAAATACTAATGCTTATTCTTCCTCAATTGCAAAAACAGCACCTACACCAAGTGAAAAGAAGGCTACTCCATCCCCTACATCCTCAATTGGGGCTACAACAAAGAGTAGAGAAATTCAATGCTTCAAATGTTTGGGGCGTGGTCATATTTCTAGAGAGTGTCCCAACAACTGAGTTATGCTTGTGACGGAAGATGGAGAGTATGAATCCGCAAGTGAAGATGAGGTTGAGCTTACTCATGAAAAGGAGAAATATGAGAATGCATCAGATGACAATGAAGAGATTGATGTGTTGAATTATGAAACGGGAGAGACATTAGTTGCCACAAAAATTTGAGCATGCTTGCACAAGAAGGAGATGCACATCCGCAGCAATTTAACTTGTTTCCCCTAGTAGCTCCCCTCACCTCGAATTAGGTTGTAGTGCCTTGGTACCATGCTACAGTTAGCCACCACCACTGAGCTTGCCACTGGTAGCCCTAGGTTCCAAATTAGCCCATGCCACCTCGCCTAGGGGTTTACGCAGTGTTGAGGAACCCGTTTTGGGCATCACCTTTGACCACCACCCTCCCTCTTATCAGCGACGAGCCACGCCTCACTCAAGGAAGAAGATGAAGTACTGTAGCACACGATTGGATTAGGTTTAAATTTAATTAGCGTATTGACATTGCTTAGTATTAGCTAATTACGCTGACTCGTGGGCCTGGTTCCTTAAGTAACCTCTTTGTCCCTCTGCCATGTGGGCCTAGCCATGTTAAAAATGTTTAAACCTTGGTATTAAGAATCATGGCCACTAACAAATGGGCCCCTTGTTACTATTTACACAGTAACTATTGACCACCTATCAGCTGAAGCACCACTTTTCTTTGAGAAATTAAATCCAATTTAAATTTAAAATATTGTGGGGCCCCTTTGTTAGCCTCAGTAGCTTTTACAATTAAAGAAAAATTTTCAAAAGAAATTAATTTAGTGGGCTCCACCTGTCAGTGAGAGTAACCTCTCTTCTCACTTTTCTTGAATTAAATTTTGTTCTAAATTTCTAATGACTCGTTTCCACTCATTTTAGCTCCAAATTTAATAAAATTTATTTTTTCTAAATTCAAAATATATCTATTGAAACTAGTTTTGTTTGATTTGGAGTGCATTTGAATTTTATTTGTATTTATCTTGTTTCGCTCTCTTGTGTGTTTGTTTTTTTATGCAACAATCCAAGTAGAGTACGAGGACACCAAGGAGCTGTAGCTTGAACCAGCTCAAGAATTCTAAGACCACCCTGCTTGTGAGCTAGACGAGTCATCACTTTGACCATTTTGCTCTTATGTTTTAATACGAAGTATTTCAATTTAAATTATTAAAAATGCATGCTTTAATTTTATTACACAATTTATATTTGCATTAGATCGTAGTTAATTTCTTATGTATGAATGAATAACCCACTCCTTGTCTTTGGACTTAACACCTAGTCACCCTAGGATTAATAACTAATCTACTAGTAATAAGTCCCTACTTAAAGCAACATTCTTAGTTTGGCTTAGATACTAGAGGGCATTAATTTGATCTGGCATCATTTCATACATGAAAACTTAGTTTGGGCAGTTGCTAGTGGAAAGTAATTGGTATATTAAACTCCATTATTTTTTGCTCCCAAAAGTCTCAACTTGCTTAGAAATCTAGGCGGATGTTAAGAGGGGCTATGGTGTAATGGATGCACGAGAGTGTTGGATTGTGATAGAACCGCTCATATAATTTTAAGAACTGAATCTTGTGATGACCACTCAATGTAAAAAAGTATAACCACAAGTCTATAATAGGTAAGACCTGGTCAACTAATTTGCATCGACCTGGTGTGTGATGCGCCATGGGCGTGAACATGTGCAGAAGAAAGGCCTTTGATGTGACGGCACAAGAGGGTCTTCTGGAGGAATTGTTGTACTCCACAGCGGTAGAAACCTTAGCGGGTGTAGTCTCATTTGGGAGATACATTATAAAGGCCTTGTGGTAACCTTCCTGGTCTGTATGTCTAAGCAAACTTGTGGAATACAACAAATTGGTTGTCACTTGTGAATAAAATGTGCAATCTCTGCAGAGTATGAAATGCTCGAAACAGCTTTGCCCACGGTCATAAGCGGGCATGAGAACTTACTCAAGTTAGTTTATATTTCGAAAAACTTTGTGGGTGAAATGATAAGTGTCGGGTAGTTAAAGCCCTGAATTGTGTTGTCCTTGACGTAGGTTGAGTGATAATAAAGAGTGAATGTAACACTGAAAATCTAGCATATGGTACAGGTAACCATGTAACGGTGGATGGAGTCTGTACTACTATTAATATTGCAATCTTTCACACACTTTAGAAAATTTGTTTTAGTTTAAATGCTAAGCCATAGGAATTTCTAATCATTCATAGATTTGAAATGTTAGCTTTAGCAAATAAAAGAACTCGAGCCCCTGTTGTTAAATCTTGCATGTATAATTATTGTATTATGTGTGTTGGTTCACATGGCACTATTGCTTGTACTCACACTCGCCCACAAAATCCTCAGAACATGTGGATCAAGGGTAGTACGCATATTGTGACATACAAAGAATTGATGGTGATGAAGATGGTGAAGCTTAACTTAGTAACTAGTAGATGAGGTCTCCCCCAGCCTAGCTAAGGTGGTGTTTGCGTGCACCAATATTCTTTAGTTCCTTGGGTAATATCAATCGCACACAAACCTTCCCCAGTTGCTTGCCTGTGGCGCGATGTGCCTTTCCCTTTTACTTCCGCTGCACTTTCACATTTCATGTAATGTATCTTTTGGCCTAGTCGGCTCAATTGTAAACTTGACCTGATGCGGTCTATTTAACTTTGACGTTGTAATATTATTGTATGGTACAGTTTACGTCCTGTATAAAATAATTCAGTGATGTATCTGTGAGCATTATTTATTAATCCAGATAATAGTACAGTGGTATTAACAGAGGATTCGGATTGGCTATATCTAGGTACGACATCTGCATAACTCTGGTAGGACTTATAATTCATTAGAGCGGTGTTCTATCAAGTAAATGAATAGTAATCTATTGCTTAAGCCTTATTACCATTGGAGTAATGACACAGGCCACCACACAAAGTCATGAATCCACTAGTAAAGGTCAAATGTATAGCTCCTTACGGCCAGAATTTTTACAACCACCCAGGATGACCTTAGAGCTGGCTGGATGCAACTACACAAACAACTCGATATATATATTTTATAATCTCCATGCTTTTCTCTCAAACCAGACAAATCCCCGTTCCATTTTATACAATTCTAATCCACATGCTTGCATATGTGCTTCTTTGGAGTATTATTAGGCAGACAAGAGATCGTGCTGCGTGTGGCCCTCTTGATTCCCAGAAAACCCACTGAAAATGCAGCCCACCTGCGACAAGCAAATAAGCTTCCAATTGTGCACCTTCTGACCTTTGCCAAAAGCATTTGTCTCAATTGGCTGGTAAGGACCAAAGGGGCAGCCTGCCATACCAAATAAAATAATCCACACCATATTGCTGCAGTCTTAAATACTTCAGCACAACCCCAGCTTATGACTCTACCTGAGGCAGACTACAGAGCACAACAGACCTACGCAACTATATCGAGCTACAGATTTGCAGTATTCTGAAGAAAGCTTCGTTCATACACCAAGGGTAGACATGTATTCAAGAAGGACACTGCTGCATCCTCCATTCTCTGGGCAACCCTCTGGTCCGAGCCAGCAGCAAGTGGTCGGGACCACGGTCGCTGATGGTGGCGTTCCTGGGAGCAGCTTCGATGCAAACGTCGTCATGATCGTAGCTGTTCTTCTCTGTACACTGATCTGTGCGCTCGGGTTCAATTCAATGGTCCGGTGTGCACTACGGTGCTCGAGCCGGATGGCCGTGAATTCCCAGCCAAACCCGGTGATACGGCTGGCTCAGAGCGGGCTGAGGAGGAAGGCCCTCCGAGCCATGCCGATCCTGGTCTACTCGGCTGGGTTGAGGCTCAATGCTGCCAGCCCGATGTGCGCGATTTGCCTCTCGGACTTCGAGGCTGGAGAGCATGTAAGGGTCCTCCCCAAATGCAACCATGGCTTCCATGTCGGATGCATTGACCGGTGGCTCTTGGTGCGGTCGGCGTGCCCGACATGCCGGCAGTCCTTGTTCGGGGCACCGCAGAAGGCGTCTGGCTGCTCCGATGTGAGCCAGGCCGAGCCAGCGCCAGTCCACTCTGTCCTTGTGCCACTCGGACCTGAAGGTTTGGTTACTCCATATGATTTTTAGAGTCTTCAATTGCTTCCAATTGTTGCATGAAGGTCGTGTTCGTTAGACGTCACTGCCGAACTGGCTTGTACATTGTGTTGTCTCTAGTAGAAGTTGTACATTTCCTCAGTGTGTTAGTTCTTGTGGTAATATCAATTGTTGCTGGAGAATGTTTCATGGAAAATAGGTGCTATGGGCTTTTGTGAATCACATTTGAATACCATTTTTAAAAAAAAAAGTTTTTACTATCCTTAGAAAGTTAACAGGAGGTACCAGAGGTACCGGTACTTCACACCAAATTACATATAAATTATTGATACAATTTGGTGCCAAGAGGTATCAAGAATCTATTATATTATTAAAGCAAAGACAAAATAAACCACCACGTTCGTTCTCAAAGGGTAGAAATTCTCATATTAATCGAAGAAAAAAAGAGAAAGATCCATACCATTGATCGTGGTGAGTGCAAATTATAGCGGTCTAGATTTAAAAAATAGTCCATATCAAGTACAATCCGAACAATAACTGAAACTTAGAATAGAAAATAAAATAAAATTAGTAATTTAATTTCTACATACATTCCTAACTAAAATCCCTAAATAAAAAAATTCAAAATAAAAACAAAACAAAAATTAACAATTGGATTGTATATGACTTCCAATAAAAAATAACTGAAATTCAGAACAAAAATAACATAAAAATAACAATTTGATTTTAATACGAATTCCAAAGTAAAATATCTAAATAACTCTAAATCAAAATAAAAATTAAACAAATAGTAGCAATTGAATTTCAAAAAAACTAAAATTCAAAATGAAATATAAAAGAAAATTTGCAATTTAATTTCCATAAAATTTCAAAGTAAAAGCATTAAAAAACTAAAATTTAGAATAAATTAAATAAAATTTGCAGTTTGGTTTCCATACAAATTTCTAAGTAAAATCTCTAAATAAATATAATTCAAAATAAAAATTTTAAACAAATATTTCAAAATAATAGAAATTTATAATATAAAACAAATAAAATTGGTACTTTGATTTCTATATGAATTCCAAAGTAAAATATCTAAATAACTATAATTCTAAGAAAAAATAAACAAGTAGTAGCAATTAGATTTGTATACAAATTCCAATAGAAAATAATTGAAATTCAAAGTGAAAACAAAAGAAAATTTGCAATTTGATTTCATACAACTGTAAAGTAAAATTCCTAAATAACTATAATTAAAAATAAATTTAATAAAATTAGCAATTTGATTTGTACACGAACTCCAATAAAAAAGCAAATGAAATTCTCAATAAAAATAAAAGTTATAATAAAAATAGCATGAATGGTGTCGGTAGAGACCATGAAAAAAATGTAACAATGTCGATTTGTCTAACAAGAAGACATTGATCCATCAGGAAATGAAGAACTGAGGCGATGGTGGGAGAGATGAGGATAATATTGTGCTGCCAACTTTACTAGTTCGACAAGGACAATGTTGCGCTACTCGCCAAAATCGTTGAAGAGAAAGGCTGGAGTCAAAGGAGCCAAGGGTCACAATGACAAGTGATGAGCATCAGTATTGTTGAAGAAATCAATATCCAAATAAAACTCAATAATGAAAAAGCTTTGGCAAGGAGGAGATGAAACTTTGCATTAAATGTGGGCTATAATTATATAGAGCCATTAGGTAGCTAGGCGCGTGCCATCAATAGTGAGGGGGATGGCATCACCAACAATTGCGAGAAGATTCTCTATATCGTTAGACAGCGACTAAAGTAGACATACTGACATCAGTGAAGATGTGAGGTCATTGCGGTTAGTGGGGAAGTCATAACTTTGAGGTGACAAATATTGAAGAAGAGGAGTGATCGACACAAGAGAAGATAGACATCGAGCACATATAATATCATGCATGTGTATATACATGCATATATCTATACAAATAGAATCATGTATGTACAAAAACGGAGGAGCAAAGAGCTTGAAGTATAGATGACGCAGCCATAGGAAATAGGCTTAGGGCAATCCAAGAGAGCGTGACGGGTGTCCTTAGCAAGGATCAGCGATTGTTACATATGTATTCATGTTTGATATTGCAACAATCAACATTAAGCAATAATTGGAGGAAAGTAGAAGATAACTATGTGGTGAAGTATTGTATTGGAATGGGTTGCAATTAAGAGATTGTATTGGAATGGGAACAACTAAGAGGGATCAATCAAGAATTACACTACTGTTAGAGGTTAAAGTAAAAAAGTTGTAGTGGTGAGAAGGGATAGAAGACACATGATTTAGTGAGATAACTGGCATGTGATAGATTATAATTTCAAGGTAGGTCGCTTATGGTGCATCGGTGTATGCGTGATCAATATACTTTAATACCATGTAAACTAATAAAATAATATGGAGCATATATAATCAACGTATTGTTTTAAGATTAAATAGAGGTACATGTATATACATACATTTTGACAAAGAGTAACTAATAGAGGAAAAATAGGGGCATGCAACTATATGATCTATGTATGATGGACAATGCTTACATTTTTAAAAACCTCAACAACTTAGTATGCTTAATGATTTTCTTCCATCAAGTTTATACTTCAATTATATTTCTCAAGTTGTATTTTTCTTCGAGTTTGTATTGTCATTTCTAATTTTTATGATGTCTTAAAATCAAAAATAATATACAAGATACGTAAATATATTCTTAAACATCTATATTATATCATTTGATACTAAAAACTTTGAAACAAATCTAGCCGCGTAAAATACACGGACCACCTGCTAGTTTATATGTAATTTAGTGGTAAGATACCGGTACCTCCTGGTACCTTCTAAAGATAACAAAATCTCTCTTTAAAAAAAACAAGTGGGGAGAAGATTGCAGGTCTAATCATGTGGCAGTGCTTCACCACCATTGTGGTGATTGGAGATCAAATTTTAGTTGTTGCTAAGCAGTGGCGGACCCAGGATTTGAATCCAGGGTATGCCTAACTAAGAAATTATTATTCAATGTTGATACTAAGAATGTGATGTGACACCGAATAGATTTGTATGATCCTCAAATTCATGTTGCTACCAGGGTTGCAGTTAAAAACATAAATAGAAACATATCCAAGGTCAAGTTTCAGAATCAAAAATTACACAACAATAAATAGCATGAGGTGAGACAATAACAAAAGATCGTAAGAAATTGCATACCTTTAGGCGCCATCAAGCTTCTCAACACCTAATAACTGCAAGTATGGGGAAAGAAAAGAGATTTAGAAAATAACAAAGGAACAGAATAAAACACTAATGCCACAAGGGAAAAAGGATAACACACTACATTGAGTGGAACTAGTGCATCTCTTCGTTGCTCATAATCGACTACTATTGCGGTGACTATTCAGATATTGGGGCCCTAAAGATCAATTCGTGTATTCGTGCTCATCCAATGTATATACCTACTCGAGATCTACACCAAAATTGGTCGTCCTCACAGAATAGCAAGGACTACCATTTAACCATTTAGCATGTAAAATCTATAAATAAATTATTAGTCTAAACTCTAAACTCTAAATGATAAAAAGTAGAGAAAAATTACCCCAAATTGACAAAGTTCTTTTCTCCTTTTCTTTTATAATCGGCACACTCAAAGACTCGTGCTCAGCCATTCCTCATTTCCTCCCTCTCTCGGCGGCCTCGAGGTCACGCCGCCGAGAGCCCGCCTCCTCCCTCTCTCGGCCTCTCCTCCTCGGCCTCGCGCAGCTCCTCAGCGCCACCGAGGCCGCCGAGAGCCCGCAGCCGCCGACTCCCGCAGCCGCAACTCCTCGGCGCAAAGTGAGGCCGAGGCCGAGGCGCGCGGAGTGGAGGGCGCCGAGGCGAGGCGAGGCGCCAAGGCGAGGCGCGCGGAGTGGAGGGCGCAGAGGCGAGGCGAGGCGCGAGTGGAGAGCGAGCGAGGCGAGGCGCCAAGGCGGCGCGCGAGTGGAGAGCGCCGAGGCGAGGCCGAGGCGAGCCGAGGCGAGGAGCCGCCGACGCGAGGCCGAGGCGCGGAGTGGAGGCGGATGGGCGCAGGCGCTGGTCGCGGCCGGAGCCGAGCGCAGCGTGGGTTAGGGGCTTAAGGCACGGGATTTTTGGGACAAATTTATTGCTGCAATGGTAGTCCCGGGCCTATATGGACTACCCGCTGGGCCCGCCCCTGTTGCTAAGGTTCAAGTTTCAGTGGGTGCGGCATGTTCTACAGCCCATTATCAGGGCTTGTAATAATGTAATCTGCTTCGTAGCTAATGCCTTGGTGATCGTGTGTATGCCCCCATAATTGAAGGACGGGACCACACCCGGCTATAGTCTTTGGCTATTTGTGTGATCTGCTGCCTATGTAGGACCTGTTATTTTGTGCGCCACGGATAATTTTTTTTGTTACGATTGATGGTTTTTATATGAATTTTTTAGATAGCGGCGAATGACGGCGTATATAGTTTTAAGCTTAGAAAATCGTTTGAAAAATCTGTTTTAAAAAATCATCATATTTATTTTAACTTTAAAAAAAACCAAAAATCTAAAAAAACATTGGCATAAACTCAGGAGGTAATTGGCCAGTGCCAAAGCTCAGGTGATGTGTCGAAATGCTATTGCATGTGCGGTTTTTCTTCTATATATTAGTCCAAAGCTAATGCCTTTAGAGAATCTGCTAGCTTAGCTGTGTGGCTCTCGTGTGAATTGGCACGAAAAAAATCACAAGAACATTGGACTGTGCCCACTGAAAACGAAAAATGCCTGCCTTGCCTGGATGCCCATTGAATAGAAAGAATATCTTTTCAGAGCTTATGTTCCTTTGGAGCAGACACTTCAATATCATAATGGTTACGAGAATGTATGCAGCAGTGTTATGAAGAATGTAGTAACAGTTATGCTATTCTTCGAAGGCCCCACTCATAGCTCAGTAGATTTGTTATCTAAGCAGGATGTTAGCACTGCTCTTGCCCCTTAGTAAATAGAGTTCATATTATTGCTTATAAGAATGGGTATAAGGTCGACGAGTTACTCGTATTGACGGCAACAATGATATTATATTAGTGTCTACTAGTTCATCAAACAACTAACCATATCCTGCTTAGAAATCAAAAGCTTGTGCAGCCATGTATTTGAAAACATCAAATTCCTTGGTTATGTCAAAACAAAGGAAAAATATTGTCACCAATTTTAAAAAATTTCTCATTCTTCTTTAAGATGAAAGAGGCTCACTTTTTATATATATCTTGCAGATAAAAACTTCCAACAGGGGAAAACAAACAAAAAGATACGGAACTAACATTTTTCTTCCTTTTTTTTTTGGTGAATTTGGTTATTATAGTCATCCTTAAGGCTAAATAACCGAGAAGTTACGGGATGAATCCTAGAAAATCCACAATAAAATGTTTAAGATACAGTTAGTGAGACTAACAGTGTCGGCTAGCCACAATATACCAGTGTCACACCAGTTGGACTAGACGCAGGTTGGCTTCAATGTAACAATTTACTAACCGAGCTGCCATGCATTGCAACGGAATTTAAATAAACATAATATAAGTTATAGACTTAGAAAGTTTCATGCCATATAGAATTTTATCATAAGCTACGTGCACATATAATCTAATTATCCACAGGAGATCCTTTAAGTAGCATATGTACTTGTGCATATATTTATACACAAAAGATCTCACCAACACAAAGATGTGGGGGAGGTAGCCGACAGACTCACAACCACCACTAAATCCTTCTTTTGTTTAATAAGTATAAAAATACGGAGATTTTTTATTTGAATTTTAAAAAGAAGATCTAAGTGTTAAATATTTCATAATGAAATTAAAATTCGCATAATAATAATTTGCAAAAAATTGAGTTTTATCGCTTTTTCAATCTCCGACACTTAGATACGAATCAGCCATGGGTTGTTCCACCGCAACCGCAAACAAGATATCATATTCTCCCAAGGGCATCTCGCTTATGATTGGCGCGGCCGAGCAACAAAGGGTTTTAACCTAGCCCAAGTGGCACGTTTAAAGCGAATTCGTCCAATGGAGACAAATCATATAAAGGTAAACGATTCCCGTTTGGCAGATAGATTAGATTGGAGTATCATATCACAGCCTCTAATGCTCAGTGGGCAGGGCTCATTTCAGCCCTTCAAAACCTCTCGACTGGCGCGACGACACAGCAGCAGTCCTGTTTTTTTCCTCTAAAGCTGACGACTTTTGGCTTTTGCTACAGTACCTAACTTTCAAATGGAGTATTTTCTTAAAACGGGGTCTACAAGTTAAACGATCTAAACGTTAAAAACCCAACATCTGTACCAGCCAAAATCGCAAGTGAGTATCTATCTCTCCGTAATCTGTACCGTAAACAACCAAAATTCAAAAATTTCAACCAAAAGCTATAAACCGCAGCCCTTACCAATCAGGCCCAAAGACGGGGCAGCCAATGGGAGCGGCTGCGTGGAGTTGGAGGATGACACAGACGGCAGGCGCGGCCTGAGCCGTTTCAAACCCTAGCGACAAAAGCACGAGAGTACATCGATGATCACCTGCTTTTGCACCCTGTTCTAATTCTTTTCTCGGGGCCTTTCCTGACTGCTCGACGTCGCTCCACGCCTTCACATGCTTCATCACATCTTACGAGCATGGTAGAGTTGCTCTGCTTCTGTGTGTGGATGAAGCTGCAAGAGTGTATCGCCATCGACCTCACCTGTGGGCCGGTGCTTTGGTGTGGAGTCACGATGTGGCGCTTGAATCTATTCTACCGTCACCTCGTCGGCTGTAGCTTCAAAATTGTGCGCATGAACAATCCCATTTTACACTAGCCGGTTTGTGGGTAGTGCAATGACAAGTCCCCGTTGGAACTTGAAAATTATATAGACAAGGTTGCCATGATAATGATCTATGTCATAGGATCTTACCAAGATCATGTCCGGCCATTCCGATCCTAATGCTACGTAACATTATAATCAGTTGGTATCATACAAATTACAAAATACTACTAGCTCAAACCAAATAATTTGTAGAATCACGATTTTCAAGGCATGATCCTACCATGACTCTACGATCACTATCCGACCATTATGAAAACGGCCCTACCTAGGGTCTGATTTCGACAACCTTGTCTGCATGATTATTGTACGAAATGCATTGTCTCTTGCAAAATTCCTATGCTCAAATATACTAGCAGCGAAAGCATGACGCCACGCCATACTAGCTACCACGTGGATCAAAATAAAAGAGCCGACAATTCATAAGATGATTTTTTCTGAAAAAAAAAATCAAGCACCCATGCGTATTCCCGGAGAAAGCGAAGGGTTTTCTGAGTAAAATCAAGGACTCATGTGTAAATTTGAAAAAACCACAGGGTTTTATCAGCAAAAGGAGGGCCTCTATGAAAAACTGAGGGCCCATACATAATTTCAAAAAAGTGGATGGTTTTTTAGTGAAAAAGACATGCTAGGGACCTATTTGCAAAACCTAAGGACCCGTACATAATTTTGCAAAATTCAAAGAGCCTTTCCGCATAAAATCCTACATGGAGGCGCTGGCTGGGGTGAATCCCCCGGCTTTAACATAAGAGTATACCTAAAGTGTGCCATAAGACAGTATTCTTGTCTACAAGTTCGGTCGTTTTTTATTTTTTACTAGTTAAAAACTCGTGCATTGCAACAAAGTCATAAAAATAGTGAGACGGAACTTACTGCCTGGCAACTTCACACATCAAACATTAGAGAGCAAGTGACAGAGAGTGAAATATGGCTAGAATACGCGAGGAGATGGGGAAAGTAGAGGGGGTGGGCGATTAAATCCTGAGAGAGAGAGAGGAGGAGAGAGATGAATGGTCCAAATCAAATCAGATGGTTGTAGAGAGAGGAGAGGAGAATGCATCGATGACTACCAACTCCTCTTTATATAATAGTAGAGATTATTTTCAGTACAATATTTTGACTATAATGCTCTATTATAATATATTAGCAAAAATAATCAAAACAATATATTATAAAAATATTTTGCAAGACGAATCCAATAATATAATTTCCTATATTTACGGTGACGAACTCTGCAGAACTAGAAAGCGCCTTCCAGGAATCCAATCATGTATGTGTTCCGTGCCGCATCTTCCTCATGGAACGCAAAGGAAAGCTATCATGTATGTGTTCCGTGCCGCATCTTCCTCATGGAACGCAAAGGAAAGCTAGCCAAGACATCCCACGACGGCGGATGGAGCTGGAGCCTGGAGGTTAAAGCAGCAATGGCATTGCCAGAATTTTTTTCGAAGCCCAGGCACCCCATCCATGCCCATACGCCTACGTGACGCGCTACATGTCCACGTCGACGCCCATGTCTCCGCATATACGAAGTCCACATCTCGTCGCCGGCGGGCTCAGACAGCCGCTCAGGCTGGTCGGGCGGTGGTTCCACCTCTAAGTTAAAGCAAGAAATAATTCTTTTCGGCTGCGGCTTATGGCTTTTGGTTGAAAATTTTGAATTTTGGCTGTTTACGATACAGATTGTGGAGAGACAGATACTCATTTGCGATTTTGACTGGTACAGATATTGGGTATTTAGCATATAGATCATTTGAAAGTTAGATACTATAGCAAAAATCAAAAACCGTCAGCTTTTAAAGTAAACAACAGGCCCATAAGTTGATGATCAGTAGGTAAGTGGAAGGCTATGTGTATGGCAGCATCCAGATACTGATTCAACACTCGTCACCCATTGATATCCTTTCTAATATTAGGTCATATTTTTGGTGAGACCGATCACTTATGACCAATAGCTTTTGATCATATTTTTTAAGATGACAGTAAATGGCAGAAATATTGACACAAATAACACGTACAATTTTAAACTGAAAAACTATTTGAAGAATCTATTTTAAAAATTATTTTATTTATTTTGATTTTTAAAAGACCAAACAAAAAGAACATGCCGTTAGCGGCGTCTTTTCATCCATCGCCACATGACCGTGCAGTCTCCAGTTTCTACGGTGAGCATGCAGTGCACCCACCCCGCCATATTCATAGAGCCGCCGACGTGGCCACCTTCGCCGCCATTGGGCCGTATGTTGGGCCTCATTCGTGGGCTGGCAGACAGGAAAAAAAAACAAAAAGGACAAAGAAAGATTCAAAATCCTCTGGTGGGCCCGTCGATCCTCGTCTCAGCCAATAGCATCCCACCGTCACCCACCCCATGGATCGCCACTAGCACCGGAGTCACCCGCACCGTCCGATCCCATCTTGACGCTCCGAAATCTCCCAAAGTATGCTTCGCCAGGCTCCCACTCCGCCCAAAAATTTTCGCGATCCCGCCTTCCCAGCCGCTACAAATACCCCGCCCCCGTGGCCGAAATCCTCACGCCCTCCCGGACCCGAATCCACAAGATCCTCCGATTCTTCCCGCGCCTCCGAGTCTTTGAGATCGACGATGGCTCGCACGAAGCAGACGGCGCGCAAGTCGACGGGCGGGAAGGCGCCGCGGAAGCAGCTGGCGACGAAGGCGGCGCGCAAGTCGGCGCCGGCGACGGGCGGGGTCAAGAAGCCGCACCGCTTCCGCCCCGGCACCGTCGCGCTGCGCGAGATCCGCAAGTACCAGAAGAGCACGGAGCTGCTAATCCGGAAGCTGCCGTTCCAGCGGCTGGTGCGGGAGATAGCGCAGGACTTCAAGACCGACCTCCGGTTCCAGTCCTCGGCCGTGGCCGCGCTGCAGGAGGCCGCCGAAGCGTACCTGGTGGGGCTCTTCGAGGACACCAACCTCTGCGCCATCCACGCCAAGAGGGTCACCATCATGCCCAAGGACATCCAGCTCGCGCGCCGTATCAGGGGCGAGAGGGCCTGATGAGATCGCGTGCTCTTCGCTGTTGCTGTTTCCGGTTTCTTGGTGTGTAGGACGTGGCCGAACCTAGATTAGTGGATCGTTGCTTCATGTTACCTTGTAATCGTTTGCTTGTTGGCTTTATTTCAATGGAAATATGATCAGTTCTTAGTGGATTGCTCTGTTCTTCCAACATTTGCTATCATCTGGATGCCATCTGAGAATTGGTCTCTGGATTGATCTGTTTTAAATATGCAATTGGACGAAATCGACCGGTACACGTTAAATGATGTTACTGCTTCCTTTGTTGTTTTTGTCCTACAATTTGTGCCATCAAATATTATAAAATTTGATCACCAATATGTTTGAAAGTATTTAGATTAGTTATCAAAATCTGTTGTTCATAAAACTTGCCCATTTTTGAATTGCTTCAGGTTCAGAAACGGTGATATACAAGAAGACCAGAACACGCCGTTGCCGTGCCGTGGATGTCGAGCAGTTGATAGCTGAAGTCTGAAGATCTTAATTACATCGCCACTGGGAGAAGCTTTCACTCTACTAATTTTGTGGCTGTGCTTGATTTCATCATGCGTATATATTTTGCTGTGTATCATCTATTCCCAATGGTAAAGTAGTGACCATTGAGGCATTGAGCGCCCATCCTACACTTGCAGTCTCTGCAACTGCAAGCTCTCCAAACAGACAGTAAGTCCTCAGAACACCCTCAACTGGTACTTACGCATATGGCTCAATAAGGATCCCAAGCTAACTCCTGTCTAGGTAGCAAACGGGGATAGCCTAGCCAGTCAGTCACTGATCCCACCTTGTGGGGGCTCACAATCTCATCTGATGGCAATCTCGTCGTCTTAAACTAGGTCACCAAGTGCATTGTATGGTCCAGCCAAGCCAACATCACAACCCATAACACCATGGCTGTGCTCTTGAACAGTGAGAACCTTGTCCTACAGAACTCAAACTCATCTAATTATCTGTGGTAGAGCTTTGAGTACCTGACATACTTTTCTACCTGGTACAAAGATTGGTCTGAACTAGCTCACCGATATGAACTGGCATCTTGTTTCCAATAAGAATTTGGTCGACCCAGCTCCTAGCACATACCATCACGAGTTAGACCCGAACGGATTAAGTCAACTCGTCCTTACACAAACACAATCAAACTCATCCACACCATATTGGTATAGCGGGGAGTGGAATGGGCAGTACTTCAGCTTGATACCAGAGATGTTAACACAACCTAGGAGCAATTACACATTTATCAACAATGAACAAAAAGAGTACTTCACATTTACCTTGTTAGATGAAACTTTACCTGTGCATGATCTGGCTGGAGACCTCTCAGGATTGGGTATTATCCTACACCAACCCCACAGATCCATGTGATGTCTATGCCACCTGTGGTTTTTTCACAATTTGCAATGAAAATGCATTTTCTCTCTGCAGCTGTACGAAGGGCTTCTCCATAAGATCGCATGAGGATTGGAAGCTGGTAGTGGATGCATAAGAAATACTCCACAAAATTGTGATAACAACAAAGGCTCACCAAGCATGATAGACAAGTTCTACGCTATACCATGTGTTAGATTGCCCCCATAATGCTAACAATATAGAAGCTGCAGCAACTACAAGTGAATGTGCATGATTTTGTTTGATTAACTGCTCTTGCACTGCATATTCTTATGGCAGCAGTGGCTGCTCTACCGGGCATGGTGAGTTTCTTAATGTTAAACAAAATCAGTGTAATGACACTGCAAATGCATATGAACAAAATCTTTATCTTCCAATAGAGGTAGTGCAGGGTCTCTCTGGTAAGTTGTAGGCCAGATGCTCGACGTTTTGCTCCGCCAGGATTTAGACTCCGGTAAGTGCTGTCTTCTTTTCTTTGGTTTCGTTTTCGTCAGTGCGCGTCGGGAGCTAGGCTCCGCGTTTGGTTGAGCTTTGTTGATGGCGAAGCCGGCCAGTCAGGAGGGGGGGAGTTTACTGTGCGCTAAGTCGCAATCCCCTGCGGAGAAGAATTGGCACAGGGTGCTGCCTAGAAGGCAATCTGCGCCTGATCTTCTCAAACCCCCAGCTCCGTTAGTCGGAGATAGAATTCTTAGAAGGAAATCAAAGTTTTGGGCATTGGCCGGGGATGATATTTCTGAGGATGAAGATGAACCTGCTAGTCGGTGTTCATCTAGTTCTTGCTCGGATTTTGTTAGGGACGCTTTGCAAGTGGGTTTCACGGTGGATGAGCTAATTAGAGCTGAGGCAATTTTGTCTGATAACGTTGGATCACCGAAGTTTGGTTCGGCTGATCGTGGTGCTGGTCATGTGAGACATCCTAGACCTCTGCCTTCAAGGATAACTGAGAAGGTAGCAGATTTGCGGTTGTCCTCAAAAACCCGGCCATGGAAAGGTCCTCTGCCAAAATTTGATAGATCATCAGCTTGTGAGCTAGGAGACTTGCAGATTAAAGACTTGAGGGTTTCTGAATCTGATAAAACAGGGATGCCCCTAAAAGTTTTTTGCTTGTCGAGCGATATCCCCTGTTGTGCTGACAGTAGCAAACAAGGTATTAAGAGGGGGATTTCGAAATCATTTTGTGGGCCACGGTTGGGTCGGGCCTTTCAAAGTCCTAAGGCTGGCGGGCTTAGGATCGAGGGAAAGGACCGATGTATTAAAGTTGGAACACATCTGTTCCGTTTAACTCCTGGGTTAGGATGCCTGTTTAATGCGGGAGGGGTTCCAAGGGGTTTTGCCTCGCGGAATAAAGATCTTACGGTGGATTCTCGCGGATTTTCAGCTCACGTGCCCCCCAGCCTCGCTTTCTCCTTCGCAGAAGCGGTACGCAGGGGAAGAAGTCCTTGTTGCACCACGAAACTACGATGAAGGCCGGGCGGGCGTGAAGCGTGGTGGTTTTGGTGGTAGGCGTTTCAAGCTCCGCTGTTCCCGTGCTCCTCGCCATGGCCGAGTTCGGGATCGGGCGAAGTACGAGGCAGTGAAGGTTTCAGGAGGACTCGAGGTTTCCGGGATGACCGTAGAGGTGCGAGGTTTGGCGGGCAAGGGAACTTTGGGAGAGGAGGAGGGCGTGGTGGGTTTGCGCGCCTTCCGGGGCGGCCACGACCGCATACGCTGCGTCGAGGGCGTCGTGCCGGCGATCTCCCAGGTTGGCGCGACACCGGGAGGTTCTCGGGGTGCTCGGTGCCTCCACTCCGGGAGGATTACGGCCGCGCGAACGTGGAGTCTGGCCGATTCGAGCGGGTGGTGCGGTGATGGAGGAGGCTCGGGATGGTGGGCAGGAAGCAGGTGATGCTGTGCGCTCAGGGGTCCGGTGCTCGCGGTGTTCCAAGAGGGCACCTTGCTGCGGATTGCTCGGTGGACATCTGTGTGGTGATTTGTGACTCTCATGACCACGTGAATCACAAATGTCCAGTGCTCAAGATGCCGCGCCCCGTTGCTCATGCGGTGGGATACGCATTCATGGTGAGGTTCTATCATATTCCTCACCCGCCGGTGTCGCGGTCAAAGAAAGACTCGGATGGCACCGATATCGGTGAGCGGTGGTGTTATCCAAAGAGCAAGTCATCGTGCAACCGAAAAGAATAGTGCCTGAAGTGGGACCGAGTCTTTTGGAAAAGGGTGAAGGTGAGTTCTCAGTGCGCTTCCTTCCAAAGCTGAATGCAGCGTGCAATGGCTTATGGAGGCGGATGTTAAAGAAGATAGGTATGGCTTCAAACGATTCGTCTTATTCATTCCTTTGAATGCTGCGATTGTTAATTTACGTCTTTAGGATTCAATAGGAGAGTAGAAATAGTTTAACTTTTGAAGATTCGATGAGCGTTTTTAAACGAGGAAAGAACTAAAGGCTCTTTTGCTGCGATTTTACGAGTGACGGTGAGATCTGTTCGATTAGTGACTCGGATGATGATGCTAGTTTTGAAAAAGGCGGATAGCTATCACCTAAGTTGTGATTCTAAGATCGTCCACAGAATGCCCGGCGCTAAGTCGTCTAGAAAAAGGGCATCAAGAAAGTTGAAGGTAAAGTTAACAAAATTAGGATATCATGAGAGGAATTTTCGGAATAGCGCATAGATTTCTTTATAATTCAGCAAAAGAGCAGAGTTTAGACTTTATTGCTCTTTGGAAACCGGAAGAAGGACTTCTCTCAAGCTAAGCTTGGTAGGTTGTGTGCAGGGAGGAATTTCCTGTGGCATTGGACTAAGCCGAATGGGAGGTCCGGGGCATTTTGCCGGGAGTAAACCTGGACGTTTTGACAATAGTTGATGGGGAATTTTTCATAAAGTTCCATCTCGAAAAACTGCCCAACCCGAGTTCAAAGAGAGGTTCCTAATCGAGTTGGTGCAGACCTGTAGTAAAGTCTCCATCCCTTTATTAATTGGAGGGGATTTTAATATTATTAGGAACCCAAGTGAAAAGAATAACGATAAGTTCGATGAGCGTTGGCCCTTTATTCAATGCCATCATAGATGGGTTGGACCTAAGGAGATCGAGTTGTCTTGCGTCAAATTCATTCCAGGAGATACCAACCTATGAAAGATTAGACAGAGTGTTAGCCAAGATCGAATGAGCAGAAATTTCCTCTTGTCACGGTTCAGGGCTTTGAATTCGCCTTGCAGCCAGTGAGGTGCAAAATTGGGAAAAGGATATTTTTGAGGCCAGGAAAATTTAAAGAGAGTTATCACAAAATACTATAATTAAAATTTTCTTTGTGGAGATTTAATGGAGGAAATTTTAACGAAGATAGCTATCACCTAAGTTGTGATTCTAAGATCGTCCCACAGAATGCACAGCGCTAAGTCGTCTAGAAAAAGGGCATCAAGAAAGTTGAAGGTAAAGTTAACAAAATTAGGATATCATGAGAGGAATTTTACGGAATAGCGAGAGTCTACGTGACTTGGCTAAATCTAGATTTCTTTATAATTCAGCAAAAGAGCGAGTTTAGACTTTATTGCTCTTTGGAAACCGGAAGAAGGACTTCTCTCAAGCTAAGCTTGGTAGGTTGTGTGTGTGGAGGAATTTCTGTGGCATTGGACTAAGCCGAATGGGAGGTGCAGGGGCATTTCTTTGAGTAAACCTGGGCGTTTTGACATTGGCAGCATAGTTGATGGGGAATTTTTCATAAAGTTCCATCTCGAAACAAGGAGGATGGTTTTGGTGGTGTTTAGTGGGTGTTTGCAGTGCCCAACTTGAGTTCAAAGAGAGTTCCTAAGCGAGTTGGTGCAGACTGTAGTAAAGTCTCCATCCCTTTATTAATTGGAGGATTTTAATATTATTAGGAACCCAAGTGAAAAGAATAACGATAAGTTCGATGAGCGTTGGCCCTTTTATTCAATGCCATCATAGATGGGTTGGACCTAAGGAGATCGAGTTGTCGGTCGCAAATTCACTTGGGCTAATTCGGAGGAGATACCAACCTATGAAAGATTAGGCAGTGTTAGCTTGATGCGAATGGGAGCAGAAATTTCCTCTTGTCACGGTTGGGCTTTGAATAGAAATTTCTGATCATACTCCTCTGCTCCTATATGCGGCCGAAAGAAGTCAAAATAAGGAACCGCCCCAATTCAAGTTTGAACTTGGTTGGCTCCTTTGGAAGACTTCTTTGATCTTGTGGCAAAAGTTTGGATTGGTGAGAAAAAAGGCTCCACTTCTTTACAGAAGTGGCAGAACAGGATTAGAAGGTTGAGACAATTTTTGAGAGGGTGGGCTAAGAATGTGGATGGGAATTGTAAGAAAGAAAAAGAGGAGCTGTTAAGGCGTGCAGATAAACTTGATAAGAAAGCGGAGACTCAACTTTTGAGTCAACAGGAGCTGGACCTTAAACAAAATACTAAGGAGAGAATCGCACAGCTTCTTAGGGAAGAAGAAATTAGATGGTTCCAGAGAGCCAAGACCAAAGACCTGCTGGAAGGAGATAATAACACAAAATACTTCCAGATGGTAGCTAACGGCAAAAGAAGAAAGACAAGAATCTTTCAGCTAGAACAGGACGGGGAAATTTTTGAGGGCCAGGAAAATTTAAAGAGAGTTATCACAAAATACTATAAAGGATTATTTGGATCATCACAGAGAAATGATTTCTCTCTTGATGAGTCACAAGTAGGGGATATTCCCCAAGTTAATGAACTAGAAAATGAGGTGCTGTCGGAGGATTTTACAGAAAAAGAAGTAAGAGAGGCTATCTTCCAGATGAAGCATAACAAGGCTCCTGGACCTGATGGTTTCTGGCTGGAATTTTATCGGTGTTACAGAGCCTTATTAAAGATGACTTAATGGCCATGTTCAGGATTTCCAGTGTGGTAAGCTACCCCTATTTAGTCTGAATTTTGGTACCATCGCCTTGATTCCCAAACTGAAAGAGGCAAAACAGATACAACAGTTTAGGCCAATTTGCATGCTCAATGTTAGTTTCAAGATCTTTACGAAAGTCTTGGCTATGATTGACGGGTATTGCTAATAGGGTGGTAAGACCATCACAAACGGCCTTTTTACCGGGAAGAAATATTCTGGAAGGTGTTGTAGTGTTGCATGAAACAATCCATGAACTACACAAGAGGAAAAAAGACGGAGTCATTCTTAAACTAGATTTTGAGAAGGCTTACGACAAAGTCAATTGGGCTTTTTTGCAACAAACTCTCAGAATGAAAGGATTCTCACCCCTTTGGTGTAAGTGGATTGAGGCGGTGGTTAGCCAAGGTAGCGTAGGGGTTAAAGTGAATGAGAAATTGGCCATTACTTCCGGACTAGGCAAGGACTCAGACAGGGGGATCCCTTATCCCCAATTTTGTTTAACCTAGTTGCTGATATGTTGGCCATTCTAGTCTCCAGAGCTAAAATCAACGACCAATTCAAGGGCCTAGTGCCTAATCTAGTGGAGGATGGCCTCTCCATTCTCCAGTATGCAGACGATACTATACTTTTCATGGAAAATGATCTTGAGGGCTAACAACTTAAAGTTGGTACTAGGTGCTTTTGAAAAGGCATCGGGCTGAAGATTAATTTCACAAAAGCAGCTGCTTTTGTTTTGGTTTGGCAAAGACCAGAGTAAGGAGTTTGTAGAACTCTTTGGTTGTAAGGAAGGTACTCTTCCCTTAGGTATCTTGGAATTCCAATGCACTATCGAAAGTTGTCAAATAAGGATTGGAGTCGATTGAGGAAAGGTTCAAAAGAAGCTTAGTAGTGGAAGGGCAAGTTGTTATCGTACGGAGGACGACTAGTGTTGGTAAACTCGTTATGTCTAGCTTACCAATGTACATGATGTCTTTCTTTGCTATTCCTAAAGGAGTAATTAAGAAAGCGAACTACTACCGATCTAGATTCTTTTGGCAATGTGATGAGCATAAGAAAAAGTATAGACTTGCACGTTGGAACATCTTGTGCAAACCTAGAGATATGGGTGGTGGGCATTTTAGATTTGGAGTGCAGAACTCTTGCCTCTTAGCTAAGTGGTTATTTAAGCTGCAGAATGAAGAGGTCTTTGGCAAGATGTCTTACGAAAGAAATATCGAAAAGCAAAACTCTTTCCCAAGTAGTTAAAGCGCGGGCGACTCGCATTTCAGGCGGGGCTCATGGGCGTAAGGACATTTTCCTTCAAAAAGGAGATTTATGGTCAATAGTGGAACCCAAACTAGATTTTGGGAAGACACCTGGATGGGCCAGGAACCTTTAATGGAAAAATTTCCGGCATTATACAATATAGTGAGACGGAAGAATGACACGGTGGCTAACGTACTAAGTACCTCTCCTCTTAACGTCTCTTTTAGAAGAGCGATAGTTGGGGAAAAGCTACAAGATTGGCTCAATTTGGTCTCTTTAATTCTACCCGTCAACCTAAATGATAATAAGGACAAGCTCATTTGGAATTTAAGAAAAAATGGGACGTTTACAACACAGTCTTTGTATAGAGATATCATGAAAAACGAGAGGATCCCGGGAAAGTTAGTGTTCTGGAAGGCTAAAATACCTCTAAAGATTAAGATCTTTCTTTGGTATTTAAAAAGAGGTGTAATTCTTACAAAGGATAACCTGTTAAAAAGAGGTTGGAAAGGGGACACGAAATGTGTCTTTTGTGGCTTAGATGAATCGATTCAACATCTTTTTTTCGAATGCTATAAAGCTAGATTGTTATGGAACGTGCTGTTCATCGCTTTCAAGTTCCAACCACCTAGAGATATGACCCTTTTGTTTGGTTCTTGGCTATTGAGTTTCAATACGTCGATTAGGAACCAAGTAATAGTGGGTTTAGCGGCGATGTGCTGGGCTCTATGGTTATGCAGAAATGATGCGGTCTTCAACAAAACAAGCACTAACTCTTTCCTGCAGGTCATTTTCAGATGGACTTATTGGATCAGACACTGGTCTCAGCTGTCTAAAGAGGAAGAGAGAGTGGCTTTGAAGGAGGGATGCAGAAGAATTGAATCTTCGCCTTGCAGCCAGTGAGGTGCAAAATTGGGAAAAGGATACAAAATGAATTATCTTTGGGGTTGTCATAGGTGCAATTGTTGCTACTTTGTGTTTGGTAGCCCTTATCCTGCTACTAACTTGCTGGATGAACAAAAGGAATTGGTCTGGTAGTGCTTTGAACAATGTTCAAAGTCGTAGTGGAATTGTTGCATTTAGATATGTCGATCTGCAGCGTGCAACTAAAAGCTTTTCAGAGAAGTAGGGGGGCAGCAGTTTTGGCTCTGTATATAAGGGGTAACTCAGTGACTTGACTACCATAGTAGTGAAAAGGCTTGACAGTGCTCGTCAAGGAGAGAAGCAATTCAGGGCTGAAGTGAGTTCAATTCAAATCATCCAGCATGTAAATTTAGTTAAACTGATTGGATTTTGCTGTGAAGGAGATAGGAGGTTACTTGTGTATGCACACATGCCAAATCGTTCCCTTGGTGTCCATCACTTCCAAAGTAATGGTACAGTTTTGGATTGGACTATTAGTATTAGTATCAAATAGCTCTCAGAGTTGCTAGAGGATTATCCTACTTGCATGGTAGTTGTCAAGACTGCATTATACACTGTGATATCAAACCAGGGAACATACTGCTCGATGCTTCTTTCACTCGCAAAATTGTAGACTTTAGAATAGAGAAGTTTTTGGGAATGGATTTTAGCCATGTTGTGACTACACTGAGAGAAACTATAGGATATCTTGCTCCTGAATGGTTAAGCAGAATAACTATTACATCAAAGGTCGATGTTTACAGCTTCAGGATGGTTTTTGTTAGAAATCATATTAGTAAGTAGGAACTCACGTAAAGAATCTTCTAGTGATGGTGATCATGAAGCCTATTTTCCTGTGCAAGTTGCACACAAACCTCTCAAAGGAGACACCAAACTTGCATGGTGAAGTGAACCTGGAGGAGGTTGAAAGAGTCTACAAAGTTGCTTATTGGTGTATTCAGGACAATGAGTAAGGTGGTGTAGTTTCTCAAGGGTCTATCTCGAGTTGGTGTATTCAGGACAATGAGTAAGGTGGTGTAGTTTCTCAAGGGTCTATCTGAACTCGAGATACCTCCAATGCTAAGATTACTTCATGCTATTGCAAGAGGCTCATATTCTAAGTGAATGTAATCACTAGTTAGATCAGTGTTAGTTCTTCATGCTCTATCTGTTATAATTTTCATTTGTGGCCTGTGTTGTAGTTGCCTCTTGTGGCTTTTACTTTTTGCTAGTCTTGTGAGCTAGTTGCCCTAGCAGGTTGTGAAACTTTTGTAGCTTTCTTAATAAATTAGGACCAACTTGGTCTTTAGTCTGAAAGATATCCATGATAATATAATAAATCTTGCAAACCTGGAGTTAGTAACATGTAAGATCTCTATATATTGACTTAGGAGGGATAACTTGCCTTAAAAAATAAACTTGGTGTTTGTAACATTTTAAGATCTCTATGTATTCTGGCGACATCTACTTGTCAATTGACGAAATTAACATAACTAGTTCGGTGCCCATCTCCACATGAGAATATGCCGCTAGGAGGGAGGCCATGCAAGTGCATGGTCATGCATGTTGCATGCGTGCACCTACAGCTGCCCATCCACAGCTCGATAGAAGCAGAAGCAGATCAAGGAGAAATGACCAGTGAGATACGCTGATAGGCCTGGACGAAAAACTCGAAGCTTGTTAGCTCGCTCGGAGCCAAGATTTTAGCTCGTTAGCTATAACGAGCCAACTCGAGCCAGCTCGCGAGCCGCTCACGAGCCAAACGAGCTAGCTCGAGCTTGTGGTCATGGACCTAATTTGTACTCTATTGCATGGATGATAGTTGATGGATGAATATATGATGGAGATATGGACCTAATTTGTACTCTATTGCATGTGTATGCATATGCTGCTTGCTGCTAGCATGTATGATGGATGAATATGTGCTGTATGACTCACTGGAATGTAAGGTAGTCTTCATTTTACATTTTTTGGTCCTGGCTCACGAGCCAAACGAGCCAACTCGAGCTTTTGGTCGAGCCGAGCCGAGCTAGCTTTTTAGCTCGTTAGTTATAACGAGCCAGCTCGAGCCAGCTCGTTATCCTACCGAGCCAGACCGAGCCGAGCCAGCTCGATATCCAGCACTATACGCTGATGACGGTCGCAGCTACCCTAACGACCGTTGAGGCAGTCTGTGTTAGGACTGCGTGGAGTGGATCCCAACATTGATTCAGATTTGAGGAAGAAATTACAGAGGAAATCTACTTTACTTTACTCTATTCATACTCTTAGGGTTCTAAGCTACACTAACATAGATGAATGATAATGTTTCGCTTCTTGATTGATGTTGGACCTTACATAGAGAGTTGCTTATATGGAGCTTGCTGCTTGTATGCACCTTGGCACTTCCAATAGATTATTGTGTTCCACTTAATTTATATACAACATGTTAGGAAATTTGGGGTGACTAGGGATGGCAATTATGCCGGTTTACTCATGTACCCGTGGGTAAATACCCTAATAGAGCCGGGTATGGGATGTATTTTCTGCCCACGGGTATGAAAATAGGGGGGAATTCTCTGCCCATCGGGTAAACGGGCACGGGTAAGCTCTACCCGTACCCGTCTCACCCGTTTACCCGCCATCTAACAAAAGTTACAAAACACTAACCCTAATAGTGCACGCCTCCGAAAATACCCTAGTCCCGAGTCTCCCGACTCCACTCAACTCCCTAGCCGCCGCCCACATTCCTCGAATCCACATCTCCTCGGTGACTCCGCGACTCCCGACTCGCCCTCGTCTCCTCCTTCCTCACCCTCGTCTCCTCCTTTCTCACCCTCGTCTCCTCCTTCCTCGCCGACTCCCAACTCGCCATCCTCTCCTCACCCTCGTCTCCTCCTTCCTCGCCGACTCCCGACTCACCGCCGCCCCCACCCGTCCTTGAGATCCAGCCGTCGCCCCGCTGCAGCCGGTGTTCATCCCGTGTTCATCGTCCAGATCCAGCCGTCGGCGTTCGTCCCGCATTCATCGTCTAGATCCAGCCGCCAGTCGCCCCTCCGCTCCCACCCGGCCAATTGCATCTTCCGCAACGGTACCGACCTCCTCTCCTCTTCTCTCATGTTCTTGACCACTGAATGATTTTTCTCCTTTTCAGAAAGCTGCAAACCAACTTTTTTCCCAACCGAAATCCTCTAGTAGTTCTTACTCATACATGAACCCAAATATAGTTCGTTTAAAACATGTGGGTAGTAAATACATGAAGCAAATTTGAGGCATACATGATGCATCTCGCGAAAGAGAAGAGTATCTCTTCTGACTGTAACAAACTATATTATGTCTAGAAGCTACTTGAATTGCCAGTCTGCTGGATCAACCAGAGGCACTTTCTGAATTATTACAGGTTGGTCGACGCCATCCACGGAAGGTTTGATGTATAGATTGAACATGATGTTGGTGAATATCGTGAGGATAACAAGTGTAAACCTTTATTTAAAATGGTCACTCAAAATACTATTAGAAATGATATCTTGGATTATTATGATTCAGAGAGAAAGAGAGCTCTTAGTTACTTGGATAAAAGCAGTTGTCGTGTTGCTATTATAACTGATCTTTGGACATCTGATAATCAAAAGAGAGGCTACATGGCAGTGACATGACATTTTATTGATGACTCTTGGAAGCTTAGAAGCTGCATTTTGAGGTGATTGCTATGCTGAATACTATTAATCTTATTGCTATGTTCAAATACTAATTGTCTTGCTATGCTGAATCATGTAGGTTTATATATGTGCCATGCCCACATACATCAGAGATTATTTGTGAAGCACTACATAAAATCCTGCAGAGTTGGAATCTTGATTGTAAGCTTTCTACTTTGACTATGGACAACTGCTCAACAAATGATAAATTAGTTGAAGCAATAGAGACGAAGGTTGGTACATCTAATCTTTTATTGGGTGGAAAGTTGCTACATTTAATCTTAGTTCTTAATTTAATTGTGAAAGATGGCTTGAGTGTCATGGAACATGGCATCAAAAGAGTTCGTGATAGTGTTTCTTATTGGACAGCTACACCAAAGAGGTACGAAAAATTTGTGAAAGCAGCTCGGTTTGTTAAGGTTGAAATAACTAAAAAGATTGGTCTTAATTGCAAAACTAGATGGAATTCAACCTATGTTATGCTTAGTACTGCTATTCCCCATAAGAAAGTCTTTGAAAGACTGAAGCAAATTGATATGCAGTTTAATTGTGCACCAACTACTGCTGATTGGAATTTTGCCTCAATTGTTTGTGAAAAATTAAGCCTCTTCTATGAGCTCACTAAAATGTTTTCTGGAACTAAATACGTAACAGCTAACATCTTCTTCCCAAAGATACGTGAGATCAAAATGCATATGAATAAATGGTTAGGATGTGGAGATCCAATAATTGAGGTTATGTCTATTGAGATGATAAAAAAGTTTGACAAATATTGGTCTGATATTCATGGTTTGATGGCTATTGCTGTTATTCTTGATCCACGTGGAAAAATGACAATGTTACATGCATGCTATATTGCCCTCTTTGGTGAAGAAAACTCTGAAGAGAAGGTTACAGAGAGTTATGAGAGACCATGTGGTTGTGACCCCATGTTTGTGATGAGTAATTGACTAGTGTTCTGGAAAGATTGAGTTTGATTTGTGTGGTTCGTACCAAGTCGGCATTTGGCGCAGTCGGGTTTAGTTAGACGGACTTGAGGCGTATTCTTCTTCCCGATTGGTCTTTTGGGCTTTTTCATACTTAAGATTTCTTGTAAAGCTATTGTTGATTACATTATGTCGAGCGGTGTTATGTGATATGTTTCTTGTCTGTGATGGCTGCAGGACGTCGAGGCGAAGTCGTGGCGAGGCACGGGATGACCGGACTAGGCGCAGGTGGTGCCGAGGTCAAAGCGGTTGAAGTGTGCCGAAGATGGCGAGGACTCAAGGTGGTTGCGAGGCTTGAACGGCAAGAAATGAGGAAATTTCCCGGAAGGTGCAAGAGGGGCAATTTGGTAAATTCGCAAGGCTGCACAAGTGGGAGTGGTTTCTGTTTGAAATTAGTGGGCAAAACGGGTTGGAAACCCGGTAACCAAAGCCTATATAAGGAGGGGTGTCTCCTGGTGCATGTATGTCTAGGAGAGGAGTTGATGGATTTGGAAAGGGGTTAAGGCTTTGCTTTGTGCTTTCGTTGAGAGTTGTTGGAGAGAGCATGAGTACGTTGTTCCTTGTCTCTCTGTGTATGGCTATGAGATGAGATGAGTTCTTGTGATTTCTTTGAGAGGAGATGGTTGTAATCCCTGTTTAAGCATTCATCGTTTTTCCTCAATATCAATACAAGAAAGTTTTTGCTGGGCTATTCTTTTTCTTGCTTCATTTGTGATGAGTTTCATCTTTTGCCCTCTCTCTGTTCTTCACTGTTGGGATTGATTTTTTGGTGATTTAGAAGTTTGTGTGAATGATTCTTGGAAAGCTCTGTGATGGGAAATATTCATGGTCATATGACCACTCCATTTTCTAGAGCATATGAAAGATTCATTGTCTCTCATGAAATCTGAATCCTTCGCACCTTCTCACTCTGTTTTGCTCAAAGCTAGGGTTTCATAACAGGGGAGGTTTGATTCTTATGTTTCTCTTCGAAAGATTTTACCCCGAGTTGAGTCTTCAAGTTTTTTTTCATGGCTATAGAGATTTCAAAATTTCATGAGCAAGAGATGTGGAAATAAGAAGTAATTTGAAATCAAATCCATTCTCTGCCACTTTTTAGGCAAATGCTCAAAAGTTTGAATTCTTGATCTACTGGCCATATCTCTTGGTCTCTAAGACCTTTCTGCTATTTAGGTTTAAGTCACCCTAAATTAGCTTGAAAAGAACTGCAGAGATCCATCAATTTGTTTGTTTTATGAAGATTTGCAAATTTCAGCTCGGTTGTCAGCCGCTCTGCCTGAAACTAGGGTTTGGGGGCGATCTGACCGGAGTCCCCATGGCGGTCAGACTGGTTACCCTTTGGCGGTCAGACCGGCATTCATCGAGCAGTCAGACCTGTGCCCTCTAGCCGATCAGACTGGCAAAAATGGGGTAGTCAGACCGGCTAGGACCGAGCGGTCAGACCGGATAAAAGAGGGCGATCGACCGCCCCGTAGTTCCTTGGTTTCTAATGCTATCTCTTTTATGTTTTGTCTTCCTTCCTGTTCTTCCGGTTCTTCTCGCATTTTTTCATGTTTGTCCAAGAAGAACATCCGAGAACATAAATCCTTCTTTTCATAGATTTTATATCTAGCGGAGAGAAGATTTTAGTGGATACTTTTCGGGGGTGTAATTTTTAAAGAGGCACCATTCACCCCCCTCTGTTGTCGATTTCGATCCAACAATTGGTATCAGAGCCGGTTAGCTCTTCCTCGTAGATCTTAACCGGTCTCTAGAGCCGTGGCGATAAACAAGTACTCGACCAAGCCCCCGATCTTCGATAGGATGGAGACCTACATCCAGGCTCAGGCTCAGGGCTACGCTATCTGGTGGAAGATCAAGACCCGGTATGTTGTTCCTGCCGATGAGAACATCAATGCCGGAAACATGGCTGATGTTGAGGCAAACGCTAAGGCAAGGAACATCATAACCCAAGGTCTGAGCAGAAGCGAGTTCGATCGCATCTCTCATCTGACGTCAGCGTTCGACATCTGGGTGACTCTCGATGCATACCATGAGGGCACCACCCAGATCAAGGCAGTTTGACAGGACCAGTTCAAGCAATATTACAACAAGTTTGAAATGCTCGCTGGTAAGTCCCTCGATGAGTGCTTTGCGCGGTTCCACAAGATTTTGAGCAACCTCCGAGCGGTCGGTCTCACATACCCCGACTCGGACAATGCTCGACAGATGCTCGCAGCTCTGGATTTGCATGTTTAGGAGATGAAGGTGACTACCATCAAGGACACCACCGATCTTTCGACCTTGACGCGTTGTACTCACGCCTCAAGACTCACGAGATTGACATAGTCTCTCGTAGGTCAAAGTCGCAGTCGATGGCCTTAGTCACCGATCCCAGTCTGGTTTCTGGATCTTCTTCCGAGTCGATTTGTGGATTCTCTCTAGCTGCTCTCTGTGATGTAACTAATGATTAGTTAGAGCAGTTACCAGATGACCAGTTAGCCCTTCTAGCCAGAAAGTTTTCCCATGCATACAAGAGGGTGAAGGATCGAAAGAGGAGTGGCATGATAATTTGCTTCGAGTGTGGTGGCCTCAACCACATTCGGGCGAATTGCCCCAAGCCGGGGAAAGGAAAGAACGACTACGACGGCGTGAGCAAGAACGACTACATCGACAAGAACCGCAACAAGAAGCCCCTAACTCATGTCCAAGCAAGAAGAAGTTCTGCGACCTTGGCAAAGCCAAGAAGCTCTTCCACCGCGTCCTCACCGCCTTCGACGACCTCGACTTCAGCGAGGTGGAGGGGTGGAGCGATGACGATGGGAAGGACGAGCAAGACCCCAAGGGTGGCGGTGACTTCTCCGGCATGTGCTTTATGGCCCTTGAGGGCGAAGTGAGCGACAGTGAGCTCTACTCTGACTCCGACGAGGTACACCCCTCTTATGACCAGCTTAATGATGCATTTCTTAAGCTAGGTAAATTCCATGCTAGATCTAGAGCTAGGTGTAGCGAGTTGGAGAAGGAAGTAGATAGATTGTCACGGGAGGTTACATCACTTATATCTGCTCCCTCCCGTGACTCTGATCTGCTCCTTCACGGGAGCTTAAAGATTGTTGTTCAATCTCCATTGCCGACTCTGATTAGCAAACCGTTTACTAGACATGTCTTTCATCTATTTGTTGAACTGTTGAAATTGAACTATTTTCGTATGTTCCACTCTTGTTGTAAACTTAATTTGTTTATGTGTGAGGAACTATGTCAATTTGTATTTCTATTGTAGTTGTTGAATGTGTGATGCATTGGTGATGTTTGAATGTGATGCACTCAGTTCGCGGGTAAACAGGTATGCCCACGGGCGACGGGTATGGGCGAGGTTTTTTACCCATGGTCTTTCGTGGGTATGCCCGTGGGAGTAAGTCGGGGTCGCGGGTATGAGTATGGGTGAGCACTACCCATACCCGCCACGCCCGATTGCCATCCCTAGGGGTGACCCTTAGTATCCACACCGAGGAGACCTACATACACGCTACACCAACTATCCAAAGTTAGTTAGCATTTCCTTGATATTATTTATTACTTTATTAATTATTGACTTCCGATAGACCCACTCACGTTGAAGCCAAAACAGTCTTGCTTTTGCTCACATTAAGGTCAGGACTATTTTGATTTCGAGCGACCAAACCACTCAGCTGAATCACAAATTAATAATACACTAAGTATTAGAAGTATGACTTAACAGGGAGACCAACACTTACACACAAGAGCTCAACTCTTTATTCAGTACTACGTAACTTTGGTATAGCACAACTTGACACTCTTAGTAGCTACCTAAGTGCCACCTCTTATAGCTCTCCCTAACACGATATGCTCAAGATGGCTTAGTTATGGCATACACTAAGGGGGAGGAGGGCACCCCTCTTTATAATTGCATGTTGGATGCGTGCCAAGTAGCAACCATCCAAGCATACACACTACAAATATCTCTACTCTAGAATTCTCTCTCAAAAATATCTAAGTCTAGATATTTCCTTACTTTGCCGTGTAGCATGACTAGATAACTTGTTCTAGGAAGTTCTTTGGAAAATATCTTTCTCTTTCATACTACCAATATTTATAGAAGAGTCCAATATGCATCGCATATTTCAACACAGCAATATAAAAAAAACATTTCTAATAGCTTTTATCTCCCCTCTCTTTGGAGGTGACTAGGCATTGGATGTACCAAGTGAGCTTTCCCATCGCACGCTCCTCTTTACTATTAGATCTAACTTAAAAGGGTCGATCTTAGCCATACGATCTAACACAACAAAAAAACAATGAGACACAATAATTATATAGCATGCAACAAATATATTGTGTTATTACTACAACATTGCAACATTCTCTCTCTCTGGGGCAACAAAAATGTTGTTGGTGCAACAAATCTCCATCTAAAGGCAACACTCATGGATTCCTCAATGCAACAAATAGGCATTCCTTGTAAAACCCCAATTTGGATAACAGAATTCAGAGCATGAAGATTTTCAATTTTTAAAAACTTTTTATGTGTCTTATCAGTTTATTGGTTTTCTTGGAGTTTAGCTAAACCTTTCTCAAATTATCCTAATTCTCAAAAACAATTTGATTTATTGAAAACTGAAAATTTAAAATTTTATTTAGTGACACTACTACAAAAAAGGTCATCACAGATGGTTCAAAACTGTCATCATAGATGATTTTTTGAACCGTCTGAATTTATGTGTCAGTGATAATCAGAGGTTATCACATATGGTTTGTGAGCCGTTTGTGATAAATACATCATAAATGGTTTATAACTAGAACCGTCTGTGAAGAACACTATCATAGACGGTTCTAGCAACCAACCGTCTGTGATACTTCCCCATCACAGGTAGTTTCTGGTTTGAGCCGTCTATGATAATTCTTCACATACAGTTTATACCACAAAATCGTTTGTAATAGTTCATTCTATACCTAAATTTTTTCTATTTTTCAGCTAGCCTTAAGAAATGTTAACTATATCATTTAAAAATAAGCAAATACAACAACAAACACATAAACACATTCTATTTCCATTAAGATTAGAATCGACCATTACAACATCACAAGATATCGAGTAGGTTACCCATAGCATTACACACACAAGAGGACACTTATAATTTTACAAAGATAAGCTTCACGGTTATAAATTCAGAAAAATGCTTACACTACAAGAAACTTCAGGTTAATGCAGGCTAAACTTACGCATCCTTCATTAAACTACAATCTAAAACAAGTGGTGCAGGAAAATTTTCAAGTAGTAGAAACAAAAAGGTAACAAACACCATTTTCAACTTCTGTGATAAAATCAACAGCTTCTATGCTGGAGACTTAGAATAGTGCAGATTTGCCATTGCCTTCTTCCTTTCCATCTTGCTTCAAGCGAAATTTCAGTCGCCCTTGCCGAACCCTTTCCCACCCTTGCTGCGCACAAAAGAGTTGGAGTAGTACTAGTGGTATTGGTTTTTCGAGTAGGGAGAGGGAGTTAATAAGGGGTGAGAGGTGGGGAGGAGAACAGTGCCTGCCGTTCGATGCAGAGAGAATGGACGGGTAAGATCGGGATCCTGGGGGATATGCCGCGGATTGGTGACATGGCGGGACATCACAGACGGTTCGGATTACAAACCATCTATGATAGAAACATCACAGATGGTTCATAACAAAAATCGTCTATAATAATGGAAGATATCATAGACGATTCATAACAAAAACAGTCGGTGATAATGGCATCACTAAGACAATATATCGGTACAATAAAAATAGCTAATATCAAAAGATAAAATAGCAAAATTTCATATGGCTTATATACACTCGTTTGAAAGGTTTCAATGAGATCTACAACTTTGCAATTGAGGCGAAATCCAAATTCCGAAGGGAAGATCAAAATTTTTGGCAAAACAGAAACTGAAAATTTAAAATACAAATTTGGGGCTAAAGATGGCCGATTTTGAGGGTCTTAGAGGGTGACTGGCACAATCTAGTTATTTTTTGAATTAGACTCATCGTTAGCTTTCCAACGAGTATAAAAATGTTGAAAATGGACATCATATGCAAAAGTTATACCTATTTTACTAAAGGTATCTCAAAACTGAATCCTACTCGGACTCAAGCGAGAGATTATGAAATTTTGGAGGATTACGAGGCAGGAAACATATCACAGACGATTTTTAATACAAACTATTTATGATAACTTCATTATCACATATGGTTTTTTATTTAAACCGTCTGTGATATATTACAGACGGTTTAAATACAAAACTGTCTGTGATATCTGCCATTATCACATACAGTTCTTATCAAAAATCGTCTGTAATAATTCATAGATGGTTCTTATCAGGAACCATCTGTGATGTCTTGTATTATCACAGAAGGTTCGTATAAATAACCGTCTGTGAAAATACCACAAATGATTATTCGTATAAACTGTCTGTGATACTTACAGCACAAACGGCTCCTAGGAACCATCTATGATGTAAGCGTCTAGTTTAGCCTCTTTTGTAGTAGTGTGAATCCTATGTGAACTTCCACATGGAATAAGAATATACTTCAAACTAAGTGCTAGTTCATATTCAACTCGATCTTGGAAACTCAAAATCAAATTACAAAATCAATCCTCAAAACCCATCTCTCTTTGTTTGAACCTAAACCATAAAATTCGACAGATCTTTTAACCCATTCATCGCAACCCAAAGGCCAATCGATCAATTTTACTCACTAGAACTTGAACCAAGAATGATACTCCCAAAATCAAATAAAGTTCAACTAAACTAACTTGTTAAAACAATTTCACAAAGGTTGCAAGCCGCTAGGCTGCATTCTACCGCCCCTTGCCCCTTTCTTCCTCCTCCTCTCCCTTTCTCACCCTGGAAGACCTCGCTGTTGGTCAAGACCAAGACCAAGCAAACTTTAAGCAAGGTAAGTCCTTACGATTGATCATGTTGCTCTTAGTTTTTAAATACAATTACTTTTTAAAGTTATTACTTGCATGCTTATTGTTATTTATGAAATGCTATGTCAAATGTAAATGCTTATTTCATGTGCTTGTTATTTACTATTCCCTTCCTTGATTGTTAATATTACGATAGTGTTCCAAATGGCTTAAAAGCCATGGCTTTTGGCTTCATTGTAGTCTTGGCTGCAATTGCATTGTAGCGGTCATTAGCTTTTCTAAGTCAAAAAATAAGAAAAGTAATTATTAAAATGAGAAAAATTGAAAACACCGCTATATCTTTTGAGAAAATGCAAAGGAATAAGGGAAAAAGGAAAACAAAAACGTCAAAAAGCTAAAATTAAGAAGCCGACACGTTCTAAGTGACTTCTGGCTTCTAAAAGTTAGAAGCAAACCGTTTGGAGCGGGGCTACATCTACCTTGTCACCTTTGTGTAATTATCATCATAAGCTGCCATGCTTAGCTCTTTCTGATACATGGAGCAATTCATGTCTATATACCTAATTATCATAATAAGCTACAATGCTTAGCTCTTTACCGCGCCTACATGGCACGGAACGTAATGGTACCTAACCGCACGCTCGGTTCTGCTCGTAGCCATAGGGAACAAGCATGGCCTAGATCGTTCTGCACTAGCATGCGTGCAGCTGCATGTCAGTGGCACAGGGCAGTTGCTCCCATAGGGGCACGCGCGGTCGGTCACACGGCCCAACTGCACCTCCAAGGGTCTGGCCCTCCGACGCGATCGGTCATGGCAGCCACGCGATGCGCTACTCCACACCTCTCGTGGTCCAGTTGTTTAGAAATCACATCACTGTTCAGCTTGCTCACTCACTCAAAAATGTGGCATGGGCAGACGTCACACACATCCCAACCAGCCTATAGCATCGATGATACCTTTACTACTTAAAAGAATCGATTGATGGTTGGTAGTTCTTTCTTTCCCCTCCCTCCCCTCCTAAAAAATGATTCCATTGTGGCCCACCCTCCTCGCACATTAACACCCCCCGTGTTCTCTGTAACTCTCCCAAACCCCATCCCGCTTCCCACGCAGCCTCCTTCCAAATGTCGTGCGCCGCCACCGCCTTCGGCTATCTCCAAGTCCTTCGTCACCTCCTCTTGTCGCTTCCAACCCGCCGCTTGCCGCCCTCCCACCCTACCTATCCTTGTGCTGCCACCTCGCCCTTCCCCATTTGGCCACCAACTCCTTAGATGTCGAATCTTGGCCTTCCTCACCTCCAATCGACGAGGACAGCCGGATCCAGTGAGGACATTGTCGGGGATTCCTGGATCTGGTGGCCCTCACCACCTCTTCCTTGTCACCTCCCAGACCGACTCCTCCATGCTGCACTCCAACATTGGTTCCCCCGGCATCGATGGCAACGATGCTCCTAAGTGCCACGCTAGGGCTTAAGGTTTGGGAAGGCGCGACCATGGCCAGCGATGAGGAGAAGCTGGGATGGCGGAGGTGGCCATGAGGTGCCTCCAGGATGGATGCCTCGATGTTAAGCATGTGTCAGTGCTGGCCTTGGAAGGGTCTCTTCAATGTTGCCCGCTCGCCGCAAGCACCATGCTGCACTTTGCATCTGCCATCGCCTCCCACAACGTCGTAGGGAAGGTGTAGGGTAGGTAGTAGTAGCCCATTTACGGTTTGGTGCATTAGCTTGGCTCTACTTGGGCTCACTTTCCTAATGACATGAGTTGTTGGCTTTGTTGCAAACTTGTGGTGGTACAAGGGACTTGTGGTTATGGTGTTCGATCAGAGCCCGGAAGTGTATCTATATTTCATGTAGCAGCGTGGCCTTGATTCAAATGCTATAGATGGATAGTATGATCTCAAGCTTAGCAGAACTAACATTTCAGCAGAATTGGCACTTTAAAATCTAAGCTGAAATGAAAAATAAAAGCTTGTTTTTTTGGTTAAAATGTTCTATTGTGTATCCGACATACCTTCTCCTTAATGTAGACCACAGTTGGCGCCTGTATTAATTAACTCTGGGCAGGGTGCTTATGCATTTACATTCGTGTTTACAATATATTGACGATTTTGATTGTCTGCTTGTCTTGGTTGGTTGAGACCAAATGTTGGTACCTCTAATGTGCCAAATAAGACTTGTAGGATTTTATTAGTAAGGCAAGGAACTATGGGGCCACTATGCAAAGAAAATATAAATTGATAAATGATGATACAATCATTTTGGCAAATCTACAATCACTACAACAAAATGAACATATTAAGACGTTTTGTTTAAGACGCTTTGAATCATGTATCTCTTTTTAGAACCACAATTGAAATAGAGACGCAGTTTGAGACGCTCTAAAGGGTTGCACGCTATTAAATTCTATTAAAACGGCTGTTGAGACGTTTTGGAGTACGTCTCATGTATAGAGATGAAATTTTAGATGTCTTATTTATCATTTGAGACTAGGGATGGCAATTGTGCCCGTTTACCCGTGTATCCGTGGGTAAACACCCTAATGGAGTCGGGTATGAGATGTATTCTTTGCCCACGGGTATAAAAATAGAGGAAAATCTCTGCCCATCGGGTAAATAAACTGATAGGTGGACCATCCTAAAATAATAAACCCTAACTCCCCCGCCGTCCGCCCAGATAACTCGCTCGCCTCGCATCGTCGCCCCCCTCGGCCCCTCTCGCATCTCCACCCAGTAGCTCGCCCGCCGCCCCTCTCGCTTCTCCGGCCTCCGTCCCCCTCGGCCCCTCGCATCTCCGCCCAGATAACTCACCCGCCGCCCCCTCGGCCCCTCTCGCATCTCCGCCGTGAGTCCTCGCCGCCTCCAGAAGCCCAGATCCGCCTCCTCCTCCGCCCCCACCCGGCCGCCGGCCTCCTTCTCCTCCTTCATCCGCCTCAGCCCTCAGTGCCTCCGCCTCGCCCAGATCCACCGTCGCACCCGGCCGCCGGCCGCCTCCTCCACCCCCACCCGGCCGCCAGCCTCATCCTCCGCCCCAGATCCGGCTCCTCCTCCTCCTACGCCCCCACTCGGTCGTCGGCCTCCTCCGCCCCCACCCGTCCTCGAGATCCAGCCGCCGCTCGAGATCCAGCCGCCGCCCCCAGTCACCGGCAATCGTCCCGCGTTCATCGTCCAGATCCAGCCGCCGGTCGCCCCTCCGCCCCCACCCAGCCGCCTGCATCTTCCGCAACGGTACGTCAGTAGAATGTGAGAATCTTGTTAGCTATCTTATCATCTTGTTGCTGTATTAGATCATCTCTTGACTGTGTTGCATGTATGTCATAGATTACAAGGTATTGTTTCACAACGTGAGCTTGTGATTGGGAAATCTAGAAATTCGTCAGTGTAATTTCAATAGCTTTAGGTAGCAAATTTACCCTCCGATGGTCAGGCAAAGTAACTAGTAGAGCCAGCAGGCTTTCAGGTGACTGCATTCCGATTTTTGTTGGACTGTTGGTCGCCAGATGCACAATCTTAAGAGTTTGTGGAGCAATTTCGTCATTCATTCTGGGAAATACACTGAATGGAATGCAAATTCGACAGAAGCATCACATGTAAAGCTTGTCCCACCATATGCATAATCGGTCGGTTCGGTCTGTGGACGATCCGCAAATATGATGATATGCGATGATCGCATATGCTGATTTATGCTCAATGATACATACGACTTTAACTAGCAATCGAAGATCCCGCCACAAAGACAGATAAGGAAATTAAGCAACCAGGACAAGAACCATTTGCACTTTTCCCCCCCTTGTGTTACCTGAGTGTTATCTGTGGGTACATGTAGATTTTGAAATATTTGTAATTATGCCTTCATAAAATGGAAGAGAAATGTAAACCTTATTAAAGAAATGTACTGCCTTCATAAAACAAGTATTTTATATGTTAATGAATGACAATGCTCATTTTTTGTGAATGACAATGACATTTTTCTTAAAATGATAGGATCAAAGGGTAGTATACCTATTTTCATTGAATCCAATATACAAAGGTAAAGTTGTGGCCAAAGGAAATTTAGTGAGTTCAGATAGCACACATGTGGTTGGAGGAAACATGCTTGGAGATGAATATTATGGGGTGGCTATTCATGGTGTTACAAATATTGGTGATGAGAGGCTGCCTAGACCATTTGAAAAATACTGTACGGTAAAGGATGTAATTGGTTGTGTTGTTGCTTGGCCACGGTTCTACGTAAGATCAATTCTTTGAACTACAAGAATAATTTTCCTACCAGAAATATTTGTATCTTGTTACTCATATAATATCTATTGCTTCAGGTAAAAAAGCCTAAACGTTCTACTCGCTAGGTATGCCACTTCTAGTTTAATTAACTGAACTTGTACCGTAAGATTTTTCATGATTGCTCATATCTGATATTTTGTTGTTAATATTGCTATGTTTGCAGGATATGGAGGACTATGAAAAGAAATGCAGAGTGGAAGACCTGATGCACAATTTTCTCGATTGAAAAATAGACTCGATGATTTATTATAGCAGTTTAAAAAAGATGTGTGTCAAATTGGAGGATGTTTTACCGACATGTGTTTATCGCATATTAGATTTTTATTTAGTTGTGAACTCTGTTGATTTAAATGGATGCTATAATTATTTGTAAACCTCTCTTATGTAAACTTCTTTGGGGTTTGGAGGGTGCAATGGTAACGAATTTGTCAATTGCCAATGGTTTGCCCGGGGTGTGGCTTGGTTCTAGTTGTTGTTGGTTTGCTTTTCTTATAACAGTATATCTGTTGTGCTACGCCTATTCCTTATATTTTATAAAATATGTACTCAATATTATGGTGCTGCCTATAAAATTATTATATATACATGTATATATAATAAATATATGGAATACTATATTCTCATACGGATACGTATTTGTGTGTATAGAAGAAAATATATATCAATCAAAATAAAAATACATACTACATAGGACATGTTGAGACGGCACATAACGTCTCAACGCACGTACCTATATTAATTGAGACGTGGTGCAGTCGTTTTTATAAAAGCGTCTCTAACTTTATAGGGATACAGTGCTGATGTCTCTAATGAACGTCTCAAATAATATAGGCACGCCTTAGAGAGCGTCTCTATATTTTTGAGACAGTTCATGTAGAAACGTTTCTATGACGCTTTATAAAAGCGTCTCAGTTGTCTGTGGGAGACGAAACAGAACGTCTCTAACCTACAAATATGATGTCTCCCCACGGATGTTTTGTTGTAGTGAATTTTAATTAGACTAAGTTGGCTTGAGATGGAATGCTTGAGCCAACGGTAGTCACTCATATTATCACATGGCTTGTTTATTTATAGTGTCTTACTGATGGAAAAATATACATAAATGTGCAATAAGTTTTGCAATTTTTACATTGTTCCAACAGTGTTCAGATATTGGATTGCTATTCAGACCCACTTGGATGGAAGCAGAAGATTCGCGAAGTTAGTAGCATAAGAGGATAGTGAAACCAATGCCCAACAAACAAAGATAACATCACAATTTTCAGAAGTGTGAAGGATGTTGATAAGTTGATGTGCTCTGTTATTAATCTTTGACGAGTTATAATTCACTATAGAATCTTTTTAACCTGCATATGCCCTGTGATTGTACGACCATGTTACCTTAATAGCCTAAAATATTTTCCATTTACTTTAGCTGAATTTTAGCCATGCCATGTAAATTAGTTTGCTTTATCTAATAAACTTTGCTCGATTTGATGTGTTCAAATTAGTGTGCTTACTATGCCTTATTAGGCAGGGGTAAAACTTTCTCAGAGTAACATATGAAACTACTATAGTTGACTTAGATTTCATAGATGGTAAACTTTTGATGCCTTTATGCAGCCAAATATGAGCATTTTCGCCCTTCTTTCTCTATTGTTATAGGGGTAAAACTTTTTCAGAGTTACATATGAATTGCTACAGCTGACTAAGATTTCGTAGATAGTATCAGTATGGAAAGAGGCATTCTAGCTGTCAGAGTTTGCGCTAAAACAAACAAGGCTGCAGATGGAGTTCTTCTATAAGACGCTCACTGCAAGTGATACAAGTACACATGGAGGCTTCTTTGTGCCTCGCCGTTCTGCGGAGTAGATATTCCCTCCCCTGGTAAGTAGGCATCAAATTTCCAATTTTTCTACAATATAATGCCTGTTGTTTATAAATATCATAGTACCATTGTAAATTTGTTACTCTGCCCTGTAGGACATTTCTATGCAACCTCCAGCTCAAGAATCGCAAGCCAGGGATATACATGGCAACATGTGGACATTTCGGCATATATATCAAGGTGTGGAAAATGTACCATTACTTAGAACTTTCTACTGCTGCGAAATGGCACGATAACATTCATTTATTACACTTAACATTGATAGGGGTGAAAGAAACGGTAAAGGAGATAACTGATGATGTATAGTTACAACATTTGTATGCTATTTCAGACTCTCTGGTGCTTTATTTTCTTCCTATTCTTAACAAACCCTGCCTACCAAGAACGAATGAACAAACTATTTTTCTTTTTCTGTTTGCACAAATGATGAAACTTTCACAATTTGTTATCTTTTCTACTACTGATCTGCTATAGTGATGTAGACTCAAAACAATTTGCTTGATCATCACTAGTATCATGCGCATCACAGCACATTCCTAGCAGCTTAAACACACCTATATTTCTATGGCTTGTATTGCACTTTTACACTACATTTTCCGACAACATTACACACAAGAGAAGGCTACTTGATTTTATCTTTGATCTAGATATATATCATGAGACTGGAAAAAGTTGGAGGCAATTAAGAACCCAAGATGGATGCCCTTGTCATGCTTCTGTAGTTCTGTTATGAGTGCAGGACGAATGTCCCAACATAGCCCACATCGATGATGAAGAAAGTGATGGATTGGAGAAAGATAAAGATGAAGTAATGGTTGTTCCCAAATGCAATGTCATAGAATCCACAAAAGAAGAGGTAGGCTGCAAAACAAGCTCCAAAACATGCACCTGATTCCATATTAAAGTTTAGCTTCAAGGGTTGAGAAATGCATGAGAACAAAAAAGTTTCGACTATGTACCTATCTCCTATCCTCGTGTGCGGCTTCTTGGATGCCTTGATTGACATTTTCATCTTCAGAGCGTCACCAAGCTTTTGTCACCACCCATTCATTCACCCTGCCTGCCTCTAATAGACTGATGAAGGTGGCCTTTGTTCTATGCAATGACATGACATTCTCGAAGAGGATCTAGAAGACAAGCAAGTGGACGGACCTGCATCAATTGATGTTTTTCATGTTAGTATCTCAGGAGTCAGAAAGGGTATGTTTATTTTTTTTTATTTCCAACAGAACTGCATAGCTTTTTAGAAGATTGGCACCTTGGAGTCCCAACAGCATTGAGAAGGGTGATGATGGTTGGAAATATAGATGGAACCCCACTTTTGTTTCTCAACCTCAGGAACAAAAAAACTTGACCTGCGGGGGGTAAGACAGCCCCCGGGCATTTCATTAAGAAGAAGATCTTCTCACGCAGATCGAGAAAATCCCCGAACCCTTGCCCCACCCTGACACAGCGGCATCAGCCCATGTGAGAACAACCAGGGTGATCCCTAGACCAACGACTGGCGCGACCAACGACTGGCGAGCCTTAGACCCGTGCTTTGGCTTATGGGGCAAGCGAGGATTTTTTTCCTCACCTGAAAATTCGCTCCCACCGGGAGTCGAACCCAGACTGAGGGTGCTACTAGAGCGCTCTAACCGCTACGCTAGAGGCCCGTTCGCAAGGATAACAAAGACTATGGTTGGGATAACAAGGTAGTAAAACACAAAGGTCACAATGTGCACGATAATCTTGCGCACGATAAATAAAACGCTTCACACTTGAAGTTCTTTTATGTTCTGGATTACATTTTGAAGTCAACTGCTACTATTACTTAATACTATTGAATGTCCTTGCAGTGTATGTGCGAGTTTAAAGACTGTTAATTTTTTGTCGTGCTTTGTTATAATCACGTCAGCCAAAAAGGCATTTACTTACTACTGGTTCAAGCCTTTTCGTGGGTGGCAAGAGGCTATTTTTTGGCCATTATGTCATCTTTGTTAGGTAAATTTATGCTTCCTGGCATCTTGTGAAAACATATCCTAGATCTTCCTTGAATTTCAAATTTTAGCAACCGATAATTGAAATAAAGAACAAAACTAGAGATATAAAATGGCACCTTTTGTTTTGTTGTCATGCTATCTTTTTGGGATGAAAAGAGGAGATTAAACTATTTTCCTTTGAAAGTTCCATTTGGTAATGTCTGTGGTCTCACCATCTATCCTTCACAATGTATTCTCCTTGTGTACATATTCATGTCTTAGAGGATCTTCTACGAAGGATAGGATTACCTACGCATATGTATACGCATGTGATTCATAGCATGATTTGTTTTACTTGTAACATAAATTTTTTATGCTATTTTAAATTTTAAGCTTTAACTATTTTTTTATGACGGATCTATAGTGAAAATTTTGAGTCTCATGCACAATCAACTCATTGATGTAGGGAATATTTTATATAAAAAATAGATGTAGGAAAACTCGTATTAGTTTGTTTGAAAGTTTATAATTTGCGTTATTAATTATTTAAGACCGATTGTAATGCACGGACACTTGATTAGTTGTCATAAGAAACCTGGAGAAATAACAAAGCTGATCCACGATCATCATCGGTCAAAATTCAACGCTAGACTCGCGATCGTTTAGTATCTCTTCCAGGTTCCAGCGGTCCACACTCCACAGGTGAGTGTTTCTTTTTTGCTCTTTAAAACTTCGCACACGACTGATTTTTTTTCTTCTTAACATCACTTCAATGGACGTCACTCGTTCACGAGTATTTTGACCTAGTAATGGTTTTAGCTCCAAAGTCCAAAGTTCGGCAGTGGCACGAAAATCTTCAGCGTTTTGGTATCTAAAATTCACTTTTTTTTATTTTTAAGCCTGTTTTGATTTTTTTGTTTTCTTTTTCTCTTTATTGTTTTGCATTGTCCTAAAAGATTTAATAATGTTTTTCAAATCTTCTAAATCTTTTACTATATTTTATTTTTTGACTTAAAAAAACTAGCAACCCTTACGATGCATTTGTAATCAAAATATACATAAAAAAGCCAAAAAAAAAACCTGCCTCCGTTTGGAGCAGGCCTAAAAAAGAAGGCAGTGAAAGGCTGAAAGCAATCAGCCGTTGAACACAACTTTGGATCATTCATGACGTGTGAACTTTGAAGGGTTTTGTTAAACATCATTCGGATATTTTCTTTTTAACCATCATCTAGATTTAGGACTATTGGATTAGAGATTCAATGGTCATAAATTCTCCTCCGGCCTCCACCTTGAATTTTACCTCCTTCCCCTTGAAAAAAATCCCCCTTAAAAAATAAGGAGTCCTTTGATCTCTAATTTAAAGGTCATAAATTTAGATGATAGTTACAAAGAAAATATCCGGATGATACCTTTCAACTTTGAATATCATCTGCGGTGCTATCAGAGCGCCCTTTCACACAGGCAGCAACCGAACCCAGTCCAGAGTCATCGATACAAATCACTCATATTTTTGGATTCTTGAAGCCACCGTTCGGTTGATTCGCCGGCCGGCTAGTTGGTCACTATGCCCTACGAGTACGGCACATATCTCTGTCGTGATGTATTGCCACTCGGCTGTTTTGTGGTGGAGCATTTTACTGCCATTGGTCGGCTTTTCCCACCATGCTTACGTACTCTTCGTCCAGTGTACCTGACGCTAAAGCAGCACTTACCTCGTCCATCCCTCTCTACTTCCCCAGTACCTGCGCTGGATAGCTGTTCCAATTGTGCACCATGCATCTCCTCATCATCGTCTTCGGCCTCCTCTTATCGCTGCGCATTCCAACATGTTGCGCAGCGACGGACACCATCTCAGCTGGGCAGGCACTCGCCGGCAATGATAGGCTCATCTCCGGCAATGGCAAGTTCGCGCTTGGCTTCTTCCAAACCGGTAGTAAGTCCTCCCACAATGCTTCGAACTGGTACCTAGGCATATGGTTCAACAGAGTCCCAAATTTAACTTCAGTATGGGTCGCCAATGGAGACACGCCTGTCACTGGCCCCACTTCGCCGGAGCTCACAATCTCCGGTGATGGCAACCTAGTCATCTTAGATCAGGCCACTAAGTTCATCGTCTGGTCCAGCCTAGCTAACATCACAACAAACGATACTAGAGCCATGCTATTGAACACCGGTAACTTCGTCCTACAGAACACCTCAAACTCTTCTGATATCTTGTGGCAAAGCTTTGACTACCCAACGGATACACATCTTGCCGGTGCAAAGCTTGGCCGGAACAAGGTCACCGGCCTGAACCGCCGTCTTGTTTCCAGAAAAAACTTGATAGATCCAGCTGCTGGCATGTATAGCTACGAGTTAATAGACACCAATGGTTCTGCCCAGTTCATCCTTGCAGCAGTGAACTCGTCCATACCATACTGGTCAAGTGGAGAATGGAACGGCCACTACTTCGGTTCTATACCGGAGATGTCAGGTCGGCGTTTGATTGATTTTACTTTTGTCAACAATGAAGAAGAGGAGTACTTCACATATACCTTACTAGATGAAACGACGATCATGCGTTTTGCGTTGGACATCTCTGGTCAATCCAAGATATTCATGTGGGTCGAGGGCGCACAAGATTGGGTAGCAACCTACACCAACCCCAAACAATGTGATGTGTATGGAATTTGTGGAGCTTTCACAATCTGCGAAGAGAACAAGCTTCCTTTCTGCAACTGTATGAAGGGCTTCTCTATAAGATCGCCCGATGACTGGGAGCTAGGTGATCGAACAGGCGGCTGTGTGAGAAATACTCCATTAGATTGTGGTATCAACAATAGCACAAGTATGCAAGACAGGTTCTACCCTATGCCATGTATTGGATTACCCAATAATGGCCACATCATCGAAGATGCTACGGGTGCAGGTGGATGTGCACAAGTTTGTCTGGGAAACTGCTCTTGCACTGCATATTCCTATGGTAACAATGGATGTTTTATTTGGAATGATGAATTAATTAATGTGAAGCAGCAACAATGTGGTGATATTAGTAATTCGAATGGAGTAACTCTTTACCTTCGCCTTGCTGCCAAAGAGGTGCAAAGTAGGGAAAACCAAAGAAGACGAATAATCATTGGCGTTGCCATTGGTGCAAGTGTTGCTTTGTTTAGTTTGTTGTCACTCTTCTTGCTACTAACGATTTGGAGAAATAAGAGGAGGTTGTCTGCTCACATAATCAAAAACCTTCAAGGTGGTGGTGGCATTATTGCGTTTAGATACATTGATTTACAACGTGCAACAAAAAACTTCTCAGAGAAGCTAGGGGCAGGTGGTTTTGGTTCTGTATTTAAGGGGTTTCTAAATGACTCATGTGCCATAGCCCATAGCAGTCAAAAGGCTAGATGGTGCTCGCCAGGGAGAGAAGCAATTCAGAGCTGAAGTGGGATCAATTGGAATCATCCAGCATATCAATTTGGTTAAACTAATTGGTTTTTGTTGTGAGAATGATAGGAGGTTGCTTGTGTACGAACACATGCCAAATCGTTCTCTTGATGCCCATTTATTTCAAAGTAATGCTACAGTCTTGACATGGAGTATTAGGTATCAAATAGCTCTCAGAGTTGCTAGAGGACTGGCCTACTTGCATGATAGTTGCCGGGTTGCATTATACATTGTGATATTAAGCCAGAGAACATACTTCTTGATGAATCATTTGTCCCTAAAATTGCAGATTTTGGGATGGCAAAGTTTATTGGAAGGGATTTTAGCCGAGTTCTCACCACAATGAGGGGAACTATAGGATATCTTGCACCTGAATGGATTAGTGGAACTGTTATTACATCAAAAGTTGATGTCTATAGCTATGGCATGGTTTTGCTGGAAATCATATCAGGAAGGAGGAACTCATGTAAAGAATTTACTACTGCTGATGATTATGTTTATTTCCCTCTAAAAGTCGCACATAAGCTACTGGAGGGGGATGTGAAAAGTTTGGTGGACCACAATTTACATGATGTCCATTTGGAGCAGGTGGAAAGAGCTTTTAAGGTTGCATGTTGGTGTATTCAAGATGATGAGTTTGATCGACCCACAATGGGTGAAGTTGTTCAATATCTTGAAGGTTTTCTTCAAGTTGACATACCCCCAATGCCAAGACTACTTCAAGCTATTGCAGGTTCACAGTCAAAATGTAAGCAAGATTTTTTTTAATGCAAAGGTCTTAATTTCAGCGCAACCTGTTGTGATCCAGTAATATAAGCAGAGTTATGTTAAGCATATGAGGTTTAGTGATGAGTACATTTTTCGTAATGCTGATAAAATTCATTGCCAGCATGCCTAACTGCATTATTATTTATATATGTGCAAGTAGTTGATGGGCACCTGGACCGAGCCTCACAAGAGGCAGGGCAACTGCAAGATACTGGAGGCAGTGCATTGCACCAGGCTGCTCACTCTGGACATGAAGATAGGTTGCTGCAATCCTAGAGCAGAGCTTCCCTTCATTGGTTGTCTAAGCCCTGAAATACCAGTGCCAATTTAGCATATGTTTTATTAAAACCGAATTTTCTGTAAGTTTATGGATTAATAAAAGGTGGTTGCATCTTTCCAAGTACTAATTATTTTCTAGTAAGTTTTGTGCCTCATGCTTACTTTGATGTTGTTTGTCATGATATGATGCAACTTCAAAAGCCATGCAGCATGAGCTATATGCAAAGTTCAAGAATTGGGATTCTTGTGCCCAATAAGCCACCAAAATTTGTGGCCATCGGCTACTAAAACTAGACGAAAAGCACAGATAGTACTAATATTGCAGTCTCAAGATGGCTGGGGAGTTTATTACTTCATTATACAACTTGCATAAACAGTTAGTTCTGTCTAGAAGCTTTTCAGCATAGTTCTATCTAGAAGCTTTTCAGCACATTAACGAGGATGTTAGTGTTAATCACGTCGCATGACATGCGTGTGTACACGGCAAGCTAATTGCAATAGGAAAGCTGATTGCAATAGGAAAAGCTATCGGCAAGCAAGACTAATTGAAATAAAATAGGAAAGCTATCAATAGGATGGTCTCTTGCCATGTATACTAATACTTGTCATGTAAATCATACCTACCATGTATACCCATTGTCCTATAAATAGAAGAGAAAACCATGAAAAGCTGCAAGTCATTGGCGCAACACCTATCCAAAGTTTGTGTTTTGCTTCTTGTTTCGGGTGATAGTGTGTGTACTATTGTGTGACAACAAGTGGTATTAGAGCCTCGTTGTGCTCGTACCTGTGAAGATCTTGCTAGATGGCTCGCAGTAGCCCTATTAGTCCAAGTCACCACCATGTCTCCAGATCCGCAATGCCAACAGTGGCGGCAACGACGCTAGCAGCATCAATGGCTGCGACGTGGTTGTACCGCAGGTGGTGAGAGACTTAGGGGCTCGGCGTAGTACCTAATGCTTGACGCAAACCAATTACAAAGACTGGGCCCTCATGATGAAGGTCATGATGTAGGCCTAAGGCTTGTAGGATGTAGTCGAGAATGACAACTCGACTTCCATGAAGATCGCACGGTGTCGTAGCTACACCGTGAGATTTTTTTTATACTCCATAGAGTTGCTCGAACGCCCATTGGTCCCCAGCACTTTATACTCGTAGGGTACATCGGGCCGCGGCCGCACTGCGTGCGATTTGTTTATTCTCCGTAGAGTTGCCTAGGACACCGTGGTTCTCGGCGCTTTATACTCTGCAGAGTACGCGAGGCCGCAACCGCTGCAGTGTGATTTTTATACTCTGTAGAGTTGCCTAGGACACCCATGGTTACGGCGCTTTATACTCTGCAAATCACATCGGGCCGCAGCCGCTGCGTGCGATTTTTATACTCCGTAGAGTTGCTCGAGACGCCCATTGGTCCCAGCTCTTTATACTCCGTAGAAGTACGCGCGGGCCACAGCCACACCATGTGATTTTTATACTATGTGGAGTTGCCCGGAATGCCCGTGATTCCCGGTGCTTTATACTCCATAGAGTACACCAGGGCCACAGCCGCACCGTGTTTTTTATACTCTGTAGAGCCACAGCCACATCATGCGATTTTTTTACTTCGTAGAGTTGCCTGGGATGTCCGTTGGTCCAAATGCTTTATACTCCACAGAGTACGCCGGGGCTACAGCCGCACCAACCAATTTTTTATACTCCGTAGAGTTGCCTGGGACGCCCGTGGTTCCTAGTGTTTTATACTCCGCAGAGTACACTAGGGCCGCAGCCGCACCGTGCAATTTTTTATAATCTGTAAAGTTGCCCGGGACGACCGTGGTTCTTGGCGCTTTATACTCTACAGAGTACGCCGGGGCCAAGGTGTTGGGCCACCCCGACAACAGGTGCATAACATCAAATAACTACTATGCAAAAACCAAAACTTTCTGTTTATCACAGAATCACTACATACTAGAGAAGTTGAGGTAGGCTTTGATGTTGGAATCGCTATCTCCACTAGGGCATGTCGAGGGGGGCTGAGGTTGGGAGGGGGAGTTGTCCTTCCCAACCTCTGCAAGCTCCTCCGTCAACACCGCTGAGGTAGTGAGTGTCGTCTTGTTTTAATTGCTGACATGAATTTGGAAACACAAATTATGAATAGTTGACACATCAAAATCCCTTTAAGTTCGCCTAATATATTAAGGAGAAGCTAAGAAGATCAAGTTAGATCAAGGCTAAGGACTTAGCATATTTAGGCTTATACGCTTTGAAAATCATACATAAGAGTAGTGTGTGAGTTAATACCCATGTGTGTGGGGTTATCAGATTTTTCCTATTATGCTAAGTGGATAGTATTCACTAAAGGTTAGATAGAGGTAGCTAGCCCATCTATTTAACGGATTATGATGAAGACTTGTAGTTAACCATCCAACCATCCTTTCTTGAGATCAAGTGTTTATGAGTTCTAAGGTTAGAGTTTGAGAGAAGTTGAGTGTTGTGATGTGCTCTCTTATCCTCCATGTGGAGTAGCTGTAAAATATTCATCCTTAAGTAGCAATATATCAATCTTTATTCGTCGCCATGAATCTCTCTTATGTTGACCGATTTGCCCTTAATTTGGTTGGTTTTTCCTCCTCTCTCTCCCCTTCTTGATCTCTCTGTGTCAATGATGTGTAATAAATAGATATAATCTCTAGAAATCAATCTCTACCCATCTAGGCACTTACATGGCAAGTTCATGAAGAAACCTGATTTTTACTCTTTTTGGCCTCTCTGAGTAATTTCTTGACCCAGCTGTTTCTACCTCAATTTGTTTGGTGTTCTAGCTTCCTGTGATATATGGAAATATATCTAAAACTATCTTGGCCATCATTCATCTGCGAGTAAGTCATATTAACCGTTATTGGTTTTGATCCTTTTTTAGTACAACCTTCCTTCAAACAAAAAAATATCAAAAATTTGGCAACAATTTTCTTGATCATTGATTGAAATAGGTTTATCACATTATATAGAAGGTGCACACCAATTTTAGAGATTTGGTTTGTGAGTTAGCTCAATTTTAGGTTTTAACCTAATTGTGGTGTAGCTGAACTTTAGGAACCAAAAGATCCTAATTTTCTCAAATTCTTTCAAGATTTTTGGTTGGCATAGGTTACTAAGGTTATGAGCTAGTCTTGGTTCAAGTTTTAAGTCTGTTGGATCTACAGATCAAAAGTTTCATGATTTATGTTTTTGAATTAGTGCTGGATTTACTGTTCACAAGCTGAAATTACTGTAGAACAGTGATTTTCAGAATTTTTGGTTCTTGATCTTCATAACTGCTCATAGCTATTGAAGTGAAAAATTAGTGAATACTTGAGAAATTTTTTAAAAAACCATTCAACCCCCTCTTGTCATATTGGTCCTCTGAAGCTATATCTACGGACATTGAGGCGATCCGATTACACATGCGGCAAATACGAACAGTTTGTACTTTCCATTGTTCTCCTAACTTGTGGTCTCAATGGCAGGGGTGGACCTAGTATTCAGGTGAGCTGCCCCGCCAGCCATACCCCCTCCCCCTTTCCCCATGGCCTAGGAGTTCTACTATCTGCCTATCTCGATGAAGAAGAAAGAAGAAGCAGCGCGCTACCGTGTGCACTAGGTTTGGAGAGATGGCTCGCTCCTTGGGCCGATATCGCATAAGGTGACCCACTAGACCAGCCCACTAAACCACCAAGGCATAGCAATTAGGGGAACTCCTATATGCCGCCAGGGCGTGGGTCTAGTGCTACCCATATGCTTGTTATTTTTTGTGTTTCAAAAAGAGAATGGGCCATGGGCTATAGGGTGGGATGCGCTTGGTTTCTTGCTACCTGTGCGACATATAGGAATCATGCAAAAATTAGACATTTACCATATGAACACCCCGTTTGACCCTAACTCATCTTGTCATTTTGGACTCTGGAGGCAAGGTTGAGGGGGAGCACGACATGGTAGCACAATGGCATCGGCGAGCTGGCAAAAAGCGAGAAAGATGTAGTGCAACCTCGAACCGATGGAGAGGCTGTTGCGGGCACTGGGCCATGGGGCATGGCTACATAGGCATCACAGCAAGGCATCAGCCGACATCAGCAAGGCAGGCAGGGAGGGAGCAAGGCAGTAAGACTGGGATCTGAATGATTTTGTTTACATGCAGATATAGATAAAGCGTACATTCATTCTTATATGTTTACATGTAAATTGGCTGTGTATATCCCTCGTGGATATAGAGGCCGGATTTTATATCCTTTATCTAAAAAAATGTTTACATGTAAATAATTTTGTTGGATTATATTTAATGCTATATGCTCTTATTAGTGTGATTGCAATATGAATTGTGCATATTTTGCTTTACTATTAGATAATTCTATTGGTACATATCATCCGACCTAAATTTTATTCCTATGTCCGTCACTCAATGGTGCTGTACCTTCTCTCTGCTCTATGGAGAAGAATCTGCTGGGTCACAATATCGAACTGGTTCTAGTGCAAGACAGCAAGGGTTTCTTGTTCCTGAGTAAATAGCAGGAGATAGCAAGGGTTTCAGAGGCTGATCAGATGATCTCTGAAAAGGCACCATACATAACAAATCATTCTCTTGATATTCATCTATTTCGGAACAGTGCTACAATCCTGAATTGGAGCACCAGGTATGGAATAGCTCTTGGAGTTGCCGGAGGCCTAGCCTACTTGCATATCAAAATGGTTCTAGTGCAAGATGGCAAGGGTTTCTTGTTCCTGAGTAAATAGTAGGAGATAGCAAGGGTTTCAGAGGCTGATCGGCTGATCTCCGAGAAGGCACCATACATGACAAATCATTCTCTTGATATTCATCTGTTTCAGAACAGTGCTACAATCCTGAATTGGAGAACCAGGTATGGAATAGCTCTTGGAGTTGCTAGAGGCCTAGCCTAGTTGCATGAGGGATGTCGAGACTGCATTATACATTGTGATATAAAGCTACAAAATATACTTCTCGATGCAATGCTCATTTCAAAAAGGGTATTGATAAACATCATCCGGATGTTTTCTTTCTAACTATCATCCAGATTTGTGACCGTTGGATTAAAGATCCAAGGGCCACAAATTCTCCCCACCCCCTCCAAAAAAATTCTCCCCCCTCTAAAAAAAGAGACTGTTGGATCTCTAATCCAACGGTCCGAAATTTGGATGATTGTTAAGAAGAAAACATCGGGTGATACCTATACACACCCTTTCAAAAATTGTCATCTTTGGGATGGCAAAGTTTTTAGGGAGGGATTTTAGCCGAGTTCGGACAACAATAAGAGGAACTACAGGATATCTCGCACCTGAATGGATTAACGGAGTGGCTATTGCACCAAAAGTTGATGTTCATGTGTTGGAATAGTCTCACATTTGTTGTGCAATGATAAAAGACCTAATTTAAAAGTGAAGAAGTCTCTCATGTCACAAGCTAGCTTTTGATAATAAGAACATCCTTACAATCCAATAAGTGATATTAGAACTTAGTTCTAACATCTCTGGCCTAATAGACATATATTGAGAGGGTTACTGGAATAGTCCCATATTGGTTGATGCGGATACAGACATGCATGTTATTTGATTAGAAAGAATTATTGAGCCATATTAAATATTGCCAGATAAACTCTAATTTTATTGGATCTTTAATTATTATACTTGGATATACAAAGCTACTACTATTTTATTTAATTATATACGGGTCTATACTCGATCTGTACAAGTCTAAAGTAAAGATACACTTGGAAGCTAGGGTTGTAAATGAGCCGAGCTCAAGCAAGCTTGGCCTTCAGGCTCGAGCTCGAGTTAGGTCCGAGCTGGACACTGGGCTCTAGCTTGGCTTGGCCTAAGCTCGAATAGGCTCAAGCTCGACTCTTTAAAGCTCAAAAATAATTAAAATAATTTATTATGCACTATTTTTCAATAATAAGATAATTTTGAGTTCAAAATCGGCTCTAGTAAACTTGATAACAATCAAAATAATTCAAACATACACTAATTTTCAACAATAAGAAAAGTTCGAGCTCGAGTAACCTCGGTGAGATACCGAGCTAATATGTATTATTTAAGTTTGAATTGAAGCTCGTGAACTATTCAAGCTTGGCTCGGTGAAGCTCACGAGCTCGAAATCAAGCTCGAGTTTGACTTGTTTAAAGTTCGAGCTGAGTTCGAATTGAGTCTAGAATGAGCCGAACTCGAGTAGCTCATAAACTTCGAGCTTTTTTACAGCCTTATTAGAAGCTATACCAAATAAGCAAGCTATAAATTCCACATTTATTTGGTAGTGCATGCATGCAGCACCATGCATGTGCAGTTGGTGGAACCTTTCCATCTGCAAGCATATTATGTACATAAGCTTATGCACATAAGGGCTCGAAACACCTCTCTTGAATGCACGTCATAATCAATGGTTCGTAATAGTACCACAATACTGACAAACGAGTACATTGATGCATTGCCAAATGGCTGGGAGGAGTATGCATGGCGTTGGATCAACAAAGAAATTCTTCTGAATAAGTGCCAGAACAGAACTCTCTGCATGGAGAAGCTTTCATTAGTTCTGCCTTAAGATGCCGCCGTATGTACCTCGGCAATTGGTAGATGTGCATGCATGCTGCGCGCTGCATGGAGAAACCGAGTCCAAGCCCAAGCCACATGATGCCTGCTGCCAATCCGCAAGGGCCATGCATGAATCAAGGAAAGAATCAGCCCATCCATCCGATTTGCATGAAGCAAGCCATGGATGCCAGGCTCTCGACCGTGAGGACCAAGCCAAGCCAAGATTGACGTGTGCAACAAAACAAGAAAGAAAGGGATCAGGGAGAAGTCACGTTGATTAAGTCACGTGGAAAACCAATAACCAATCTATTACTTCCTTTTTCTCACGGAAGCCTGCGTATCTAATTCTTTTGGCCGAATTCAACTAGAGTCGGTTTGTGTCCTAGTAGCATAAAATTACGGAAGTTTGGGTCAAGTTAGACAACCGTGAATCAATCTATTATTTTCAGAAAGAGCTATATATTTATTCTTTCTAATACTTGACACACAGTTGTAACCTCAGGATTTGGGCGTTCCCCACCACGTTGTTTCTTGTGATTCCTCGTGTTTTATAGTAAGAGTGTCACATCTATTTTGCATGGTCAAGTAGAGAAAGATCAAGCGTGTGGTTGGGCGAATTCTTTTGTCGCAGGTTGCTGCATTGAGATAGTTGTTGGCTCTATTTGTTCATCAGGTTACACGGATCCAAAGTTATTTTTGATCCTACGTCGTGAAAATCGGGTACCTCATATCATTGGTTGTAGGAGGGCAATTGACCTAATTTAAAAGTAAGGGGCTCTCTTACCTCACAAGCTAACTTTTAAGGATGAAAAAACCCTTACGATGCAACAGCAACATTATGGCTATGGGATGATGCTCTCAGAAATCACATCAGGAAGGAGGAATTCTTATGAAGGAGGAATTCTTATGAAGAATAACAGCTAGAGGTCATACTACTTATTTTCCTGTGCACGTCGCTTAGAAGCTTCTTGAGGGAGATGTTGTGAGCTTGGCGGATCACAAACTATGTGATGATTTCAATCTGAAAGAGGTTGAAATAGTTTGCAAGATTGCTTGTTGGTGCATTGACGAGTTCCAACGACCGACAATGGGTGAAGTCGTCCAGATTCTAGGGGTTATCATTGGGAGCAAGCATTCCTCAAGCATGCAGGCTATGTTCTTTTAGTCTATGGTCAATAGCTTTTGTCTTCACAATGATCTCAGATAGTGGAGGTATAGGTATGAACCGTACATATGATTTTAGACTTGAGAAGCCATTTGAAAATTTCGCTTTAAAAAATAGTCCTATTTATCTCGACTTTTAAAGAAGCCAAAAAATAAAAAAGAACAAAACTGTAATATGTTTCTCGAAAAAATGGTTAGTGTGAATGTGGATCCTAAAAGAGTGAGAAAAAGAAGGGAGCTTCATTGTGCCCTCAAAGCCTAAAATAATCTTGTTCTGCCAAATACTTGCGTCAACCTTATGCCGTCCCTCATGCACACGAAACGTATCCAGTAACCTTTTTTGGCTAATCTACTAACCAACGCAATCTATTTTTTGTTATCAACAAACAACAACGGTGGCCTAGCTGGTGTACCCCTAATTCATGAGGGCAAGTTGCTATTTATCGCTACACGACCACAAAGTGTACTTGCAAGGTTGCGTTCACCAAATATTCTTGCGTTCGCGAAGCCCTGGGGCTCTTTTTTTTTAAGATAAAGGATAGTAATATCCGGTTTCATCTATCAACCGATAGAATCAGGCCAATTATTACAAAAGGTAGCCCATAGGCTGGCACACGAGCTGTAAAAGGTTCCAACTTTACAGCAAAACACATGGATAAACAAAACGCATGTAAAGTTTTGACTAAGAAAGGCCAATAAATCTTGTTGATAACCATCCATTGGAACCGAAGAATTGCAAAGCTGACGACTCAAGATGTTGCCCGGCTAAGACCAAGTGATCCGTAGATCATCACGCGCTGCAACTTTGCCCTTTATCGGAGCCAGTGAGTTCCCCTGAATAGTACCTGCAAAAAAGATTTTGGTCTACATTTGTCAAAAACCACCTCGTTTCTTGTTATCCAAACTGCCCAACAAAGTGCCGATGCTGCTGTCAATAACAATGCGTTTTGTTTCTTATTACCCTTCTTTGACCACCCAATAAAAAGGTCATCTATACTCTGTGGAGGTGTTAGTCCGAACAGTAAATGTACCGCTCGCCACAAAAACTTGGCATAAAAACAGTCCAGGAAAAAGGTGTTGAATAGTTTCTAGAGAATGACGAAGCGATGCCGTGTCACTGTTCGATTACGCCTAACTAGGTTATCCTTAGTTAAAGTCACCCCCTTTTTAAGGTACCACAAAAATATTTTTATTTTTGAAGGAATCTTAATTTGCCAAATATCTTGTGACACTCGCACTCCATTGTTAATTAACGCAGCATACATGGATTTGACAGAGAAAATTCCTGATGAATGTAACGCCCACACAAAAACATCCCTTTCTTCACGTAAGTTCACATCCTGTAAAGAGGCAACAATTCTGTGCCAATCCCTTAGGTTTGTGCCCACTAAATTATGGCGGAATGAAATATTTAGTGGGGATGAACTAAGGATTTGTGCCACAGTGTCTTGTTTCCTTCTTATGATATTGAACAACGATGGAAATCTATCTTTTAGTGGTTTGCTCTCCAACCAAGTGTCAAACCAGAATCGGATTTGCGACCCGTCTTTCACTTTGAAGGAACCAAAACCCATGAAGGTGTCTTTTACATTCATCAAGCTTTTCCAAAAATGAGAATCTGTTGGTTTTTTAACGCAGCTCCCTAGTGTCTTATCTTTTATGTATTTATTCCTCAAAAGTTCCTACCACATGCCATCCTCATTTAACAATTTAAATAGCCATTTACTCAACAAGCATTTGTTCTGAATGTCCAAATTTTGTATGCCTAAACCACCTTGTATTTTCGGTTGGCACAAGATTTCCCATTTGGCTAGTCTATATTTTCTCTTGTGTTGGTCGTTTTGCCAATAAAATCTTGATGTAAAACAATCGATTTTTACCGAGACCCTAGCAGCTTTGTGATACTTGTGGAACATCGTAGAACATGTTGAGAAACCATCGCTGACGATCAGATCGATCGATTCTTTTAATATGTAAAAACAGATCAATCATAAAAGACGCAAATAGTAGATTGAAATATAGAGATAGAGAGAACTCATATTCTTTCGTTATTGCTTTCTTTTCTTATGTGTGTATAAAATAGCCAATGGGGCTCCCTATTTATAGTCTAGTGATGAGATGCCCACCATGGGCCAAGGCTTCAAGCTCAGGCCTAGGTTTCCCAATACTCCCCTTGGGCACTCATCTAACATGTTCATGCCTCATCAAAACTCCATAAAAACCCGGTAAAAAATTTGGAGAAAGAGTACATGATACATGTTATGTTGTATTGCACGAATTGCTTCATTAAAAACCTTGGCCGAGAAACTTTAGGAAAACTCGTCAAGGAAAAAGAGTACAATCCATCCAATTTCATTTAATCGATAGGATTTATTCTTTGGGTACTCGATCTTCATGATCAAGTTTTAATAACGAACTTGAGAAAAATCTCCCCCTGAATTTTGCACTCCTCTAAGTCTCATCATTCCAATTCCTTGTATGCATATTTCAAAACTAGATGCTACGAGTGACTTAGTGAATAAATCTGCAAGATTTTCTCATTACTTGGCATGCAGTACCTTAAATTTGTCCATCTTTTGCAATTCATGAGTATAGAAGAACTTAGGATTAATATGCTTTATGAGATGACTCTTCACGTAGCCGTCTGCGCTTGTGCAACACAAAGCGCATTATCTTCATAGATAATTGTGGAAGCTTACATAATATTCATCCCACATGACTACTGGATGTGGTGAATCATTCGTCGAGCCAAACACATTCTTGTGCAGCAAATGCAGTACTATAATTTCGAGCGGTTTGTTGAAGTCGTTATAAGACTTTGCTTAAACGATTTCCATGAAACTGCAGTTCCACCACACAGGAATACATGGCCTGTTTATGACCTTGCGGTATGCAGGTCTAACAGGTACCCAGCATCTGCATAGCTAGTCATATTCAAATATTGATTCTTTCTGTAGAATAACCCAAGGTCCTTACTTCCTTGGAGATATTGGAAGATGTCCTTTATTCCCTACCAATGTCTTTTGGTAGGTTGTACACTATACTTTGCTAATAGGCTTACCATAAATACAATGTCCGGTCTAGTGCAGTTCGCTAAATAAATAAGTGCTCCTACTGCACTTCAGTATGAGAATACCAGTCCCAGGATTTCCTCCTCCTCTTCCCTAGGTCGGTATGGATCTTTTTCTGTTATAAAGATCTCCCAATTATCGGTACTTTCGATGGGTATGCCTTCTCAAAGCCAAACCTTTCTAACACCTTCAGGTATAGGTTGGTGATGTACTAATATTCCTTCAGGACATGCTCGAGTGTAGGCGTAAGTAGTATTTGGTTTTACCCAAAATCTTTCATTTCAAATTCTGATTCTAGGTAAGAACTTGCTTCTTTTATGTCTTCCATGGTCCCGATGATATTCAGATCATCTACATATACTGATATTATACAAAATCCATTTTGGAATCGTCGTATAAATACATAGGGATAATCTTTATTGTTCGTGTAGCTTTTCTTGCATAGAAAGTCGCTTAAGCGATTATACCAAATCCTACCTGATTGCTTAAGTCCGTATAGTGATTTTTTGAGTTTCACACTGTATAGATTTCTGTTTACTTTGTCTTGGTTCGGGACGGGGATACCTTCAGGTACCTTCATATAAATTTCCAAATCCAAGTTTCCATAAAGGTATGCAGTTACCACATCCATCAATTTCATTTTTAAGTTCAGATTTACTGCCATTGAGATTAAGTATCTAAAGGTGACTCCACTCATGACTGGGGAGTATGTTTCTTCATAATCAACTCCTAGACGTTGAGTAAAACCTTGTGCAACAAACCTTACTTTATATCTTACAACTTCATTTCTTTCATTTCTCTTTTGAACAAATACCCACTTGTGCTCTCTGAGGTGCACATGGGGAGGTGTGCGACTTCTGAGCACAAACATCTCTCTTTTGTTCAGAGATAATAATTCAGTTTCTATTGCCTTCTTTCAATCTTCCCAATCTGATCTTTTCTTACATTTAGCAAGCGATGTAGACTCCGGATCAAGATCGATGATTGTGGCAATTTTCTTTGTAAAGTAGATATCGACATTGGCTGTTGTCCTAATCATGAATTCTCCCGTGTGCACATAGTTTATAGATATTTCATCATGAGTTGATTCTTCTTGTGCTTCTACTTGCTCACCGCTCCTTCCAGTTGCAGCGACAAGTCCCTTTAGATTTTTCAACTCCGATGTATACGCACACATCCATGCTGATTTCTCCCTCCATGGGAATGTTCAGATCCTGCATGCCCTTTTCTGAAGGTGTCATGCTGGTGTCAGGTCTCAACTGGCTCCCCTTCTGGTTCTAGACTACTTCAGTGATCAGCTGTGTCAAGTCCTTCTTATCCTTTTTCATCAATCATCAATGATCTTCTAGACTTCTCTATTTGTTTCACTAGTGCGCAGGCCGTGCGAGGCCGTGTGCGGCGCGGGAGCCGAGGCAGCGATACGAGCAGCTGTGCGGGCCGTGTGTGGCACGGGAGCCGAGGCGGCGATGCGGGCGGTCGTGTGGGGCCATGAGCGGCGCGGGGACCGAGACGACGGTCCAGCGCGGGCAGCCTCGGGTGGCGGCCGAGCGCAGCTTCGGGTGGCGCTCACGCTTGGCGGCAGCTGCGCGTGGGGAGGACGGCGGTCGGTAGTGGCTTCAGGCAGCTCTCACACTCGGTGGTGCGCGTGACGGCTATACGGGGCAGCATCACGTGCAAGTTTTTTCTTTTTTCTAATCTGCAATGCAAACATCATCTACTCTTTCATGTAATCTACTGATCGACATTGTGCCATCGACTTCAAGTCTTCTCGCGGTATATTAGAGTGGATTTGCATCGCAAAAAATAATTTAGAAAGCAAAATCTGCATAATTTAAAGCAATCTAGATGTGGACGATTCAATCTACTAATGCTTCGACAATTACCTTTCGATACACCGGAGCGATTCGTGCTGATAACGTGTTGAGGAACCGTCGCTGGCGACTAATCTGATCGATTCCTCTGCTATCTAAAGACAGATTAAACACAGAAGACACAAATAGTAAATTGAAACACAGAGATAGGGAGAGCTCCTATTCTTTCTTTATTGCTTACTTTTCTCATGTGTGTACAAAATAGCCAATGGGAATCTCTATTTATAGCCTAGTGGTGAGGTGCCCACCAGGGGCCAAGGCTTCAAACCTAGGTCTAAGTTTCCCAACAAAACAAACACAAGAGCATATTCATCTAAAAAGAGAGAGAAAGAAACAAGAGCATAGGGTCATAGGGACGATGAAACCTTACCACAGGGAGATTCCACCGTGTAATTCTATCTGTCCCCAGCGGTGGCAGCGCGGCGGGTGGCGACGGCCCGTCGTTCGCTGTGCATGCAAAGCGGCTTTCGCTGGCGAGAGGAGAGTCCAGCAGTCCACTGTTCCACTTCCATTCTTGGATTGGGGATCTAGGATTGTGGATTGGTCTTCCATCTTCTAGGCCAAGACAGGCCCAACGTCTAGTTTCTTGGGCCTCGAATAGGATTATTTCTTATTGCCCAATATTGTCCGATCTAGATCTATACCATGGGCAGGCCCAACTATGCAGGATAGTTTTATCAACCATAACATATTACCTTAGGTGTGCAACTAAGTGATTATCACAAAACCTGATGGACCATGTGGAGGTGACCACATGTGAATGATGAGTAATTGACAGTGGTTTAGTTTAGTCGAGTTTGGTTTGAGTGATTTGGACCATGTCATTGCGTGGTGCGACGGACTCGGTCGTTTTGGTCAAACTTGGTCATTTGGGCTTAGGATGCATATTCTAATGCTTTGACAGCTTGGACTTCATCGTGGTAAGTGTGATGGAAATTACGCTTTCATGTGTCGGCGGTGCTATTTGGCGTGTTTCTTGTGCGTGTGGCTGCGGGGCGCCGAGTGGAGTCGTGGCGAGACATGGTGGACGGACTAGGCGCGGTGGCGCTGAGGTCGAACGGTCGGATGTGTCGAAGACAGCGTGGACTCGAGGTGGTTGCGGCGTGCGAGGCAAGGAAGCGCGGAAGCTTCCGGAAGGTGCGGGAGGCGAATCGGGAAATTCGCGAGGCTGCACAAGCGGAGCGGCGCCGTTGGATTTAGCAGTGTAGCGGGCGGAGACCCGTTAGCCAAGGCTATAAAAGGAGAGGAGGGCTGCATGCCCACTTGAGCATTTTGGAGGGAATTGGGGTTAGCTCTAGTCAAAAAGGCTTTAGGAGTTGGTTTTCCTTTAGTCTTTAGTGGTTGGAGAGGCAGAGTTTGGTGCTCCCTCTGTCCCCTACGATGTCTTCTAGGTGGTAGAGCAGTGTGGTTTATCCCTTCAAGCATTCATAGTTGAGGTGGAGAGAAGGAGAGGAGAGGATGAGTTGAGAGTCATGTAATCATTCACGGTGCTAATGTACATGCGTATCGTGACTCCTTTGTGTTCCATTTGATCCAAGAAATGAAATCTCTGAAGTTATTTTCTGTTCTTGGTCTCAGTTCTTTGATGCCCTCTTTACGTGATTTGTGACTTTTTGATTTTCGAGTTCTTGCTTGCTTTGGGAAGTGCCAAAATGGGTTGCTCTGTGATGGGTTAGTGCTTCAAGATCATTTGATCGAGTTTCCTAGAGCAAACTTCATTTAATCCTCAATTCTCAATTTTGGCCTTCTCTGTTAGTCAATTGCAATTTCTAGGGTTTTGTTGAATTCTTGTTCCACTTGGCAAAATGGCTTGAAACTTGGTTTCTAGAATCCTGAGACTATCAATTAGTCTTCCTCAAAGTTTCATTGCGGAGGATCAAGGATTTGTGAGATATTTAGATTTTGGTTTCTTTCTGAAGCTTGTCAAGTTTTCTAGGTTTTGAGTTAACTCTTGATTCCCTTCTTGGCTTGAGCTGATATCAGTGCAGGAGGTCCCCTTACTATTGCTAACATATCCCTAAAGTTTCAGTGCCAAAGGATCAAGGGTTTGGGAGGAATTGATTTTCTTGTGTTGCCTCTGTATTTTCAGGTTATTGGGTATAATCTGAATTTTGTGGTGTTAAGTTGGTTTCCCTTACCTCCCTTTCCTCCCTTGCTATTTAGGTTATTGTTGTGTAGCTCTGGAGTGAAAAAGTTGGGTTCAAAGGCCTCAATTCTTCAGTTTTGGAAGTTCTGAAACTATTTACTGTGTGCTGAAAACTGCAGTCCATTGTGCTGAAAAATAGCAGCTGTGTCTTGCTGAAATCTGCAGTGCTTTGTGCTGAAAACAGCAGCTACTTCTTGCTGAAAACAGAAGCTCTGTTTGCTGAAAAACTGCAGCTATTCTTGCTGAAAACAGCAGCTCTGTTTGCTGAAAAACTGCAGCTATTCTTGCTGAAAACAGCAGCTCAGTTTGCTGAAAATCTGCAGCTCTTTTTGCTGAAAATCAGCAGCCCTTCTTGCTGAAAACTGCATGTTGTTTACTGCCTTTATCCCTCTTTTGTGCTTCTCGGGTTGTTGTTTTTCTCTGAACTTTTCGAGGTTTTCGCGAATTCTTGGGGCGATTTTGAAGCGGCGACATTCACCCCCTCTGTCGCCATTTCGGTCCTACAATTGGTATCGAGCCGATTAGCTCTAATCTATAGATCTTAACGGTCTCAAGAGCCATGGCGACGGACAAGTACTCGACCAAGCTGCCCGTTTCGATGGCATCGATTACCTTCGGAAGAGCCGAATGGAGACATACATCCAGGCCGGAGTGCGCCATCGGCGCAAGGTCAAGGTCGGTTTCTTTGTTCTGCCGATGAGAACATCAATGCGGGAACATGGCTGATGTTGAGGCAAATGCTAAGGCGAGAACATCATTATCCAGGGCTGAGTCGCGATGAGTTCGACCGCATCTCTCATCTCTCGCCCGCCGATATCCGGGAGACCCTCGATGCATACCATGAGGCACCACCCGATTAAGGCGGTGCGACGAGACCGATTCAGCGTGAGTACAACAAGTTCGAGATGCTTGCGGTGAGTCGTTAGATGAGTGTTTTGCGCGATTTCACAAGATCTGAGCAATCTCGAGCCGTCGGTCTCACATACTCCGACTCGGATAATGCTCGTCAAATGCTCACTGCACTTGATCTGCGTGTTTGGGAGATGAAGGTGACCACCATCAAAGACACGACAGACCTCTCGACCCTGACTCTTGACGCGCTGTACTCGCGCCTCAAGACTCACGAGATTGACGTTGTCTCTCGTCGGTCGAAGTCACAGTCGATGGCCTTGGTCACCGATCCCGTTTCTTCTTCAGGGCCTTCTTCTGATTTTTCTTGTGGTTTCTCCTTGCTGCTCTCGTGACATAGCGATGATCGATTAGAGCAGCTTGCGGATGATCGGTGGCCCTCCTAGCGAAGGTTTTCCCATGCCTACAAGGGTAGGAGAGACAGAAGAGAGGAGGACCCGTGATTTGCTTTGAGTGTGGTGGCCCCAACCACATTGGGCAACCGCCCCAAGGCGGAGAAGGGCAAGAACGACTACGGCGGTTCGGGCAAAACGACTACACCGACAAGAACGCAACAAGAAGCCTCCAGCTCGGGCGCGGGAAAGAAGAAGTTCCGCAACCGGGAAGGCCAAGAAGCTCTTCCACCGCGTCCTCACGCTTTCGGCGACCTCGACCTCAGCGAGGTGGAGGGATGGAGCGACGACGATGGGACCGGTGACCAAGAGCCCAAGGATGGCGGCGGCGACTTCTCGGCATGTGCTTCATGGCCTCGAAGGCGAACTCGGCGACAGGTGTACTCAGACTCGGATGAGGTACTCCTTCTTATGACCAGCTTAATCATGCTTTTCTTAAGCTAGGTGGTTTTCATGCGAGCTAAGGCTAGGTGTGCCGAGTTAGAGAAGGAAATAGATAGTTGTCACTAGAGATTATTGCTCTTACATCGATCCTCCTAGTGATTGTGATACATGCTCGCTTTCTTTGGTTGATACGGAAAAATTAAGGACTTCGCATGATAGTCTGTCCTCTGAGCTTGATCTTGTTAAGGTGGAGAACATTAGTCATTGGCTGAACTAGAGATGAGTAGGATTACTCCTATTTCATCTGCTCTGTTGAGACTAGTGCTTGCACCTCATGTGAGGATAAGGACAATGCTTTTAGAGGTCTGTATACCATGTTGCTTGATCTGCCCGAGTCTTGTGAAAATTGCAATAACTTGAAGATGAACCTAAAGCAGGCGGATGACAAAATATCTGAGTTGTATGCTTGGTTGTGTGAGCAGTTCCTTCATGCTCAAATTGTCCTAGATTAATCTTTGAACTTGAATCTGTTTCCAAGCGGTTTCAAGAAATGATTGATCACAATAAAAAGCGGCTAATTATGCTTCTAAGGACCTGTTAGCTCACCATGCAAAAATTGTGAACAACTAAAAATTGACTTGATTGCTTTGGATGAGAAATGTGTGAAGCTAACTAAGGACTTACTAGAGAAGCCACAATCTGTTGTGATGTGATTCTTTGAGGAGGAGAAGCCCGGGGTAAGGTAGAGACGCCTAGCGACGCGAACCAACTTTGCTAGCGATGGGACTGTCCATTACGAGTCGGGTGTGCGTGCACAAGCCATTCGTTCCTCTCTTTGTTGGTTCTTCATCTGCTCCCTTACCCCTGCTGTTCCTCTTCTCCCTGCTCTTCTTGTGCCTCTCTCTTTGGGAGTGTCGGTATCTTATGAACACTCTCGAGAGATTTGTAGGTGGCAAGAAGAAGCTCAATCTTATTCTAGACCAATCCAAGATTTGCAAGTTCAATCAAGGTCTATGATATGACTTTTATGAGGATATGAGGAAGCATCCTCCTGCTATTCTTCGGCCCATAGTAGGAGGTGTGATCGAAGTAGAGCCCAGATCTGATGAGGTCAAATTCAAATCAGCGGGCTTTGTTCAAGGGATTTCGGCGATGGGTGAGTCCACTGCAGCTTGCCTCTCGGAAGGCGAAGCCATCTCATGCTACTTCACCTCTCGAAGGCTAAGTATCATTGCACCTTCTGTCGGAAGGATGGACATCGATCGACCGATGCTTCAGCGTCGGATCGCCGCAGAAAGACCGTCTTTGCAGCTCTTAGGCGCATTCGTGGTCAGCCCGAGTTTGAGTGCACCTAATACCAACACGAGGTCTAGGGTTGTTTCGGTGATGGGTTTGGGCAGCATCGAGGACTTGGTTTTTCGAGTCTTCGTCTTTCATCCTCATGCTGCTCCTAGTCGTGACTTCCGCCGTCGAGAGGTACATCTCGTCTCCCCGTCGAGACGATTACCTCTGGCGTGATCGGCGTGTTGCGGTGTTCGACTCGCTCTTCCGTAGCGATCGGACCCGCGCGGCTGTGTCTGCTCACGGACCTTCGCTTCTTTGAGTCACGAGAGCGTAGGGTACATAGAGGTCAGTCGTGCTTGACGACTTCATCTGCTCGACGTGCTGTTCAGTATTGGGTGCCAAAATCATTCCTGATTTACCCTAGTACTGAGACTTTACTCTCTGTTTGACTCAGGTTCGCCGGGTAGGGAAGGAGAAGGTTTGGCTTGTAGACTCCGGTTGTTCTCGTCATATGACCGGAGACTCCCGTTGGTTCTCCTCCCTTGCCCGTGCTCCAGGTGATGAGACGATCACCTTTGGAGATGCTTCTTCTGGGCGCGTCATCGCCAAAGGTACTGTGCGCATTAATGCATCTTTTATTCTTAAGAATGTTGCCTTAGTTAGTAAGCTGCAATACAATTTGCTCTCCGTTTCTCAGCTTACCGATGACGGTTTCGAGGTGAGCTTTAAGAAAAATGCTTGCAAAATTCTTGATTCTTCGGGTAGTCTTGTTTGCGGGATTTCTCGTTTTGGGAGGATCTTTCGTGCTGATTTCTCTGAGTCTTCTGGTGATCCTCTCCGGTGTTTAGTTGCTGCTGAGTCCCGCGACTTGACTTTCTGGCATAGGAGACTTGGTCATATAGGATTTGACCATTTGACCCGAGTTAAGCGCCACGATCTCATTCGTGGTGCGCGAAGCTCAAGATGGTCAAAGATCTGGTTTGTGCTCCATGCCGCACGGCAAGATGGTTGCCGCTTCACATCCTCGGTCCATCGTGACCATGACCGATGCGGGACAACTGCTCCATATGGACCTTTGTTGGACCACTCGAGTGCGATCGGCCGGAGGAAGTGGTATGTCCTTGTCGTGGTCGATGACTATTCGAGGTTTTCTTGGGTGTTTTTCTTAGCCTCGCGAGATGAGACATTTTCACATTTCGAGGTCTTTTAGTAGGCTTTCGCCGAGCTCCCGGGTGCCTTACGAGCGATCCGCGATGACAATGGCACGGAGTTCAAGAATTCCTACTTTGAGAGGTTTTGTGATGAGACAGGTGTAGAGCATCGATTCTCTTCTCCGCACGTCCCACAACAAAATGGCGTTGTGGAAAGGAAGAACCGTACCTTGGTCGAGATGGCCGGACGATGCTTGATGAGTACTCTACACCGCGGAAGTTTTGGGTGAAGCCATTGCGACCGCGTGCCATGTTTGAATCGAGTTTTCTTGGGCACACTTGCACCGCACTTCTTATGAGTTGAGATATGGCGAAAGCCAGCGTCTCTCATTTTCGTGTGTTTGGTTGCAAGTGCTTTATTTTGAAGTCGGGAACCTAGACAAGTTCGAGTCACGCTCTTGTGATGGTATCTTTCTAGGTTACTCGTCTTCTTCAGCGGGCTTATCGGGTTTGGAAGCTGCGAGTCTAGCAAGTTGGCAGAGACTGTGAGGTGACCTTCGACGAGGCGGTCCGGGACTAGGCCCGATATCTCGAGTTCTTTAGAGCGATCCGAGACCATCTTCGTGGATGACGAGGACGATGGAGATGAGGTTGTCTACCCGATCCGGTCCTTATCCACCCCTTGAGGTGCCGTCTTCCACCGCACCTCCAGGTGACCAGCCTATGCCTTCTGCTTCCTCTGGAGCTAGTGGCTCTGTTCCTACCTCGTCAGCCCACGAGGTAGAGGCCACTTCTTCATCTCATCCTGGACCTCCCCGACATATCCAGAAAAGGCATCCTTCTGAGCAAATGATTGGAGACCTGTTCGAGCGTGTTACCCGCTCAAAATCTGGCTTATCTCAATTCTGTCTCCATTCTGCTTTCATTGCCTCCTTTGAGCCCAAGGATATTTCTCATGCTCTTTCTGATGAGTCTTGGGTCAATGCCATGCATGAGGAGCTAGAAAACTTCGAGAGAAACAAGGTATGGTCGCTTGTCGAGCCCCGCGAGTCACAATATCATTGGGACTAAGTGGGTGTTTAAAACAAGCAGAGCGAGGATGGAGTGGTTATTGAAACAAGACTAGACGGTAGCTCGGGGTTCTCCCGGGTTGAGGGTCTAGATTTCGAGGAGACCTTTGCCCTGTAGCTCGACTTGAGGCCATTAGAATTCGCTTGCCTTTGCGGCTTCTAAGGGTTTCAAGCTGTACGGATGGACGTCAAGAGTGCCTTCCTTAATGGGTTCATTGAGGAAGAAGTCTATGTCGAGCGACCTCTGGTTTGAAAACCCCAAATACCCTAACCATGTCTTCAAGCTTTCCAAAGCGTTATATGGACTTAAGCAGGCCCCGAGAGCTTGGTATGAGAGGCTTAAGTCCTACTTGTTGAGTCATGGTTTCGAGATGGGTAGAGTAGACAAGACCTTGTTCATTCGCCGACATGGAAATGACTTTACGCTCGTCGGATCTATGTCGATGACATCATCTTTGGCGGCTCCTCGCATGCTCTCGTTTCCCAGTTTTTCGATGACATGAGCTCGGAGTTTGAGATGAGCATGATGGGAGAGTTGAGCTTCTTCCTTGGCTTCCAAATTAAGCAGACTCGGGAGGGTACCTTCTTGCATCAAGGCAAGTACACTCGAGACCTCCTGAAGCGCTTCGATATGAGTGATGGTAAGCCGGTGTCCACTCCAATGGCTATCTCAGCTTCACTCGACCCAGATGAGGATGGCGAGCCAGTTGATCAGAAGGAGTATAGGAGTATGATCGGCTCCCTCTTGTACCTCACTGCCTCGAGACCGGACATACACTTTGCTGTGTGTCTTTGTGCTCGGTTTCAGCTTCTCCTCGCGTATCTCACCGCCAGCGGTGAAACGCATTCTTTGTACCTTGAGCTACCATTGACTATGGTATCTGGTACTCTTCCTCGTCCTGTCTTTCCTTAAGAGCCTTTTCGGATGCAGACTTTGCCGGCTGTAGGATAGATAGAAAGAGCACTTCTGGCACTTGCCAATTCATTGGCACTTCTCGTCTCTTGGTCTTCTAGGAAGCGATCCGGTGTTGCTGATCCACTGCAGAGGCCGAGTATGTTCTGCAGCCAGCTGCTGCAGTTAGGTACTCTGGATGGCTTCGACCCTGCGGGACTTTGGGTTAGTTATCGACAGTGTTCCACTCTTTTGTGATAATACTTCTGCGATTAACATTGCTAAGAACCCAGTGCAACACTCTCGGACCAAGCACATCGATATCCGTTATCACTTCCTTAGAGACCATGTAGAGAAGGGCGATATAGTGCTCCAGTTTGTGGAGAGTGACCACCAGTTGGCTGATATCTTCACCAAGCCATTGGATAGTTCGAGGTTTTCAGCTCTGCGGGGAGAGCTTGGGGTGGTTTGTCCTCATGGACTGTAGCGAGGGGGGTTTTGGGCTTTACTGCTTTACTATATTATTTATGCTCTTACTCCTTGCTGTTTGCATTGCATTTTGGGTGCTTTTAGGATTAGTCCTCCTAGCATAGATTAGAGTGCTTCTCTCGTCTAGTTGCTTAGACTTCTGCTCTTATCTTGTGATTCCAGGATCCTGCGTAGTAGCTGTTTCTTATCTCACTAGGTTGAGCTCACTCACTGCTTGTAGGTTCTGGCGAGGGTTGGGCCACCCTCGGGTAGACAGGGTACGTGTTTGCTCTCTAGTGCGTGTGCTAGATGGTCGGTGATAGTCCCGAGTCATATGGGGTAGATGAGAGTGCATGCGAGCCATCGCATCTTCTACATCTTATCTATGCTTTAAGGACTACCCGTTTGGATTTTCTTTGCCGACTTCTCGTTTCTTGTTTTGGTTGGGAGTTCATTTGGGAGCTTCGAGCTTAATATTGACATAACTCAACTTGAACTAAAAGTTGCATCTAATGTTGAGGAGCTGGATTTTCGCATTTCTAGCATTCTCCATTGTAAATACCTACATTGAGCCCTGATTTTTATCCTATTATGACATGCTTACAATGCTTTACACCTTGCCATGATTTATGCTTCATTTGCTAGATTTATCATGACTTCATATGTATAGACTAGCCTTTGCCTTGATAAGTTAATTAAACTTGCTCAACTTGAATTAAAACTTGTCATGCTCACATTTGAGTCTAGTCTTGCTTTAGCGATCCTTTTATGATTCATGCCATGTCACATAGGCTAAGTTGAGCGTTGAATCTCTATTGAGCCTTAGATTGAGCTATTTTAGTCTCTTGATGATGCATGAGTTAGTACAACATCTTAAAAAGCAAAAAGATCTCTTTTTGTGCGAAAAAATTGATTCCACCAATTCTCTCCTATGAGACGGCTTGCCATTGCACTTGGCATGAACTTAGGGGGAGTTTTGGATGACCTAGACTATCTTCTTAAGCTTATCGCTTGGAGTAGTCGCATAAGGCTTGAGGTCTAGCACATGATAAAACAAAATCTGGTTGGCAACAACCATGAATTTCAAAAGAAAATTTGTCATTTGTGCTCAAATTTGCTTAAGCTTCCAAAAGAACTAAGTACTTAATCAATGTTTCATTCTTGAGCTTATAGCATTCTCTTTGGACTCTATTTGAGCTTCAGAGTTACGCTTAGCTTATTGACATGGCTGCATCATCCTTGGATGTCTCTAGCTAGACTTTGCTCTTTGATGACTTGACTTGCTCACATAATGCACCTCATTTTCAGATTGTCATCTATGTGCTCTAGCTGGCTTATATATATGTTGTCATGATCTAGATAGCGTTTATTCAGTTATGCCTTGGTGTAGTACTTGTTGGTCGTATTGGATAATTCTCATGGCTCTAAATGCTTAGAATAATCAAACTTCAGCCATTTCATCCTTTGGCATGTCATATTCTCGCCTTTGCATTCTTGATGTGTTTATTGCCAAAAGGGGGAGAATAGAGTAGAAAAAGCTAGTTGGGATCATTTTAGACCTTTGGAGAACAATTTGCTCTTTCAGTTGCTGCTCTAGTGTTCCTTCTGTCGACATGGTCATTACCATGTTGGATTCTTCAAACTCAAACTCAACTTTGCGTTTTTTCGGGGTTTGTCAATATACTCATCAAGGGGGAGATTGATGGACCATGTGGAGGTGACCACATGTGAATGATGAGTAATTGTGATGGTTTAGTTTAGTCGAGTTTGGTTTGAGTGATTTGGACCATGTCGTTGCGTGGTGCGACGGACTCGGTCGTTTTGGTCAAACTTGGTCATTTGGGCTTAGGATGCATATTCTAATGCTTTGACAGGCTTGGACTTCATCTGTGGTAAGTGTGATGGAAATTACGCTTTCATGTGTCGGCGGTGCTATTTGGCGTGTTTCTTGTGCGTGTGGTGCGGGGCGTCGAGTGGAGTCGTGGCGAGACACGGTGGACCGGACTAGGCGCGGTGGCGCTGAGGTCGAATGGTCGGATGTGTCGAAGGCGACGTGGACTCGAGGTGGTTGCGGCGTGCGAGGCAAGGAAGCACGGAAGCTTCCGGAAGGTGCGGGAGGCGAATCGGAAATTCGCGAGGCTGCACTGGCGGGAGCGGCGCCGTTGGATTTAGCAGTGTAACGGGCGGAGACCCGTTAGCCAAGGCTATAAAAGGAGAGGAGGGCTGCATGCCCACTTGAGCATTTTGGAGGAATTGGGGTTAGCTCTAGTCAAAAGAGGCTTTAGGAGTTGGTTTTCCTTTAGTCTTTAGTGGTTGGAGAGGCAGAGTTTGGTGCTCCTCTGTCCCCTACGATGTCTTCTAGGTGGTAGAGCAGTGTGGTTTATCCTTCAAGCATTCATGGTTGAGGTGGAGAGAAGGAGAGGGAGAGGATGAGTTGAGAGTCATGTAATCATTCCTGGTGCTAATGTACATGCGTATCGTGACTCCTTTGTGTTCCATTTGATCCAAGAAATGAAATCTCTGAAGTTATTTTCTGTTCTTGGTCTCAGTTCTTTGATGCCCTCTTTCTGTGATTTGTGACTTTTTGATTTTCGAGTTCTTGCTTGCTGGGAAGTGCCAAAATGGGTTGCTCTGTGATGGGTTAGTGCTTCAAGATCATTTGATCGAGTTTCCCTAGAGCAAACTTCATTTAATCCTCAATTCTCAATTTTGGCCTTCTCTGTTCGTCAATTGCAATTTCTAGGGTTTTGTTGAATTCTTGTTCCACTTGGCAAAATGGCTTGAAACTTGGTTTCTAGAATCCTGAGACTATCAATTAGTCTTCCTCAAAGTTTCATTGCCAGAGGATCAAGGATTTGTGAGATATTTAGATTTTGGTTTCTTTCCTGAAGCTTGTCAAGTTTTTCTAGGTTTTGAGTTAACTCTTGATTCCCTTCTTGGCTTGAGCTGATATCTGTGCAGGAGGTCCCCTTACTATTGCTAATATATCCCCGAGTTTCAGTGCCAAAGGATCAAGGGTTTGGGAGGAATTGATTTTCTTGTGTTGCCTCTGTATTTTCAGGTTATTGGGTATAATCTGAATTTTGTGGTGTTAAGTTGGTTTCCTTGCCTCCTTGCTATTTAGGTTATTGTTGTGTAGCTCTGGGTGAAAAGTTGGGTTCAAAGGCCTCAATTCTTCAGTTTTGGAAGTTCTGAAACTATTTCTGTGTGCTGAAAACTGCAGTCCATTGTGCTGAAAAATAGCAGCTGTGTCTTGCTGAAATCTGCAGTGCTTTGTGCTGAAAACAGCAGCTACTTCTTGCTGAAAACAGCAGCTCTGTTTGCTGAAAAACTGCAGCTATTCTTGCTGAAAACAGCAGCTCTGTTTGCTGAAAAACTGCAGCTATTCTTGCTGAAAACAGCAGCTCAGTTTGCTGAAAATCTGCAGCTCTTTTTGCTGAAAATCAGCAGCCCTTCTTGCTGAAAACTGCATGTTGTTTACTGCCTTTATCCCTCTTTTTGTGCTTCTCTGGGTTGTTGTTTTTCTCTGAACTTTTCTGAGGTTTTCGCGAATTCTTGGGGGCGATTTTGAAGCGAGCGACATTCACCCCCCTCTGTCGCCATTTCGGTCCTACAATTGGTATCAGAGCCGGTTAGCTCTAATCTATATATCTTAACCGGTCTCAAGAGCCATGGCGACGGACAAGTACTCGACCAAGCCGCCCGTTTTCGATGGCATCGATTACCCATACGGAAGAGCGAATGGAGACATACATCCAGGCCCGAGTGCGCCATCGGCGCAAGGTCAAGGTCCGGTTTCTTTGTTCTGCCGATGAGAACATCAATGCCGGGAACATGGCTGATGTTGAGGCAAATGCTAAGGCAAGGAACATCATTATCCAGGGCCTGAGTCGCAGTGAGTTCGACCGCATCTCTCATCTCTCGTCCGCCTTCGATATCTGGGAGACCCTCGATGCATACCATGAGGCACCACCGATTAAGGCGGTCGCGACGAGGACCGATTCAAGCGTGAGTACAACAAGTTCGAGATGCTTGCTGGTGAGTCGTTAGATGAGTGTTTTGCGCGATTTCACAAGATCCTGAGCAATCTCCGAGCCGTCGGTCTCACATACTCCGACTCGGATAATGCTCGTCAAATGCTCACTACACTTGATCTGCGTGTTTGGGAGATGAAGGTGACCACCATCAAAGACACGGCAGACCTCTCGACCACGACTCTTGGCGCTGCGTACTCGCGCCTCAAGACTCACGAGATTGATGTTGTCTCTCGTCGGTCGAAGTCACGATCGATGGCCTTGGTCACCGATCCGTTTCTTCTTAGGGCCTTCTTCGATTTTTCTTGTGGTTTCTCCTTGCTGCTCGTGACATAGCGATGATCGGTTAGAGCGACTTGCGGATGATCGGTGGCCTTCCTAGCAGAAGGTTTCCCATGCCTACAAGGGTAGGAGAGCGAAAGAGAGGAGGACCCGTGATTTGCTTTGAGTGTGGTGGCCCCAACCACATTCGGCAAAGCGCCCCAAGCCGGAGAAGGGCAAGAACGACTACGGCGGTTCGGGCAAAACGACTACACCGACAAGAACCGCAACAAGAAGCCTCCGGCTCGAGGCGGCGGAAAGAAGAAGTTCCGCAACCGGGAAGGCCAAGAAGCTCTTCCACCGCGTCCTCACGCTTTCGGCGACCTCGACCTCGGCGAGGTGGAGGGATGGAGCGACGACGATGGGACCGGTGACCAAGAGCCCAAGGATGGCGGCGGCGACTTCTCGGCATGTGCTTCATGGCCTCGAAGAGCGAACTTCGGCGACGAGCTGTACTCAGACTCGGATGAGGTACTCCTTCTTATGACCAGCTTAATCATGCTTTTCTTAAGCTAGGTGGTTTTCATGCGAGCTAAGGCTAGGTGTGCCGAGTTAGAGAAGGAAATAGATAGTGTCACTAGAGATTATTGCTCTTACATCCGATCCTCCTAGTGATTGTGATACATGCTCTGCTTTCTTTGGTTGATACGGAAAAATTAAGGACTTCGCATGATAGTCGTCCTCTGAGCTTGATCTTTGTTAAGGTGGAGAACATTAGTCATTGGCTGAACTAGAGATGAGTAGGATTACTCCTATTTCATCTGCTCTGTTGAGACTAGTGCTTGCACCTCATGTGAGGATAAGGATAATGCTTTTAGAGGTCTGCATATACCATGTTGCTTGATCTGCCCGAGTCTTGTGAAAATTGTAATAACTTGAAGATGAACCTAAAGCAGGCGGATGACAAAATATCCGAGTTGTATGCTTGGTTGTGTGAGCAGTTCCTTCATGCTCAAATTGTCCTAGATTAAGCTGCTGAACTTGAATCTGTTTCCAAGCGGTTTCAAGAAATGATTGATCACAATAAAAAGCGGCTAATTATGCTTCTAAGGACCTGTTAGCTCACCATGCAAAAATTGTGAACAACTAAAAATTGACTTGATTGCTTTGGATGAGAAATGTGTGAAGCTAACTAAGGACTTACTAGAGAAGCCACAATCCTGTTGTGATGTGATTCGAGGAGGAGAAGCCCGGGGTAAGGTAGAGGCGCCTAGCGGCGAACCAACTGCTAGCGATAGGACTGTCCATTACAGTCGGTGTGCGTGCACAAGCCATTCGTTCCTCTGTTGTTGGTTCTTCATCCGCTCCCTTACCCCTGCTGTTCCCTCTTCTCCTGCTCTTCTTGTGCCTCTCTCTTTCGGGAGTGTCGTATCTTATGAACACTCTCGAGAGATTTGTAGGTGGCAAGAAGAAGCTCAATCTTATTCTAGACCAATCCAAGATTTGCAAGTTCAATCAAGGTCTATGATATGACTTTTATGAGGATATGAGGAAGCATCCTCCTGCTATTCTTGACCCATAGTAGGAGGTGTGATCGAAGTGAGAGCCCAGATCGATGAGGTCAAATTCAAATCAGCGGGCTTTGTTCAAGGGATTTCTGACAGTAAGGTGAGTCCACCTGCAGCTTCGGCCTCTCAGAAGGCGAAGCCATCTCATGCTACTTCAGCCTCTCGAAGGCTAAGTATCATTGCACCTTCACATCGGAAGGATGGACATCTGATCGACCGATGCTTCAGCGCGTCGGGATCGCCTGAAAGACCGTCTTTGCAGCTCTTAGGCGCATTCGTGGTCAGCCCGAGTTTGAGTGCACCTAATACCAACACGAGGTCTAGGGTTGTTTCAGGTGATGGGTTTGGGCAGCATCGAGGACTTGGTTTTCGAGTCTTCGTCTTTCATCCTCATGCTGCTCCTAGTCGTGACTTCCGCCGTCCTGAGGGTACATCTCGTCTCCCCCGTCGAGACGATTACCTACGGCGTGATCAGCGTGTTGCGGTGTTCCGCTCGCTCTTCCGTGCGATCGGACCCGCTTCGCGACCAGTCGCTCACGGACCTTACGCTTCTTTGAGTCACGAGAGCGTAGGGTACATAGAGTCGATCGTGCTTGCGACTTCATCCGCTCGACGTCTTTGTTGATATTGGGTGCCAAAATCATTCTGATTTACCTAGTCTCGAGACTTTACTCTGTTTGACTCAGTTCGCGGGTAGGGAAGGAGAAGGTTTGGCTTGTAGACTCGGTTGTTCTCGTCATATGACCGGAGACTCCGTTGGTTCTCCTCCTTGCCGTGCTCCGGTGATGAGACGATCACCTTTGGAGATGCTTCTTCTGGGCGCGTCATCGCCAAAGGTACTGTGCGCATTAATGCATCTTTTATTCTTAAGAATGTTGCCTTAGTTAGTAAGCTGCAATACAATTTGCTCTCCGTTTCTCAGCTTACCGATGACGGTTTCGAGGTGAGCTTTAAGAAAAATGCTTGCAAAATTCTTGATTCTTCGGGTAGTCTTGTTTGCGGGATTTCTCGTTTTGGGAGGATCTTTCGTGCTGATTTCTCTGAGTCTTCTGGTGATCCTCTCGGTGTTTAGTTCTTCCTGAGTCCCGCGACTTGACTTTCTGGCATAGGAGACTTGGTCATATAGGATTTGACCATTTGACCCGAGTTAGCGGCCACGATCTCATTCGTGGTCTGCCGAAGCTCAAGATGGTCAAAGATCTGGTTTGTGCTCCATGCCGGCACGGCAAGATGGTTGTCGCTTCACATCCTCCGGTCACTGTGACCATGACCGATGCACCGGGACAGCTGCTCCATATGGACACTGTTGGACCAGCTCGAGTGCGATCGTAGGAGGAAGTGGTATGTCCTTGTCGTGGTCGATGACTATTCGAGGTTTTCTTGGGTGTTTTTCTTAGCCTCGCAGGATGAGACATTTTCACATTTCTGAGGTCTTTTTAGTAGGCTTTCGCCGAGCTCCCGGGTGCCTTACGAGCGATCCGCGATGACAATGGCACGAGTTCAAAATTCCTACTTTGAGAGGTTTTGTGATGAGGCAGTGTAGAGCATCGGTTCTCTTCTCCGCACGTCCCACAACAAAATGGCGTTGTGGAAAGGAAGAACCGTACCTTAGTCGAGATGGCGGGACGATGCTTGATGAGTACTCTACACCGCGGAAGTTTTGGGTGAAGCCATTGCGACCGCGTGCCATGTTTGAATCGAGTTTTCTTGGGCACACTTGCACCGCACTTCTTATGAGTTGAGATATGGGCGAAAGCCAGCGTCTCTCATTTTCGTGTGTTTGGTTGCAAGTGCTTTATTTTGAAGTCGGGAACCTAGACAAGTTCGAGTCACGCTCTTGTGATGGTATCTTTCTAGGTTACTCGTCTTCTTCGCGAGCTTATCGGGTTTGGAGCTGCGAGTCTAGCAAGTTGGCAGAGACACGTGAGGTGACCTTCGACGAGGCGGTCGGGGACTAGGCCCGATATCTCGAGTTCTTTAGAGCGTCCGAGACCATCTTCGTGGATGGCGAGGGCGATGGAGATGAGGTTGTCTACCCGATCCGGTCCCTTATCCACCCCTTGAGGTGCCGTCTTCCACCGCACCTCCGGTGACCAGCCTATGCCTTCTGCTTCCTCTGGAGCTAGTGGCTCTGTTCCTACCTCGTCAGCCCACGAGGTAGAGGCCACTTCTTCATCTCATCTGGACCTCCCGACATATCCGAAAAGGCATCCTTCGAGCAAATGATTGGAGACTGTTGAGCGTGTTACCCGCTCAAAATCGGCTTATCTCAATTCTGTCTCCATTCTCGCTTTCATTGCCTCCTTTGAGCCCAAGGATGTTTCTCATGCTCTTTCCGATGAGTCTTGGGTCAATGCCATGCATGAGGAGCTAGAAAACCGAGAGAAACAAGGTATGGTCGCTTGTCGAGCCCCGCGAGGTCACAATATCATTGGGACTAAGTGGGTGTTTAAAACAAGCAGAGCGAGGATGGAGTGGTTATTGAAACAAGGCTAGACCGGTAGCTCGGGGTTCTCCCGGGTTGAGGGTCTAGATTTGAGAGACCTTTGCCTGTGGCTCGACTTGAGGCCATTAGAATTCTGCTTGCCTTTGCAGCTTCTAAGTGTTTCAAGCTGTACTGGATGGACGTCAAGAGTGCCTTCCTTAATGGGTTCATTGAGGAAGAAGTCTATGTCGAGCGACCTCTGGTTTGAAAACCCCAAATACCCTAACCATGTCTTCAAGCTTTCCAAAGCGTTATATGGACTTAAGCGGCCCAGAGCTTGGTATGAGAGGCTTAAGTCCTACTTGTTGAGTCATGGTTTGAGATGGGTAGAGTAGACAAGACCTTGTTCATTCGCCGACATGGAAATGACTTTCGCTCGTCCGGATCTATGTCGATGACATCATCTTTGGCGGCTCCTCGCATGCTCTCGTTTCCGTTTTTCGATGACATGAGCTCGGAGTTTGAGATGAGCATGATGGGAGAGTTGAGCTTCTTCCTTGGCTTCCAAATTAGCGGACTCGGAGGGTACCTTCTTGCATCAAGGCAAGTACACTCGAGACCTCTGAGCGCGCCGATATGAGTGATGGTAAGCGGTGTCCACTCCAATGGCTATCTCAGCTTCACTCGACCCGAGATGAGGATGGCGAGCGATTGATCGAAGGAGTATAGGAGTATGATCGGCTCCCTCTTGTACCTCAACGCCTCGAGACCGGACATACACTTTGCTGTGTGTCTTTGTGCTCAGTTTGAGCTTCTCTCGCGTATCTCACCGCCGAGCGGTGAAACGCATTCTTCGTACCTTCGAGCTACCATTGACTATGGTATCTGGTACTCTTCCTCGTCTGTCTTTCCTTAGAGCCTTTTGGATGCAGACTTTGCGGTGTAGGATAGATAGAAAGAGCACTTCGCACTTGCCAATTCATTGGCACTTCTCTCGTCTCTTGGTCTTCTAGAAGCGATCGGTGTTGCACATCCGCTGCAGAGGCGAGTATGTTCTTTGCTGACCATTTGCTGCGATTAGGTACTCTGGATGGCTTCGACCTGCGGGACTTTGGGTTAGTTATCGGCGGTGTTCCACTCTTTTGTGATAATACTTCTGCGATTAACATTGCTAAGAACCCGTGCAACACTCTCGGACCAAGCACATCGATATCCGTTATCACTTCCTTAGAGACCATGTAGAGAAGGGCGATATAGTGCTCGGTTGTGAGAGTGACCACCGGTTGGCTGATATCTTCACCAAGCCATTGGATAGTTCGAGGTTTTCACTCTGCGGAGAGCTTGGGGTGGTTTGTCCTCATGGGTGTGCGAGGGGTTTTGGGCTTTCTTGCTTTACTATATTATTTATGCTCTTACTCCTTCTTTGTTTGCATTGCATTTTGGGTGCTTTTAGGATTAGTCCTCCTAGCATAGATTAGAGTGCTTCTCTCGTCTAGTTGCTTAGACTTCTGCTCTTATCTTGTGATTCCGAGGATCTGCGTAGTAGCTGTTTCTTATCTCACTAGGTTGAGCTCACTCACTGCTTGTAGGTTACGCGAGGTTGGGCCACCCTCGGGTAGGCAGGAGTGCGTGTTTGCTCTCCGGTGCGTGTGCTAGATGGTGGTGATAGTCACGAGTCATATGGGGTAGATGAGAGCATGCGAGCCATCGCATCTTCTACATCTTATCTATGCTTTAAGGACTACCCGTTTGGATTTTCTTTGCCGACTTCTCGTTTCTTGTTTTGGTTGGGGAGTTCATTTGGGAGCTTCGGAGCTTAATATTGACATAACTCAACTTGAACTAAAGTTGCATCTAATGTTGAGGGGAGCTGGATTTTCTGCATTTCTAGCATTCTCCATTGTAAATACCTACATTGAGCCCTGATTTTTATCCTATTATGACATGCTTACAATGCTTTACACCTTGCCATGATTTATGCTTCATTTGCTAGATTTATCATGACTTCATATGTATAGACTAGCCTTTGCCTTGATAAGTTAATTAAACTTGCTCAACTTGAATTAAAACTTGTCATGCTCACATTTGAGTCTAGTCTTGCTTTAGCGATCCTTTTATGATTCATGCCATGTCACATAGGCTAAGTTGAGCGTTGAATCTCTATTGAGCCTTAGATTGAGCTATTTTAGTCTCTGGATGATGCATGAGTTAGTACAACATCTTAAAAAGCAAAAAGATCTCTTTTTGTGCGAAAAAACTGATTTCACCAATTCTCTCCTATGAGACGGCTTGCCATTGCACTTGGCATGAACTTAGGGGGAGTTTTGGATGACCTAGACTATCTTCTTAAACTTATCGCTTGGGTAGTCGCATAAGGCTTGAGGTCTAGCACATGATAAAACAAAATCTGGTTGGCAACAACCATGAATTTCAAAAGAAAATTTGTCATTTGTGCTCAAATTTGCTTAAGCTTCCAAAAGAACTAAGTACTTAATCAATGTTTCATTCTTGAGCTTATAGCATTCTCTTTGGACTCTATTTGAGCTTCGTAGTTACGCTTAGCTTATTGACATGGCCTGCATCATCCTTGGATGTCTCTAGCTAGACTTTGCTCTTTGATGACTTGACTTGCTCACATAATGCACCTCATTTTCAGATTGTCATCTATGTGCTCTAGCTGGCTTATATATATGTTGTCATGATCTAGATAGCGTTTATTCGATTATGCCTTGGTGTAGTACTTGTTGGTCGTATTGGATAATTCTCATGGCTCTAAATGCTTAGAATAATCAAACTTCACCATTTCATCCTTTGGCATGTCATATTCTCGCCTTTGCATTCTTGATGTGTTTATTGCCAAAAGGGGGAGAATAGAGTAGAAAAAGCTAGTTGGGATCATTTTAGACCTTTGGAGAACAATTTGCTCTTTCGATTCTTTGCTCTAGTGTTCCTTACATGCGACATGGTCATTACCATGTTGGATTCTTCAAACTCAAACTCAACTGCGTTTTTGGGGTTTGTCAATATACTCATCAAGGGGAGATTGATGGACCATGTGGAGGTGACCACATGTGAATGATGAGTAATTGTGGTGGTTTAGTTTAGTCGAGTTTGGTTTGAGTGATTTGGACCATGTCGTTGCGTGGTGCGACGGACTCGATCGTTTGGTCAAACTTGGTCATTTGGGCTTAGGATGCATATTCTAATGCTTTGTGAGCTTGGACTTCATCGTGGTAAGTGTGATGGAAATTACGCTTTCATGTGTCGGCGGTGCTATTTGGCGTGTTTCTTGTGCGTGTGGTGCGGGGCGTCGAGTGGAGTCGTGGCGAGACACGGTGGACGGACTAGGCGCGGTGGCGGCCGAGGTCGAATGGTCGGATGTGTCGAAGGCAGCGTGGACTCGAGGTGGTTGCGGCGTGCGAGGCAAGGAAGCACGGAGCTTCCGGAAGGTGCGGGAGGCGAATCGGGAATTCGCGAGGCTGCACAAGCGGGAGCGGCGCCGTTGGATTTAGCAGTGTAGCAGGCGGAGACCCGTTAGCCAAGGCTATAAAAGGAGAGGAGGGCTGCATGCCCACTTGAGCATTTTGGAGGGAATTGGGGTTAGCTCTAGTCAAAGAGGCTTTAGGAGTTGGTTTTCCTTTAGTCTTTAGTGGTTGGAGAGGCAGAGTTTGGTGCTCCCTCTGTCCCCTCGATGTCTTCTAGGTGGTAGAGCAGTGTGGTTTATCCCTTCAAGCATTCATGGTTGAGGTGGAGAGAAGGAGAGGAGAGGATGAGTTGAGAGTCATGTAATCATTCACGGTGCTAATGTACATGCGTATCGTGACTCCTTTGTGTTCCATTTGATCCAAGAAATGAAATCTCTGAAGTTATTTTCATTTCTTGGTCTCAGTTCTTTGATGCCCTCTTTACGTGATTTGTGACTTTTTGATTTTGAGTTCTTGCTTGCTGGGAAGTGCCAAAATGGGTTGCTCTGTGATGGGTTAGTGCTTCAAGATCATTTGATCGAGTTTCCCTAGAGCAAACTTCATTTAATCCTCAATTCTCAATTTTGGCCTTCTCTGTTCGTCAATTGCAATTTCTAGGGTTTTGTTGAATTCTTGTTCCACTTGGCAAAATGGCTTGAAACTTGGTTTCTAGAATCCTGAGACTATCAATTAGTCTTCCTCAAAGTTTCATTGCCAGAGGATCAAGGATTTGTGAGATATTTAGATTTTGGTTTCTTTCACGAAGCTTGTCAAGTTTTCTAGGTTTTGAGTTAACTCTTGATTCCCTTCTTGGCTTGAGCTGATATCTGTGCAGGAGGTCCCCTTACTATTGCTAATATATCCCGAGTTTCAGTGCCAAAGGATCAAGGGTTTGGGAGGAATTGATTTTCTTGTGTTGCCTCTGTATTTTCAGGTTATTGGGTATAATCTGAATTTTGTGGTGTTAAGTTGGTTTCCCTTGCCTCCCTTGCTATTTAGGTTATTGTTGTGTAGCTCTGGAGTGAAAAAGTTGGGTTCAAAGGCCTCAATTCTTCAGTTTTGGAAGTTCTGAAACTATTTACTGTGTGCTGAAAACTGCAGTCCATTGTGCTGAAAAATAGCAGCTGTGTCTTGCTGAAATCTGCAGTGCTTTGTGCTGAAAACAGCAGCTACTTCTTGCTGAAAACAGCAGCTCTGTTTGCTGAAAAACCGCAGCTATTCTTGCTGAAAACAGCAGCTCTGTTTGCTGAAAAACTGCAGCTATTCTTGCTGAAAACAGCAGCTCAGTTTGCTGAAAATCTGCAGCTCTTTTGCTGAAAATCAGCAGCCCTTCTTGCTGAAAACTGCATGTTGTTTACTGCCTTTATCCCTCTTTTGTGCTTCTACGGGTTGTTGTTTTTCTCTGAACTTTTCTGAGGTTTTGCGAATTCTTGGGGCGATTTTGAAGCGGCGACATTCACCCCCTCTGTCGCCATTTTGGTCCTACAAAACCTTTACAATGTATAATCATCAACCTAATCACACCCGCTAAGTTTCGCGTAACATAGAATCCACTAAGTTGGGGCCCTCTTTGCGTCGTGTGTTACTAGTGGCCTCCGCCACACCCACATTCAATCTATAGCGAACCCAAGATTGGAATCCATAAATTAGTTAGTCAAATTTGTCTCATACTAGACTTGTGGTAGTGCGAAGTGGTTTTATAGCTGTAGCTTATAGACCAGCCCTTAATTGACATCGTAGTCTACGCGTAAATAGCCAAAACAAACAAAATCTAAATAAAATCCAAAAACTCAAGAAGAGGATAGAAATGGGTAGATTGGGATTTTAAATGAATATAGAAAAAAGAATGGAGTCAATCAGAGCTACAATAGGGAGAAAGGGCTCTCGGAAGATTTAAATATGGGGAAAAGATAAAAAGAAAACACTATTTTGGAAAAAAATTTGATTTTTTTTATGAAAATTGGATTTATGACATCGATAGAGAATTATGATTTTTGGCCAAATTGTTTTTAAAGAAAATGGCTAAGTTACTAACATGTGTGCTGGGTCTCACGGACTAGGTCCTGAGAATAGTGATTGTTCCACAGTGGACCAGCACAAGGCGACTAGGTGGACCACGTAAGTCTGATGGGGATTGGGGTGCAGACATGGCATACGCGTGGCGCTAACGTGGCACCGACAAGCGGCAGCGCAGCTAAAGTCGGCAAGAGGTGAAAAAGAGAGGCGTGATGATGAGTCGTTTTACCTTATGCGGATATCGGGGACAAATGAAGGTGGTGGTGGTGAGAAGAGAGCAGCAACGATGGCTCGGCTCGGTGGAATGGCGCCGGTGATGGCAGCACGGCGAAGGGTGAGGAGGTCTACGGTGAGTCGGGCAAAGATCTAGGAGGCAACAGAGAGGCTCGGCGTGGCCGTTTGGCGACCATTGCTCGTCGGAGTGGCGTGGCTTCGGAGAGGTAGGAGAACGGCACAGGGCTCTGGGCGCTCGGGAGAGGAAATGAGAGGCGGAGTAGGGCGTGGTGGTGCTAAGAGGCACACGCGTAGCAATTGCTCACGAAAATCACAGTGGTGGGAATGAAGGGAAGAAAAGGAAAGGCACGATGCGGGATGGCGGGATTGGGTCATGCGGCTGAGGGGAAGAAGGAAGAAAGAAAGGAAGGGGATCAGCGGCGATCGATCCTTCAGCTCGAGCATGGCGGTGATTGTGCGGTGGTGGCGGCGGTGGCGTGGGAAGAACAAGGAAAGAAAGGAGAAGGAGCGACACGTGGTGCCCACGTGATAGAGAGAGGAAGGCACGGCATGGGTAGGCCCAGCCTGTAGCGCAGTAGGTGGCCATGGGATGAGCGGAAAGGAGAAGGTAGGCCAAGGAAGGAAACTACTGGCCCAAGAGGAAAAAGAAATCGGCCTCAGGGAGTTTTGAAATTTCAAATTACTTTTGATTTTTGGAAAATATAAGAAAATCCAAATAAGCTTAGAAAATAGCAAATACAATCTAAAAAATCTAGAAAATTCATATAAATTTCTAAGGCCATTTTTTACTTAGAAAAAAAATTTTCCAACTTAAAGTTGGTTTTTATTTTTATACGAAATTTTTTAATTTTAGGAAAGAGAAAATATTTAAAAAAGTAGGAAAATTAGGAAAAAAAATAATTTTGAAACTTAGGAAAACCAAAAAATAACATTTTTATTTATTATCATTTGAAATAAAAAAATTTTGGTTGTAACATATCACTTCAAAATGAAATCATGCGAGTTACTTATAAAAGCCTGGTGATCATGAAAAGTATATGGAGCAATAAGGATACGATTGATGGGTACACCTAAAAAAAGGGTAATGAATGGGAGATATGATAAAAATTCTGATAAGGAGAAAGAAACCATATCATCGATGGTTGGTACTTATGTCTCATCTAGAATATATTTGAAACAACATAGACGGTTGCAAAATATAATAGACATAAAGATGAAGGTGTGAGCTATTGGAAGAACAAATATGTGGAGGAACCAAGCATGCAGTACCAGTGAGCAGGTGGATTTCGGAGGTGGTACAAACCGATGGCATAGAAGGCTATAAAAATAGGAGGTTCAGCTAATCAAACTACAAAATAAAGGAGCTCTCAAGTGGAAGTGCAGGTAGGCTAGTCGAACAACGATACACACATTACGGTGATGTGTATGAGCCCTATGATAGGGACACTCCTAAAGGTGGAAGAAAAACTAAAAATGCGCAATTGACTTGGAAGGAGTTCTTGAAGGATGCAGTGACTTTATGAGATAAGAGTTAAGGTAAATATTGTTGAGTATAGTGACTTATATGCTAATCTTTTAAGATTTAGAAATATGTGCTATAAAGAGTTTTAGATGAATCCTAATAAAAAAATTCATGAGACGGATCCTAATAGGATTAGGGGTTGTTCATATTGGATTTTGCATATGGCTTTGGTTTTGACTTATGAATAGTAATAGCCTATAAAGAAACTTGTAGAGAGAGACTCGTATGCGATTTCGACCGATATAAATGAAGTCATTACAGTGTGTACTATAATTGATTAGTAGACCCCGCCTTTGAAAAAAAAACACTCCGTTTGAAAGTTGGCCACTATAGAAAAGTGGCTTTATAGAAGCTAAAGCAAGCGAGAATCTAGGATTTCTACTTTTTGGAGTAAAATTCATCCTCTCTAGAAAAGCAGCTTATAGAAACCAAAGCAAACAGGGTTTAGGACTCCTACCTTCTTTTAGAGTAAGATTTCTAATCCATTTTAGAGAAGGGTATGGGAGACTATATAAAGCCATAAAGGATGATTATAGAGAACCCAAACAACAAAGTAACAAAACACATAAGCCACTCATCTAAAAATAGACGTGCGAGAGAATTAGATATTAGGTTATTCTTTAGCACTAGATTTTTGTATAGCAAGCATTAGAGGGTTCTAAAAGATTCGAGAGGGTTATGAGAGAGCGACAATCCACTGTACTTTTTTTGTTGTGTTTTAGGAATTTGCGGTCGGCCGCCAATCTTTCTCTCTCAACGTAGTTACTTCAACGTTATTATTTTGGTTCTCTCTCGATGTTCATGTTCTTTATTCTTGATAACGTGCATGCTTATACTGTATTTCACAAAATCTGATCTAATTCGGAAACTGTTGTACGTAAGAATGGATATTAAAGTTGAACACAATGTTCACTAATTTGTTTTCTGATCATCACTTTCACTAATTTGTTTTCTGATCATCACTAGCGCCATGAGCTCCTATTAAGACAAATACTGCCAATTCCAAGTGTGAAACTTGACTGCGTCCCAAGATTTTCGTATCGTAGCTTAAGTATGACTTTGGGGCTAAAACCATTGCTTGCCCGAAAAACTCGCGAATAAGCGACGCTTGTTGCAGTGGTGTTACGAAAGCGACGCTCGTTGCAGTCTTGTGCAAAGTTTTGAAAAGAGTATTTTTAGAAGAATACTCGCTTGTCAATTGCTGGAAGAGATATAAAACAATATTTCTTGCGCAGTTGGTACAGATCCATTTCTCAGTCCAAACCCTCCAGCTTGGAGGTTTCACCGATGACGATCTCGGATAAGCTCTCATATATTTCTTGAGGTTTTGTTAAGGTGAAAGGTTAAAACCATATCATTTGTTGGTACAGACTGATTGGGATGTGTGTTCACACCACCACATTGACCTGCGAGCTGAACATGCTGTGATTTTCTAAGCAAATCAAGCCTCTTCTTGAGCATCGCACTGTGAGCATCAGTCCTACTCCTGTACTTGCCATCTCCAATCCTCCTCCATACTTCCCCTTAGTCATCAACTACCAGTTTCATCATGCCCCTCCTTCACATCCTTCTTGGACTCCTCTGCCTGCACAATCCTCCGTGCTCTGCTGCCACGGACACCGTCTCGCCTGGCCATGCACTCGCCGGCAACGACAGGCTTGTCTCCAGCAACGGCAAGTTCGCGCTCGGCTTCTTCCAGCCAGGCAAGTCCTCCCACAATTCCTGAACACATACCTTGGCATATGGTTCAACAAAGTCCCCAAGCTAACTCCGGTTTGGACCGCCAACGGGGATAACCCGGTCGTAGACCCCACTTCGCCGGAGCTCACGATCTCCGGTGACGGAAACTTGGTCATCTTAGATCAGGCCACTAAGTCCAACATATGGTCTACCCGAGCCAACATCACAACCAACGACACCGTCGCTGTGCTCTTGAACAATGGGAACCTCGTCCTGCAGAGCTCCACAAACTCGTCCAACATTTTCTGGCAGAGCTTTGACTACCCAACAGATACCTTTCTCGCCGGTGCAAAGATTGGCTGGAACAAGGTCACCGGTCTGAACCGTCGTCTTGTTTCCAGAAAGAATCTGATTGACCAGGCTCCTGGTCTATACTCCTTGGAGTTAGAACTCACTGGGGTTGGTCACTTGCTATGGAACTCAACCGTAGCGTATTGGTCCAGCGGGAAATGGAACGGCCAATACTTCAGCTCAGCGCCAGAGATGATAGGTGCCGTTGTGCCAAATTTTACATTTGTCAACAACGACCAAGAGATTTACCTCACATATAACTTGCGGGATGAGAAGGTGATCGCACTCACAGCACTAGATGTCTTTGGTCGAGGTTTGGTGGGTTTGTGGTTGGACGGCTTACAGGATTGGTTAATTAATTACAGGCAACCCATAGTTCAATGCGATGTCTATGCAATCTGTGGACCTTTCACAATCTGCGATGACAATGCAGATCCGTTCTGCGACTGCATGAAGGGTTTCTCCATGACATCACCCAAGGATTGGGAGCTAGGGGACCGAAGAGGTGGGTGCATGAGGAGTACTCCACTGAGTTGTGGTAGCAACAGAAACGAAGCAGATCTTGGTGATAGGTTCTTCTCCATGACAGACATTAGGTTGCCCCAAAACGCCCAAAACATAGAGGCTGCTAAAAGTGGAGAAGAATGCTCACAAGTTTGCCTGAGCAACTGCTCTTGCACGGCATATTCCTACGGCAAAGGCGGCTGCTCTGTCTGGTATGACAGTTTGCTTAATGTGAAGCAGCAGCAGGACAGTGACATCACTGGAACTAACAAAGAAGTTCTTTACCTTCGCCTTGCCGCGAAAGAGGTGCAAAGTTTGAAAAGCAATAGAAATGGAATGATCATTGGTGTTGCCATTGGATCTAGCATTGCAGCTCTGGGCTTGATCGTTCTACTAATGATTTGGAGGAAGAAAAGGTGGATGTCTACACTCAGACTGGATAATGTTCAGGGTGGCATTGGGATCATTGCATTTAGATATGCTGACTTGCAACGTGCAACCAAAGGTTTTTCTGAGAAGTTAGGGGGAGGCAGTTTTGGTTCTGTATTTAAAGGGCTCCTAGGTGACTCGACTGCCATAGCAGTGAAAAGGCTTGATGGTGCCCGTCAGGGAGAGAAGCAATTCAAAGCTGAGGTGAGTTCAATTGGAATTATCCAGCATATAAATTTAATTAAACTGATTGGGTTTTGCTGCGAAGGTGATAGGAGGTTACTTGTGTATGAATACATGCCAAATGGTTCCCTTGATTCCCATCTGTTTCAGAGGAGTGGTATAGCTTTGAATTGGACTATAAGGTATCAAATAGCTCTGGGAGTTGCTAGAGGGCTAGCCTACTTGCATGACAGTTGTCGGGACTTCATTATACACTGTGATATCAAGCCACAGAACATACTTCTCGATGCGTCTTTTGTGCCTAAAGTTGCAGATTTTGGAATGGCAAAGGTTTTGGGGAGAGAATTTAGTCGAGTTGTGACTACAATGAGAGGAACTATTGGATATCTTGCTCCTGAATGGATTTCTGGAACAACTATTACATCAAAAGTCGATGTTTACAGCTATGGGATGGTTTTGTTCGAAATCATATCAGGAAGGAAGAATTCAGCTCAAGAATATGCTGGTGATAGTGATCATTTAGTCTATTTTCCTGTGCAAGTTGCTCGCGAGCTTCTCAATGGAAACGTTGGGAGTCTGATTGATGCAAACTTACACGGTGATGCGGACCACCAGGAGGTTGAAAGAGTTTGCAAAGTCGCATGTTGGTGTATTCAAGATAATGAGTTTGATCGACCCACCATGACTGAGGTGGTGCAGTTTCTCGAGGGTCTATCTAAACTCGAGACACCTCCAATGCCAAGATTACTTTATGCTATTGCAGGAGGCTCAAGTTCAAATGAATGATATTGCATCAACAGCTGTGAAGGAGGTACTGCGATGTGTTTTTCCTCTTCTTAATCGTCGATACACAGTTCTTCTGCGCATCCTAGAAAAAAAATTGTTCGCACGAGTGGGAGTTGGTGCTGTGTTTTTACTAATTTAGATCGTTGTTAGTTCTTCATGCTCTACCTGTTACAGTTCTCGTTTGTGGCTTGTATATATTGTAGTTGCCTCTTGTGGCTTCTCTTTTGTGCTAGTGTTGTAAGCTGGTCTCCCCGGCCAGCAGGTTGTAAAACTTCTCTTGCTTTCTTTAATAAATCAGGACCAACTTGGTCATTGAAAATTCTTGAGCAAAAATTTCGAATATTCATGAAAACTAGTAGGGTAGCCTGTCCATTAGCACGGCTACATTTGTTCTGTATCGTTCACATATTAAATATTTGGTTTTTGTTAATGTCAGTTGTTTGATTTTTATCATTAGATTAGCGTTGACATATTTGTGTGCCATTGGATATACATTTGTTATAAAAAGCATGTAGCCAAAATACATATTGAGAAAACTTAATTGACATTTTGTTATATTTTTTTCAATCAGTACATGCAGTTCTTAGGGTATCTATCTATCTATGGCAACCTGTATTTTTACCGATGGGTAATAACACTGGTCAACAGATTTTTATTCGTTTACCTGGTAAAACACTACTCCAACGAATAATAAGACCATCATAGTGTTGTAGCAAAATAATAATTAAAGGCATAACATAATATTACATACACATGGCCACACGAGGCTAAAATTGATACAAAGCACAAGGGCTTGAACACTACAAAATTTAGAAAGGAAATGGTTCTAACTGATAATTATACAAAGATGAAGACTAAGATATAACTACATCCTACTGTACTCAAGTTCACCAAATACGACTCCCAACCACTGCCTATTCAACCCAACCTCCACATGGGGCGTCTACCTCGTACGCGTCGTATGCTAGGTCTACAGCATTCCATCCGGTGTGGTAGTTGTCATCTATGCAGACTTTGCCAAAGCCGAATGAATCTCCAGACTGATCTACTTCTAAACAATGGAAGGAAATAGCAAGGGTGAGTACATAGTACTCAGCAACATATTTAACAAAAATACACCGCATGCTCATAATCTAACATTTTCATTCTCATTCTCAATCTCATTATCATTTAGAAAATAAATGTTTTTATGTTGTGAAAGAATTTCATATTATTAATTTAGAAATCTACTGAACACTTGTATAATGGATAAAGAGCTCCACTGGTTCTGACAGCCTCCAGTTCAGGAGACAGGCATGAATTCATGATTTATATAGCACTGCGTAGACTTATACAACTTTATCCATAGTCACCATGATTCTTATAGTGGATAGATCTTCGCATTTCCTTATATGTGATGCCCGAATCAGAACACAGAACTTTTATCGCTATCTTAGTATATTATACCTCCACTCGATTTACTTATAATTGTGGGCCCGATGTGTTTACTACCCTTACCCAGCACCCTTGTAATTATAAGAAAGGCGTTGGTCGGACTGAAAATCACCTTCACTTGACACTCCACCGCGTTAATATATGTGACTTGAATTTTTCCCTCTCTGATCTTACCCAACTCACAATCATATGCTCTTTATGATTCTATTATTTGAGTTGATTTTGTGTGTGGATGCTATAACAACTTTCTACAATGGGGTTCAAGGCCTTCCAGAGCGCTGGAGAGCACAGGGTGGCTATCGGGTGTGCATGGCTTGCCGGTGGTGGCACACTGTCACCACAGCGACCTCACCTCCGGCATACTCCTTCCCTCTCTAACCTTCTCCTCCTCTTTGTGATGGCTATGCGATTGCTATGGTTGGATGATTGTTTGGGTATGTGGTGCGCATGTTGTGGACCCAAGATAGTGACGAAAAATATTAGGGATGGATTGTGGGCTACCTTGACGGTTTATTGTCAACTTGATTCAAGAAAGAATCAAAGGTTGACATTGTCGGTCGCTTTCTTAGCTTGGCCGAGTTGGGTGTTGGCTTGAGGTGGCTGGTCGTCGTCTCCTCCTAAGGCTTGTGGCCTCCTAATGGAATTGCTCCTCCTCCTAGTGCTTGCTTGTGCTTCCTGGACTCACTGCCTTGTTGCCTTGTTCTTCCTCTCCTTCGGCTGGCTATGGCTTTGGGAGGGGATCTGGGAGGGTTGGGGAATGTTGGTGGCGTTCGGCCGTAGAAACTGGTTGTTTTCTAGTTAATGGGGGGAATGCAACTCTCTCTATCTTGTGCACGGCAGCTCCGACCTTATCCTCCTGTACTCTCTGTGCCCTCCTACGCTCTCTGTGAAACTACTGTACACAGATGGGTTAGTTATAGATATTTTGGCTGGTTGGCTGGGAAATAGAATTTTGGAATAGATTCAAGTTGGTTTTTAACGTCGGATGGTGAAATTCTACACTGCGAGAGGTGTGAGCGGCCTCGAGCAGATGCAGTATCTCAATGAGCGAATTACTCATTTCGATATCTAAAATAGGGTTTTGACAACAACTACTATTAATTTTCCTTCTTTTGTTCAGTATTTATCGATATTGCCAAATTTCTTTTTCTTGCAAATAATACCATAGTTTAATTCATGTAAATCTAAGGAATTGCAATTAATGTATCAAATGAATGCGATGTAATTTAAATCTAGTAACTCCTAATTAATTGCAATTATATATGAAAGGTGCTCTATTGTAATTTAAATTTTGTAATTTTTGATTAATTGTAATTGTGTAAGAAGTGATTTCAATTGTAATTTAATTTACGTATTTCTTGTATGGACGACAAGGGATGCAATAATATTAAGTTTTGATGTATGTTATAAATTGTATAACTTTACTTTGCCATCTTCTATTCAATTTAATTCTTGTAAAATTTTGATAATTGAATGACTGCGATGTCAATACTGATTACACGGTTAAGTGTGACTATCAACATGCGATTAACAATTAGGGTTAGTTTAAAAATGCAGGGCATTACATCCTCCTCCCCTTAGAAAAAATAGTAATTTAATTTCTATACATATACTAATTAGACACTTCGAGAAAACTCCCACATTAATTAAAAAAAATCTAGTCTTCTATCTGGCGGATCCAAGCTATAATGGCTCAGAGTTAAAAAAAAAAAGAGAGTACATATCAAGTAGAATCCAAATTAATTGAAATTCAGAATAAAAATTAAAGGAAAATTAGCAAGTTGATTGCCATATGACTTCATAAGTAACATCTATAAATAAATAAAATTCAAAATAATAATTAAATAAAATTATAAAATTAAAATAAAGAGTCCATGGAGAGTATAATCCAAATTAACTAAATTTTGGAATTAAAAATAAAATAAAATAAGCAAATTTTCAAAGTAAAATCTCTACAAAACTGAAATCTGGAATAATAATTAAATGAAAAGTGGAAATTGAATTTTTATATGAATTCTAACTGAAGCACAAATCCAAAATAAAAATTTGGAATAAAAATAAAAATTAACAATTTGATTTCTATAAGAAGTCTAAATTAAAATAGATCTAACCATCTATCTGGTGGACCCAAGTTATAATGGATTAGAATAACTAAAAGCATTCTTGTCAAGTACAATAAAAATACTGAAACTCAGAATAAAAAATAAAATAGAATTATCAATTTGATTTCCATATGAACTCCAAAGTAAACTCCTAATATTTGATATTTAGAATAAAATTTGCAACTGGATTTTTATGTGAATTCCTGCCTAAAAGTGAAATTCAGAATAAAAATATTTTTTAGCAATTTGAATTCATACGAATTCCAAATGAAAATACAAAATCTGGAATAAAAATTAAATGAAAAATGGCCTAGTGTATATCATTTTGTCAATTAAGGAGCCTACCTTTATAGAGGGTGTTTGTTTTGGTTACGACTAATAGCTTTTAGCTGCGACTGATAGTTTTTGGCTGAAAATGAATAGTAGTGATTGAAAGAAGTGGCTTTTAAAAGGAGGCGGCGATGAGAAAAGTGAGAGAGAGATCGTGCATGAGACAGAGCGAGAGGAGTGAAGGAACCGCTTCGAGAAGTCAGGTGTTTATATTGCCTTCTGGCTTCTCTGAACAGAAGTTAGAAATAGAAATCAATACAAACAGTCCCATAGAACTAGGACACGTTTCTTATAATTCGAAGTTAAAGTTACTGATCGTTTTGTTTCTGTCTCTGCTGTTGTGTGGCAGGGAATTACTGAGCCAACTATTCTTGAAGCACATGCATGTAGTGAGGGTTAAACCTGGCTTAGGACTGCTATTTATCCAAGGTCTGTGTGGCGTCAGATTGCCCCGCAGTGATCAAGAATAGGTCGATATGCTCTCATATGACAATCCTCTGGGACATTAACGCCAAAGCTGGAAGTTTTGTTAATTGTTCTTTCCGTCATGAGAGTAGGGTCTCTAATGTTGATGCTCGTAACTTAGCTAGATTTGCTTGTTCTCTGGAGGAGGGTCGCCATGTCTGCTTTGATACCCGAGTTTTATCGATGTATTTGTGAGCTATGATCATGAATAAAGCCATGCTTTCCTGGGGGGAAAAAACGGAGTCTTCCACGGGAAAGGGATGCACGAGGTCGCGAGCACGTAGGCGACGGTGTTGATGCCGCGAATGCTGCGCGTTCCCCATCATGGCAATATGGCATCATGTTAGGCGGGAGCCGGGAGCTCTCGGGCCTGTTGTTTTTAGATTCTAAAAACTACTTTTAGATTTTTCTACAATAATTAGCTTTTGAAGGCAATATCTTTTTATAATAAAGTCTACTAGTTAATTGTAGTATATACTGTACCGACTTCATTTATATCGGCAAAAACACACATGAGTTTCATTACTCTGTAATCTCTCGCACAAACAACCTAAAAGCTATAAACCGTAGCCAAAACTATAAAATTCAGTGAAAAGAATGGCCGAGCCAGAGTGAGACTGCTGTGCGGATGGTCTCGCCGCTCCCGAATTTTTTGTATTTTAGCCCTTTTTTTGAAAAATATTCACATTTAGACCATTGGTAGTTTTAATTCCGTTTTGGACCCGAGCTCGCGCCGTTGGTCACGGCGCCGAGTAACACGTCTCGGCGCCGTGGACCACGGCGCCGAAGCTCGCAGCCCCGCGCCGGCGTATGGCGGCGGCGTGGTGCCGCGTGGCGAGGCTCGGCGCCGTGACTCGTGGCGCCGAGCTCGGCGCCGTGGATCTTGGCGCCGAGCATGCGGCTTCGAAGCGGCACCGAGCACGCGGCCGTTCGCTCATTCGCAACTTCGCCCGCCGCCGCCTCCGTCCCCTCCCGCACTCGCGTCCTCCCGCGCGGCCGCCGGCCTCCTCGTCGACCGCCTCGGCCTCCTCGTCGACCGCCTCGGCGCCGTCGTCCCCCGCCGCGGCGCGCGCGCCTCCCCTCCCGCACGGGCGTCCTCCCACCGCGGACGCCGCCACCTCCTCGACCGCCTCGGCCGCCGTCCGACGTCCTCCACGCCGCGGCGCTGCCTCCCGCCGCCGCCCGTGGTGCCACCTCCCGTGTCTCGCCCGCCGCGTCTGCGCCGGCCTCCCGCCTCCCGCGTCTCGCCTCGGCCTCCCCTCCCGCACGCGTCCTCGGCCGCCGCCCATCCGCGTGCTTCCCACCGGCCGTCCTCCCACCGCTGCTGTCGAGAGGCCCGATGACCGCTACAAGTGCCTCAAGGTGAGGACTTCTCCTCCAAAATGTTCGTTCTTGGCGCTCAGATGTGATGTCGAGGATATTTTTTAGCTAGTTTGTGAGGGTGTGATGTCGAGTGGGCTGATGTGTGGTGCTATGAATGTCTAATGTGTGGTGCTATGAATGTCGAGTAGGCTGTTTATCCCTTATTTATCACTGTCGCTTGGGCAATGGTGCCGTAGAATGGAAGGATTGTGTGGCGTATTGGAGTCGGCGATATGGCTCGTTATAAGTCAAGTTGATTATTTTGCGGCCAGAGGACTAGTGCTATAGAAATGTGTTGTGTTGCTTGTGATGTAATTGACTATGCAATTTAGTTAGTGCTATAGAAATGTTTGCCACAACGAGTCAAGCAAATCACGAACAAAAGGAATGTTTATCTTTGGGTATGCAATTGACTATGCAATTTAGTTAGTTAATTAGCATCAATTTCGAATAAAGGTAGCATTTAGTTAGTGACTAGGTACTTATTAGTTACTATGTAGTATCGATTTCAATTAAAGGTTCTTATTAGTTTGATTTTCTGTATGAACTAGATGGACAACCTTGTCACCCTATATCATGGAGCGGTGTGACAAGTGATGATTATGGAAATGTTCAATTTGTTGAAATGCAAAGGTGCCTCGATATTGGTGATCGGCCATCGTTTAGTGAGTTGGTTGCTAGGGCTCGGAGAAGCTACATTGTCATGCAAGCGAGGAGAGCATCACGGTTGAGGGTTACTTCACTTCGATTCGAAAGACACAATTCTCGGGCGGTTGATCTTAATTGGTTGTGAGGATGAGTGGGACAACTATGTCAAATTGGTTATGAGGAATGAGTTAAAATGTTTGGACATTGTTGTGCGGAAGGTGTCCATTGATCCCACCCCTCACGGTTATTCACCGAACTAGGTGATCGGGCACCCTTTGACCCTCTGTTCACGGATCTTGCGGTGGATGTGGAAGAAGTGCACGAGGTGCCCGATGCTCTATCGCCCGAACGAGGTTCAGATTTCTCAACCAATTCGAGTTGAATGTCGGATGATGATGTCGTGGCGGCCTCGGAGATGGGATTGACCGAATCATCCCGATAAGTGTCGAGCAACACTTTAGTCATTTCCGTCATTGCCCTTTTGGTCTCAATCCATCGTTTTTGTGCTTATGATGCGAGAGACAACGTTCACGATAATGTGGGTGTTCCTCCGTTGCTCCATCCGCAACGTTGAAGAAGTCTGCGAGGACTCCAACAATGTGGATGTTCAAATTGTGGATGATCCGGAGCCTTACGAGATCGCAAGGGCCGTTGATTACGATGATGACCGCCCTTTGGAGAGCTGACCGAAAGTGATATTGAGTCGATCAGGCGTTATTGCCTGGCGGGATCCATTAGTTCATGAATTCAGCGATCTTAGGCATTCTCATGGGGCTTATGAGAAGGAAGGATGACGAGTTGCTAGATGCTCCGAGGCCGGTCAAGCATGACAATTGAGAAGGGCATGGTGTTTGAGGACTTGTGCGCATTGAAAATGTGGTTGCGGAGTATTCGGTGATCCGTAAAGGCCATTCAAGGTGAGACATTCTTATGTGGAGCGGAGGTACAGATTGTGTGCGAGAAGGAGACATGTGAATGGAGGGTTTGTGCTAGCAAAGCGAAGGACACGGAAAGTTCAAGATCACAAGAATCGTTGGCCCACACACTTGTGCCGGCGAGCTCAAAGCGAAGCATCGGCAGTTGACCTCTACTATTATTGCCAAGTCAGCGTGTCACATAGTAAAGGGAGAACCCAATATGAAGGTGAAGACACTTGCTGGGATTGTTAAGGAGAAATTTGGATACGAGATAAGGTATGGAAAAGCATGGAGGGCAAAGCAAGCATCTAGAAGATGATATATGGGGATCGGAAGATGGGTACTTACGATTGCGGCACTCTTCAATGCAATCAAAGCGGTTAATCCGGGCATGCATTATGAGTCGTCCGAAACCAAGCGAATGGACTCAAGATGGGATGCGAGATATTCTTAGTACTTTACGGTGCTTTGCTCGGTCCATCGAGGCCTTCGGCATTGTCGTCCCGTCTTCGCTATTGACGCACGTTTCTTCTTGGCAAGTATCGGGGCACACCGATAGCCATTTCTGTGACATGAACAACGCGTTGGTTCCTTTGGCGTTGCTTTGGTTGAGAGGAGAACAAAGACAGTGGGGATGGTTCTTGCGGCTCGTTCGGAGGCACGTGGTCGGCCCCGGTAGGAGGTTGGTGTCATTTCGATAGGCACCAAGGCATACTACTGTGTCTGGGAGCGGATCTGGGGTATGCAGCTTTGCACCACCGTTGGTGCACTCGGCATCTTGCGAGAATCTACTCCGTAAGGATGGTGCGAAGGATAACTTTCCATTGTTTGAGGAGGTCGCTCGAATGCTTGAGGTGAAGTTCTTCCGGAGAAGTTGGAGCGACTTCATCGCAACAAGCGCGAAGGTGAAGCGGTGGTTGACGGGATTGATGAGAGATGTCGACAAATGGACAAGGGCTCATGGCGACGGTGGTGGAAGTACGAGTTTGGACAAGCAACATGGCGAATCCTTCAATAGTTTGCTTAGGGGTATACGTGGTATGCCCGTCAATGCTATCGTATCCTTCACCTTTTACAAGCTTGTTGCCTGGTTCAACGAAAGACACACACATGCAATGGCGCTACAAAGTAAACAAGTGAGATGGGCGCCAAAACCAGCGCCACCTTGAAAAGGCAAAGGCTAGGGCTGAGGCACATAAGGTACATTGTTTTGACAGCGCCATGGGCACTTACGAGGTTGTAGAAAGGGGTGGTACAACGACCGATGGAGAGCTCCGGCCGACGAGGAGGCATAAGGTTGTCCTTATTGATTTCTCATGCACATGTGGTAAACCGAGGCAGTACCACTTTCCATATTCTCATTATGTGGCAGCAGCGAGGCATCGCAACTTTGACTACGAGCAAGATACCTCGGGAGTTCAGTGTTGACAACCTTGTGCTTACGTGGTCTCCCGTTTGAGCCTTCTGGGATGAGGGAGAGTGGCCACCGTGCACGGGCCCAAATACATTGCGGATCGGGTAGCCGTTGGAACAAGCGTGGAACCGAGAAAAGGGCGAGACACAAGATGGTTATGGATCGACTTCCGGGAAGAGCAGGCGAGGAGAGCAACCCCTTTCTTACTAACCCAGCGAGAACCAATGTAGCGATGTGGTAGACTTGGCCACAATTCACGCACATGCCATTGGCCACTTAGTCAGTGCGAGTGCTTGTTATTCGTTATGTTTCATAGTTCGTCTAGTTGTTTTTCATATGTAATTTGCTATGTTTCTTGTTTAATTTCTTATTCTTTCCATATTGTATGCATGTTCAATATTTTGTTTACTTGTATGTTGGGTGACAAATTCAAATTTTTTTAGGATGGCGCAATTCCACTGCTAGACCATTACTACGAGAGAGCCACGAGGGCGGCTCACCGCGGAGGGAGGTATTGCCTTCATCACTTCTGTACAATTTGAGTTTATATTGATGCATTAACTAAAAAAATTGGTGTATTCTATACAGAGCTGCCCATCCTTCGTCCTCGAACCCATGACGGGTTCTGGACATGCATGGATCTGCACTTGTTTGGCTGCGTTCTCTTCCCGACAGGCGGAGGCAGCGTCGTGGATGTACATCCACCGCCTCACGGACCGGGACACGGCGAAGCGTACAGCTGGGCTTCCGGTGTTGGCGTTCCTTTACGCCACCTCTGCGGCGTGTCGTCCGAGTTCGGCGAACTTCGACATTAGGTGGTTGCTGTGCCTCCTCCGGTGTGGATGTGGTGTCGTCACGGTTGGTCGTCCCACGGTTTTGCTCGCTCGTCCATGGTTCCCGAGATGTTCCGGTTAAATCGGCGTCAAGCGATTGCATATCTTTGGGACGAGTCTCGATTCGCACGCCGGAAGAAGCGGGCGTCGTGAAGTACATAAACGAGCTAGATGCGCTCCACGGCCTCGGTGTAAGTTAATTACATGTGGTATCGTGATTTTCATTTGTTAGTCCTATACCTTACAAGTAAATTGTTGCTATGTAGGTTAAGTGGGAGCCGTATGCGAGCAAGAGGTGGTGGACATTCAGTTCAGCGCCAGCATGCGGCATAGACGAGGCCCTCTACGAGGATGAGGTGCCCCCTTATCTGTTTCTATCTTTGTTGAGTATCACACCACATCGAGTTGCGCCGGTTTGGTATGAGGCATTTGTGGCGATGGCGCGGTCTCCACATCGTGGCCTTGCACAAGTAAGTGCCATGCAATTTCAATTCTAACCTTGGATTCCAATTGCGGTGTTTCTACTAATGTTAACTTTTGGTTTCGTCATGCGATTTGATCGTCGGCGGCGAGAAGAAGGTCCACGAGACTTGGCGGCACCACCGTGTGCGTTGAGGTGGGGACACTCCGAGGACCACGTGGGCGACAACAACGAGCCGCACAAAGCGAGCAATTTCGGCGGTACCAAGTTTGGTACCAGCGTGCGGCGCGGTCCAAGCAAGGGCCAATGGACTCAAGATGACTACGCCGACATTGCGTCCTCGGCGATGATGACACGCCCTACGACGATCGACTTCGCCTTGGGGCGCGGTGGAGATAGCACGATCTGGACCGTGTGGTAATGTTCAATCGCATTGCTTATTTTCAATAGACCTAAATACCCATACATGCAGCAAATTATCCATTCTTTTGCTTGTTTGCGAGGCAAAACCACGAGGCGATCCGTCACGGGACATAGGCGTATGTCGGGGCGATCGGCGGCGACGTCGAGATCGTACCTTCCTAGAGGTAAGCCGACAAAGCCACTCACAAAATTAGTACCTAATATCTTCGTGTCTTGTTGGTTAACAAAATGTTGCAATGCAGAGGCTCGCAGGTCGGCTACGTCGTGCGGCTGGTCGTTGTGGTTGCAGCACAGGCGCGGCGAGGGACGTAGACATGCCTTCGACACGACTTGCAGACCCGACGCGGCGAGGGTCGTACACGGACGAGCTCGTCCCCACGAGAGCGACACTTTCCGTCCCGAGGCGGTGAGGCGAGGATGGCGGCGAGGTGGAGCGGACTTACGATGAGATAGGCCCGTCTCGGCTCGTAGAGCGCTCGCCGACTCGGCCTACGGCCCGACGACGCAGACGCCGCCGCGAGCCTAGCCGTTACACTCCAGGCACCGACGCCCTTGGTAAGGGTAAGGGTAAGGCTAGGAGGCAGTGATACTTATGTGTAGGCTTGTGGTTGGGCTTAAAAGTCATTGTATATATTTTGTAATGAGCTAGGAGGCACTTGGTAAGTGGTTGGGTGAGATGTGTTTGTAATGAGCTAGTTGTTGTATACATGTGTTTATGTTATATTTATTGTGCTTTTGTAATTTTGTGAGGTTTTTCAAGTGCTTGATGGACCAACGAACCAACACACCAACGAACCAAACAACTAAAATAAAACACAACCGTACATAAAAGCGGGTAGCATATGTCGACTTTGAGTGATGACGGAGTAGGCCTTTGCTTTGTACACATATAGGGCGTAGGTCTTTAGCCTTTACAGGAGTAGGCACAGAGGCTGTACACATATAGGGCGAGGTCTTTAGCCTTTACAGGAGTAGGCTGTAGGCTGTACACATATAGGGGTGTAGGTCTTTGAAAAGGCTACGAACTATGAATTTATTACGAGACTATAGTCTCTGAAAAGCCTACATAGGGTCATTTATTGCTATCTTGGAATCCGAGAAAAGCGAAAAGATCCTCTCCATGGACTATGCCCACTGCACAGATAACTCGCCTATATGAAGGCCTCATATGTCTTCCATACCACATCTCCTCCACAAGACATCACAATACTACCACACAACAATGTCTTCTCGAAGTCCGACCCATTTGGAGTGCCGGAGTGGCATGGCGCCGAAGTGCCATTGCGGCTTTAGGGCGATGTTGGGAGTGCGGACGGATCGAGTACAACGAGCCAAATCGACCGTAGGTTCTTCAAGTGCCCGGACACGGATGCCGACTTCGTGGTAACGACCACAACTAAATCATTTGTTTCTCATTATCTTTTTCAACTTGATCCATGACATCTACCACGCCACACATAGCCTTGCGTTCATCGAATGGGTGAATCGGTGCGCCGGCATGGCCAAATAACCGTGCGATGGAGGTGGAAAACAAACTACAATACTATGTCAAGATGGATCGGGCTCGCGAGGTGGAGCGGCAGATGCGGCTTGAGCAAGAGCGCGCGTGAGGGTGGACCAAATCGTCGAAGGGCAAGGAGGATGACACGCAAAGGAGGCGGGAGCGATTAAGTCTGCGTGAAGCGACCATCAAGCGTCGAGAGGAAGAGCTTCAAGCTCGTGAGGCGACTCTCAATACCAAGAGTCACGGGAAGAAAGATGCGTGAGCCATCTTGAGTAGCGACAAAGGAAACAACCACGCTACACCCGGTAGACAAGATGTAATAGACCGGTCCACACGAGAGGTCGTGCGAGCGGTTAGGTCGATTAGTCGGATATCATGCTTGCATGTAATAAAATTATGCAGCGCCATGTTCGTCCCAACTTCATAAGCTTATTATCTCGGCTTTTCGCATGCAATGATTCCCACGTGTCTTATTATCACTTCCTCCTTTCATCCAATTGTTCCTATCACGATTGTCATAAAAATAATTCAAAAAATTCTTCCAATAAAACAACATAACATGATCGAAAAATGTTATTGCGGTTCAACATATTTTTCACGGTCAGCGTTGTACAAAAATCACAAATACACTAATCGTTACTTCACACATAACTCGTTCGTCAATCCACAAGCAGAGGATGGGATTGACCAGAATCATCCAGTAATTATTTCCCCAAGTGTGTAGTAACAACTAAACAAAAGGAAGATGAGAGTTGCTTGTATGCCACATGTCGCCTCCTCTGTCTTGCTGCGACATCTCACGGCCCCGAACTTCACACAAAACTTCGTTCGTCACGGCTGCGAATTTTATTTTCAAAAACCATTACCAACGTACCATAATATTTTAAAAAATCTACACGAATTTTCCTACATGTTTCATCTGCAATACATATTTCAAAACATACGTCGTATTTTTGCTCTCTATAAATAAATAACTAACTATATTACATAATATTACTATCATTAAATAATCCAACTAAAAATACAACTTAATTCATTTTGCGAAAAAAAATGATCGGTGCAAACCCTAAGCAGTAGTGGTGCCACGTGGTAGGCACCTCGGCGTGTGGAATTCTGTGCCTGAGCTTAGCGCCACGAGTCACGGCGCCAGGCATCGCCACGTCGGCGCGCCACGCCGCGCTCTGTTGGCTGGGGCTCGCACCTCGGCGCCGTGGTCCACGGCGCCGAGGCGTGTTACCTGGCGCCGTGACCCACGGCGTCGAGTTCGGGTCCAAAACGGAATTAAAACTATCGGGGTCTAAATGTGAATATTTTTCAAAAAAAAAGCTAAAATACAAAAAATTGCCTCGCCGCTCGCGGTCCAGGCCGCTCCGCGCCGGGAGCGAGGTGGGTGCGGCCGAAAAAATTTGCCGACCGGTGCTGCTTCCATGGGTAGGAGCACGCGGCGTGGCCTGCATGGACGGGCCGGCCTGGCCCATCGCGCGTGTGCGACACCTCGTAGATGGGCCCGTTTTCGCTGACGCGCGGCCCAACCGCACGGCCCACTCCCTCAGCGCACGGCAGTGGATGCTAGCTGGCGTGTTTTGTCGGTAGTATTCTTCTTCGTCTCTTCTTCGGGCCACGCGGACGGCGTCTACGCTCCGGCGAGCGGGCGACGAAGGTGCATTCGATTCGAGTAGTGATTTTTGTCATCCAAAGTCCCAAGGCCATGGAAAGTGAACCATGGCCACGTACTAGTTCTGTACTTGTGGGCATTGATCGAATGAACATTAATTGACATGGGTGAGGATGAGCTAAGGAAGGCGTGAACAATAATATAGATATTTATTGTCTATAATACTCTTTACGTTATTTATAGATAATACTTATAGTCTTGAATTATTCCACAAGCACATTTAATTTGTTGCACTAGTATTTTTATTTCTTTCGAACATAAATCGATGAAGCTGTTGGAACATCATCAATAAAATGCCGGAACATTGAAAACAAACACAGAATATTGAGCTATTCTCCTTATAACTCAATGCGTGAAACATCCTACATAAAATTGTTGGAACATCGAAATCGGATGTATGGAACATTCAACATCCATTCAATTCATTTCTCCTATCAAATTCAAAATATACTTTTTAGAACGTTGCCAATGAATTAATGGAATATTAGAAAGTAATACGTGAAATATTTTGTTTTAACTAGGGGACATATGATATATTATATCATTACTAAGTTAAAATATATATAAGGCAGTGATCGGTTGGGCTTAAACTTTTGGCTTCGGCTTATTTTTCACTATTTATAAATTTCGTCTTTTACGAACTTTTGGTTTTTGTTGAGATTTTTGTCGGTTCTTTTTCCGTATTTGTTTGTATTATACGTAATGGGCTAACATATTTTTATATTTTAAATTTTTTAAATTTAATTATGCTAAATAAGCCTCTGTCATCATTCTGATGTTTTTTCAACCACTTCTGATGTTTTCATCCATAAGTTATGAGCTTTTAAGCCCAACCGATCACCATCTAAGTATGGTCTTGTTTTAAAGATCTCATCGTAAGGACACACGATGATTCAAACGGATTGTCAATTGAATGCTCAGTTTAAAATAATTTTGGAATTGAAAAAAACGTTTCTTGAAACGTGTGCCTGTCTTGAACAGGCTCAACACATAGGGAGCCACGAGGGTGGGCGAAAAGTTGTGGATGGGTTCGGGAGGGCTTATACTTTAGCTTGTTGACTATTTACTGTAGTAACTCACTTTTAAACGGTGTGTATTTTTAAAGTGAGATATACATATAGATTATAGTACAGACTCTATCAAGTTCAACTGTACTGGCTAAAATCGTATACAACTTTTTCTTTCTTCATATTATCTCTCATGAACACTTATAATTTAAAAGCTATAAACTAAAAGTCAAAATGACAGCTAAAAAAATTTGCCCTGTAAAGTGCCGCACGGGCGGCACATAGTCGGCCCCGTTTTCAAGTGCCCCGGTCGCAGGGTGCGACCAGGCGTCGCTCGCGCGACAATTAGCCGCGTGCCGCCCACCTCTCCGGCCCGTCAAGCCTGCACGCCTCTTCCGGCCCATTGTACCAACAGCAGCATAAGCCCACGATAAAAAATATTGCAATGTGATGTCGTGACTTGAGCGCAGCCTAAGGAGATGCACGGAACAACGGGGAACAGCAGTAGCAGTCCACCTTAGCGCACGAAGTACGAGGTGCTTTCTGTCGATTCAAAAACTCAGATGCTCTTCTTTTGGAACTGCAGAAAAAAATGGACCTGTCTTTTCAAGTGAGTGTGCAATTCGTAGTCTGATTGAATTATCGTGTTTTTTACCGTCAGATCTTCTAAATTAAATCACACTTTTATATTTATATATATATATATATATATATATATATATATATATATATATATATATATAGTGAATAATATTATTAGGCATATACTCTAGTGATATAACCGATACTATTAGTGGAACAAAGAAAAAATATCAGTGAAACAACATAAAAAATATTAATGGAACAAAACAAAACTATTAGCTGAACCATTAGAAAAGGTGTTAGTGGAACAACTAAAAAATGCTAGTAGAACACCTAAAAATATTAATAGAACAAATACATAATATTAAGTCAAGCTCATGAAACAATTTAAAATTATTAGTAGAACAAATTAAAATATTTTATAGAATAATTCAAGACTATTAGCGAAACAAATCAAAACTACTAATAGAATAATCCATGATTATTGGTGAAAGATGTTAGTGGGACAAATCAAGCGTGCTCGTAGAACAATTCAAGATCATTAAAGGGTCTATTCTTTTATTTCTGATTGATGGTTTTACCACTAGAGTAAGCGTTTGTGTGAGCAGACCAAATGTCGATGGTGATAAGCTACTTCAAAAGGTTATCCAGATAATCCACTTCAAAAGGCAATAGAAATTTGTTGTGTTTGTTTATTTGAAGAAACAATAAACCATAAGCCAAAAAGAATGGGTTTAAATCAAAACTATTATATAAACAAATGGATAAAAATGTTGGTGGAACAAGTCAAAGAAATTAGTTGAATAAATAAAAATTAGTAAATGAAAGAGATTAGTTGAACAAATAAAAAAATATTAGCAAATGGACGCTCGTAGTCTAAGAATTGTAATAGTGTTAAAACCTCATGTTAGCTAAGAGTAATCACACTTTTTGATAAGAAAAAAGAAATGAGGATCCCAGTGCACGCCATTTGCTTCAAGAAAGATAAAAAACTCAAATGAAAGAAGACGTGGAACAATATTGTAGTTGTACCTCCTTACTATCCTAGCGCCAAGGAAAAGAAGAAAGGTAAAAGGAAAAAAGTGAAAAACCCCAAAATTTCAACCCAAAAATGTTCCTTGTTTTGCCGGTTTTGGGTGTTTTTGAAAATTTTCCCTTTTGGGAAAGTTTTCCCATGCCTTTCCTCTTTGGGCGGGCGCCTCCTCTCCTCGGCCCCTCCTCCTTCCCGCCTCTCCTTTCTGGCCTCCGCTCCTTCCCCTCCAGCCCGCGCCTTCGCCTCTCCCCTTTCCCCTCGCGCATCGCGCTTCTTGCTTGTGCCCAGGCTGCCGCGTTCCGCCTCTTCCGTGCCGCGCCGCCGGTCGACCACCCGGTCGGCGGGCAGCCCCTCCGCCACGC